>OY754312.1:58441058-59041058 GCA_963573325.1 Astragalus glycyphyllos | reverse complement strand
GCCAAGAGGCCCAATCTGTTTAAGAAACGGCCCAAAGACCAATCACAACCGGCCTGAACGAGCTCGTTGGTGGTAAAAAAATTGGTGGCTTCATCAAGTATGCTTTAATCTCGTCGAAAGCTTGTTGGTGTTCTGCATCCCACTTGAACACATCTTCCTTCTTCAGTCGAAGTAATGGCGAAAACACTTGTGTTTTACCACTTTGATTTGAGATAAATCTTCTAAGGAAATTGATTTTTCCTGGTAATGATTGCAATTCTTTTTTGGTCGAAGGAGCTTTCGTTTCCAAGATTGCTTTCGTCTTGATTTGATTGATTTCAATGCCTTTTTTTGTGTACAACGAAACCCAAAAAGTCACCTGCACGAACACAGAAGGCACATTTAAGTGGATTTATTTTCAATCCATATTTTCTCATTCTTTTGAATGATTGTCGAAGACGGTCTATATGACCATTTCCTGAGGCAGATTTAATAACAATGTCATCTATGTATACTTGCATAAATTTTTCAATAAAATCATGAAACATAGAATTCATTGCCCTTTGGTACGTTGGCCCTGCATTTTTAAGGCCAAATGACATTACAACCAATTCATAGACCCCCAATGCCCCTGGGCATCGAAATGCTGTTTTCGACGTATCTTCTTCAGCAATATATATTTGGTTATATCCAGAATAACCATTAGGTATTCATAACCTGGAGCTGAATCTACTAGCATTTCTGCCACTGGCATGGCATACTCATCTTTAGGTGTAGCATTATTTAAATCTCTCAAATCTATACACACCCTAAGTGTACCATTTTTCTTAATTACAGGCACTATATTAGTAACCTTTCTATTTCTGCCTTGATCTTCACCAAGATTTCTAGTGCAAATCTTCTTGGAGTTTGCTTCACTGGCTTCTTTCCTGGTCGAATTGGTAGTCTGATTTCAACAACTTCACGACTCAACCCTGGCATTTCATTGTAATCCCATGCAAAGCAGTCTTTGTACTCCTTCAGCAATTCAACAATCTGCGCCTTCAACTCTTGATCAATCTTAGCACTTATGTATGTTGGCCTTTTTATTGAGCCATCTCCCCAATCAATTTCTTCTAAGGGATCTTGTGCTTGGATCCTTTTGGTTGAACCCATTGGATCTTTTTCAAAACCTAAAGGCTCGTTATCACAGACGCAATCAAGCCTCTGGTTTTCGACAATGTTGTCTTTATTCTTGTCTTCAACGGCTTCAGCAACTAATTGTTGTTGTAAGTCAGCTTCTAAAATCGCTTTTTCCTTATTTTCGGCCACGAAGGCCGTAATTCTATCCCATACAGTGGGTTCATCCATAAATAACTATTTATGGTCCTTCCCACCCTGTATGCTTGACATAGCCTTGTTGGTAGTTGTCTTCGTCAATGACCTCTCTATCCCAAATGAATCCATAGTTGGGATCAAGAATCACTAAGGTCCTCACATTATCTTGGCTTTCATAACCATGTTCAGAGGAAATGCATGGCGCAATGCTCGCCTGTTTCTTGTCGAAGGTTTTCTTGGTGATAGTATTCACCTCAGCCTTGAAATAGCTTGGATCACCCTCAATATTTTGGACTAGGCCATTTTCTCTCCAAATAATGAGCCTTTGGTGAACTGTCGAGGGGATTGCCCCCACAGCATGGATCCATTCCCTTCCCAACAGCATGTTGTAATTTGCCTTGGTTGAAATCACCATAAACAGAGTTGGCCTTCTAATGCTTCCAACAGAAAAGTCAACTTCAATGGCTCCAAGAGAGTTGTCACTTTTACCTTCATAGTTGGTAAGGATTACGTTGTGTGTTTTCAGATCTGTTTCACACTTCCCAATCTTCTTCAGCATATGTTGTGGCATCAGGGTCACAGCAGCGCCACCATCAACCAAGATCTTGCTTACCCCAACATTGTTCACCTTTGCTTGGATATACAAAGGTTTGAGATGATTCCTCATCCCACAATCAGGCCTCTCAAAGACAGTATGTTGTTCTTCCACACAACCATTCTTGAGGACATAGTAACAGATGGGTTTGTAAGTGGTTTCTTCGTCGAAATCCTCTTCGACGTCGTTTTCTTCAGAAACCACGTCATACTCAATTGGGAGGATTGAGACTACATCACACAAGACGTCGAATTCTGACCCAGAATCAGCAAAATCTGAGCTCATTTCTTCATCTAAATTGAGGCCCTCTTTGATCACTGAAAGTGGTGGAAATATCCTTTCAGTAGCTGGCTTTCTAGCCATTTGAAGAGACTTTGAAGGTGTTTGTCTGCCTTTCTCTTTTTTGGAATTTTCCACCTTGCCTGCAGCAGCAACTTTTTTCTGGCGTTGATATCTGCGCCATTGCGTTCTTGTCATAGGGTTCTTCCCTTTGTAATTATTGTTATAGGCATACTTGTTAGATTCAGTTGCCTTATTTTGGTTAGTAGCACTAGTGGTACCCTTGACCAATTTTGCTGGTTTTTGTAGATTTCCAACATTCTTTCCAGCATAATATACTGGGTAATACCCAATACTCTTTCCACCAGAATGCACCCATTTCTCGACAGGTGACTTTGCTGGAGGAACATAAGTTTTAATCTGATCTTTCTGAGGATTCCTGGTCGAAGTAACCTTATATTGGATCCCTCTGTTGTTGTAACTGAACTTTGGCCTTTTGTCGACCCACTTTCCTTTACGTTTCAGTTGAGGCTTAAATCCCTCAAGATTCTTGGCAACCTCTTTGTAGAAGACAGCACTACACCTAGGACAAAGCATAACTTCAGTATTGTTGATTTTGCAGCGATTGAGAAAATCAATCAATTCTTCTTCAGCTCTTGGATACACTATCTTCATTTTTTCAGCGTACTGGTCTTTAGTGACCATTTCGACATCAACCTTGTCGATAGCTTTCTCTACCTTAGCATTTTCAGCAACAACCTCTGTGACCTCAACCACATTGAGATCAACTTCAACCAGCAATGCATCAGCTGTTGGCAAGGGATCAGCATCAATCTTCATTGGTGGCTTAGATTTGTCACCAAATTTCAGCCTTCCTTCGTTGATAGCATTTTGAACCAAATCCCAGAAAATGACACAACGGGAAGTGTTATGACCTAAGAAACCATGAAACTTACAAAAGCATCTTGTCTGTCGTGGTTTTGATGGAATATTTAGGCCCTGAGGCACTAAGATTTGACCATCAGCCACAAGCAGATCGAATATTTCGTCACATTTAGATACATCATAAGTGTAAGTTTTTGCGACAAATTTATCATTCTTAGGTTCCACAAGATTTTTCCCATTAGAAGGTTTTAACAATTTGCAAGTATAAGGAGGTCCTGGTTTTAGTTCTGCAATGTTAACCTCTTCTTCGACATCTTCATAAGATATGTCGTATTCTTGGTCACTGTCATTAGCTTCGACATAAGCAACCTTTTCTTTCTTACTTTGGAATCTACCTGTTCTGGCTTTTTCAGCTTTGAGTCTTTCGACTTGTCGAACTCTATCAGCCAATTGTGCCATATCTCTTAAATGTAGTGTGTCTAGTTTCTTTCTTATAGTGTAATCTAGACCACCAGCAGCCATTTCGACCTACTCATGCTCAGGCACTTGGGTAAAACACCTTGCTTTGAGTAGTCAAAATCTATTGAGATAATCATCAATAGATTCTGCCCCCTTGCGTCGAACGCTAGCCAGTTCTTTAAGACTAATCTTACATTGGCCCATATAGAACTGCTCTGTTTGTAAGGTGTATCCTGACAAGGGCGACACAAAATTAGGCCTAAAATTGTTGTTGTCATATTGTTTTGTTCTCCAAAATTGTTTGTAAGGTGTATTCTGACAAGGGCGACATCTGGATTAAAATAGTTTCGACCATATTAGCCAAATTGTTTTGTGCTCCAAAATTGTTTTGTTGCACTTGTCTGACCACTTCCTCTGCATTTTGGTTTCAATTCACCAGCACAACTTCAGGGATTGCCTCTATCCTCATAGGCTCTTCGACAATTTGTTGTTGTCCTTGGTTTCCCTGATTCATAGGAATTGCATTGTTAGGCCTTTCTACAGGTATCTCTACAGGCCTAGCATTTTGGATTTGGGGGATTTGTTGGTTATGTACTGGTGGAGTACCAAAGAAATCAGCAATTCTTCCCATTTGTGTTGCCAACATTTGGTAACTATTATTAGCGTTTTGTATCAAAGGATTAAACACAGTACCAATTTGTTGTGTTAACATATTTACCATATCATGATTGCTATCATCCATTTGTTGTCTTAATGCCAACAAAGATATTGTAGTCAGATTAGTTTGGGCATTTCGACTATGGATGCCCTCTGTTGAACTATGAGTAGGAGAATACCCTGTAATTGCATTATCTGCAAATGTAGACGAATTTGTCTGAAGGCCTGCCATCAATGCTGTTGGCATGCCATACGGTAAAGCCCTTCCACTCATAGTAAATAGCATATTTCCAATCATTGGATTTGCCATCAAAGGACTCGTTGGTCCTACTATTGGTGGCACAGAAGCCATTGTATTAACATTTGTTAATGCTGCAGTGGTCATCATTGACAGAGGAGTAATTATGGGAGAAGTTATAGCGGTTACTCCCATTGTTGTCGAAGAAGGCATTGCAACGGTTATGCCTGCGACATTTGCAGCGTTAATGTCACTAACTGACGCTTGTTCTTGTGTACTTTGTGCATTTGATGCAGAAACATTACTTGTACTAGAGCGTGCCATCTCTGGAAGATGTTTACCACTCCTTAATTGCATGCACAGACAAACACAAAGTTTAAGAATTCAACGAAAAACTTTAAAATTAGCACAAATGACCCACCGGGCGTGCCAATTTGTTTACCTTGGATTTTGGTAAACACCGCTAGTTTGAAATTGCTTCTGTTTGCAGGATCAACTAGTAAATCCTAAGACCATTTGTGTTAAAGTTTTTCCCAGAATTATATGTGTTCTTGCAGTTTAAAAGTAAAAAGAAGAAGATAACCATCGATCTCGCGTGAAACCGTCAATTTTCCTCAATGAGGGAGAATAAAACAAAGAAAAAATTACAGAAAAGCCAAGAAGAAAACAAATTAAAGTTGCATTAATTGTAAAGAGAGTTGGTGCAGAGATCATACATTCTTCTCTTGGCTCGATTTCTCTGTAATGTGTTGGAAGTTAGAGCGTGAGAATTCCGTAATGAGATTGTGAGCCCTTTTTCCTATGAGAAACTCCTATTTATATGAGGAGCGAAAACGCTAAAACTAACTAACTGTACAAAGAATTTAAAAAGGAAACTGCTACAGCCTTCGACTAGGATAACTACCAAAGCTTCGACAGCGAGCACTTGCTTTTGACTTGCTATTGAATTCAATTTTCTTCTCGTCGAAATATCACCCTTCAAATCTAGTTAAGTCTGAAGCTTTGTCGAATTTTCCTTCTGATACAACTCTTCTGTGTTGAAACCAACACCTTCTTCTAAGAAAACCAAAGTCAAACCGCGTTGACTGCATTTAATTTAGCCTGTCGAAATTACAAGCTAACATCTGGTCAAGAGTCGCGTTACCTCTACCCGCGTCTATAAATAGGGCACTATCCCTTAGATTCAGGTACGTTTCTCTCATTTTTACCTCTCATTGACTTCGGATTGCTGACTTTGGCATCGGAGTGTCTGTAGGTACCCGACCCTTCTAAGTCCAACCTTGGAAGAAGGCGACGTTGACAAGGACAACCTCGGAGGATCCTGACCCTGAAGTAATTTTTTCAACCTCGAGCCAATGAGAAGACTATACAGAGACATCGAGCAATGACTATTGACCCAAGATCCGGGATCCGAGGTCACGTACTGCATATTGGCGACTACAGTGGGAGTTGATTATCATCTCTCACTACTCCTCTCGCCACCACCAGTTGCCGAGGCAGTTCCAGTACCTGTAACACCCCGGAAATAATTTAATTAAAATAGTTGATTGAATTATTAAAATAATTTGGAGGCGGGATATAGATAAATTAAAAGGTTAATATTTTATATGCGTAGGAGGTGAAACGAGTAAAGGAGGTGGTGACGTAGAGAGCCCAGTGTTTACTGAGCCCTCAACTTAAACCCTGGGGGTTTAAGCCAAACCCTCATTCGCAGCAAGCAAAAGAAAAACGAAAGTGAGAGTGAGAGAGAGAGCACGCGGCGCAAAGAGGGAGAGAAGAGGAGGGTTTCGCGAAGAATTTCAAAAGGGGATCGTTCGTGTTGCTGTGGTTTTGTTCGTGTCTCGTTCGTCGTGTTCCGGAGCTTACGTTATTCGAGGTAAGGGTGGGCTTAACCTTGATAATGGGTTGATGATAATTATGTGTGGGTAGTCTAGGGTTTTGTTGAATTGTTCGTGTTGTTGCATATCGTGTTTTCGTTGAGATTGGTGCTTTGATGATTATTGCACGTTATTGTGATTTGTTTCGTTATTTGTTGATGCGTGATTGTTGTATCACGATGATGGTGTTGTTATTGTTCGTGTTTTTGTTGTTGCTGTGCGTGGTTGATTGTTGTTGTCGCGTTGTCGAATTGTCGTTTTTGTTGTGGTGGTTGCGGTGTCGTTGCCGTTAGGGTTTGGTGTTTGGCAATTTAGTGATTCTGGACACAGGTTCGGTTTTTCTAAAACTGGCGCTGTTTGGTTGATCCAAAAATTATGAGGTTGATTGTTTTTGAAAATAGACTTAACGCCGGTCGTTTTGGCACTGGTTTCGTCAAATTCGGAGTTGTATAGCTCGAGTTATAGGCGATACAAGTTAGGTTAAAATTCTGGAAACGATTTGGGTATAGATTCGGTATTTCGGTGACTGGGAACGTTGTATTGACCGAAAAATTATGTGGTTTATTTTTCTGGAAAATAGACTTAATGCTTGTTAATTTGGCACTGGTTTGGTTGCGTTTAGAGTTGTGTAGCTCGAGATATGAATTCCACAAGTTAGAGTAAGATTCTGGTTACCACAAGTTAGAGTTGGACACAGGGTCAGTGTTTTGGTTACCACGTTTTCAAAAGAACTCCTTTTCGAACGAATCCAATTTCTTTGAAAACTAGACAAAATTTGCCCAGTTTATGCACAAGCTTCATGCAATTTGATTGAGTTTTGGTCACTTTGGAATTGCTTGAATTTGAAGGATAGAAACTGTCCTCTTTTGCAACTAGCCTGTGTGCTTTTCGAAAACTGTACCTATTGGACACTCTCCTTCAAAAACTGAACTTAGGGATGATAACCAGACCCATAGGGCTTTCCAACAAGTATTTATTTGTTGAAATCCGATGTCGTTTGCTATTTTAATTAATTCGCTGAAGTAGGTGCGATGTGCCTAGGCGCTGTGCGCCAGTCTTGTGCGTGGTGTGCGTGCGTTATGTCCGCGTTGTGGAGCCGTCTGGTGTTAATATTTCAGGTGCGGTGCTGGTATGCTCAGGAGAGTTTAGTGGTAGCTGTGATGCTACAACTTGGTGCTATTTTTGGTGAAATCATTTGTTTTGATTCTGGTGATATAGTATTTATTTTAAATACTTGTTATGGTGAGTTGGTGCATAATCATGGTGTCGCATTGTCATATGCATGTTTTGGTGATATAGGCTCTGCCTCTGGTGTTTATTGGTGATATGCCCGTCGTGGCTCATTTTGGTGATCGGTACCGCATGCATATGCCCACTGGAGGGGTTGCATATCATCCCATTGTCTATGAATGTTATAATTTTGGTGGTTCACTGTCAAATGGACTTTTCCTTTGGTATCTGGTGCTGTGATATGGTGTAATTGTATTGTGTTGCTGTAGTTACCTGATGCTAGCATATTTTTATCATCTGCTTATTACCTCTGTTAGACTCACCCCTTCTGCTTGGAATGTTGCTCTCATGCGGCAACGCTGCAGGTGATCGCTAGTGCTCGTGGAGGAATTGCTAGGTTTTGCTTCCTCTCTCGTTTGGGTCTGTGTCAGCTCTGATATGTAGCACCGGGGAGTCGTTAGTTATCGTTTTGAACTATTATTTTAGTTATTGGAAATTGTTTTAATTAATTTTGGAGATGTCTTTAATTGTTAATTCTGGAGATGTTTAAACTGGTTAATATTTCCGCTGCTTGGTGATTTCTTTTATATAAATTATTTTGGAGATTTTTTTTTTGGAATAAATGGTGTTTTTTTTTTTAAAATGGTGAAAAATGTAGCGCCCTTCGAGGTGACTCTGATAATTGTCTATTTAGTTGTAATAGTAAAAGGGGGGTGTTACATTAGTGGTATCAGAGCAGTTCGGTCTGTCCGGCCAAGTTGTCGAGTCGTCGAGTCGAGTAACACTTGAGTAAGTGTTACTCGTTTCTGATTATAGTTTCTGTTGCAGTGTTAGGTTGAGATGGCAGGACGGAACGATGCTGCACTCGCTGCTGCTTTGCAGGCTGTGGCTCAAGCTGTGGAGAATAACCCAGGTGTTGCTGGTGATGCTGGGTCGCGCAGTTTGGCTACGTTTCAGAGGGAGAATCCTCCTACCTTTAAGGGCAAGTATAACCCTGATGGTGCTTTGGCGTGGCTGAAAGAGATGGAGAGAATCTTTCGTGTTATGGATTGCTCTGAGGCGCAGAAAGTCAGGTATGGTACTCATATGCTGGCAGAGGAGGCTGATGACTGGTGGTTGGAGGTGAGGCAGAGGTTGGCGACTGTGAATGAAGAGGTCACTTGGGCTGTGTTCAGCAGAGAATTTCTGAGAAAGTATTATCCTGAAGATGTCCGTGGGAAGAAAGAGATTGAGTTTCTGGAGCTGAAGCAGGGTAATATGTCGGTGACTGAGTATGCTGCCAAGTTCATTGAATTGGCGAAGTTCTATCCACATTATGGTGAGGCTGGTGCTGAATTCTCCAAATGCATCAAGTTTGAAAATGGGTTGCGGGCTGATATCAAGAAGGCGATAGGGTATCAGAAAATTCGGGTGTTCCCGGAGTTGATTGACAGCTGCAGAATCTTCGAGGAAGACAGTAATGCTCATTCTAGAGTCATGAGGGATAGGCAGAAGAATTTCTCGAGTCGTGGGAAGCCGTATGAGGTTCCAGCTGGTAAGGGCAATCAGAGAACTGCTGTGGGTAAGAGACCTAGTGGGGGAGATGCTGCTGCTAGTGTGGTATGTTACAAGTGTGGTAAACCCGGTCATAAGCGTCCTGACTGTCCAGGTGATGTGAAGAAGTGCTACAAGTGTGGTAAAGAGGGTCATATGGCGTCTAGCTGTGATCGAAAGGATGTGTTATGCTACAACTGTGGTGAGGGTGGTCATATCAGCACTCAGTGTCCTAAACCGAAGAAAGAAAGGTCCGTTGGGAAGGTGTTCGCTCTGGCGGGGTCAGATGCAGTGAATGAGATCAGAGGTACATGCTATATTAATAATTCTCCTCTTATTGCTATTATTGATACTGGTGCTACCCATTGTTTTATTGCTACTGCATGTGTTGAGAAATTAGATCTTGTTTTATCTTCTATGTTGAGGGAGATGGTTATCGATACTCCGGCTAAGGGTTCGGTGACTACCTCGGTTGTTTGTGCTAAATGCCCTTTATCGAAATTCGGTAATGATTTTCTCGTTGACTTGATTTGTTTGCCGCTGAGCGGAATGGATGTTATTCTAGGTATGGACTGGTTAGTTGATAACCATGTTCATATCAACTGTCATGAAAGGTCTGTGAGTTTCTTTTCTCCTGAAGAGGAAGAGTCTGGTTTGTTGTCTGCTGGTCAGTTGCATAGGGTAATGAGGGAAGACGTCCAGTTGTTTTCATTAATGGCGTCATTGTCTGCTGAGAGCCAAGCGAAGGTTGATGAGTTGCAGGTGGTGCGAGAGTTTTCTGAGGTTTTTCCCGACGAGATTCCGGATGTACCACCAGAGAGAGAGGTTGAGTTTGCTATTGATCTGGTACCTGATACTAAACCTGTGTCTATGGCACCGTATAGAATGTCTGCATCTGAATTGTCAGAACTGAAGAAGCAACTCGAGGATCTGCTTGAAAAGAAATTTGTGAGGCCAAGTGTGTCGCCGTGGGGAGCTCCAGTGTTGTTGGTGAAAAAGAAAGATGGTAGTATGAGGTTGTGCGTAGACTATCGGCAGCTGAATAAGGTGACTATTAAGAACAAGTATCCGCTTCCGAGGATTGATGACTTAATGGATCAGTTGGTGGGTGCTCAGGTGTTCAGTAAAATAGATTTGAGATCGGGTTATCATCAGATCAAGGTGAAAGACGAAGACATTCAGAAGACAGCTTTCAGAACCCGTTATGGGCATTATGAGTATTCTGTGATGCCTTTCGGTGTGACTAATGCGCCGGGAGTGTTCATGGAGTACATGAATCGTATCTTTCGTGAGTATCTGGATCGGTTTGTGGTGGTATTCATTGACGACATCCTAATTTATTCTAAGTCAGAAGAGGAGCATGCAGAACATCTGAGATTGGTATTGGAAATTCTGAGGGACAGGAAATTATATGCGAAGCTGTCTAAGTGTGAGTTTTGGTTGAAGGAGGTTAGCTTTCTGGGTCATGTTATTTCGGGGAATGGAATTGCCGTGGATCCGTCTAAGGTTGATGCCGTGTTACAATGGGAGTCTCCGAAGTCAGTTACTGAGATTAGAAGTTTTCTGGGTCTGGCAGGTTACTATAGGAGGTTTATAGAAGGATTTTCGAAGTTGGCACTTCCGTTGACTCAGTTGATTTGCAAGGGTAAAGCTTTCATCTGGGATGACTGTTGTGAAGAGAGCTTCAAAGAATTGAAGAAGAGGTTGACGACGTCTCCTGTTCTGACGTTGCCTAATCCGGAAGAGTCGTTTGTGGTGTATTGTGATGCTTCCAAGATGGGGTTGGGAGGTGTGCTTATGCAGAATGGTAAGGTAGTTGCCTATGCGTCGAGACAGTTGAGGACTCATGAGAAGAACTACCCTACCCATGATTTAGAACTTGCTGCAGTTGTGTTCGCGTTGAAAATTTGGAGACATTATCTGTATGGTTCGAGGTTTGAGGTGTTCAGTGATCATAAGGGTTTGCAGTATCTGTTTGATCAGAAAGAGTTGAATATGAGACAGCGCAGATGGTTGGAGTTGCTGAAAGACTATGACTTTAGCTTGAACTATCATCCGGGAAAGGCTAATGTGGTAGCTGACGCTTTAAGTCGAAAGTACGTTGCATATGTCAGCAATGATGGTTAGAGAACTCGAATTAATTGAGCAGTTCAGGGATATGAGTTTGGTTTGTGAAGTGACGCCTCAGAGTGTCAGATTGGGGATGTTGAAGATTGATAATGAATTCATGGCTAGCATTCGAGAAGCTTAGAAGTTAGATGTTAAATTAGTTGACCTGATGGTTGGGATTGATCAATCCGAGAATAAAGACTTTGAGTTGGATGCGCAGAATGTATTGAAGTACCGTGGAAGAATCTGCATTCCTGATGAGGAGAAGATGAAAAGAGCAATTTTAGAAGAAGGTCATAGGAGTAAGTTGAGTATCCATCCGGGAGCTACAAAGATGTATCAGGATCTGAAGAAGATGTTTTGGTGGCCTGGTATGAAGCGTGATGTGGCGCAGTTTGTGTATTCCTGCTTGACTTGTCAGAAATCGAAGGTTGAGCATCAGAAGCCTGCTGGGTTGATGCAACCGTTGGAGATTCCGGAATGGAAGTGGGATAGTATTTCTATGGATTTCGTGATAGGGTTACCTAATACTGTGAGGGGGCACGATTCGATTTGGGCGATTATGGATAGATTGACGAAGTCTGCTCATTTTATTCCTATCAATATCACGTATCCGGTGTCGAGATTGGCAGAGATTTATATTCAGGTGGTTGTGAAGTTGCATGGTGTTCCTTTGTGCATTGTGTCTGACAGAGATCCTTCACTTCTGATTTCTGGAAGAGTTTGCAAGAAGCGTTGGGTTCTAAATTGAGGTTGAGTTCAGCTTATCATCCTCAAACTGATGGGCAGACAGAGAGGACCATTCAGTCGTTGGAAGACTTGTTGAGATCTTGTGTTCTTGAGCAGGGAGGTGCGTGGGATACTCACCTTCCGTTGATCGAGTTTACTTACAACAATAGTTACCATTCTAGCATCGGGATGGCACCGTTCGAGGCATTGTATGGTCGGAGATGTAGGACTCCGTTGTGTTGGCACGAATCTGGGGAGAGTATTGTTCTTGGACCCGAGGTTGTTCGAGAGACTACTGAAAAGGTGAAATTGATCCGTGAGAAAATGAAAGCGTCGCAGAGTAGACAGAAGAGCTATCATGATAAGAGAAGGAAGGATTTAGAATTCCAAGCTGGTGATCATGTGTTTTTGAGAGTCACGCCTATGGCTGGTGTTGGGCGTGCATTGAAGACAAAGAAGTTGACTCCTCGTTTCATTCGACCGACCGAAAACCTCTGAATCTTCCACCCCTCCTTTTGTGATTACTTCTAACACGATGCAAACCTTCCTTATCCACCGGAGCGAACCTACGAGAATCGAATTTTCCACCCCCATGCCAAACACCACCTCCCCCTGTCATACTCAACTTCGTTCAGTATACCCGCTCTGCATCAAAATTGCTTTCATTCAGAGCATTGTACTGCATCAAAGCTCAGTGAGGGAAGCGATGATCACGCTAATGCTCTGATTCAGAACACTGGCGTGTGGTGGGGAACTTACGGCCGACGTGGCCTTAGTGCGACGATGGCGAGCTAGACTATCTCTGATTTGATGAGAGCTAGTGAACAAGAAAAACTCTTATTTCTAGAGTTAATTTGGGGATAGGAACTTATTTGTTATCTTTTTGTGTAAATAATATTTCTTGTTGAAATCCAATGTGGCAATTCAACATAAGCAATGTAAAAAAAAGAATTAAAAGGAAATACATATGGTAATGTCACATGGGACTTCTGTGACACAGCGCAGCATGCCACTAGCTGAGTAATTAATAGAAGCACCATAATTGAAAATTTTGTAGAGGCCAATTTGAAAGGAAGACCTACTGAGGCCGATCTGGCAGGAGTGTAGCTAAACAGATTAGTTCATCCATATATTAAATTTACTAACTAATCCCATTTCGATAGATAATAAATTCTAATATAATAATTCAAGTCTTGATAAAAAAATTGATCTTATCCATTAAATTATGAGTCAACCTTTGGTTGCTTTTTAAGAAAATATATTCTCTATTAGTGAATTATAGACAAAATATTTCCCGAAGTCGCTAATGTATTTTCAGGTAACGAATAGGTCTTTTAACTTTTACTTGTAACAATTAGGTCTCTTATATTTTAAAAATGTTGCACCCTGATCCTTTTTTTAACTTTCACTTAAACTCTGTTATAAAAAAGGTGAAGTGGCTAACAGTGCTGATGTGGTCTATAACAATATTGAGGTGGCAATTTCAACTTGGATTTTATTTAAAAATTGATTTTTATTCAAAATAAAATTAAAAAACAAAACAAAACTCTGCTTCATCTTCCAAATCAGATCCGGCATCTTCCTCATCGATGCCATCACCGTGATGTGAGGGATACACAACCCTTCTCCTCTAATGAGATGACAAACAACACTGATATTAAAACATTAATCCAACATCATACAAAGACACACGTGAAAAACATTGTTTTAACCTTCATGGATCAAACCCACAACCCATGTTGTTTCTTGTAGCTATCACACAAAAACCCTTCATTTTAATGCCACCTATTCCGGAGTGCGCCAAGAGGCCCAATCTGTTTAAGAAACGGCCCAAAGACCAATCACAACCGGCCTGAACGAGCTCGTTGGTGGTAAAAAAATTGGTGGCTTCATCAAGTATGCTTTAATCTCGTCGAAAGCTTGTTGGTGTTCTGCATCCCACTTGAACACATCTTCCTTCTTCAGTCGAAGTAATGGCGAAAACACTTGTGTTTTACCACTTTGATTTGAGATAAATCTTCTAAGGAAATTGATTTTTCCTGGTAATGATTGCAATTCTTTTTTGGTCGAAGGAGCTTTCGTTTCCAAGATTGCTTTCGTCTTGATTTGATTGATTTCAATGCCTTTTTTTGTGTACAACGAAACCCAAAAAGTCACCTGCACGAACACAGAAGGCACATTTAAGTGGATTTATTTTCAATCCATATTTTCTCATTCTTTTGAATGATTGTCGAAGACGGTCTATATGACCATTTCCTGAGGCAGATTTAATAACAATGTCATCTATGTATACTTGCATAAATTTTTCAATAAAATCATGAAACATAGAATTCATTGCCCTTTGGTACGTTGGCCCTGCATTTTTAAGGCCAAATGACATTACAACCAATTCATAGACCCCCAATGCCCCTGGGCATCGAAATGCTGTTTTCGACGTATCTTCTTCAGCAATATATATTTGGTTATATCCAGAATAACCATTAGGTATTCATAACCTGGAGCTGAATCTACTAGCATTTCTGCCACTGGCATGGCATACTCATCTTTAGGTGTAGCATTATTTAAATCTCTCAAATCTATACACACCCTAAGTGTACCATTTTTCTTAATTACAGGCACTATATTAGTAACCTTTCTATTTCTGCCTTGATCTTCACCAAGATTTCTAGTGCAAATCTTCTTGGAGTTTGCTTCACTGGCTTCTTTCCTGGTCGAATTGGTAGTCTGATTTCAACAACTTCACGACTCAACCCTGGCATTTCATTGTAATCCCATGCAAAGCAGTCTTTGTACTCCTTCAGCAATTCAACAATCTGCGCCTTCAACTCTTGATCAATCTTAGCACTTATGTATGTTGGCCTTTTTATTGAGCCATCTCCCCAATCAATTTCTTCTAAGGGATCTTGTGCTTGGATCCTTTTGGTTGAACCCATTGGATCTTTTTCAAAACCTAAAGGCTCGTTATCACAGACGCAATCAAGCCTCTGGTTTTCGACAATGTTGTCTTTATTCTTGTCTTCAACGGCTTCAGCAACTAATTGTTGTTGTAAGTCAGCTTCTAAAATCGCTTTTTCCTTATTTTCGGCCACGAAGGCCGTAATTCTATCCCATACAGTGGGTTCATCCATAAATAACTATTTATGGTCCTTCCCACCCTGTATGCTTGACATAGCCTTGTTGGTAGTTGTCTTCGTCAATGACCTCTCTATCCCAAATGAATCCATAGTTGGGATCAAGAATCACTAAGGTCCTCACATTATCTTGGCTTTCATAACCATGTTCAGAGGAAATGCATGGCGCAATGCTCGCCTGTTTCTTGTCGAAGGTTTTCTTGGTGATAGTATTCACCTCAGCCTTGAAATAGCTTGGATCACCCTCAATATTTTGGACTAGGCCATTTTCTCTCCAAATAATGAGCCTTTGGTGAACTGTCGAGGGGATTGCCCCCACAGCATGGATCCATTCCCTTCCCAACAGCATGTTGTAATTTGCCTTGGTTGAAATCACCATAAACAGAGTTGGCCTTCTAATGCTTCCAACAGAAAAGTCAACTTCAATGGCTCCAAGAGAGTTGCCACTTTTACCTTCATAGTTGGTAAGGATTACGTTGTGTGTTTTCAGATCTGTTTCACACTTCCCAATCTTCTTCAGCATATGTTGTGGCATCAGGGTCACAGCAGCGCCACCATCAACCAAGATCTTGCTTACCCCAACATTGTTCACCTTTGCTTGGATATACAAAGGTTTGAGATGATTCCTCATCCCACAATCAGGCCTCTCAAAGACAGTATGTTGTTCTTCCACACAACCATTCTTGAGGACATAGTAACAGATGGGTTTGTAAGTGGTTTCTTCGTCGAAATCCTCTTCGACGTCGTTTTCTTCAGAAACCACGTCATACTCAATTGGGAGGATTGAGACTACACCACACAAGACGTCGAATTCTGACCCAGAATCAGCAAAATCTGAGCTCATTTCTTCATCTAAATTGAGGCCCTCTTTGATCACTGAAAGTGGTGGAAATATCCTTTCAGTAGCTGGCTTTCTAGCCATTTGAAGAGACTTTGAAGGTGTTTGTCTGCCTTTCTCTTTTTTGGAATTTTCCACCTTGCCTGCAGCAGCAACTTTTTTCTGGCGTTGATATCTGCGCCATTGCGTTCTTGTCATAGGGTTCTTCCCTTTGTAATTATTGTTATAGGCATACTTGTTAGATTCAGTTGCCTTATTTTGGTTAGTAGCACTAGTGGTACCCTTGACCAATTTTGCTGGTTTTTGTAGATTTCCAACATTCTTTCCAGCATAATATACTGGGTAATACCCAATACTCTTTCCACCAGAATGCACCCATTTCTCGACAGGTGACTTTGCTGGAGGAACATAAGTTTTAATCTGATCTTTCTGAGGATTCCTGGTCGAAGTAACCTTATATTGGATCCCTCTGTTGTTGTAACTGAACTTTGGCCTTTTGTCGACCCACTTTCCTTTACGTTTCAGTTGAGGCTTAAATCCCTCAAGATTCTTGGCAACCTCTTTGTAGAAGACAGCACTACACCTAGGACAAAGCATAACTTCAGTATTGTTGATTTTGCAGCGATTGAGAAAATCAATCAATTCTTCTTCAGCTCTTGGATACACTATCTTCATTTTTTCAGCGTACTGGTCTTTAGTGACCATTTCGACATCAACCTTGTCGATAGCTTTCTCTACCTTAGCATTTTCAGCAACAACCTCTGTGACCTCAACCACATTGAGATCAACTTCAACCAGCAATGCATCAGCTGTTGGCAAGGGATCAGCATCAATCTTCATTGGTGGCTTAGATTTGTCACCAAATTTCAGCCTTCCTTCGTTGATAGCATTTTGAACCAAATCCCAGAAAATGACACAACGGGAAGTGTTATGACCTAAGAAACCATGAAACTTACAAAAGCCTCTTGTCTGTCGTGGTTTTGATGGAATATTTAGGCCCTGAGGCACTAAGATTTGACCATCAGCCACAAGCAGATCGAATATTTCGTCACATTTAGATACATCATAAGTGTAAGTTTTTGCGACAAATTTATCATTCTTAGGTTCCACAAGATTTTTCCCATTAGAAGGTTTTAACAATTTGCAAGTATAAGGAGGTCCTGGTTTTAGTTCTGCAATGTTAACCTCTTCTTCGACATCTTCATAAGATATGTCGTATTCTTGGTCACTGTCATTAGCTTCGACATAAGCAACCTTTTCTTTCTTACTTTGGAATCTACCTGTTCTGGCTTTTTCAGCTTTGAGTCTTTCGACTTGTCGAACTCTATCAGCCAATTGTGCCATATCTCTTAAATGTAGTGTGTCTAGTTTCTTTCTTATAGTGTAATCTAGACCACCAGCAGCCATTTCGACCTACTCATGCTCAGGCACTTGGGTAAAACACCTTGCTTTGAGTAGTCAAAATCTATTGAGATAATCATCAATAGATTCTGCCCCCTTGCGTCGAACGCTAGCCAGTTCTTTAAGACTAATCTTACATTGGCCCATATAGAACTGCTCTGTTTGTAAGGTGTATCCTGACAAGGGCGACACAAAATTAGGCCTAAAATTGTTGTTGTCATATTGTTTTGTTCTCCAAAATTGTTTGTAAGGTGTATTCTGACAAGGGCGACATCTGGATTAAAATAGTTTCGACCATATTAGCCAAATTGTTTTGTGCTCCAAAATTGTTTTGTTGCACTTGTCTGACCACTTCCTCTGCATTTTGGTTTCAATTCACCAGCACAACTTCAGGGATTGCCTCTATCCTCATAGGCTCTTCGACAATTTGTTGTTGTCCTTGGTTTCCCTGATTCATAGGAATTGCATTGTTAGGCCTTTCTACAGGTATCTCTACAGGCCTAGCATTTTGGATTTGGGGGATTTGTTGGTTATGTACTGGTGGAGTACCAAAGAAATCAGCAATTCTTCCCATTTGTGTTGCCAACATTTGGTAACTATTATTAGCGTTTTGTATCAAAGGATTAAACACAGTACCAATTTGTTGTGTTAACATATTTACCATATCATGATTGCTATCATCCATTTGTTGTCTTAATGCCAACAAAGATATTGTAGTCAGATTAGTTTGGGCATTTCGACTATGGATGCCCTCTGTTGAACTATGAGTAGGAGAATACCCTGTAATTGCATTATCTGCAAATGTAGACGAATTTGTCTGAAGGCCTGCCATCAATGCTGTTGGCATGCCATACGGTAAAGCCCTTCCACTCATAGTAAATAGCATATTTCCAATCATTGGATTTGCCATCAAAGGACTCGTTGGTCCTACTATTGGTGGCACAGAAGCCATTGTATTAACATTTGTTAATGCTGCAGTGGTCATCATTGACAGAGGAGTAATTATGGGAGAAGTTATAGCGGTTACTCCCATTGTTGTCGAAGAAGGCATTGCAACGGTTATGCCTGCGACATTTGCAGCGTTAATGTCACTAACTGACGCTTGTTCTTGTGTACTTTGTGCATTTGATGCAGAAACATTACTTGTACTAGAGCGTGCCATCTCTGGAAGATGTTTACCACTCCTTAATTGCATGCACAGACAAACACAAAGTTTAAGAATTCAACGAAAAACTTTAAAATTAGCACAAATGACCCACCGGGCGTGCCAATTTGTTTACCTTGGATTTTGGTAAACACCGCTAGTTTGAAATTGCTTCTGTTTGCAGGATCAACTAGTAAATCCTAAGACCATTTGTGTTAAAGTTTTTCCCAGAATTATATGTGTTCTTGCAGTTTAAAAGTAAAAAGAAGAAGATAACCATCGATCTCGCGTGAAACCGTCAATTTTCCTCAATGAGGGAGAATAAAACAAAGAAAAAATTACAGAAAAGCCAAGAAGAAAACAAATTAAAGTTGCATTAATTGTAAAGAGAGTTGGTGCAGAGATCATACATTCTTCTCTTGGCTCGATTTCTCTGTAATGTGTTGGAAGTTAGAGCGTGAGAATTCCGTAATGAGATTGTGAGCCCTTTTTCCTATGAGAAACTCCTATTTATATGAGGAGCGAAAACGCTAAAACTAACTAACTGTACAAAGAATTTAAAAAGGAAACTGCTACAGCCTTCGACTAGGATAACTACCAAAGCTTCGACAGCGAGCACTTGCTTTTGACTTGCTATTGAATTCAATTTTCTTCTCGTCGAAATATCACCCTTCAAATCTAGTTAAGTCTGAAGCTTTGTCGAATTTTCCTTCTGATACAACTCTTCTGTGTTGAAACCAACACCTTCTTCTAAGAAAACCAAAGTCAAACCGCGTTGACTGCATTTAATTTAGCCTGTCGAAATTACAAGCTAACATCTGGTCAAGAGTCGCGTTACCTCTACCCGCGTCTATAAATAGGGCACTATCCCTTAGATTCAGGTACGTTTCTCTCATTTTTACCTCTCATTGACTTCGGATTGCTGACTTTGGCATCGGAGTGTCTGTAGGTACCCGACCCTTCTAAGTCCAACCTTGGAAGAAGGCGACGTTGACAAGGACAACCTCGGAGGATCCTGACCCTGAAGTAATTTTTTCAACCTCGAGCCAATGAGAAGACTATACAGAGACATCGAGAAATGACTATTGACCCAAGATCCGGGATCCGAGGTCACGTACTGCATATTGGCGACTACAGTGGGAGTTGATTATCATCTCTCACTACTCCTCTCGCCACCACCAGTTGCCGAGGCAGTTCCAGTACCTGTAACACCCCGGAAATAATTTAATTAAAATAGTTGATTGAATTATTAAAATAATTTGGAGGCGGGATATAGATAAATTAAAAGGTTAATATTTTATATGCGTAGGAGGTGAAACGAGTAAAGGAGGTGGTGACGTAGAGAGCCCAGTGTTTACTGAGCCCTCAACTTAAACCCTGGGGGTTTAAGCCAAACCCTCATTCGCAGCAAGCAAAAGAAAAACGAAAGTGAGAGTGAGAGAGAGAGCACGCGGCGCAAAGAGGGAGAGAAGAGGAGGGTTTCGCGAAGAATTTCAAAAGGGGATCGTTCGTGTTGCTGTGGTTTTGTTCGTGTCTCGTTCGTCGTGTTCCGGAGCTTACGTTATTCGAGGTAAGGGTGGGCTTAACCTTGATAATGGGTTGATGATAATTATGTGTGGGTAGTCTAGGGTTTTGTTGAATTGTTCGTGTTGTTGCATATCGTGTTTTCGTTGAGATTGGTGCTTTGATGATTATTGCACGTTATTGTGATTTGTTTCGTTATTTGTTGATGCGTGATTGTTGTATCACGATGATGGTGTTGTTATTGTTCGTGTTTTTGTTGTTGCTGTGCGTGGTTGATTGTTGTTGTCGCGTTGTCGAATTGTCGTTTTTGTTGTGGTGGTTGCGGTGTCGTTGCCGTTAGGGTTTGGTGTTTGGCAATTTAGTGATTCTGGACACAGGTTCGGTTTTTCTAAAACTGGCGCTGTTTGGTTGATCCAAAAATTATGAGGTTGATTGTTTTTGAAAATAGACTTAACGCCGGTCGTTTTGGCACTGGTTTCGTCAAATTCGGAGTTGTATAACTCGAGTTATAGGCGATACAAGTTAGGTTAAAATTCTGGAAACGATTTGGGTATAGATTCGGTATTTCGGTGACTGGGAACGTTGTATTGACCGAAAAATTATGTGGTTTATTTTTCTGGAAAATAGACTTAATGCTTGTTAATTTGGCACTGGTTTGGTTGCGTTTAGAGTTGTGTAGCTCGAGATATGAATTCCACAAGTTAGAGTAAGATTCTGGTTACCACAAGTTAGAGTTGGACACAGGGTCAGTGTTTTGGTTACCACGTTTTCAAAAGAACTCCTTTTCGAACGAATCCAATTTCTTTGAAAACTAGACAAAATTTGCCCAGTTTATGCACAAGCTTCATGCAATTTGATTGAGTTTTGGTCACTTTGGAATTGCTTGAATTTGAAGGACAGAAACTGTCCTCTTTTGCAACTAGCCTGTGTGCTTTTCGAAAACTGTACCTATTGGACACTCTCCTTCAAAAACTGAACTTAGGGATGATAACCAGACCCATAGGGCTTTCCAACAAGTATTTATTTGTTGAAATCCGATGTCGTTTGCTATTTTAATTAATTCGCTGAAGTAGGTGCGATGTGCCTAGGCGCTGTGCGCCAGTCTTGTGCGTGGTGTGCGTGCGTTATGTCCGCGTTGTGGAGCCGTCTGGTGTTAATATTTCAGGTGCGGTGCTGGTATGCTCAGGAGAGTTTAGTGGTAGCTGTGATGCTACAACTTGGTGCTATTTTTGGTGAAATCATTTGTTTTGATTCTGGTGATATAGTATTTATTTTAAATACTTGTTATGGTGAGTTGGTGCATAATCATGGTGTCGCATTGTCATATGCATGTTTTGGTGATATAGGCTCTGCCTCTGGTGTTTATTGGTGATATGCCCGTCGTGGCTCATTTTGGTGATCGGTACCGCATGCATATGCCCACTGGAGGGGTTGCATATCATCCCATTGTCTATGAATGTTATAATTTTGGTGGTTCACTGTCAAATGGACTTTTCCTTTGGTATCTGGTGCTGTGATATGGTGTAATTGTATTGTGTTGCTGTAGTTACCTGATGCTAGCATATTTTTATCATCTGCTTATTACCTCTGTTAGACTCACCCCTTCTGCTTGGAATGTTGCTCTCATGCGGCAACGCTGCAGGTGATCGCTAGTGCTCGTGGAGGAATTGCTAGGTTTTGCTTCCTCTCTCGTTTGGGTCTGTGTCAGCTCTGATATGTAGCACCGGGGAGTCGTTAGTTATCGTTTTGAACTATTATTTTAGTTATTGGAAATTGTTTTAATTAATTTTGGAGATGTCTTTAATTGTTAATTCTGGAGATGTTTAAACTGGTCAATATTTCCGCTGCTTGGTGATTTCTTTTATATAAATTATTTTGGAGATTTTTTTTTTTGGAATAAATGGTGTTTTTTTTTTAAAATGGTGAAAAATGTAGCGCCCTTCGAGGTGACTCTGATAATTGTCTATTTAGTTGTAATAGTAAAAGGGGGGTGTTACAGTACCGGTCCAGGCAGTGAACCAGATTCTCGACCTCCTAGACAGACGAAGTCGACATATCGCCCAACAGGAATTACGACTCACTCAGATGGAGGAAGATGTCGCCGCTGTCCGCGCCAACACGACTGCACCATCGGCCGTACCTCTTGACAAGTCCCCTGTTCAGAACACCTTCATTTTGAAACGACACCGTTCTCCACCTCAGGGGAAAGTCAGCCGCCGGCGCCTCGTCCAAAGGTCTCCCCCCATAGAGGAAACCGATACCATGGCTCACACTCTCCCTCGACTTCGCCTAGCTCGAGTCCCAATCAGACCTCTTCATATGGCTCCTCATCTTCTCACATATCCCCGCGTCAGAGGCGATTCCCGCTCAAGGATCACGAGAGATTTCCGTTTGCAAAGTGCTGAGATCCTTAGAGAAGCCACTACAATTGAACATGTACGACGGGACCGACGACCTGGATGAGAACGTGGGCACCTTTGATCTGATGATGCAGTATCGGAACACAACAGATGATTTGAGTTCCAAGATCTTCCCACTCTCGCTGTGTAAGACAACTCTTTCGTGGTTTAGAGACCTCAAGCCCAGCTCCATCTACTCTTGGGAACAGCTGGTCCGAGTATTCTCGTCATGCTTCACGGCCTCCAAAATGAAGCCAAAATCCGCAGACGTGCTCAAAGCAATGATATAGGGGGAGAATAAGACCCTAAGAGACTACATCGAACTGTTCAATGAGGAAGGGAACAATGTCAGAGACTTGGGGGACGATATAAGACTTCTGCTCATGAGGCATAGGCTCCGTAAGAAGAGCCTATTCCAGATTGACGTCGGTATACACCGACCCCAAAATCTCAAAGACTTCTTGCTACGAGCTCAGAGGTTTTTCGACTACGAAGAAGACGACCTGGCAGACGAAGCCGTCAAGAAATCCGTCCCGACGAAACGAACCGAGAAGGGAAAGGCCTCCTAGAAAGAATCGGCGGGATCCTCCAGGGAAATACACCAAGCTGAACAAGGTAAAGTCCAAGATCCTTACCGAGTCTGCAAATACCGACTTCAAAGATCGGAAATGGCCAGCCCCTCTTGTGCAAAGGGAGAACACAAACAAGAAAAAATATTGTCGATAGCAGACGAGTCATGGGCACGACACTAAATAGCGTCGAGTCATGAGGGACGACATTGAGGATCTGATACAAAAAGGGAAACTAACGATGTACATTAAGAAGGATCAGGACGAAGTGCGTAAACGATCTCGCTCTCCCCGGATGGGTAAGTCCCAGAGTCAACGAGGTAGCTAAGCTCGCAAAGGACGACTCTGAGGAGTCGGAGGAAGAAGAAGAGCCAAAGCAGCAACGTTCCAGGATAGTGGCTGTAGTAATCATGGGAGGTTACTCATTTGACTCCGGCGAAACCAAAAGAACGATGAAGAGGAGATGGAAAGAGATCCTGAGCATTGGCCATTACCCCAAGACCACCAATCTCTTTGACAGACAACCACTGACCTTCTTGGAACAGGATCTCCCGGTCCGTGGACCAAACAAGTACATCCCGCTAATCATCTCCACAGTAATGGTCGTCGGACTGGTCTTGAGAATCTTGGTGGATCAGGGGAGCTCAGCTGGCATTTTGTTCCGGGATCTGTTACCAAAGATAAAGGTTTCTGAGACCGAACTCACCCTGTATAACGGCGACGACTTGACATGCTTCACGGCTCGAAAACGCCACCCCGCTCGGGTACCTCGAATTGATGGTCACATACAGGACTGACGAGCTCTCTAGAGTAGTGAAGACCCAATTCTCGGTAGTGCCCTATAAGTCCCCGTACAACTGTATTATTGGGAGACCGACCTTGGGTAGACTCAGAGAGGTGGCGTCCACAATACACTTTAGGATGAAATTCTACTCGGACGAGGACGAAATAATCATCTTCACTGTCAATTAGGAGTCCGCCAAAAAGTGTCATTACTTGCCATTGAGAACAGAACATAAGTCAAACAAAGTAGAAAAGAAGGAGCGCGGAGGTAGGAAAGTGATTTCCGAGGTCAATCTGGTCGAACTCGGACACGGTCTCAACCACAACGAAGGACTACTACTTCACGACGTGCTCGTGCCCGAGGACACCCGCCGTGCCTGTGGTCGATCTGGAAACTCCTCAATACCGACCCTTCAGGCGCCTCCCACAGTCTAAATGACAAGGAGCATTCCACGTGACCTAACAAGCGGGCCCCGGCAACGAATAACGATTGACAAGGCCTCGCATCAAACTGATAGCCACCAACTTGGGGATCTGACCCCGATGCCAACAAAAAGTAACACAAGACCGAGCCCACGGTCATAAAAAAAACCACTCCTGCTTCTACCTATATTTCTACTTCCACTCCCATTATTTTCATTTACTTGTCAAGTTTAGATCGATCTAGACCTTTGAGTCCCCCTTTCTGTCACTAATGATTGTATTCCTAATTGGACTGTAGCGCCGTTGCCGGGAACTGTGTTTTATTTGTTTATATATTTGATTATTTATTTAGTTAAATTAACTAGTTTTTTTTTGTATTTATATAAAACAAAAAAAAAGTTCAATTGGTTAGAAAAAAAAAGGGATCTGATTGAAATTCACACATTAAAAAAACGCATCACGTAAGCTTTAATTTAATTTTTCTTTTTATAGTTCAATATAATTTAGTTTAATTTTTCTTACCATTTTTTATATATAAAAAAAGTAGTTTGTTGGTGTTTTGTTTATTTTGTTGCTTTGATCTGTTTTCTTTTAAGTTTTGTTCTTGCTAGGTGGTGCATCATATGGACTACTATATCGAAAAACCAGGTTATCAATACCAAATTGACTACATTGTTTTCGATTGTATTGTGAATGAGAAAAGAAAGCTATATTCCAAGGAGGAACGAGAGTCTAATTTGTCATCTTTGCTGCTATCACGACCACTTGACATAAAACTGAGTCCCGATGTATTGGGATTCTTTTGTGAGATAGATGTAGAACTCGTAATCCAGAGTATAGAGCACCAGGCTTCAGAAATGAAAGCTCGGATTGAAAGATTAAATTTGCAAGCTAAAAAATATTCTGCAAAACATGCTTTGCAAATTAATGAATTGAAGTTGCAATTAGAGATGCAAGTCGTGGAATGTTCCAAATTGCTAGTGGAAGAGCCTCATGAATCAAGATTTTTAAATAATGTGATTTCAGGGGTGGACTTTATTGAAGATGAAGTGTTGATAGAAAATTATAAGGTATGATTTCCTTTAATGCCTACCGATCGATTATTGACTTGGTTAAGTACGATGGATTGGATGCATATGTGGATGCATCAAAGTCAACTCCAAAAATTGAGCATCTCGTGCTTAATGGAAAATCAACGCATGAAGGTTGTCATTTCCCGTAGAAGAGACCATCATAACCCTCTCGCCTTTCCTCCAGCAATCACCATGCGTCAAGCCATTGGATACAGGAGGAAGCTCTTACATGTTCAGCATCACTACGCTTTTCTATACCAAGGTATGAACCAGAAGGAATGTCTCCTGTTTAGAGCACACCTTGGTCATTCTACCACAAGCTATGGGATCCCGGTGGTTTCTCACCTTTCTTTTTGTTTGTTTCTGGCTTGAATAAATCGGTTACCTTTTCATCCTTGCTTCAGCTTAATTATTTACATTAGGGACAATGTAAACTTTAAGCTTGGGGTAGGGCATTTCTCATTTAAGCTTGCATTTCTCATTTTGTTTTGCATATTCATTTTGTTTTGCATAATCATATTTTAGTTTTTTTTAATTTGCATTGTAGCATCTTTTTACTCCCATTATATATCTTGTCCTCTCACAAAAAAAACTGTGTGCCAACTCTTTTCAGAACTTTTAAGAAATCAATGGTTTGAAACCCAATTTGTGTTCTTGTGGTGGGATAAAAGGCATTATAATTATCTATGACTATAGAGGTGATTTTTAGCAACTTGATAATTAGCATAAATTCCTGATTTTATGTTTCTCATCAATTGAGCTACAAATGTGAGATTTGGGCCGATATAGAGGTTTATATTACATCATAATTGATTCAGGCCCCAGAGCTCTTGTCTGCATGTTACCACTAGTTGCCCACTTTGAGCCTAATGCTAATTTTCTCTCTTCGTACCCAAATTGATCAGAAAAATATGTTGGGGGTGCCTTTTAGATTACAAGTGAGCAATGTGGTCGTAAAAAAAGAAAAAATGATGATCCTATCTTCTTATTGTACACTTCCAATAATGTTATTTTGGTGCAAAAAGTTGTAAAAAAGAAGAAAAAATAGAAAGGTAAAAACAGAACAAGAGCGGATCATTGTATGAAGAGGACATAGACTATGACCAAGTGCCTGAAACTGGTTGGTCATTATTGTGTACGTAGAGCATGTTGTTTGTGAACTTAGAATTTTCATGAGTATTATAAAAGGCTACCCGTAATTGATTGAAGATGTTGTATAGCCCTTTGAATATCCCTTTCTTTGTTCTTCCTACCTGTTATCTCTTACCCTTGGCCACGTTACAACCCTGAAAAGACCATGTGATTTTGATGTGGTTTCAAATAACACAGTGGAGATTTGGTTGATAATCGAGTTAATGGTAGAACATTTTCTTTGAAGGAACTTGAGAGAATCACTTTACCCTTAAACACTTTGAGAGTGGAGAGTGTCCTTATAGGTGTGAAACATGATCTCAAGGAACCTAAACCTCTAATTGGAGTTGAATTGCCTATGCCTATTGCTTGATGTGATTTTATCTCGGGTTCCTTACTCATTGTGTCTATTGGTTCCTTTTCTTACTTTGGCCATAGTGCTTGCTTGAGGACATGTAAAGTTCTAAGCTTGGTGTGTGAAATCCGCAAGTGTACAGTTTTCGTCAAGTAGTAAAAAGATCAAATCCACAAGGATTGTGATTTTTTAGTAGCAACTAATTATAATCTAATTAAATTAAGAAGGAAAAAAGTTTAATTAATTTGAAGGAGAATTGGTAATAATGAAATCGTGTAAAATCAATTAGAATCTAATATTGCAAGAAAATAGAGTTTGTTGTTATAAAATAGGAAGGGAACCTAGGATTGGGATTTCCACAAGGGTTATTTATGATTACAAATTGATTTTCTTTTTATTAACTTTGATCCTCTTTGAAAGTGAATTTATCCTAAGAAAGCTAATGTTCTATCTCTAGTAACAAAAACCATGCTCAATTGAAACAATTCCTACTTTTGTGGTAATTGAATTTAAACTAAACCCATTAAGCTCTATGATAATTCATCGGTTCCTCGAAAGACTAAACCTACTTTCGTTATCTTGGTCTCAAGTTCAATCCTTATAGTTCTAACAATTAGGTTCACCTCTAAGTTCTTCCCTAATTATCTATTAAATGCAAACAAGTGGCCAACAAATTCACAAGAATAAAACACAGTAAGAATAGAATCAAAGCATGATCAGATTTAATAAAAGGGGAAAATAGTTCAATTCATTCTCTTAAACAGACCTAGGGATGTACCCAACCCAAGAAACATAAAACTACTCAATCATATCAAAGTTATAATCCATGGAAAAGGTTAAGAAACATTCAAACCAGAATTTTTGAGAAGAAAAGAAGATGAAGATTCTTGATCCTTGCCTCTAAAGCTCCTCTCTAATATGAAATTTAGAACCCTAGGCAAGTATTTCTAATTCCTATCTATAGTTAATCACAAAAGGGCCCAAAATGGCCCAAAAACTAGGTTAAAAACGGTAAAATCTGAAACTGCAGCAGCAGGGTGTGGTGCGAAACACACCCAGGTGGTGTTTCACAACAGTATTTAAAATTTTCACAGCAAGGTGTGGCGCGAAACACACCCTGGTGGTGGACTGGTTTGTTTGTCTCTTTTTCATCCAATTTCTTCCAAAATGATTCCTAGCTCCATATCAACACCTCCAAGCCACTTTCCAACACTAAAATGCTCATTTCCGACAAAACATAACATACCAAATGCAATTATTCAAATCTACATAAAATATTAAACAAAACTAAAGAACTCTTGACTAATTAAACTAAAAATACAAAAAGAAACAATGAAAATATGATGCAAATAAGGACACATCAGACTCTGGTCCTCATGAATAAACTGATTCTTTTCAGGAACTTGGCTTCTTCACAAAGAACGCTTATCAAGGTCAAGGCCTCCTTGCATCGATCTTGTGCGAGCTTCTTCACTCTGCGTTCACTCCAAGCTCTGCACTTGGTGAACCTGACCGAGTGAAGTCTCACCTGATTCCGCAGCCTTAGACTGACTTCCTTCTCTGAAGGGTCACTCCGACATGCCTTGAACTAACCTCTACCACGAGGTTGAGCCTATCGTGGTTCACTGACCTCTCCCACAAGGTCAGGCCTATTGTGGCTCACTAACCTCTACCATGAGTTCAGGCCTAGCCTGGCCCACTGACCTCT
Source organism: Astragalus glycyphyllos (assembly GCA_963573325.1). Lineage (NCBI taxonomy): Eukaryota > Viridiplantae > Streptophyta > Magnoliopsida > Fabales > Fabaceae > Astragalus > Astragalus glycyphyllos. Next base: position 59,012,692 of record OY754312.1, on the reverse strand, counting down.
ACCACGAGGTCAAGCCCATTGTGGCTCACTAAGAATTCTTACAATGACTAACCTCACGCGTTCCGTCCCCTCAAAGCTCAGATTAGAATCGTCTCCTTTGCGAGCTCGGACACAACAGGCCTTCGCAAGCCATGATTTGAGATTCAAGGTTAGTAACCCGAACCCTAATCACTCAATTCACTCATCTTTGAAAAGGATTTGCAGGAACTATTTACCTCGGGTGCCCCACACCGAAGTGCGACCACCCCGAGCCTCCTTACTCCTACTCATTTCCTCACTCCTTCAAGGGAAAAGCTTTAAACATCTTGAGTGCACAAGTAAGAAGCTAGGTTAAGAGAAGCACAAGGATTTCGAAATAAACAATTTACATTAAGACAGGAAAGGACAGCGCCATCAATTCATTACATTCGAGGTCGGCCCCGGGCATATCTGAGGCCACCAAAAGAAAAGAGTTATGAATTACAAGTTACAAGGCTAAGGCTCTTGGGGGTAGATGACCTCAGACTTCCCAGCTCCACCAGCCATTGGCCTGATAATCCTCCCTTTGGAGACCACGTTCTTCCGGTCCACCATAGAAACATCTAACTCGGGATGCAAAACTCTGACCTGGGACATTACATTACTTAAAGAACCCGCAGCAAGAGACTCCTTTGCAGATGGCTACCCAAAGAGGCGAGCTCTTTCCCTCTCCTCGTTGTTCTTCTTCACTTCTTCCTCTTCAGAGACCACAACCGACTCCAGGCCACCATCTTCGTTCTCGAGCTCTTGGGCCTCCACCCTTAGCACCTCTTCCTCACCCACCAATCTTGGGAACAACTCGGCTAGCCCGATCTTCTCGCCAAGGTCAGCGATCTCCTTCCTCATCTCCTTAGCCTCGACCTCAACTGCAGCCAACCCCTCAACCCGGGCCTGGAGCTCTACTCTCTCTTTCCGAAGCCTCTCAGTCTCTTCACGACTCACCATTCGGATAACAAACCTGCAACCTCGAAGCGCTTCGTTACCTTTCTCCGTGGCAGAAACTCTGGCGCCCTCTCAACACCTTTCTGCAAAACTCAGCTACTCGTTGGCAAGCCTCGAAGTCAGCAGTTGAAGGCATGGTGTCGACCTCGGAAGGAGGACCTGTCCTTTGCCTCTTTCTGATTGAGACCGGATCATGAAGTCTCCGTTACATGCCCTTCCCAAGCAATCTCGGCCCCAGAGGCAACAAGTGAAGAAGAATGCGCAACAAAAGAACCGACCCTAGCATTGTGAGAACCTCCAAGCCCAGCCTCGGTGCGAAACTAGGCAAAGGTCTTTGGTTTTATAAACCAGTCTGAAAAAGAAGAAAAAAGATTGCGAGAACATCAACATAAGTTATTAAACCATCTCATAAACTGAGAAAGGGGCCTACCAAAAGAAGCAGCAAGAGTGGCGGGAGAATCGGCCTCGGCCTCTAGAATTTATTGCACTTGATTTTCATGAGCTTCGTAGTGAGAGACTCCACCTCATCCAACAGCAACTTCACACTCCGGGCCTCTTGTGGACTACACTCGTCCGCCCCAACAGCGTAGTCCTTCATTTTCTTCTCATAACTGCCCCGGCCCCAAGTGAGAGGAAACAACAACTCAATGACCTCACCTCGGTCGTTGAGTTCGGCCAATTTTTTCTTGGCAGCCTCATTCACCGGCACCACGTAAACAAAGTTGTATTTGAAGTCCTTCACCGAATTCATGACAGGCTCGACAAAAGAGCAGTCATTGTTACGGCGCAGCCCGACTGGACCCATCCCCCCGAGGCGGTCAGGGTCGGGCTGGTGAAAGACATCGAAGATATGAACAAACACCTTTAACCTGCAACGGCGGCCCATCGCTCGCATCACGCGCTCAAAGGTGTTCACAAAGCCCCATGTATTGGGCATAAGTTGCGAAGGTGAGACCTCGTGAAAACGGAGAACTCTCCTCATAAACTCGGAGAGCGGAACCCTCATTCCCATCTTCTCGAAGCATGCAACATGGGCAAAAAATATCATATTAGGGACAGTTGAACAAACGACATCATTATTCGAGACAAGCTGATAACTCTCATTTATGATAGTTTATTAAGGTAATTCCAAGCTTAAATCATTGCAAGTTCTTAGGTAAAGTAGTCAATATTGTTGTAAATATTATGTTTTAGTAGAGTTTAAGGTGACATCAAGGAACAATGTTATTTGGCAGATAGGTGCCTCATTCAGGCTTGATATTTACTATTCAGGCTTGGTACAAAGAAAATTCGCCTCGAAAACCACGAGCTCAACCTCGGAGAAAAGAAACCCACCGAAAGCATAACGTCAGAACGACGGAAAATTGAGATCACAGACAAATACTAAAGTCAGAAACCGGAAGGTCAATGTCGGCTCGCCGAAGAAATAGTTCCGTTTGAATCACGCTAGACTCGGGAGAAATCAGAGATTGAAGAACGAAAATACATAGAAAGAATCAATGCAACCATTTATGACAAGACGTTTCGTTTCCTTCAAATGTCCCATATTCATGACACCACGGCGCGTGGGTGCCCCAAGACAATGACCCTAAGATTCAGGTACGCTTCTCTCATATATACCTCTCACTGACTTCTGAATGCTGACTTTGGCATCGGAGTGTTTGTAGGTACCCATCCCTTCCAGGTCCAACCTTAGAAGAAGGCGGACGTTGACAAGGACAACCTCGGAGGATTTCGACCCGAAGGCATTCTTCTGACCTACGGAGACATCTAGCAACAACAATTGACCTAGGATCCAGGATGCGAGGTCACGTACAGAACACCACCAATCATGAAAACAATGTTATACAAACATTTGTTCACCCATCACTAGTGCAAAATCAGGAAAAGAATTAGACATTTAAAGTCGGGCGCTCAAATGCCTGACTTGATACGTAGACGCGGTGGCAAACTTGTAATTAAGATAAAAAACTTTATTTGACGTGCGTGTTTTTAAGTCAAGAGTAAACATGCCTGACTTCAAAAGTGAAAACTTTTAACATTTTAAGACAGGCTGGTATACAGCCTGACTTCAAAAGTACTTTAACTATAAAAAATAGAAAACTGTGTTCGCATTCATTCTCTCGAGCTCTCTGCTTCCGTTTCATGCCCAACCTAGTTGGCACTCTCCACTTCTGTTTCACGCTCAATTCCTCTTCCATTTTTCCAGGCAAGTTCTCTCCGTCTCTCTCTCCCTCTCTCTGCGTGTCTCTCTCTATTGCTCTATCTCTCTCTCTCTCTATTTGTTGCTCTCTTTGTCGCAATGTCTCTCTCTCTCTGTCGCTCTCTCTAGGGTTTTTTATTTATTGTGTTTACTTTTTATTGATTGGAGAAGTTTTATTATGAGGATTTAGGGTTTATGAGGTTTTAAAACTTAATTTGGGAATGATTTAGTAGATACTCTGTATTAGGGTTTTTATTTTGGAAGGGTAATTGATGTTTGGTTGCAGATTCATTTTAGGTTGTAGATTCTCTGTATATATTGGTATTATGTGGCTTAAGAACTCTAAATTTTAGCTCTTTAGCAGTGGTTTCTTTGCCATTCATTTTACATGATAAAATTATTTATTGGTACAGTTATTCTTTGATGGAGTGGAAATTGGGGATGCTAATAGGAATTAACCAGCACCACTCAGTTGTAAAATTGAACATTTCTGTGATTAGAATGTTATCAAATGTGTATCTGATTATTATTTATGCCTTGTGTCATTTGTCCCATGAATTGTTGTGATGAATGAGTATGTTTGTTACATGGTATTTTGTGAGAAAAAAATCAAATTTACTTTTTATGATTTTTAGTTCGTATGTTTTAGTATAACATTCTACGGATAGCATAACAACTTGTTTGTTTTTACCTTTGTACTGATAATGAAGTTATTACTGCTCTTGTTCTTTAAATCTAGTCCATTTTATCTTATTTGTTCTTGAATGAGATGTTTGTTATTCACAATTGATTGTCAGGAATAGTTTGAGGGAGGAAAAGAGAAAAACATTCAGTATATAGCATTCATGCTATAACATGTGGTGCTCACCTATAACTGAAAAAAAGAGGTTTGCATGGCTGATATCTTTCAGTATAGTGTTCAGGTTTATTAGTGATTCAACACCTTTGTTAATGTTTTGCTACAAGTATTAATGTATGTTTGTCTTCTTAGGTTACTCTTCCTCAGTTGACAGTTTGTGCTCTCAGTCGTGGAACTTGTACATATATATGGAAGACCCTTACCTTGATATTGTAGTATATAATAAGCCAATTCTATGTTTTCCATTTTAATTTTCACTCCTTTGCAGATCACGGCGCTGCTGTCAACAGTTTAGTTTCTAGCAATTTTGAAGAAGGTACGTAGAATGTTTTCCATCAATTGCTCAAAGATTTGGGTAAACAAAAGTTAAAGGATACTCACTTATTGATTCCCAAAACCTCACTATACTAATTATAGTTCATTAATTGTGATGATAATTGGAAGGGAGACGGGTGGGCTAATCTATTCTTTGCTAGATACTTCGTTTGTTATATTTTGTATAAATGATAATTTTCTATGTATTAATCCTGTAAATCATCAACCAGTGGTTTGGTAATGTATTTGTAAATTTAAGTTGCATGTGGAGCACTTGGTAGAAACAAAGTGATAATATGATAAAATACCGTAGTTATCATCATGTCATTGAATTTTTGAAATGGATGTTAATAGTACCCCTTATGACTAGGTTTTAGCTTCACTTTTGCATATTGGTCTGTTGTATTCATGCACATTGTATGCATATTTTATATTCTTAAGCTGCTCTCACTATTGTTTTTTTTTTTCAAATACAGGATGTTCCACTTTTGAGGAAAAAAGTGCTATTTTTTTTGGTTTGGCAATATGAGATATAAGGTTGTCATATACAGTGATGCATTAAGATATATCATATGCTAATTTAGAAAGACTTGATCCTCAATATAGTTTGTATAGGTACCTGACTTCATTTGTGTTTATGTACTAATTATTCATGCATTAAACTATAAATTGAGATCTGAACTGATGTTGTAGGGTATAGGATTTTCTAATTTAGCAAGACTGGATCCTCGATATGGCCTATGTAGGTATCTTGGTTCAATTGTGTTTATATATTAATATATTGATAATATATTGATGCATTAAGATACAAACTAAGAGTTTTGACATGAGAGGATCTATTTAAATCTAGAAACACAAGCACTGTTGTTGATAAATTTGAACTGTCGGATGAAGTTTGAAGTTGAATGGCTTATATTTAGATTTTGTGTTATGAATCTGATTTAAGTAGGCTGTGAGCTACCCAATCTTGATCTAACGGCTTTAATTAACTTATTGAAGTGACTTGTTTTTTTGTAGTTATTCTTGAACTTTGATTTTGAACATGCATTTTACTTTGTTTATTTCTCAATTGAAATTTGATTTGCAGATGCTATTTCAATTCAGGAAAAGGCACTTACTGTGAATCACAGGAAACATGATACTCTTTTGTGTCTTGGAAATGGTCAGACTTCACATGCATTTTTAATCCCAGACCAGGACGAGACTAAAGTGTATTTTTATAAGGCAGCTGAGTACTTTCAGCAAGCTATTGAGGAGGTATATTTTTCATCTGTTACCAATGAATGTATCATTGAAATGTGGGAAATATTTTACTTGTGAACTTGTAAAATTGTGTAATAGAGTTATTATTAAATCACCATTGCTCACAAGTTTTAATCTACTAGATTTTAAAATACAATTTTTTTTTCCTTTGTATCCGGTCTTAATTGCTTTGGTGACTTGGAGGTAAATTATCCACTTCTGTGTGGATGCTTAATAATATTTGGTTGCTTCCATGACAGAAAGAAGGTACATACAAGGGAAAGAAATTCAATGCCATATGCCACTTTTTCGGATTTCAAGCTCGAGGGACCCTTCAATCAAAATCAAAATTTGATGTTTTCGTCCTGCATTCCTTACTTGAAGTTAGGTATATGCCTTTCAGTATAATAAGATTTTTCCTCTTCCCTATTCAGAGTAATTTATCACAAAGACAACTAATTATCTTGAAGCATGGAGTATTCCACTTTATAAAACCATTCCCTACACCAACTAATTTATAAGAGTAATATTTTCCAACTACGTAATCATTCCCTGAAACATTCTATACTAGTGGTCTTATTAGCTCCTTGCTTTGCGCACTTACTGGAACATAAGTAGCCATTGTCATATAACTTTCACATATATATGGTTTGAAGCATGGAAAATAAATTTCATGGCATTCTAGGAATAAAGTATGAAGCACTTTGAAATTGGTTTTTTCCTTGTAACTAGTAATTGTTTTGCAAACATCAACAGCAAGATGCTTAATTAACATAAGAAATAGGGTCATTGTGTTTCTATAGTAGTGATACTTTCTTGTCTTGTGTTTATTTGATCTAAAAAGTGCCTAATTTTAACCGTAGACGTTTGCTGTCACTAAACCAATTCTTCACCACAAAACAAGGTATGATAACCATCTTTCATTCTTTACTTTCATTTAATCTTTACCAGGCCATGCAATAGGTTGCTTAATAAGGATACTGAAATGTGATTCAAGTTTCAGGTTGATGCTTGATTATGTGAACCATAATGATCATTTCATCTACTCAACTTGGAGACCAGAGTGGACTTAGTGGGCCTTTTGTTGACAATTGTTAAAGTAATTTTTAGTTTGCTAATGATATTTTTGGAGCAAAATTTAGTACTCTTATATAGAATGTGTGTTGCAAGGTTAAATGAATTTGATGCCACTTTTGGAGCTAAATTTGTATATCCAGGGGAATCACCTAACAGCAAAAAGAAATTAAAAAAAAAATTAAAACTTTCAAAGTCGGGCGCAAACAAACTCGACTTGAAAACAAACACTTTTAAAGTCATGCCGTTAAAAGTATGACTTAGAAACGTCTTTGAAATCAGGCCAATGTCCGACTTCATAACTTATTCTGAGAGACTACTGACCGTCTTTAAAGTCGTGCACAACCTGCACGACTTAGAAACCTACTTACGAAGTCGGGCTGCCGCTTGACTTTAAATTTCCTGACATACAAAGTCGACTTAATATAAGTCAAGCTGGAGCCCGACTTTAAAAGTCCGTTTTGCCTGACTTTAAATCCCTTTTCTGCAGTAGTGCATATAGTATTTATTTAACCAGTTTTCATGTTGCCTGCAACATATTTGATGAAATGCAAGACTTAACTGTGCAATCAGCTACCGACATAATTGGCGATTTCGCCAAGTAGAACTTCCCTGAAGATGCTATTTGTTCTGGACTGGGCCAAACCATCACTGGCTTGGGACTGGCCCACTTCCGTACTTCCAGACATGCGCTTCCGCGTCCCAATCGTGCCCAACGGTCAGGATCGTTCCCACGCATCCAACGACCCAGGTACGACACTTTGTCTATAAATAGAGGCTCCGCCCTCCAATCCAGGTACGCTTTTGACATTTATTACATCTACGCATCCTGAAATTAACCACGGCGCAATGCCGCACTCACAATTCATACAATTCTCTTTAATCTCTCTCTATCTTATTCATCTCTATTCCTTACTGACGTTAGCATCGGAGTGTCTTGCAGGTACCCCCCACCCGACGTGGACAGAGGATCACCTCGGACGGTCCGAGCTCCAGCTCCTATCCATCAAACTCAGCCTTCGTCCCAGAAGACTAACTCAACTGGAAGCACGCAAGTATCCTGGGCCCCTGATCCGGCTCTTGCTAGGACCCGGGAGACTCACTCTGGTACCAAACATTGGCGACCACAGTGGGAGCATCGTCACTTGCTTCTGCACTCTAATTTATCATACCTCCTCCGGGCTGGCTCTCCTCCCCGAGGTACGTCCCGAATTCCACAATCACTTCAGATACTATGTTCTCTTCTTATCTGCAGGTTCCGCTCGCCTCCGAAGCACGGCTTGAGCTCGCAAGTTTCGCTCGCCTCCCAAGCACGGCTTGAGCTCGCAAGTTTCGCTCCCCTCCCAAACACGATTTGAGCTCGCAAAGTTTCACTTGCCTCCTCAGCATGGCTTGAGTTTCCATCCTATCTTGGACCTCTTCATCAGAATGGATCTCTTGGAATTCTTGGGTCTAATCTCGGACTTCCATCTCTAATTGGATCTCCATCCAATCCCTTTCAAGATTTCTATGCAAGTTTCTTTATCCAACCTCGGATCTCTATCATGCTCTTGGCATCCAGCAAATAGCCCGCTGCGGCTCCAATAGCTCTCTAATCTCTGAGCTCCGTGCTCCATCAGAGAGTCTGACCTTCCCTCTGATGTCTGGGCTGACGAGCTCCATCAGAGGCCGAAGGGTTCTCAATTTCGCCTAGTGCGAGCCGACCTCCCTCTGATCTCCGAGCTGACGAGCTCCATCAAAGGCCGAGGTCTTCCCAATTTTGCCTTGTGCGAGCCTGAAGTGCCTCTGATCTCCGAGCTCCTTGCTCCATCAGAGGTTGAAGGGCGAAGGTCCACAGCAATCTCCGTTGGAGGAATCTCTGGAGAGAGGAGCCCGCAGCGGCTTTCTCATCTGCAAAGACTAAGGCCCAAGGCGGCTCTTTTTACGCAATCTCGCTACGGAGAGGGGGTCCCACAGTGGCCTTCCCATCTATGAAGCTTGGCTTTCAGCGGATCTCACTTAAATCTTGTTCTAAATTGCAGGAATCTCACAGGTGTCCGGATTTCTACTATCAACGTCGGAATTCTACTATACCATCCGCAAAGGAGTTATATTATTTTGCCTATGCTAGAGCTTGGCGTTCTACAAGATTTTATTCCCTAATCTCGGCAACGGATTTCTACTCTACTGCAAGCATTCAATCCAAACACGCAAAAAATTCAAGGAATATAAAAAGCGAAAGTGGTAAAGGAGCAAAATGAATTAAAGCCAGAGAAAAGGGACGGTGCCCAGTGTACTTTACAAACAAAGATTGTCCCCAGACATGCCCCTGCCCAATCGGTAAAATCAAAAGAAAAGAATCCAAAGGAGTCAGGCAGCTTTCTCGGTTTCCTTCTCTTCCTCAGCCTCGGCAACCTGCTCTAGATTGGTTGGCACGACATCATCAGGAATGGGAGTTGCAGTAGGGTCATAGATCACAGTACCCTTGTAAACGATCTTCCCGTTCTCAGCCTTGTACTTGGCATCTAACAGGTTGATGTTCATCCTGGGCTCCAGGACTATGGCCTTGTTGAGGCAACGACCCAAGCCAGACTTGGCAGCCTTTGCCATATTCATGGTAAGCTCGGCCTTGTCTTTCTTCAGCTGCTCCACTAGCTCGGCAATATCTTTCTTTTCAGCCTCGGCAGCCTCCAACCTCTCCCGGCCCGCTTTGAGGTTGGCCTTCAACGTCAAAATCTCAACAATAGACTTCGTTTACTGGCCAAGTTTGGCATTTGCATCCTCAAGTTGTTGCTGGACTCCCTTTAGCATCTCCAGCTCGTCCTGCAGGCTCTAGTTGTCTTCAGAATAAGCTACCAAGTTATTGTGTCGGTAAGTGCTCAACTCACGACATATATGAACTAACTTGCCTTTTAAGTTCCTATTTTCAGCATCAAGGGCAGAAATGTTACCTCGGAGGCGGTCAGATAATTTGCCTGCTGCCAGCTCTTGCAACTCTTTGATGGCCCCGGCACCAGTCTAGCCGACCTGAATGAGCCTTGCCATTCCCCTTCTCCGTGCTCTTGTCTTGCTGCATTTGTTTTTGCTTTTTCTACACAGTAGGTTCGTCGGAGGCGGCTTCAGCATTGTCCTGTTTTCGGCTGTCCCTGGTGCTGGACCCCGAGTTCGGATTCAGGGAGGAGGACCGGACTGCCGGAGACTTCGTTTGAGTTTTTGGTTTTTGTTGTTTTTCTTGGGCAGGCTTGCCCCCAGAGTGGGACTTACCTGCCTGTTTATCTGACAAGGTGCCGGTCCCCGAGGCCGACCCCGAAGTTTTCTTCTCTGTTGTCTTCTTGACAGGAGCTTTATCAACCTTGGCCGATGTATCCAGCCCGGACTCAGTAAAAACAGCATCAAGATCCAATTCTTCCATTTTACCTACAGCAATGAGAAAGGAATCAGCAACAATGACTTGCTGAAGCCGGCGTAATACAAGTCAACAAGGAATGATCAAATAAAAAGGAAATTACAAGTATCGAAGTATCTATTCAGTTTGGCTTTGGATTCGGCCACAGCATCTATAATAGAGCCACAATGAAATCTCAAGCCGGCCTTAACCATCGCCTTCCCCCACTTATTTAACAGTTCGTATGATTTCTTATTAGCCAAATATCTCTCCTGGTCCCTTAACTTATTTATTTGTAACGAATAGGTCCCTTAACTTTTTTTGTAACGCATAAGTCCCTTAACTTATTTATATGTAACGAATAGGTCCCTTAAGTTTTTTTTGTAACGCATAGGTCCCTTAACTTTTAAAAACGTAACACTATTGCCCCTTTTAACTCATTTAAGGGAGAGATTTTAAGGGGCAATGGTGTTACGTTTTTAAAAGTTAAGGGATCTATGCGTTACAAAATATAAAGTTAAGGGAGCTATGCGTTACAAAAAAAAGTTAAGGGACCTATTCGTTACAAATAAATTAGTTAAGGGACCTATGCATTACAAAAAAAAGTTAATGGACCTATTCGTTACAAATAAATAAGTTAAGGGACCCCGGGAGATATTTTGCCTTTCTTATTCTCTCCTGCCATCTTATCAGGGTTCATCATGTAGCTCTGAGTCCCGATCTCCACTCCATCTCGGACAAAGTGCCTCTGATCCCAGGACAGCAGGAAGTTTGCCTTCGTTAACTTCCCATCTTGAAAGTCTCCAATTGAAAGCTTGGCAGCACTGCTCAGAGCCCGGACGAAGAAGAAGTTCGGCTTAAAGTCCCAGTTTGAATTGTTGGCTTGAAAGAAATAAGAACATTCGGCATTGCACTTGAGTACAACTTATGGAGAACGGAGCACGTTGAAGAAGCAGAAGACGACTTCTGCAGTGGGAACCCTCCCGAGGCGCTACATGGCCATTTCAAAGCCTCGGACAAAGCCCCAACAATTCGGCTGCAGTTGCGAAGGGGCCACGTGCAAAAACTTCAGCACTCCCTTCTGGAAATCAGTAAGTGGAATCCGGACCCCCATGGTCTCCAGGACGACCCCATAAAAGAAGAACCCTATTCCATTGTGTTCCGTGCACACTGGATAGTCCTCAGACTCCATCAGCTTCCACCTCTGTCCAACAGCAACGGCAATAAATTTCTCGTAGTACGATATGGGCTTATCTGCCCTCAGTCTTGCAGCAGTATTGCAGATCCTTTTGGCGACCCAATTGTACTAATCCTCAGCTACGACTTCTTCTTCATCCGCCTCGACCTCAGCTTCAAGTTCGGCTTCAAGTTCTTCTGCCCCCGGCTTCAGCATCTCCCACTTCTGGATTCTCAACCGTGCACTCAGAAGTCTGACGAACCGGCTCTCTAGTCGAAGCCCCGGACGCCGCAAGGGAAGGGGCATACGTCGAGGACATCAGAGACGGGGCTCCCCTAGGGGACGGAATTGGATCTCCTGTGGCCGACTTCCTCAAGATTGGTTTGCCAGGTGGCTTTCCAAAAATCGGGTGTTCCTATGTCCTAGTTCGGACCATTATCTGGAAGGGTAGGACAACGCCATCACTAACAAAATCTATCTATATCAGACTTCCTAAAGTTTTAGCGGTATGTGTCTAGGCCTCAGAAACTCTCGAGGCCAGACACTTTCGATTTCCTCTGAATACCCTTTCGATTTCCTCTTTGATCTTAGCCAACACTTGAGGAGCAAATCTTCTTGGCACTTGCTTCACTGGTTTCTTCCCTGGTTGAATTGGTAATTGCATTTCCACTACTTCTCGACTTAACCCAGGCATTTCGTCGTAATCCCAAGCAAAGCAGTCTTTGAACTCCCTTAGCAATGTGATGACTTGGGTTTTTAGAGAAGCATCAATATTCGCACTAATATAAGTTGGCCGTTTTATTGAGCCATTTCCCAAATCCACTTCTTCTAACGGGTCTTGAGCTTGCATATGCTTTGCCGAATCTCTAGGATTCTTTTCAAAACCTAATGGATCATCATCATAAATGCAGTCAAGTCTTTCATCTATGACTATGCCATTTCCTTCATGTAACTCACTGGCTTCGACAGCCATTGTTTGTTGAATAATTTCGGCCTCCATAGCCGCTTTAAACTTGTTTTCGGCCATATAAGCCGTAATTTTGTCCCATGCATTGGGCACTGACATAAGAACACTTTCAAGAACCAGTGTTCCACCCCGTTGTGCGAAGAACACCATCAGGATAGACACTATCATCTCCCATTATTTCTCTTTCCCAAACAAAACCATAATTTGGGTCAAGATGAACTGAGGCAAAAACATTATCCGTAGGAACATATGCCTCATTAGAAGATGAACATGGCGCAATCTTCGCCATTTGTTTCTCAAAATTTTCCTTGGTAACTTGATTCACGTCAGCACGGAAGTAACTCTGATCGGCTTCAACATACTCTACCAAACCATCTTCCTTCCACATTACTAAACGTTGATGCAAAGTTGAAGGGACAGCACCAACTCCATGGATCCACTCTCTACCAAGGAGTAAATTAAAATTCGCTTTAGAGGCTATCACTAAGAACAATGTAGTCCTCTTTATGGAACCAACGATTAAGTCCACCTCAATGGCCCCCAAAGAATGGCCAGTTTTGCCTTCATAGTTGCTTAAGACAATGTTATGTGGCCTGAGGTCAGTATCGAACTTACCAATCTTCTTCAAAAGACCATGTGGCATTAAATTCACTGCAGCTCCACCATCCACTAACACTTTGTTAATTCCAACACCATTGACTTTGGCTTGAACATAGAGGGGTTTCAAGTGGTTTTGCATACTCATATCTGGCTTCTCGAAGGTAGCCATTTGGTCTTCGACACAACCATTGTTCATCACATAGTAACACATTGGCTTATGATGAGCCATATCCTCTGTAAAATCCTCTTCAACATCATTTGGTACTGTGATAACATCGTACTCAAGAGGCAGTATTGATACCACATTGCAAACAACATCGAAATCATCTTCGGAATCATTAAAATCAGACTCCATGTCTTCATCCATGTCGAAATCAGCATTCTTTTCTTTCACTGTTGACAATGGAGGAAATATTCTTTCAAGAGCAGGCCTTCTTGGCTTTTCTGTTACTACAGCCTTGCCTTTGGCCTTATTCGCTGCACACACATGACTAGCAACATCAGCATTCCTCTTTGTGGCAACTTCAGTTTTGTGAACCTCACTCTTCGCCACTATTATGCTGCGTGGAACTTGATTATTAGCCAAATGACTTGGAACCTGGTTAATGTCAAAGTGTGCCTTCTTCTTCTGTTGTCTTTGGTAACGACGCCACTGTGTTCTAGTCATAGGGTTCTTACCCTTATAGTTATTCTTATAATTAAACTTAGCAGCATCAATACCTTGCTTGACAGCTTCAGCACGTTGATTATTGGGCACCCACTCTTCGACAGGAGCACTAGCACTTGAGACAAAGGATTTACCTGTTGACAGCTTCAAACACCCTTTCGCTGAGGACTTCTCCTTAGCAAATTGTCGTTTACTTGTTGAAGGCTTTGCTGACACATTAGCCTCATAGCCAGGTAGATCTCCTTTTGCAAAGTCAAATTTTGGCCTGTTGTCAAGCCACTTTCTTTTACGTTGTTGTTGATCCTGATAACTTTCGACAGCTTTAGCTGCTTCTTTATCGAAGACAGCACTGCACCTTGGGCAAAGCATAACTTCAGAGTTATTCCACTTACACCGATTGAGGAAATCTATCAATTCTTCCTCAGCCTTTGGATACACAGCATGTATCTTCCCATCATATTCTTTTAGGGTCACCTCCTGTTTCTTACCTTCAGCATACATAAAACCTTTTAATTTTTCGGTGGCAGTCTTGACACACTTAGGAGGGTCTGCCATTTGAGCATCCACCATGCCTACATCAGCTTCGACAGGTTCAGAGTACATAGCTTCAGCCTTAGGCAATGGATCAACATCAATCTGCATAGGAGCTTTCATTTTCTTATCAGCAAATTTGAGTCTTCCTTCGTCAACTGCTTTTTGCACAATATCCCTGAAGAGTACACAACGGTCAGTGTTATGTCCCAAAAAATTATGGAACTTACAATAACCCTGTTTCTTTCTTTGGTCAAGAGTTGGTATTTTAAGGCCTTTAGGCACTAATATTTGACCATCAGTTACTAAAAGATCAAAAATTTCATCACATTTAGTAACATCAAAAGTATAAGTTTTAGGCATAAATCTATCATTCTTAGGCTCTACAGGGTTATTCCCATTCGCAGGCCTTAATAATTTACAGGTATAAGGAGGACCAGGCTTAAGTTCAGCCACGTCTATCTCCTCTTCTTCGACATTACTATATGTAACGTCAAATTCTTCTTCGACATATGCCACTTTTTCTTTTTTATGATACCTATTCGACCTAGATTTTTCCTCTCTAAGCCTTTCAACTTGTCGAACTCTATCAGCCAAATGAGCCATATCTCGCAAATGAGATGTGTCTAATTTCTTTCTAATTGAGTAATCAAGGCCACCAGCAGCCATTTCGACAAGCTCATGTTCAGGGACTTGTGTGAAGCAACGAGATTTCAACAGCCTACATCTGTTTAAGTAATCATCAATAGTTTCAGGCATTTTGCGCCGAACACTAGCCAATTCTTTAAGACTAATTTTCGACTGGCCCATGTAAAACTGTGCTTGGAATGCCTTTTCTAATTGCTCCCATGTGAACATAGAACCAGGGGGTAAGGTCGTGAACCAAGTGAAAGCATTTTTAGTTAGAGAATTTGGAAAGTATTTCATCTTCAAATTCTCATTTTGTGCTAAGTCCCCAGCCTCAGTCAAGAAACGAGCAATGTGTTCGACTGTGGACTCATTTGTATCACCACCAAACTTAGTAAACTTGGGAACTTTCCATCCCCTTGGTAACTCAGTTTGTAATACATATTCACATAATGGTGATACGAAGTTAGGCCTTTGTAAACCTATGTTAAGGCCATTTTGCGCCAAAATAGTTTCGACTAAAGTAGCTATATTGTTTTCTGCGCCAACATTGTGTTGTTGCACTTGTCGAACAACTTCATCAGCGTTCTGGTGTCTATTTACCAAAACTACTTCAGGGACGTGGTTTACTGCCCCTTGTAGTTCGCCTACAGTTGTGGACGCTTCGACTGCAACTGCTTCTTGGGGGTTAACTGACGACGCATTACCCGCAAAAATAGGAACTTGCCTATTATTAACCGCTGGAGCCCCAAAGAAGTCTGCAATCCTACTCATCTGATTTGCCAACATTTGGTAACTGTTATTGGTATTTTGAATCACTGGATTGAAAACTGTACCAATTTGTTGGGTAAGCATATTAATCATATCGTGATTACTCTCGTCCACTTGCTGTCTTAAGGCCAACAAAGACGTATTGGTTAATGCTGGGGGATTTCGACCAAATACGCTCTCAGAAGAGACATGTGTAGGGGAAAAGGTCGAAATATGTGGCATTCCAGTAGGCATGCCATGCATTCCCAAAGGAAATGGGGGTAGATGCACGTTATTCAAACGTGGGTCTAAACCGTTTCCCATTGCCATGGAAGGGCTATGAAGCCCTGCACTTAACGGCAAAGACATTGGCAAAGATGCCATTTCTGACTGCGTTGAACCAACATTAGTCATTGATAATGAAGGAACGGTTATCGACGATGATGGTCCTGCGCTAATGCTTGCAGAATCCATTGTTGTCCCTTGCCCTTGTGAAACCACAGGGTTGGAACTAGACGCATTATTCGTACTAGAACGAACCATTTTACCACTTCTCAAGTGCATACAACAGCGAATACAAAAGAGAGTACGAAAATGAACAAAATCAAAGGCAAAGTCCCACTGGGCGTGCCAATTTGTTTGCTGGTGTTTTTAGCAAACAATCACTAGTTTTATTAGAAGGTTTGTGAGATCAAACTAGAAAAATCTCAAAGCAATTGCCTTTGAATTGCAAAAGTTTTTGTTTCAGAAAATGTAGAAAAGGGGACGATTTGCAAATGATTAACAGAATTGAAAAGAAAAGAAGCAGTAAATGGTGCGTGAATTGTAAAGAAAAGAAAAACAAATTGCATTGAATCATAAAAATGGTACACGATCACGTACAGCGATTCTTCCACTCGTTTTTCGCTCTGGCTTGGAAGTTAGAGTTTCAGGAATCGGGTGTGTATTGTGATTTGCGACCCCTGTTTCTTCTCAGAAACAGTTATTTATACAAAGGAAAAGAGGGGGAAAAATTGAACTCAGTAACCGCCTAGCAATTTGAAAATAAGTAACTGCTCCTACTTTCGACCAAGTAACTGCTCTGTCACGCTTCGACCAACTGCTAGTCTTCAGCGCATAACTGCTCTGTTTTCTGCCTGTCGAAAGCTTGTGTCCATTTTCCTCTCTCTTGCTTTTGCTTCCCCGTAAGCTTGTCGAGTTTACCTTGCGCATGACCATTTTCTCTGTCGAAATAATTTGGTCTTCGTCGAAATATAAGTCAGGCCATGTTGACCATCTTTAATGAAGCCTGTCGAAATTACAGGCTAACACCTTCCCAACTTGGGGACCATTTACCAAGGACTCTATCTTTTCTATCCATAGGTAAGATAACTTTCCAAACTAAATCTCCCACGTCGAAAGTCTTCAATTTGACTCTTTTGTTATAGGCCTTAGCCACTCTTTCTTTTTGTCTTGTGAGCATATCTAATGCGCTTAGCCTATCTTCATCTAAATCAACTAATTCATCTAACATCATATTCCAATAATGATCAGATGGGATTTCAAATTGTCTTTGAATCCTAGTTGATTGGAGACAAATCTCTGCTGGCAATATTGCATCATGCCCAAAAACAAGTTTAAAAGGAGTACTATTGATTGACATTTTAGGAGATGTTCGACACGCCCATAAAATTTGGTTAAGTGTCTTATGCCAATTCTTGGGTTTTTGCCCAACATGTTTTTTAATCAAACTAATGATAATTTTATTGGCTGCTTCAACTTGACCATTTGCTTGAGCGTAGTATGGCGTCGAACTCAACAATTTATAACCATTTTCAGCAGCGAAATCGACCATTTTCTGACCAATAAAAACCGAACCTTGGTCTGTGGTGATAGATTCAGGCACACCGAATCTATACAATATATGGTCTTGAATAAAAATAATTACTGCCTCTTGATTAACATTATTTAAAGGAATAGCTTCCACCCACTTAGTGAAATAATCTATCCCTACTAATATGAAACGATGGCCTTTCGACGAGTTTGGCTTAATTTCGCCAATTATATCCAAAGCCCATCCTCTAAATGGCCAAGGTTTCACGATAGAATGTAATTCATTTGCAGGCACATGTTGTATCCCTGCATGCTTTTGACATTCTTGGCATCCTTTGGCAAACTCTATGCAATCTTTTAACATGGTTGGCCAATAAACACCTTGTCGAAAAAGAAGCCATTTCATCTTATGACCTACTTGGTGAGCCCCACAAGTTCCACTGTGAACATTGGATATTGCCAAGTACGCCTCATTTTCACTAAGACATTTGAGTAAAACTCCCTCAGGGGTTTTCTTAAACAACTCATTTCCCATAATCACATAACTTAAGGCTCTATACTTGATCTTTCTATCAGTCATCCCTGTGGGATTCTCCAAGTAATTAACAATTTGTCTTCGCCAATCATCATTTGACAAATTGTTGATGGCAAAAACTTCAAACACGTTGTCACAATACCCTTTGTCAAAAACTTCAAAAGTTTCATTTTCATTAAAAATTTCATTTGGCTTAGGACTTAAGGCTAAAGAATCGGCCTCTGCCCCCTCAAGTTTTTGCCTTGACAAAGTTTCTAGTGACATGTTCGTCGAAATTAGTTTGTTTTTAATTTCGATTAGCTCCGTTAAGTTTTCTTTCGAAACTTTATAACCTAAAGCTAGCTGTGCCAAATCATTCGCCTCTTGATTTGCAATACGAGGCACATGCTCGATTTTAATGTGATCAAAACGTTTCAATAATGCATTGGCAACAATAAAGTAAGTAATCAAATTTTCCCTTATGCACTTGTATTCTTTCGTTAATTGCTTGATTACTAATTCAGAATCACCTCTTATTTCGACCTGCTTTGCCCCCAAGTTTAACAGAATTTCGAGTCCTGCTATTAAGGCTTCGTATTCCGCCTCATTGTTGGAGCAACTTTCTTCGATTTTATACTTGTATTTGGTTGGTATTTCTTTTGGTGAAATGATTAACATTCCTACACCTGTACCATGTTTGTGGCTTGAGCCATCGAAATATAGCCTCCAAGGTCGAAGGTGAACACAATCAATTGCTAATTCGACCACTGAATGGTCTGCAATAAAATCTGCCACTACCTGGCCTTTAATAGACTTTAGTGGTTGAAATGTCAATGAATATTCGGATAAAGCTAATGCCCATTTACCTATTCTGCTATGCAAAATTGGTTTCGATAACATATGTTTAATTATATCAAAATGAGAATAAACATAAACATCAACAGGCTTTATATATTGCTTTAACTTTGTACATGAGAAATACAAACACAAACATAGTTTTTCAATAGGATGATATATGGTTTCAGCATCATTCAAAACCCTACTGAGGTAATATATGGCTCTTTCGACTCCATTTTCATCCTCTTGTGCTAACATACTGCCTATTGACATTTCTGATGCAGCTATATACAATTTCATTGTTCTATTTCTAATTGGAGACGATAAAAATGGTGGCTTCATCAGGTAGGCTTTGATTTCGTCGAAAGCTTGTTGGTGGCATGGCTCCCACTTGAAAACATCTTCCTTCTTCAGTCGAAGTAATGGCGAAAATACTTGAGTCTTGCCACTTAGATTTGATATAAATCTTCTCAGGAAATTGATCTTTCCTAGTAAAGACTGCAATTCTTTCTTTGTCGAAGGAGGTTGTGTTTCCATGATAGCCTTCGTCTTATTTTGATTTATCTCAATGCCTTTTTTGTGCACGACAAAGCCTAAGAAATCACCTGCACTTACACAAAAGGCACATTTTAGTGGATTCATTTTCAATCCATATTTTCTCATCCTTTCAAATGATTGTCGAAGGTGGTCTAGATGACCACTTTCTGATGCTGATTTAACTACTATGTCATCTATGTATACTTGCATAGAATTTTCTATAAAATCATGGAACATAGTATTCATAGCTCTTTGGTACGTAGCACCAGCATTTTTTAAACCAAATGGCATCACTACACATTCATAAACACCTAACGCCCCCGGGCATCGAAATGCAGTCTTTGAAACATCTTCCTCAGCAATAAAGATTTGGTTGTAGCCTGAATACCCATCAAGCATACTCAAATATTGGTAACCTGCTGCGGAATCAACTAACATTTCTGCCACTGGCATTGGATATTGATCTTTGGGAGTAACATTATTTAGATCCCTAAAATCTATGCAAACTCTAAGTGTACCATTTTTCTTAATTACAGGAACTATATTAGCAAGCCAATCAACATACCTGGCAGTTCTGATGAACTTGCTCTTTAGTAACCTTTCGATCTCTGTTTTGATCTTCGACATGATTTATGGTGCAAATCTCCTTGGGGTTTGCTTCACAGGCTTCTTATCTGGTCGAATAGGCAGCTTCAACTCAACCACTTCTCTTTTTAAACCTGGCATTTCATTGTAGTCCCAAGCAAAACAGTCTTTGTACTCTTTCAGCAATTCGACTATCTGCACCTTGAAGTCTTTATTGACTTTTGCACTGATATATGTTGGTCTTGTTACACTTCCATCTCCCAAATCTATTTCTTCTAAGGGATCTTGTGCTTGTATCTTCTTGGTCGAACCCATTGGATCATTCTCAAATCCTAATGGTTCATCATCATAGACACCGTCTAGTCTAGGTGATTCGACCATAATTTCTTTGTTACTATCATTTGTGGTTAAAGCAACCATGTGATGCAACTCAGCTTCGAGAATTACTTTTTCTTTATTTTCGGTCACATAGGCCGTAATTCTTTCCCATGTACTGGGTTTTATCATCATCAATCATCCCATCCAGAAGGCTTGTCAAAGCCTCTTGTTGCACTTCCATCATCAATGTATTGCCTCTCCCAAATGAAACCATAGTTTGGGTGGAGGTTGACAGAGGAAATAACATTATCCTGCTCAATGAATCCAGCATTAGAGGAGGAACATGGAGCAATGTTCGCTAGTTGTTTGTCGAAGGTCTGCTTGGTTATTGTATTTACTTCAGCCTTGAAGTAACTTTGATCTCCTTCAATATTTTCGACCAATCCATCTTCTCTCCAAATTACCAACCTCTGATGTACAGTCGAAGGGATTGCCCCCACTGCGTGAATCCACTCTCTTCCAAGCAATAAGTTGTAATTTGCTTTAGAAGGTATTACCATAAACAGAGTTGGCCTCTTTATGCTTCCAACAGCCAATTCGACCTGAATGGTCCCTAGTGAGTAGCCAGATTTGCCTTCATAATTGGTAAGAACCACATTATGTGGCCTTAAATCAGTATCATACTTGCCAATTTTACTTAGCAAGTGTTGAGGCATTAAATTCACAGCGGCTCCACCATCGACAAGGACCTTGTTGATCCCAACATTATTGACTTTGGCTTGTATAAATTGTGGCTTGAGATGATTCATCATGCCACAATCCGGCCTTTCAAACACAGCTTGTTGCTCTTCAACGCAACCATTCTTCAGCACATAATAGCATATTGGCTTGTAAGCCATACCTTCGTCGAATTCTTCTTCGACCTCATTGACTTCAGACACCACATCATATTCAATTGGTAAAATTGAAACGACACCACATAGCACGTCGAAGTCATGCTCAGAACCAGCAAAAGAAGAGTTCAATTCCTCTTCCAACTTGAGATCTTCTTCTTTGAAGCCTTTCTTTATCTCAGCCAAAGAAGGGAAGAATCTTTCAGTGGCTGGTTTCCTAACCACTTCAGTTGAAGGTAAAACTATTTCCTTACCTTTCTCGTTCTTGGGAATTGCTACTTTGCCTGTAGCAACAGCATCAACTTTCTTTTGGCGTTGAAATCTTCGCCATTGAGTCCTTGTCATAGGATTCTTTCCCTTGTAGTTGTTGTTGTAGGCATACTTCTTATTTCCAGTTGCCTCATTCTGGTTAGCACCACTTGTGTTTCCTTTGGCCATAATATTTGGCCTAATTCGATGAATCACGTTGCCCCCAGTGTGGTACAGGCCTTTACCTTTCCCACCAGAATGTACCCACTTTTCGACAGGAGTACAAGAAGGAGGCACGTAAGTGCTTAACTTTCCTTTTCCTCCATAGGAAATTCTCTTGTCAGCAAAATCAAACTTGGGCCTTTTATCCACCCACTTACCCTTGCGCTTCATTTGAGGCTTGAACTCTTCAAGTTCTTTAGCAGCTTTCTTGTCGAAAACAGCACTGCACCTTGGGCACAGCATCACCTCTGAATTACTTATCTTGCAGCGATTGAGGAAATCAACCAAATCCTCTTCAGCTTTTGGGTAGACGGGTTTGGCCTTGTCGTTTCTTTGGCCTTCTGCAGCCATTTCGACATCCATCTCTGAAATTGGTGAAGTTCTCTTAATGTGAGCCTTACTAGGCCCGGTTCCAGAAGCTTCGACCATATTGATGCTAATTTCAGTGTATAATGCCTCGACTTCAGGCAAGGGATCAGCATCAATCTTCATTGGCGCTTTTGGTTTTTCACCAAATTTGAGTCTTCCTTCATTTAGCGCTTTCTGCACCAAATCCCTGAAAAGAACACAATGAGAGGTATTATGACCCAAAAAATTATGGTATTTGCAAAAACCTCTTTTCTGTCTTTGTTCTAATGGTGGTGTTTTTAGCCCTTTAGGAACCAGAATTTGACTGTCCTTAACTAACAAGTCAAATATTTCGTCACATTTAGAAACATCAAATGTATAAGTTTTTGCAACGAATTTGTCGTTTTTAGGTTCGACAGGATTTTTACCATTTGAAGGTTTTAGCAATTTACAAGTATATGGAAATCCTGGCTTTAATTCGGCAACATTGACCTCCTCTTCGACTTCCTCGTAAGAGATGTCGTACTCTTGTTCCTCATTTTGAATTTCGACATAGGCAATTTTGTCTTTTTTATTGTTATGAAACCTACTAGTTCTAGATTTCTCAGCTTTTAGCCTTTCGACTTGCCTTACTCTATCGGCCAATTGGGCCATATCTCTTAAATGTTGAGTGTCTAGTTTTTTCCTAATAGAATAATCTAGACCACCAGCAGCCATTTCGACTAACTCATGTTCAGGCACTTGGGTAAAGCACCTTGCTTTGAGAAGTCTAAATCTGTTGAGATAGTCATCAACAGTCTCTGCCGTTTTACGTCGAACACTAGCCAATTCTTTGAGACTAATTTTGGAGTGTCCTATATAGAATTGCTCGTGAAAAGCTTTTTCTAACTGGTTCCAATTAAACATAGAGTGAGGGGGTAGTGTAGTAAACCAAGTAAAAGCATTTTTTGTTAGAGAATTAGGGAAAAATTTCATTCTTAAATTCTCATTTTGGGCTAAATCCCCAGCCTCAGTTAAATAACGAGCAATGTGTTCGACGGTGGATTCACTAGTTTCTCCACCAAATTTAGTGAATTTAGGGACTTTCCAACCCCTTGGCAATTCACTTTGCAAAATATATTCTGATAATGGCGACACGAAATTTGGCCTGTGCATTCCTATATTAAGGCCATTCTGGGCTAAAATTGTTTCGACAAGATTAGCTATATTGTTCTGCGCTCCAAAATTGTTTTGTTGCACTTGCCTGATTACTTCATTAGCATTTTGATTTCTATTTACTAACACTATATCAGGCTCGTTTTCAACCATCCCCCGCAAGGGTTGTTCGACAACTTGTGCTTGTGCCTGATTTCTAGGCAATTCAATGTTAGGCCTTTCTAAGGGGATTTCTACAGGCCTCAAAGGTTGTACTTGGGGTATTGGCTGATTCTGCATTCTTGGAGTGCCAAAGAAATCTGCAATTCGACCCATTTGAGTTGCCAATGCTTGGTAACTATTATTGGTCTCACGTATCAAAGGGTTGCATACTGTACCAATTTGTTGGGTTAACATGTTAACCATATCATGATTGGACTCATCCATTTGTTGTCTTAATGCCAACACAGACGCTGTAGTTAATGTGGGCTGGGCATTTCGACCATAAATGCCCTCTTTAGAGGCATGCATAGGGGAGAAACCACCATTCATTATGTTATCTGCACACGTTGATGAACTGGTTTGCAAGCCTACCATCATGCCAGTTGGCATACCATAAGGGAGATTTCGACCAACTATAGGCATGCTAAATGGGATATGACCACTAGTCATATATGGGTTAGACGTTCCCATTGTTTGTGGCATAGAAGCCATTTCATTAGGCTGTGTGGTCACCGTGGTGGCCATTGTTGGTAAAGGATTAAGCACAGGAGATGTAACTGTGATCATGCCTGTCGAAGGCATTGGAGCAGTTATTCCCATAGCGGTTACTGGATTAGCGTCATTGACAGACGCATTCTCAGGGCCACTCTGTGCGTTCGAAGAACTTGCGCCAGAACGTGACATCTTTGAGAAAGATTTACCACTCCTCAGGCGCATAAACAATTATTTTCCAAGATTCTGTTAACGTACTCTAATATTTCGACACAAATGTCCCACCGGGCGTGCCAATTTGTTTACCGTGGATTTTGGTAAACACCGCCGGTCTCCAATTTGGTTAACTTGCAGGATCAACCAGTGAATCCTAAGACCATTTGTGTTTAGAGTTTTTAGTTTGATGTGATGTTCTTCAGTGTTTTGCGTTTTAAACAAAAAAGAAGAAGAAATAATTGATTCCTTACGCGCGAAGCAATCAAGATATTTCAGGGAAGAAGGACTTGAATTGTAAAACACAAAGGTAAAGAGAAAACATAAGTAAATTGCATTAAAATGAAAGAGAATGGTACACAAGATCATACATTGTTCTCTGACTCGTTTTTCTCTTGAATGCGGAAGTTAGAGCGTGAGAATTGCAATATGAAATTTTGTGACCCTTGTTTCTTCTCAGAAACTACTATTTATACTTAGTGGGAGGAGCAGAAACTGGCCTAAAAAACAGTTATAAAAATGTTGGTAACTGCTCCTCTTTTCGATCAACTGCTAGCTTTTCAGCGCATAACTACTTAGTCTTCTGTCTGTCGAAGCTTGTGTCCATTTTCCTCTTTCTTGTTTTTGTTTTTCTGGAAGCTTGTCAAATCTGCCCTGAACATGATCTTTGTCGAAATCCTTTGATCTATTTCAAAGTATAAGTCAAACCCTGTTGACTATTTTAAATGAAGCCTGTCGAAATTACAGGCTAACACGTGGACAGAGGATCACCTCGGACGGTCCGAGCTCCAGCTCCTATCCATCAAACTCAGCCTTCGTCCCAAAAGACTAACTCAACTGGAAGCACGCAAGTATCCTGAGCCCCGAATCCGGCTCATTCTAGGACCCGGGCGCCTTAAGCCTGTACTCCGGTACCGAACACTATTTATCTTTTCTCAAGAATATTTGCTTCGAATATTAGACCGAACGAGTACACATTTGGGACGGTGCTTCACTCCTCAGATCTAATTTTGAAGATGATGCAATTATTTTATTTTATTTTGAATAAAAAATTAATTTTTAAATAAAATCCAAGTTGGAATTGCCACGACAAATAATTTAAAGGACCTACTCAGTTCCAATAAAAGTTAAGGGACCTATTCGTTACCTGAATATAAGTTAAGGGACCCTGAGAGATATTTTATCTTAATTATATTACTAGTAATTTGTTTGGTTTTTGGTTTGGCATTCGTTTCGATGTTGAGGAATCGGTCGAGAGGTAAAGTTCCCAGTGATAATGTAAAGTGATATCTATTCTTAAGTTATCTCCAACCTTAAATTTTTCAGTGCACAAATGGAATCCTATATGGAACTGGAATAGTCTGGCATAATGTAGATTTTTGATCTGTAGGTTTTTAATGTATTAAAAAAATTTCCAGAACATTCTCAAAATTCAATAATATTTGAAAATTCTCATAGATTGCGTTTCGTCGAGATCCAATCCCCATAGCATTTGACAGAAATATGTCAACCGTTCCTGTCGACTACTCTTTTTATATATCATATATTATAGGCTTAAATATGTATTTTGCTCCCGCAAATATCACCAAAATTCAGTTATACCCTTGTACAAATAAAAACTTTAAATTACCCTCGCAAATATAAATACCTTACGGTTATGCCCTTCGGTCAGCTTCCCATCCAAAAAAATAATTTAAATAAGGTTTAAATATATGTTCTGCTCCTGCAAATATTACCATAATCCAGTTATGCCTCTACAAATATCAGCATAATAGAAAAATTAAAGATTTTAACATGGGCATAACTGGATTATAGTGATATTTGCAGGGGCATAATTGGATTATGGTGATATTTGCAGGGGTAAAACATATATTTAAACCTTATTTAAATTATTTTTTTGGATGAGAAACTGACCGAGGGGCATAACCGTAAGCGATTTATATTTGGAAGGGTAATTTTAAAGTTTTTTTTTTAACAGGGGTATAACTGTATTATGGTAAAATTTGCAACGGCAAAATATATATTTAAGCCTATATTATATAGGATACAAAATAGGTCCTATAAAATCAGATATCACTTTTTTTTTTGATGATAATAAGGGCACTAAGGCCCACGAGCAAACAAACTAATGGGTATCAATCCCAACAGAACCACAACCATCAGAGTTAAGGGAATTGACCAAAAAACTAGGCACAATTGTAAAAATAACAAGTCTGTCCCTGTAATTATTGCTAAATTTGGCCAACTTATCAGCAACTAGATTGCAGCATCTTCCTATCTTCTTCCACTCTATCATCAAAGCACCATCACCAACCGCAAGGATCTCACGGACAACACTCAGTAAAATGTGATTCCCAGCACTTCTTCGCACCAGAAGCTCAAAGGCATCCAAAGAGTCAATTTCTACAATCAAACGGCGATAGCCCTTCCTCCACGCAATTATGATTCCCTGAAGAATTCCCTGTAATTCTGCTTCAACAACAGAACACGACTCAAGACGGTAGGAATACGCGAAGACGAAACAGCCATCATGATCGCGGAGCACACCACCACAACCAGCAGACCTACCCAAATTGTTTACTGAACCATCACAATTGAGCTTCATCACTCCCGGATCCGGAGGGATCCAATTCTCGCTGTAGCCAATTGAATCAAGCCCAATTTGAGGGTGAAGAACACGGTTTCTCTTCCTGCACTTCACAATCTCCTCAACTGAATGCTTGATTTTGCAAATGGACTCATAAGTTGTGGAAGATTTCTGTTGAAAGATAAATTCATTCCTATTACGCCAGATCAAATCCAACGCGACACCGAACAAAATGCACCAAAAAGGTCCTTCACCACTTTCTTTTTTCTGATTTAAATTAGTATCTAACCAATTTTCCCAAGAATTATTGCCAAAAAAAACTCCTTGTTTCCTGCATCTGAGGCTGTTCCAAATGACGAAACTGAAGCGACAATCTCTGAACCTGTGGAGCAGCGATTCCTCACCATCATTACACAAGGTACAGTTGCTCAAGGTAGCCATCTTCCTACGGTGTCTTTCCTTGTTAGTGAGAATAGCTTCATGTTTTAATTTCCAGAGAAACATACGAATTCGCTCATTCCCCTTCCAATTCCAAACGTAATCGAAATTGGAATTTGGATTTGTGGAAGACAGATCCAATTGAGCAATAAAGGCTGACTTAGTGCTAAAACACCCATCTGGAGTTTCTCCCCAAGAAAAAACATCATCCTCCATTAGGATAGAAGGAGGAGGATAGGAATTAATCTTATTTAGGATCTCTAGAGGGAGTAAATTCTCAAAAAGAGTCCAGTTCCATTCCCCATTATAGGTAATGAAATGGCTGATGGCTAACTTGGCATCATCTTCATTGATATTACTAGAGCAATGGTTGATCAAAGCATCACAATTAGTAAGCCAGATATCCTGCCAGAATCTAGTGTCTTCACCATTCCCCACTTCCCAGCAAAGCATTTTCCTGAAGCTCTCCCAAGTATCAAGCAAACCATTCCAAAAATTAGAACCTCTTTTATTAGGATCCATTTTAGGAAAAGACCTCCACCCACAGTTGTACTTACTCCTCAGCATAGCACACCAGAGGTTATTAGGATTAGAACAAAATTTCCAAAGACCCTTCATCAAAAAGGCAGAATTGACTGCTCTAGAGGGTCTAAGACCCAGACCACCGTCAAATTTAGGCTTACACATTTTGTCCCAACTGATTAAATGCATAGCCCTCTGGTTCTCCTCATCACCCCAAATGAAATTCCTGCAAAGTTTATCAATCTCATCACAGGTACCTTTAGGGATCACACTAGATTGCATAATATAGATAGACATTGCTTGGACAACAGACTTTGCCAAAGTAACCCTACCAGCAAAGGAAAGAGTCCTAGACTTCCAAGTGCTCAGTCTTTGCTTCACTTTCTCAATGACATAATTGAAGGTGTTAAGACCCACTCTCTTGTGGAAAATAGGGACTCCAAGATATTTCCCTAGATCATCAGTTTGCTGGAAGCCCATTATCTCACAAATATCATTTCTCAATAGTCTAGGAACATTTTTGGAGAAGTAGACCCTAGTTTTATCATTACTCACCTTTTGACCCGAGCTTTGGCAGAAGGAATGGAGAGTGTCTTGAATAATTTGAGCTTGCTCCACAGAAGCCTCAGCAAGGAAGATAACATCATCAGCAAAGGCCAAATGAGAGAATTTGGGACCTCCCCTAGAGATTTGAATAGGCTTCCAATTCTCAGTAGCCACCTTTTTCTCAATAGATTGGAAAAGTCTCTCAATACAGAGCACAAACAGATAAGGGGAGATAGGATCCCCTTGTCTAATCCCCCTATTAGGGGCAAACTCCTCTTGGGCTTCACCATTCCAAAGTACTTGCATGGTAGGGCTAGAGATGCAGTGCCAAATAATAGATTTCAGATGCTCTGGAAAACCAATATCATCCAAGGTGTCCTTAATGAAATCCCATCTAAGCCTATCATAAGCGTTCTCCAGATCAATCTTAATTGCCATCCAGCCCTTCTTTCCACTTTTAGATCTCATAGAGTGGAAAATTTCTTGGGCAATGATGATGTTGTCATGGCTCTGTCTTTTAGGAATAAAGGAGCATTGAGCAGGTCCCACAAGCCTCTGTAAGTTGTCTCTAATCCTGTTTGTAATGATTTTAGTGATGGTTTTGTAGGCCACATTACAAAGACCAATTGGTCTAAATTGCTTCATGTTGCACACATTATCAATTTTGGGAATTAGAGCCAGGTAGGTAGCATTGATATCCTTTATTTTCCAAGGATTTTCCCAAAAGTCAGTAATCATGTGACAAAAAGATGGGCCAATAATGTTCCATTGGCTATGGTAGAAAATAGCTTGAAAACCATCAGGACCAGGGGCTTTGTAAGCACCTATATTCTCAATAGTCCTACCAATTTCCTCATCACTCAATCTTCTATCCATCTCAGTATAACTCTGACCATCTAAAACAGGAAAATGACCAGATAGCCCATATGGAGGAAAAGGCTCGTCAAGATAGAAAAGCTGTTTGAAAAAAGCAGTGGCAAGAGATTCAAGAGCCCTAGGATCCGAAATCCACACACCGTGCTCATCTTGCAACTCAGTAATGTGATTTCTTCTTCTTCTGATAGTAGTAACACCGTGAAAAAATTTTGTATTCCTGTCTCCAAATTCTAGCCACTTAGCCCTAGACTTTTGGAACCAAAGAACCTCTTCCTTAGCAAGAACGTCTTCATAAGCCTCCCAAGTAGTTTTCTGAAGGTGAAGGAGATGATCATTCCACCCATGTTGAAGCCTTCTATCAATGTCACTTAGCTTCCTAAGAAGCTTCTTCTTTTGATAGAAGATGTTACCAAAGGTGTTCTTATTCCACTCTCTTAGCACACCTTGTAACTCTTTTAATTGCAACGGGAAATCAGCCATGTTACCTCTCCAATTATCAACAATTAATTGATTGAAAGTAGGATGAGTGAGCCAAATTGCTTCAAATCTAAAAGGTCTTCTTCTTCTATTCTCAGGTCTTCTATGATCAAAATTGAGGAGCAAAGGAGAGTGGTCAGATTTTAATTTGGGGAGATGGGAGACTTCAGTGAGATCAAACCTTAACCTCCAATCAAGATTGCAAATGGCTCTGTCAAGTCTCTTTCTAGTTCTTCCTCTAGCCCAAGTAAAAATGTCTCCATTGAAACCTAGATCCAAGAGGCTACAATTGTCCAAAGTAGTTTGAAAGCCATTCTCAATAGGCTGGGAACGAATCATAGGTGGGCCTGCTCTTTCATACTCATGAAGAACAGCATTAAAGTCACCAATGAGGGCCCAAGGACCATCAATATCAGCAAAAATATCTTGAATTTCACCCCACAAGGCTTGTCTAGGAGTAAAGTGAGGGCTTCCATAGACAATAGTAAGGAACCAATGAGGGGAACCAGGGGGACTCACCTTGACATGAACCAATTGTCTAGAATCCTTGAGGATTTGAATATTCCATTGGGGGCTATCCCACAAGAGCCAAATACCACCAGATTGACCTCTGGCATCTTTGATGAACTGATTCTCAAAACCAGTTCTCTTAGCAATTTTCCTAGCTTGCATACCACTTGTGTGAGTTTCCAAGATAGCAATAAAGGAGGCAGAGTATTCACTCTTCATGTCTTTCACAAGGCCAACAAAGCCTTTAGATGCCGTCCCACGGCAATTCCAAACGATCAGATTCATCAAACAAAGTTGTGGGGGTGAGGGTCTACTCCCTCAATGACCTCCATATGAGAAACATCTCCATTAGCTATATTTTTTGTGGCTTTCTGCATCAACAGTGCTGCTGCCAGCCTTCGTAATAGTAGGCTCAGCCCCACTATTGGAATTTAAAACCTCCACACCATTATTATCAATAGGCCCTACGGCATATCTAATAGGTTCCAAGCTCCTAAATTTATTTAGGAGATTTTCTCCATGGGTCAAATACATGGTTCTCATGTACATCAACATAGCTTCTTCTTCTGCCTTACTCTTGCTGACAGAATGTTTGCTAGTTGAGGGGATATTCTCCTTCCCCGGGTCAGTGGCTTGCTCTCCAAAGGAATTAGGTTTTAAAGTATCTTTAACCATCTTTCCTTTGAGTTTATCTTTTTCTTTCTTAGCCAAAGTCTCGGCATGCTTAGAAAAAAAATTACCCTTAATAGCAAGTTGAGGGTTTTTACCTCCAAGAGGATTTTTCACCTTCCTTTTGATGACATTCTTCACAATAGGAGCCTGCACATCCTCTTCTATGTTCACAGGAAAAGAGCTATTACCATTCAGGTGTTGATTCTCAACTACAACAGGTTGTGTTGTCAACACATTCTCACTAGGAGACATCTTAGTACCTCCCTTGGTAGCACTATTAGGAGTAGTTCCCTCATTGCCCTTCTTTTGCTTGTTAGTTCTACTAGATTTCCTCTTCCTTGCCACATACTTTGGTATATTCCAAGGCCCCATTTCAATTTCCTCTTGAGCCTTATTTTCTTTGTTCTGATCTGCTGGTTGATCTTTTGGAGCTTCTGTAGACATAGGATGTTCCTGTTCTGGTTGCACGTTCATCTTTTGGACTTCAGTAGTTTGGGCAGCAACTTCCACTGGTTCCACTTCAAGCAACTCTCTACAATTGTCTTTCTTGTGGCCATATTTACCACATTTAAAGCAAATAGAGTGGAGCCCTTCATATTCTAAGGTCATTTTTATACCACACACCATGAAGTGGGAAGCAAGGGGTTTCTCAAGATCAAGTTCAACACAAATCCTAGCAAATTTCCCCCTAGAATGGAGAGAGGTCATTTTGTCAATTTTCAACATAGTACCTAGAGTATTACCTACTCTGCTGAGGAATATTTCATTACAAAGCTCCACAGGTAGTCTAGGAATACGGATCCAAACGGCTACCCGTTGAGACATTGTTGTATTATGAGAGAAAAGAGGTCTCCATCTTTGAACGATCAAATAATGGTCGGCTACCTTCCAAGGACCCTCAAAAAGAGCATGTCTATAATCCTCAATATCTGAAAGCTGAACCATATAAAAATCATCAACCATGTCCGAAACAGTCATAGTTCCATTCTTAACCCAATCTTTCCTGAGTTTCCTTTCCAACAAATTGAAATTTACCCTCTTACCCAAAACTTTTACAATCAGGGTATTTCTCCAAGGTTTCCCCCATGAAGCAAGGTCATTTGGTGAGCAAGGAATAACAGGGCATGACGTTAGGGTTTGTGGCTTGTTCTTAACAGCATCTTCAGGTTCATTATACCATCTATTTTCAGGCATCTCCTGA
Source organism: Astragalus glycyphyllos (assembly GCA_963573325.1). NCBI lineage: Eukaryota > Viridiplantae > Streptophyta > Magnoliopsida > Fabales > Fabaceae > Astragalus > Astragalus glycyphyllos. The sequence continues at coordinate 58,981,151 of OY754312.1, read as the reverse complement.
CTAAGAAGATCTCCCCAGCATCCATCACTTATCCCTTCACCATCAATAACTTTCATTAAGGCGTCTTTAAAAGAGGCAGTGTTCATAGGAATTACCTCTGGTGTTTCTTGCATTTTCGCTTCAGTAGAGTTATGATTTGGAACTAATTCCTGTTGCTGATGATTCATGTTGATATTCTGCAGATTTATTGTTACATCAGGTGGCTTCATAGTAGTCGTTGGAGGAGGGAGAGGGCTCATGCCCAAACCAGAAATGGTGCAAAAACAAAGTCGGCGAAAGATATTTATGGCTTTCTTCTTTCCAGATATCACATTCAACAACAACTTACAAACACTATTATATTCATTAAATACGGAGCATAGTATAATCAGTGTACTTATGAGTTATGACAAAAATTCAAGTCTTACATTTAGCGCTTCTGCACCGCTTCATTTTCCTTTTTCTGAAACTCTCGTGTTGTCATCAATGTCTACTTCCTAATAATATTGAGGATTCAAATCTCTTTATACTACATATCATAAAAAATAAATTTATTTATACTAATACATGGAACTTTAGCCAATTATTTCATTATTTTAAATTTTTTAAAGTTTGTTTGGGCTCCACTTGAGGACGACCCGCCAACTAGTCACCCACAAATTATATTTGTTACCCTAAAACAAGTAGAATGAAACAATAATAGAAAAATAAAGCATAAGGTTATTGTTTCCTAATATTTTATTCCAAGTGCGAGAAACGATTTGAAATTACATATACGCAATTATTCTTTGCACCTGCTTCCATGCATATATTAGAAAGGCTAATTATTCCAAGGAGAACACTTAGGAGGTCCTCGTTTATCACATGTTTTGCACCCACCGTTTGCATCTATTTTCCATTCAACTAATATGCAATCTTTATCTCGATATCCTTTAAAAACGTCTAAATAATGAAGTTTTGGATCTTCTGTCCATGTAAAACTGCAAAAGAATAATGTTTTATAGAAAGCCATTGGATGGAATTGAAAGAAGTAATCTCCTCCAGGCTTGAGTGTATGGAATCCCAAATCGTCATTTTTAGATTTGCAATGAACAGTGATATCTTCATGATAACTATTAGTAATTATTAATTTTACCTCATATGCCTCACTGGCCTTGAATGCAATTATTATTAGCAGAAGTGATAATGATTTGACATTACTTAGAGATGCCATAGGTGCACAATTCTTAAAAAGACAGTGATCTATTTGAATTTATAGAACATGTAAGATTTTATCCTAGAACGTTCGTCATTTTCAAAGTTTGACGTTTTTTATTCAAGCATAGTCAAAAGCTGTTTTATTTTATAATTTTTTTGGATGCTCTTGTGATTATTTCGTAAAAAAAATGTTTTTTAGTCTTATATGTTTTTAATGCGTACCCTTTTAATGATTTTGTTTGAACCTTATTTAATAGTAGTTAAAATTTTAATAAGTTTTACAAAAAAAAAAATTATAATCCCGCCGGTCCCTATTAAAAGAAGATTTTTGGAGTTAATTTTGGTCCTAAATATAAGAAACTATTCCAAGTTTTAGTATATATTTATTGCTTAAATACCAAGTTTACCCTCATTGAATGCTTTGTCTTTTGAGTTTTTAAGGTGAGTGAGAGTAGTGCACACAAATCTAACTTGAGTGGAGTTATTTCATATGTGAAATTGAGTGGAGGGTATTTTGGAAACTTTACTTAAAAAAGAAAAAGACGAATTAATTTACCTCCTTGGTATTGATGATTTTTGTATTTTCTTCTTATAATAGGGACCGGAGGGAGTACATTACTTTTTCAATTTTATCTCAATAAAATATTTGGCTAAATTGCAGTTTTGGCCCTTTATCTTTGGGGTTGGTGTCACTTTGGCCCTTTATTTATTTTTTTCTCGTTTTCGCCCCTCGTCTTTTTTGTGTGTGTCATTTTGGTTCCTGCCGTTAATTTTTTCTAACGGACGCCACGCTGGCAGTTAACTGCTGACGTGGCATATAAGGGACCAAATTGAAACTTAAAAAGAACATAGGGGACCAAATAGAAACTGAAAAATAAAATTAACAAAAACAAAAAACACCTTTATCTTCTTCCTCAAAACACCACCTCCATCTTCATCTTCTCCGGCGAGCCACCACCACCACCATCAAAAATCAATAACTCTTTCACACTTAATCCCTAATCTCTCTCTCTCTCAAACTCAAAACCCCCAATTTCTCAAACTTAATCCCTAACTCCAAACCCTCGATTTTTGGACGAAACATAGGGGCAAAAATGAGAAAAAAAAAGAAAAAGAGCCAAAGTGAGACCAACCCTAAAGATAAAGGGCCAAAACCCAAAAGTGCAATTTAGCCAAAATATTTTAACGATTTATGAAGACAATAAGAAATATAATGATGCTTATTTGATATGTTTATACAGAAATCATATTCTATTACATTACTAAATGATAACAGCACTTCTGAGTTTACCAAATGGTTCATCTAGTGCACAATTTTGTATTTTCCAAAGAGATTTTTATACAATACTAGTATAGTTTTATTTATATAAAAATATCCTTTCTTGTAAAGAATTCATTTATATTCTATTGATACAACTCTTGAATATGAGGCTTCAAGAACAAGGATTTGATCCTCTCTGGTCCCTGAAAATTTTCGGCAAGAGATAGAAAGACACATCAATTAAAATATTATTATTTTAATGATTGAGTTTTACTCTCGCCTACAAAAGATAACTGGAGAAGATCCTCACCCCAAGAACAAATATATTAGTTTTAGTTTAAAAAAGTATTAAAATATTCAAGTTGTTTATATATTGATAAATTTTATATGTAGTTTGAAAGACAGTTTTGTTTTTCTTATCTGAGGTTTTGAAATAAATTAGTTTTGTCTAATTTTTGAAATAAATTTAATCTTTTTTTTGACAAAGAAATAAATTTAATCTTAACATAGGTATTCTAATATTTTTATCAGCTCTAATTTTCTACTTCTATATCATATATAAACTGATCTGGGTTGACTAGCAAGTTTGTTGTCCACTTTTCTTTCCAATTTTATCATTATTTAATATTTCAAACATTAAATCTAAATTTAAAATAATTGAGAATAATTTTAATGTTTTGTGCAAAAAAATAAAACATAAATTAAATAACCCAACAATGAATGCTAAAAGGTAGAACAAAATTTAAATATGAAAAGTTGACATGTTATTGAGTGATTGTATGTTGCGTATCATGCAAGGAAAATTCAACGGTTAATTTCAAAGTGTTTACCAATTAATTTCCTATGGTATATATAATGGAAGTTTCTCCATTTACTAACTTTTGGTTTTTATACCACTATACCCTTGAATCTACAAAATTTAGACTGAAAATTGCTATTTAAATTTAAAGTTCAAAAACTACAACACATTATTCTTTGACACATAAAATCAGATAGAACGATAAAATAATAACGAGAAATTTACCTCACAGTGGAGTTTGGAACCTTTTAATTAATTTAACTTCCCTACTAGTTTTCTTAAACCAGAAATACAGATAACCAAGTATTTTGACGAGGATCCAGTGGCCTCTGAGTTTCGATAAGGGACGACACAGAAGAGTGCTATTTCGACACAGAAGAGTTGTATCAGAAGGAAAATTCGACAAAGCCTTAGACTTAACAAAAATTGAAGGGTGCTATTTCGACGAGAAGAAGGCTGGGATTCAATAGCAGGTCAAAATCAAGTGCTCGCCGTCGAAGTTCTGGTAGTTACCCTAGTCGAAGGCTGAAGCAGTTTTCTTTTTTAAATTCTCCGTATAGTTAGTTAGTTTTAGTGTTTTCCTTCCTGGTATAAATAGTAGTTTTTCATAGGAAAAAAGGGTCACAAACTCATTACAGATTCTCACGCTCTAACTTCCAACATCACAGAGAAAACGAGTCAGAGAAGAATGTATGATCATGTGTACCAACTTTCTTTTCAATTAATGCATTTTACTTTGTTTCTTTAAGCAATTTTCTGCATTTTTATTGGCTCTCTTCATCTCTATCCGAAGTGACTTCGACGGTTTCGCTCGAAACTGACAGTTATCTTCATTCTTCCCTTTAAAAACTATAAGACATTCATAATTTCTGGAAAAACTTTAACACAAATGGTCTTAGGATTTACTAGTTGATCTTGCAAGCAGAAGAAATTTCAAACTAGCGGTGTTTACCAAAAACCACGGTAAACAAATTGGCACGCCCAGTGGAACCTTTGTGCTAATTTTAGAGTTTTTTCGTTGAATTCTTAAACTTTGTGTTTATCTGTGCATGCAATTAAGGAGTGGTAAACATCTTCCAGAGATGGCACACTCTAGTACAAGTAATGCCTCTGCATCAAATGCACAAAGTACACAAGAATAAACTATAGTTAGTGACGTTATCGCTGCAAACGTCGTAGGCATAACCGTTGCTATGCCTTCTTCGACAACAATGGGAGTAACTGCTATAACTTCTCCCATAATTACCCCTGTGTCAATGATGATCACTGCAGCATTAACGAATGTTAATACAATGGCTTCTGTGCCACCAATAGTAGGCCCAACGAGTCCTTTGATGGCAAATCCAATGGTTGGAAACTTGCCATTTACTATGAGTGGTAGACCTTACCCATATGGCATGCCAACGGCTTTGATGGCGGGCCTTCAGACAAATTCGTCTATTTTTGCAAAAGATACAGTCGCAGGCTATTCCCCTACTCATAGTTCATCAGAAGGCGTTTTTAGTCGAAATGCCCAACCCAATTTGACTGCAACATTTTTGTTGGCATTGAGGCAACAAATGGATGATAGCAATCATGATATGGTCAATATGTTAACACAACAAATTGGTACAATGTTTAATCCTTTGATACAAAACACTAATAGCAGTTACCAAATGTTAGCAGCGCAAATGGACAGAATTGTTGATTTCTTTGGTACTCCACCAGTCCATAACTAGCAAATTCCCCAAATTCAGAATGTTAGGCCTGTCGAAGTACCTGTTGAAAGGCCTAACAATCCAATACCTATAAATCAGGGAAACCAAGGACAACAACAGGTTGTCGAAGAGCCTTTGAGGGTAGAGGCAATCCCTGAAGTTGTGTTAGTAAATTGAAACCAAAATGCAGATGAAGTGGTCAGACAAGTGCAACAAAACAGTTTTGGAGCACAAAATAATCTGGCTAATATGGTTGAAACTATTCTAGCCCAGAATGGCCTTAACTTAGGTTTACATAGGCCTAATTTTGTGTCGCCTTTGTTGGAATACACCCTACAAACAGAGCTGCCTAGGGGATGGAAAATCCCTAAGTTCACAAAATTTGCTGGAGAAACTAGTGAATCTACTGTCGAACACGTGGCTCGCTATTTGACTGAGGCTGGTCATATTGCGCATAACGAGAATTTAAGAATGAAATACTTTCCAAATTCTTGAACTAAGAATGCGTTTACATGGTTCACCACCCTGCCTCCAAATTCCATATTTAATTGGAGTCTGTTAGAGAAGGCCTTTCACGAACAATTCTATATGGGCCAATGTAAAATTAGTCTTAAGGAATTGGCTAGCGTTCTACGCAATGGGGAAGAATCTATTGATGATTATCTTAATAGATTTAGACTTCTCAAAGCAAGGTGCTTTACTCAAGTGCCTGAACACGAGTTAGTCGAAATGGCTGCTGGTGGTCTAGATTACACTATAAGAAAGAAACTAGATACAGTACATTTAAGAGATATGGCACAATTGGTTGATAGAGTTTGACAAGTCGAAAGACTCAAAGCCGAAAAAGCCAGAACAGGTAGATTCCAAAGTAAGAAAGAAAAGGTTGCTTATGTCGAAGCTAATGACAGTGACCAAGAATACGACATATCTTATGAAGATGTCGGAGAAGAGGTTAACATTGCAGAACTAAAACCAGGACCTCCTTATACTTGCAAATTGTTGAAACCTTCTAATGGGAAAAATTCTGTTGAGCCTAAGAATGATAAATTTGTTGCAAAAACTTATACTTATGATGTTTCTAAATGTGATGAAATATTTGATCTGTTAGTGGCTGATGGTCAAATTTTAGTGCCTATAGGCCTGAAAATTCCACCATTCGAACAGCGACAGAAAAGAGGTTTTTGTAAATTTCATGGTTTCTTGGGCCATAACACTTCTCGTTGTGTTATTTTCAGGGATTTGGTGCAGAACACCCTCAATGAGGGAATGCTGAAATTTGGTGACAAATCTAAGCCACCAATGAAGATTGATGTGGATCCTTTGCCAAAAGCTGATGCATTGCTTGTTGAAGTCGATCTCAATGTGGTTGAGGTCACAGAGGTTGTTGCTGAAAATGCTAAGGTAGAGAAGGTTGTCGACAAGGTTGATGTCGAAATGGTCACTGAAGACCAGTACGCTGAAAAAATGAAGATAGTGTATCCAAGAGCTGTAGAAGAATTGATTGATTTTCTCAATCGCTGCAAAATCAACAATACTGAAGTTATGCTTTGTCCAAGGTGTAGTTCTGTCTTCGACAAAGAGGCTGCCAAAAATCTGGAGGGATTTAAGCCTCAACTGAAACGTAAAGGAAAGTGGGTCGACAAAAGACCAAAGTTCAGCTACAACAACAGAGGTATTCAATACAAAGTCACCTCGACAAAGAATCCTCAAAAAGAACAGATCAAACCCTATGTACCTCCAGCAAAGTCTCCTGTCGAGAAATGGGTGCACTCTGGTGAAAAAAGTACTGGTTATTATCTAGTATATTATGCTGGAAAGAATGTTGGAAATCAACAGAAATCAGCAAAATTGGTTAAGGGTGGCACTAGTGCTACTAGCCAAAACAAGGCATTTGAGTCTAATAAATATGCCTATAATAATAACTACAAAGAGGAGAACCCTATGACAAGAACTCAGTGGCGTAGATATAAATGCCAGAAAAAGGTTGCTGCTGCAGGCAAGGTGGAAAATTCCAAGAAAGAGAAAGGTAAACAAATACCATCAAAATCTCTTGAAATGGCTAGAAAGCCAACTACTGAAAGGATATTTCCACCACTTTCAGTGATCAAAGAGGGTCTCAATTTAGACGAAGAAATGGGCTCAGATTTCGCTGATTCTGGGTCAGAATTCGACGTCTTGTTTGGTGTAGTCTCAATTCTCCCAATTGAGTATGATGTGGTTTCTGAAGTGAATGATGTCGAAGAAGATTTCGACGAAGAAACCAATTACAAACCAATTTGTTATTATGTGCTAAAAAATGGGTGCGTTGAAGAGCAACACGCTGTGTTTGAAAAACCAGACTGTGGAATGATGAACCATCTCAAACCTTTGTATATTCAAGCAAAGGTGAACAATATTGGTGTCAATAAAATTCTGGTTGACGGTGGTGCTACTGTAAACCTAATGCCACAACATATGCTGAAAAGAATTGGAAAGTGTGAGACTGCCTTGAAAACACGCAATGTAATTCTTACCAACTATGAAGGCAAAAGTGGCCACTCACTTGGAGCCATTGAAGTTGATTTTGGTGTTGGAAGCATCAGGAGAGCAACGATGTTCATGGTAATTTCAACAAAGGCAAATTACAACATGCTGCTGGGAAGAGAATGGATCCATGGTGTGGGAGCAATACCTTCGACAGTTCACCAGAGGCTCATCATTTGGAGAGAAGATGGTCTAGTCGAAAATATTGAAGGTGATCAGAGTTACTTCAAGGCTGAGGTAAACACTATTACCAAGAAAACCTTTGATAAACAATTGGCGAACATTGCGCCATGTATTTCTTCTGAACTTGGTTATGAAAACCAAAACAATGTTAGATCTTCAGTGATACTTCATCCCAATTATGGATTCATTTGGGATAGAGAGGTTATAGACGAAGACAACTACCCACAAGGCTCTGTTAAGCCTATAGGGTGGGAAGGCCCATAAATAGTTATTTATGGATAAGCCCACTGCCACTACGCCAGAATTAGGAAAAATAGGCGCTACCTTAAGCAGCGTTTATTAAAAAGCGCTAGGTAAGGGGAAACGGTCAAAGGGATAGGCAGCGTTTATATTGAAAGCGCTGGGTATTGCTTAAAAGCGCAAGCCAATAGGTAGCGCCTATATTTGGAAGCGCTGGCTATTGCAAAAAAGCGCAAGGCCAAAGGTAGCGCTTATACTGAAGCGCTGGCTATTGCTTAAACGCGCAAGGCCAATAGGTAGCGCCTGTATTGGAAGCGCTGGCTATTGCAAAAAAGCGCAAGGCCAAAGGTAGCGCTTATATGAAGCGCTGGCTATTGCTTAATGTAACACCCCAATATTTCTAACATGTAGATATACTAGAATGCACAACTAAAACACATCAGAGGACATAATCTCTGTTAAGGTATTGAACATACTAAATCTTTCGATGGTATTACAACCAAATCCACCTGTCTTAAACTTTATCGGTCAGTAACTTAGAATACAACCATACTTATTTGTTCAATATCCAAAAGCAGAGAAGCGGAAAAAGGGTTTATACAACTCATAATGAATATAAGTTACATAACCATGACATAAAGTAACAGGGAAACTTAAACAGAATGAAGACAACAAGTCTTCAACATCATCAAGAACATGCCATCTAATCGTGCCTTTTTGATTTCTTCTTCCCCTGTTTCTCTGTAAAAATAACAACAATTGATAGGGTGAGATAACACATCTCAGTGAGTTTTACCGTGACCCCTAATCACGCTCACGGTTCAAATACAATGTTCCTCTTTAACTGATAATTCAATATGAATTATAAAATCATCTGGCAATTCTATAAATGAATTGCAAAAACATCTGGTAATTCAATAAAAGAATTACAATAAAACTTTATTAGTTCTAGCACATCACCAACAACCCAAGGAAGCTTGAGTGAACCCCAACATCAGGCCGATAAGTGTACAACTCTTAAAGGCAAAATAATAATAATAAACCTCAGGGGGCCTAAGATAAGGGCTCATGACTTCCCTCTCTTAGTATGCTAACATCTGGAGGTCGTCACCTCAATTCGATATAATTTATATATCACACCCGCATTGGGCCGTCGATCTTATTTAATACCCGCATTGGGCCGTCAATCACATATGATCTAATTTATATATCATATCCTTTAAAGTAGTAGAACATAAAGTTCCGCTTTGATTAATAAAAAAAAACATAAGTTCTCACACGTGGCTAGACTCGGTTTTTCGAAACATTGATAAGTTTCAAACATTTCTGAAAAAGCAAGTTTGAACATGTTAAAATCATGTTTTTATAAAGTAAAGATCATCCTAATTGGTTGAGAAAAGGATTAGGAGTGGTTTGGAATCGAAACGAGTGACAAAACAAATTTTTGGCATCCGGAGACAGAGGAGTTGGCACGACCCGTGCAGAAATCAGCACGACCCGTGCTGCTGAAAATTTATTTTTCCAGCCAATCTGATAAGTTGCACGACCCGTGCAGAAATCAGCACGACCCGTGCTGCTGTAGCAGGTTCACATTTTGTTCACTTCGTTTGTTTTGTTTCTCCGACCGCGTCCAATCCGAAACCCAATCCAATTCCAGCATCAAAACAGAGATTTTCCACACAATACAAGTCAATTCAACACAAGTTTCAATCACACAATAAAGTATATTTTTGTTAAATAAACCGTAAAACGATATTTTTACCGAAAACGATTTCAACTCATAAAATCTTTCGAAACGAAACAATCTCATGAAACCAGAATTTCAAAGCATTCAAAAATTAAAATGAAACCCTAACGTGAGTAAAACTCACCGGTTTGACGAAATATCGAGAATTCACGTCGTCACACCAAAAACAATCTACCGTAACTACTCGAACAATCCCCGTAAATGATCAAATCGCTTCCAAATCGCAACCCACAACTTCAATTTGAAACCCTAATCTTCTTAGCTACTGAAATGACCTCCAAATGTGTGCCCAATTGAAAGGTTGCTCTAGTTCCACTTTGGCTCCAACTCCAAATACACAAGCAAAGCTCCTAAAACCTTCAAAACTCCATTAACATCCACTTTGAGCTTTGGAGCTCAAAAATGGTAGAAAGAGATATAGAGGGAGTGAGATTCTGAAAGTTATACCAATAGAAAGAGAAGGAAAAATGGAGTAGAAAGGTCAAGCTTAAACTTACTTGCAATGGGAAAAAAAAATGGAGGATCTTTGAACTTTCTTCTTCTTCCTTCTTTCTTTTCTCTCTACGATCCTCTCTCCTCTCTCTCTCTCTCTCTCTATGTATTTCTGAATTTGATGAAAAATGGGAGTGAGGAAAGTGAGTTAAGATATTTATTCAGCTAAAGGTTTAATGAGGGTCTATTGACCAAAATGCCCTTAGTTTAAATTTTCACTTAAACTCTCTTTTTAACCCAATTTCTCTCCAAATTACCACATAGTTCATATACTAAGGCATTTTAATCTTGTGACTTAGCCAATATATAATGCTTTCTCGACTATCCCATATTCGTATCTTGATTTATGTTTCACTTCGAATAATAAATCACTCGTTAATTCCTTAATTCGAAATTAACGAAACTAGGGATGTTACAATCACCCCAACTTTTAAAATTTTGTCCTCAAAATTTAAAAGACATACCTTAATGGAATAAATATGGATATCGAGTCCGCATGTCTTCTTCCAACTCCCATGTAGCTTCATCAGCAGAAAAACCATCCCAAGCAACTTTAACTATGGGAATTGTCCTTGTCCGCAATGTCCTATCACCGTGTTCCAAGATATATTTAGGATACGGTTGGAAAGAGAGATCCGGTCGGAGGTCAATCTGTTCAAAATCCAATGGATGGTCCGGATCGGGAATATACTTTCTCAACTGAGATACATGAAAAACATCATGAAGATTTGATAGAGCTGGTGATAAAGCAAGACGATACGCAACTGGCCCAATACGCTCGATAATTTGGAAGGGTCCAATATACCGAGGACTGAGCTTTTTGGCTTGCAAGGCTCTACCAGTACCTATAGTTGGAGAAACTCTCAAAAATACATGATCACCAACATCAAATTCCAAAGGTCTCCTTCTTTTATCAGCATAGCTCTTCTGCCGACTCTGAGCAGCTTTCATCCTGTCTTGAATCTGCCGTATCTTCTCAGTGGTTTCCTGAATCATATCAGGTCCCAATAGTCTACTTTCACCTACTTCCCACCAACACAATGGAGTTCTACATTTCCTCCCATATAATGCTTCAAATGGTGCCATTCCTATACTGGAATGATAACTATTATTGTAGGCGAATTCAACTAATGGAAGATGATCCTCCCATTTCTTTCCGCTATCCAAAACACATGCCCGAAGCATATCCTCAAGAGTTTGAATAGTCCTCTCTGTCTGACCATCCGTTTGTGGGTGATAGGCTGTACTAAGAAATACATTAGTTCCCAAAGCATCATTTAATGCTTTCCAAAATCTAGAAGTAAACCTTGGATCACGATCTGAAACAATACTTGTGGGAACTCCATGTAATCTGATTATGTTTTTCACATACTCGTCCGCCAACTTGGAAACTTTGAAATTAGATCGAATAGAAATAAAATGAGCAGACTTAGTCAAACGATCCACGACAACCCAAATGGAATCATTACCAGCTTGCGATCTCGGCAATCCCATAACAAAATCCATTGAGATGTCTTCCCATTTCCATACCGGTACATCCAAAGGCTGCAATTGACCCGCCGGTTTCCGGTGTTCTGCTTTAACTCTTTGACAAGTTAAGCAATGTGAAACAAATTCAGCAATATCCCCTTTCATTCCAGGCCACCAATACATTTGCTTCAAATCTCTGTACATCTTGGTAGAACCAGGATGTATAGAATATTTACTTCGGTGAGCCTCCTCTAATATCTGCTTTTTGATGTCATCATCATTAGGTATACAAATTCTACCGTGATAACAAATAATGCCATCACTGTCTTCGGTATAATTTGGTAATCCTTTCTGAGATTGTAGCTCTACATCAACCTCTTGAGCTGCTCGTATCAAATTTCTCAACGCACTAGAGATTCGAATGTGCCTCAATACCAATCGATCTTTCTTTCTTGCCACTTTTAAATCCAAATCTCTAAAAGATTCCAATAAAGCCATTTCATGAATCATAAACTCCGTAGTATGAATAGACTTTCTACTCAAAGCATCTGCCACAACATTGGCTTTTCCAGGATGGTACTTCAATTCAAAATCATAATCTTTCAAGAATTCTACCCATCTCCTTTGTTTGTTATTAAGCTCTTTCTGATCAAACAAATATTTTAGACTCTTGTGATCACTGAAGACTTCGAAACGAGAACCATAAAGGTAATGTCTCCAAATCTTCAACGCATACACAATCGCTGCTAACTCCAAATCATGAGTTGGATAGTTTCCTTCATGCGGTTTCAACTGCCTGGAAGCATAAGCTACCACTTGTTGATTCTGCATAAGAACACATCCTAAACCCTTCCCTGAGGCATCACAGTAAATTTCAAATCCCAAAGACGGATCTGGAAGAATCAGGATGGGAGCAGAAGTAAGTCGAGACTTCAACTCTAAGAAACATTCCTCACAATCATCATCCCATAAAAACAGGTATCCCTTGCGAGTTAATCGAGTAAGAGGAAGTGTTGAACCAAGGTCAAACACTCTTTGTTTTGAATGATAACAAATTACAATCTGTTTACTAATGGTTATAGTTGAACCAAAGCACAGGGCTGAACCAAAGCAGGGCAATGAACCAAAGCGCTTGACATGATATTTAAAGTGTAGAAGCTCGAAGGAGAAGCTACTCAAGCGTTCAAGACTTATGTGTTATATTGTTTTGCATAGGACGCGTGTAAGATCCCGTCACTTCTGCTTTATAACTTTTGTAATTGAGAGATGATCTTTTAAAATTGAACTGTCTTGGAAAAATATTTTATATAAAACCATGTTTAATTAGGTTAGGCACAAAGTGTTTTTAAAGAAATAGTTTGAGTTTGTTTTTTTTAAGAAAATAGATTCATGAGTTAGTGTTTTAAAAAGAATTTGTTTTTGAAGTAAAGAATCGATTCTTGATTTGGTACATAAAGCTAGAAATCGATTCCCACTTATTTCTAAAGCCAAGAATCGATTTCCCTCTTGCCTTGGAAGCAAGAAATCGATTTCCTCCTTCCTTTAAAAGCCAACAATCGATTTCCCACATCTAATTTGGTTTTGAAAGAACTTGTTTTGGAAAGAAAACAATCGATTGATGACTTTGTGTATTTTAAGCAAGGAATCGATTTTATAACTTGTTTAGGAAGCCAAAAATCGATTTCCCTTCTATTCTTTTAAAGCCAATAATCGATTTCTATATTAGATTGGTTTTAGAAAAGAACTTGTTTTGGAAAGAAAACAATCGATTGATAACTTAGTTTGGGAAGCAAGGAATCGATTTTATAACTCATTTGGGAAGCTCAAAATCGATTTCCATCTTACTTCTTTTAAGTAAGGAATCGATTCTCCACTTATTTTTTTTGTAAGCACAACTTGTTTTTGAAGCTAGCAATCGATTTCTCTCTTACTTCTTTTAAGTAAGAAATCGATTTCCAACTTATATTTTAAAGAGTAAAATCGATTTTCAACTTATTTCTTTTAAGCAATCAATCGATTCTTCACTTATCATCAATTGTGTTAAAAAGTTCTTCAACGGTCATATTTTTACAATCCCTATAAATAGGATTGGGTTTTCACGATTAAAAAGACACAACACACAAATCAAAAAAAGAAAAGAACGCAAACACTCACCGTCACATTCTTGCTTCACGTTCTTCATCTAGGGTTTCAAATCTCTCATCTCTCTCAACTACATCTTGTTATACTGCTTGAGTGATTGGATCCTAGCTTTCATTTTGTAATCATCTAATACTTGGTTGTTGTGAAATCCTGGGAAGTTTTCTTGGGTAATTCAATCGGGGAGATTGAATTGTAGCGAAATCCTTAGCGGGGAGCTTGGGTTCTCAATTTGGGGAAAATTGAGATTGGTGTGGTAGCTATATCGAAGTTGCTTGCTTGTAAGACGTTGAAGAAGTATCTTCTCATATAGTGGTTATTATCAAGTCCAAAGGTTGCAAAGCCGGAGGCCGAGGACGTAGGGCTTTTATCCCGAACCTCGTAAAAATCACGGTGTACTCCTTTCCCTTATCTTTATATTGCTTATCTTTTATAATTGTTAACTGTCGTCGCATTTGCTATTATCACGCGCATATTTAATTATCGTTATAATAATAATTGTTTCTGCCATTGCATATTTGATTATCGTTATAATTATAATTGCTTCTGCCATTGTCATAGTTTGCATAAGTTGTTGCATATAGTTTAAATCCCCTTTTCCGCATTTGATTTAAACTTGCATCGTTAACTTTTCGAAAATCCAAAAGAAGTCATTTTTAGCATATAACCTTATTCACCCCCCCTCTAAGGTTATCATATAGTCCAACAGGAAGAACTAACTGTGAGAATCCTTGAATGAATCTTCGATAATAGCCAGCAAGTCCCAAGAAACTTCTGACTTCAGTCACTGATGTTGGGCGTTCCCAATTTAATACAGCTTCAACCTTACTAGGATCGACTGCCACTCCGGCCTGAGAAATTACATGACCCAGAAACTTTACTTCAGACATCCAAAAGTCACATTTCGACGGCTTAGCATATAGCTTCTTTTCTCGGAGTACATTCAAAACAATACGGAGATGTTGAACATGCTCCTCAACAGTTTTTGAGTACACCAAGATATCATCTATAAATACCACCACAAACTGATCCAAATAGGTATGAAAGACTCGGTTCATGTAATCCATGAATACCGCTGGGGCGTTCGTCAATCCGAAGGGCATCACTACAAACTCGTAATGTCCATACCTAGTACGGAAAGCTGTCTTCGGAATATCAGAAGCTCGAACTCTTATTTGATGATACCCTGACCTTAGATCAATTTTGGAGAACACAGCCGCGCCTCGAAGTTGATCAAGAAGATCATCAATTCTTGGCAATGGATATTTATTCTTAATCGTCACTTTATTCAACTGACGATAATCAATGCACAATCGCATGCTTCCATCTTTCTTTCTGACTAACAATACTGGAGCACCCCATGGAGAAGCACTCGGCCGAATAAACCTTTTAGAGATCAATTCTTCAAGTTGAGATTTGAGTTCCTTTAATTCTAAAGGAGACATCCTATAAGGCGCTATAGATATTGGCCCAGTACCCGGAACCAATTCTATAGAGAATTCTACCTCTCGGTCAGGAGGTAAGGAGGAAACTTCATCAGGAAATATATCTAAAAATTCCTTAACAACCTGAACAGAAGAAAGATCCTAACCAGTTTCAGTAGAAGCGGATAACATAATGACATAAGCTTCCGCACCTTGAAATAAAGAATGGTTGGCTGAAGTGAAAGAAATTACAACTTCAGATGCAGGCTGAGACAAATCCACAGCTTCCGAAGAAAATTCAATGGTGCGATTAAAACAATCGATGGTCACATGATTAGCTGCCATCCAATTCATACCCAGAACAATATCCATTCCTCTCATAGGCAAGCAAATAAAATCAACTACAAAATTTCTGCTTCCTATGGCGAGCAAACAATTTAAACTTAAAGATTGGGTTCTAACACAACCCTTGGCAGCAGTCAAGATAGAAATCGGTTCAGACAACGGTGACAAAGTTAATCCTAACCTTTCTACACATGCTTCAGAGATAAAACAATGAGTGGCACCAGAATCATACAATATATTAACAGATTTATGAAAAAGAGAACCTGTACCCCTCAAAAGATTATCCTCTGGCGTGATGGTTTGGGCATCCAAAGTATTAATCCTTCCTTGTTTGAAAGCATTTTGATTTTCCATGACAGCTCTTCTAATGGGACATTCGTTTGCATAGTGACCTTCCTGCTTGCAATAATAACATAGATTCTTTCGCAGTAGGCATTCACCCCGATGACGTTTTCCACAATGAGAACAGTTATTGATGCCTGAGGAATCAGTTGACTGTACCTGTTTGCCTCTATTGTTGTTGTTCCCCTTGAACTGTTTGTTTTGATTAGAGGATTCGGCGACCTTCTTCTTACCTTTCCAGAATTCCTTTTTCTCAGCATACAGTTTCTTAAGATCTTCTTCAGCGGAGTGAGCTTGTTGCACAAGAGCCGGATAATTAGTCAAAGTAAAAGAACTAAGTCCTTGATTGACATCACCTCTAAGACCTTCCTTGAACATATTCATTTTCCAAACATCATCAGGAGCATATCTTCCTAATTCATAGAACTGAGATAATCTCTCAAATTTGGCAGCATACTCTCCAACAGACATATCCCCTTGCTTTAGATTAGTAAATTCTGCCTGTTTACGCAGCTTCTGTGCTGAAGGGAAGAATTGATTCAGAAGTCGCTCCTTGAAATTGTACCAATTAAGAGGAGTTCCTTGGATTAGCATCATTGCACGAGTATTTGTCCACCAAGTATGTGCATCCTCATCTAGTGCAGTGGCAGCACAAATTACTTTTTCTTCCTCATCACACTGTAAGGTAGTGAAAATCCTCTCCATAGCATCCACCCAGTAGTGTGCCTGCATAGGTTCAGATCCTCCTTTAAAGATTTGCGGATTCATCTTTTGGAATCGAAAATAGATCCTGTTAGGATCTTCCAGAGGTGGTTGCACATTAGGCTGAGGCTGAGGTACTTGATGCATCTGTTGCATTTGAGCTATCTGATCCATCTGCTGCTGTTGCATTTGCATCATGTCATTCATCATCTTTTGTTGCGTTTCGATAACATTCTGCATCCACACATAGTGGGGATCAATTGGTACCTCACCTCTTCCTCTACCCCTTCCAGCCATAATTCTACAAAATATGCACAAAGTATTAAGTTGATCAAGCTCAATATCAAATAGCATATAAATAAGAATTACAACTAAAAGAAGTAAAGATTCCTAATTTCTAGGTCCAACAAAATGGAACCGCTCTGATACCAAAATGTAACACCCCAATATTTCTAACATGTAGATATACTAGAATGCACAACTAAAACACATCAGAGGACATAATCTCTGTTAAGGTATTGAACATACTAAATCTTTCGATGGTATTACAACCAAATCCACCTGTCTTAAACTTTATCGGTCAGTAACTTAGAATACAACCATACTTATTTGTTCAATATCCAAAAGCAGAGAAGCGGAAAAAGGGTTTATACAACTCATAATGAATATAAGTTACATAACCATGACATAAAGTAACAGGGAAACTTAAACAGAATGAAGACAACAAGTCTTCAACATCATCAAGAACATGCCATCTAATCGTGCCTTTTTGATTTCTTCTTCCCCTGTTTCTCTGTAAAAATAACAACAATTGATAGGGTGAGATAACACATCTCAGTGAGTTTTACCGTGACCCCTAATCACGCTCACGGTTCAAATACAATGTTCCTCTTTAACTGATAATTCAATATGAATTATAAAATCATCTGGCAATTCTATAAATGAATTGCAAAAACATTTGGTAATTCAATAAAAGAATTACAATAAAACTTTATTAGTTCTAGCACATCACCAACAACCCAAGGAAGCTTGAGTGAACCCCAACATCAGGCCGATAAGTGTACAACTCTTAAAGGCAAAATAATAATAATAAACCTCAGGGGGCCTAAGATAAGGGCTCATGACTTCCCTCTCTTAGTATGCTAACATCTGGAGGTCGTCACCTCAATTCGATATAATTTATATATCACACCCGCATTGGGCCGTCGATCTTATTTAATACCCGCATTGGGCCGTCAATCACATATGATCTAATTTATATATCATATCCTTTAAAGTAGTAGAACATAAAGTTCCGCTTTGATTAAAAAAAAAAAACATAAGTTCTCACACGTGGCTAGACTCGGTTTTTCGAAACATTGATAAGTTTCAAACATTTCTGAAAAATCAAGTTTGAACATGTTAAAATCATGTTTTTATAAAGTAAAGATCATCCTAATTGGTTGAGAAAAGGATTAGGAGTGGTTTGGAATCGAAACGAGTGACAAAACAAATTTTTGGCATCCGGAGACAGAGGAGTTGGCACGACCCGTGCAGAAATCAGCACGACCCGTGCTGCTGAAAATTTATTTTTCCAGCCAATCTGATAAGTTGCACGACCCGTGCAGAAATCAGCACGACCCGTGCTGCTGTAGCAGGTTCACATTTTGTTCACTTCGTTTGTTTTGTTTCTCCGACCGCGTCCAATCCGAAACCCAATCCAATTCCAGCATCAAAACAGAGATTTTCCACACAATACAAGTCAATTCAACACAAGTTTCAATCACACAATAAAGTATATTTTTGTTAAATAAACCGTAAAACGATATTTTTACCGAAAACGATTTCAACTCATAAAATCTTTCGAAACGAAACAATCTCATGAAACCAGAATTTCAAAGCATTCAAAAATTAAAATGAAACCCTAACGTGAGTAAAACTCACCGGTTTGACGAAATATCGAGAATTCACGTCGTCACACCAAAAACAATCTACCGTAACTACTCGAACAATCCCCGTAAATGATCAAATCGCTTCCAAATCGCAACCCACAACTTCAATTTGAAACCCTAATCTTCTTAGCTACTGAAATGACCTCCAAATGTGTGCCCAATTGAAAGGTTGCTCTAGTTCCACTTTGGCTCCAACTCCAAATACACAAGCAAAGCTCCTAAAACCTTCAAAACTCCATTAACATCCACTTTGAGCTTTGGAGCTCAAAAATGGTAGAAAGAGATATAGAGGGAGTGAGATTCTGAAAGTTATACCAATAGAAAGAGAAGGAAAAATGGAGTAGAAAGGTCAAGCTTAAACTTACTTGCAATGGGAAAAAAAAATGGAGGATCTTTGAACTTTCTTCTTCTTCCTTCTTTCTTTTCTCTCTACGATCCTCTCTCCTCTCTCTCTCTCTCTATGTATTTCTGAATTTGATGAAAAATGGGAGTGAGGAAAGTGAGTTAAGATATTTATTCAGCTAAAGGTTTAATGAGGGTCTATTGACCAAAATGCCCTTAGTTTAAATTTTCACTTAAACTCTCTTTTTAACCCAATTTCTCTCCAAATTACCACATAGTTCATATACTAAGGCATTTTAATCTTGTGACTTAGCCAATATATAATGCTTTCTCGACTATCCCATATTCGTATCTTGATTTATGTTTCACTTCGAATAATAAATCACTCGTTAATTCCTTAATTCGAAATTAACGAAACTAGGGATGTTACACTTAAACGCGCAAGGCCAATAGGTAGCGCCTGTATTGGAAGCGCTGGCTATTGCAAAAAAGCGCAAGGCCAAAGGTAGCGCTTATACTGAAGCGCTGGCTATTGCTTAAACGCGCAAGGCTAATAGGTAGCGCCTATATAGGAAGCGCTGGCTATTGTTAAAAAGCGCTAGGCAATGGGTAGCGCTTCTTGCTAAAACGCTGGCCATTGCTCTTTTTTTTATTTCGTTATTTTCCTTTTCTCAACGGGTATCACGCACAGTCTCTCTTGCTCTCTTCTCTCTCGCGCTCACTCTCACACTCTAGCTCACCATTTTTGTTCTCACCCTCATTTTCGTGCTCACTCTCATTTTCGTTCTCACACTCATTTTCGTTCTCACCCTCCCTCGTGGCTGCTCTCATTTTCGTTTCTCCAAAGCTCATTTCTTCCCATTTTCGTTTCTCTTCCATACTTCTCCATTTTTGCAAAGGATTTCGGTTCGTACTTGGAAGCTCATTTCTTCCCCATTTTCGTTTCTCTTTCACTAAGGTTAGTATTATTACATGTTGTTCTAATTATTTTAATGGCATTGGTAACTTAGGTTAGATGATTGAAATTTAATGCTTGATAATTGGTTCTTTGAAATGGTGTTTCTAAATATGAGGGAAAATGTAGGTGTAGTGTTTGTTGAAATGTCCAAATGAAATGCTTTTTAGTTTAATGTTGCTCTAGGTTAAGGGATTTTATAAATTTGAGATATTTAGGATTGCTTGTTGTTCTAGTTATTTTAATGGCATTGAAACCTTAAGTTAGATGATTCAAACTTGATGCTTGTTGATTGGTTCTTTGAAAGGGTGAAGTGTTTCTAAACTTGAGGGGAAATGTAGGTGTAGTGTTTGATGAAATGTCCAAATGAAATGCTTGTTAATTTAATGTTGCTCTAGGTTAAGGTATTCTTGTGTTGTATTTATAAATTTGAGATATTTAGTGAAATGCATGTTAATTGAATGTTGTTCTAGGTTAAGGGATACTTGTGATGTATTTCTAAACATGAGAAATTGAGGATTGTTGCTGAATATGTGAATTGTTGTTAGGTTTTGCGAGTTCGTTTTGTTGGAGCTTTGAATTCGCTGTTCGAGAGTTCGGTTCATTTGCTAGTGCGTGGTTCGCCTAGGTTGGAGTTCATTGTTGCTTCCACTTGTTCAGGTACTTTTGTTGTTTAAAACTAGAGTGACTATTTATTTATTTAAAACTGAAATTGCCTCTCTTATTTATTTTATGTGTTCCTTTTCTTTTAGTTGTGCTTGAAATGAAAGATTGATACCTAACTTAGTCTTGGCAACAACAATGATTCTAAAAATCAATTGCTAATAACTGTTTTGATTGAACCATGATGATTTATACTTGAACAAGAATATAAGTTATGTAAACTTGTATATGTGTGGTGAATGAAACTAGCAAAGTAAAATCAAATATGCCTAAATATGCGAATTGTTTGTTGTTTGTCACCTATAATATGTTTTTAAGTTCTCTTATCAGGATAGGATTTTATTATAAATAAATACTGGGAAATTATGGATAGAGAGTGGATGTCTGCCAATCGTCTGTCCAAGGAATATGTTGCTGGAGTGGATTATTTTGTGAAGTGTGCTGTTGAACGTTTAGGGACTTCTAGTAACATGAAGTGTCCTTGTTTGAGTTGTTGTTATGTAAAATCAGTTAATGCAGAGGAGTTGGCAGGACATTTAAAGGGTTACGGAATAGATCAAAGTTACACTTGTTGGACAATGCATGGTGAGGAATGAAGTGAATCTTCAAATATGGGTAATAGTACTGAGAGATGTGCACCGGTTGACACCGAAAGACCTACATTTGAAGGGGGCGAATTTGAAGAGATGGCAAAGGCTGTTGAAGACGATCTTAATGACTGTCCTCAAATGTTTGAGAAATTGATAACGGATGCGGAGACACCGTTGTATTCAGGTTGTACTGAATTCACAAAACTATTGGCTGTGATAAAGTTGTATAACTTGAAAACTTGCCACGGATGGACGGATAAAAGCTTTACGGAATTACTCGCACTGTTGAAAGAAATGTTGCCGAAGGATAATGTGCTCCCTTCTCGGACCTATGATGCAAAACGAATGTTAGGGTCCATTGGGTTGAACTATGAGAAGATACATGTTTGTCCCAATGATTGCATTTTATTTCGGAATGAACATGCCTCGTTAAAGTCGTGTCCTAAATGTAATGCATCGCGATATAAAAAAAAAGAATCTGCTCCAGAAAAGGTGTTGTGGTATTTTCCCATAATTCCTCGATTTAGGCGCATGTACCATAGTTCAGAAGATGCAAAACACTTGACATGGCATGATGATGAAAGGATTAAAGATGGCATGCTACGACACCCGGCAAATTCTCCGCAATGGAAGAAAATTGATATTGATTATCCTGATTTCGGGTTGGATCCAAGAAACCTACGACTTGCATTGTCTGCTGATGGATTTAATCCGCACGGCATTCAGAGTAGCTCCCACAGTACATGGCCCGTGATTTTGGCGATCTATAACTTACCTCCATGGCTTTGCATGAAACGCAAATATATGATGTTGTCTTTGTTAATTTCTGGGCCCAAGCAACCGGGAAATGATATTGATGTATACTTGGCTCCGTTAATTGAAGACTTGAAGCTAATGTGGGAGATTGGAGTAGAGGTGTATGATGGGTTCAGAGAAGAAACTTTCAACCTGAGGGCTATGATTTTTGGCACAATTAATGAATTTCCAGCATACGGCAATCTATCTGGGTACAGTAACAAAGGTCAGTGTGCGTGCCCTATATGTGAAGATAACACTGATTGGATGTGGTTGGAACATGGTAGGAAGAATATCTACTGTGGTCATCGTAGGTTTTTGCCATCTACTCATTCGTATCGACTGTTGAAAAAGGCATTCAATGGGAATATCGAAACCCGTAAAGCTCCCATGGCTTTGACGGGTGAACAACTATTTGAAAAGGTGAGAGGTTTGAACATTAAATTTGGGAAGCCTTTTGCAGGAGAGCTTCCCAAACGGGGGTGGAAGAAAAAGTCAATTTTCTTTGAGTTGCCATACTGGAAGTCATTATATGTAAGGCACTTCATTGATGTGATGCATGTTGAAAAAAATGTCTTTGAAAGTGTCATCGGTACCTTGCTCAATATGCCAGGAAAGACTAAAGATACCATCAACTCGAGGTTGGACTTGCTTAGTATGGGGTTGAGACCAGAATTGGGTCCGTTAAAGAAGGGTACACGTACATATCTACCTCCGGCAGCTCATACTTTATCTAAAAAGGAGAAGACCGTGTTTTGTAAGTTTCTTCATGGAGTTAAAGTTCCAGAGGGTTACTCTTCAAATGTTATGAACCTTGTATCGATGAAAGACCTCAAGTTAAAGTCTTTAAAGTCTCATGATTGCCATGTACTAATGGAGAATTTGCTACCCATTGGTATACGTTCCATTTTGCCTAAGAAAGTACGCAAGACCCAAACCAAACTTAGTTTCTTCTTTAAGGCGATTTGTAGTAGAGTGATTGACCCTGGAAAGTTGCCATCATTGCAAAGAGAAATTATTGTCACTTTGTGTGAGCTTGAGATGTATTTCCCACCTTCGTTTTTTGACATAATGATTCATCTAATAGTTCATCTGATTAGGGAGACACAATTGTGTGGCCCATGTTACATGAGATGGATGTATCCGTTTGAGCGTTACATGAAGATATTAAAAGGTTATGTGAAAAACCGATCACGACCCGAGGGTTGTATTGTTGAGCGCTACATAGTTGAAGAAGCTACTGAGTTCTGTACCGGCTATCTATCTAGTCTTGAATATTCTGTGGGACTGCCAAGGTCTCGTCACTTAGGAAGCATTAGTAAAGGGATGTCAGGAACAAAAATAGTGATGGTATCAAGGAAAGAACTAGATGAAGCACACTTATATGTTTTGCACAATGATACTGAGGTTGATTCATATGTTTCCAAGCACATGGACATACTTAAGAGTGATCACCCATATAAGACTCAAGTTTGGTTAACAAAAGAACATAATCGGAGTTTCATAGTGTGGCTAAAAGAGCACATTGATTTCGAATTTGCTATGAATCCTTCCTCGATTTCAGAAAGATTGAGATGGTTAGCAAAAGGCCCAAATATGCAAATTTTCTCTTACACCAGCTATCTAATGAACGGGTACACGTTCTATACAAAAAACCATGATGATCAAAGTAAAATGCAAAATAGTGGGGTGACTCTTGTAGCTCAAGCTTTGCATACATCAAGTGCCAAAGACAGAAATCCCATATATGCGAATATGTCATACTTCGGGGTCATTGAACACATATGGGAATTGGATTACAACATGTTTCGGGAGCCTGTGTTCCAATGTAAGTGGGTTGACAATAATAGTGGTTTACAGATTGATGAGTCGGGGTTCATGCGGGTGAATTTCAATAAGTTAGGATATAAAGATGAGCCTTTTATTTTGGCATCCCAAGCTCAACAAGTGTTTTATGTCACTGATCCAGTTGATACAAATTGGTCCATTGTTTTATTGACAAATAAAAAATTGGTGAATGACATTGAGGATCAAGCAACCGATGATGATGGTATTGAGGACGACCCTTTCTTTGGGACATCACTACCAATTGTAGGGGAAAGTACTCCTATAGAGGATTTTGTGTATGTTAGAAACGATCATAGTGATGGGATTACGATTCGTCAAAAAAAAATACTAAGACGCGAATTGCAAATACAATTATATCCAAGAAAAGGAAAAGGTAATTTAGACTTACATCATATGCTTTTCATCTATTTCCAAGTAGTTATTTTACATAGTTTTCATCTTCTTGTCTATTTATGTATTTTGGATAGATAAATATAACAATAACAATGATTATGTTTTATTGCAGGTTAGATGGCGGATCATAGTGATCATGACAGTGATCATGACAGCGATCATCAGTGTGATGTTGAAAAGTATATGAGAAAGCAGGCTCCTCGTGGAATGACGGTCAAAAAAGATATCATCAATCGAGTAAATAAAGGAAAAGGAAAAGTACCAGTAAGTTACTAATTACTAATTACTAATTAATTTATTAATTCAACACTTAGTTTTAATTGTTTGTTAACTAATTTACTAATGACATAATGTAGGTGTTGTGGAATATTAAGGGCCAGCCAATTGGGGATAATCGCGCAGATTTGGTTACCTTCCTCGGTAGTAAGGTAAAACAAATGATACCAATTACAATCAGTACTTGGAGTGAGAAAAGTGCTGTTTTGGGGAAACACAAAGAGGAGTTTTGGTTAACAATACAGGTATATAATTTTACATCTCTTTAGTAATCTTATTTAATAAATTTGTAACCATATATATTTATATCATTTTCATTGAATATGTGTATGCAGAAATATTTTGATGTGGATGAGTCCCGAAAAGACTGGTGTATGAAGGAAGCTGGAAAGCTACATCGGAATTTCAGGGGTAGTCTAAAAAAAAATGGTTGTTTGATAATAGTGGAAACCTCAGATGGAAGCCTCCAGCGCCATATAGTGCATTTATTACGGAGGAGGATTGGGTTACATTTGTTAGGAGACGCACCGAAGATAAAGATTTCATGGTTAGTACTATAATCTATTAAGTTATAACTTAAAATATAGTTGACAATTATATATTATATATTAATGTATACTTATGTCTCTAAATAGAAACTATGCCAAGCGAATCGAGAGAGAGCTTCTGGTTGTGAGTACCCTTATAGAGGCGGTGCTTGTGGATATCAAGTTTTTGAAGAGAGATTGGTAAGACACAATAAGCTTGATTTCTCTTTGTTTAATAAATCTTTTGATTTATAATTTCTTAACATTTGGTAAATTTAAATATAGTTGGAGGAGAGTGGGAAAGATCCTACTAAAGAAAGCATTGAGCGACATTTTTTGTGGGTAGCAGCCAGACAAAAGGATGGAGAGGTTGTGGATCCCAAAACTAAGGAGGTGACCGACAGAATTGTAAGTATTTCCAAAATTCGAATATTGTTTTGAAACTTTTATGATATTTAAAATGTATAATAATTTTATTTATTATACTTTTGTTTGTGAATCAGGAAACCATATCAGAGTCAGTGTCACAGGGAGAGATCACTGATTGCTCTGAAAAGGAAATCCTTACTCGTTCCTTGGAAAAGGAAATCCTTACTCGTGCCTTGGAACAATCACAGACAAAATGGGTGCCAATAGTGGTAAGTTTGTAATCAATCTTCTCATATATTTATTTACATTATTGTTGTCAAAAAAATGTATTAAATTAAATTTAACAATTAACTAATGTTTTGTTTTGTAGTGTCCGAAACAACCAAATAACAATGATTGTGGGTATTACGTAATGAGATTTATGAAGGAAACTATTACCCACAATCAAATGGTTGTCCCCAGACAGGTATCTTTACAGAACTCTTTTTTATTTTGGTTTAACCATATATTTCAATTCTAATTTTATTTAATTATATAATTTCAGTATTTTCCCGATTGTCGGTGGAAGACATACTCTACTGCACAGATTGATGAGCTTAGAGGAGAGTGGTGCCGTTATGTCTCGCAATTCTTTTGATTTTAGATAGATTGTAATCTTGTAAATTGTTAGAGTTTTATTTGGATACATGCATATGAATTGGTTCATGCATATGTAAGTTGCTAACTTGTTTTAATTTAGATGCATATTGTAAGTAGCTTGCTAGTTTTGGATACATGCATATGAATTAGTTCATGCATATGTTAGTTGCTAACTTGTTTTAATTTAAATACATATTGTAAGTATCTTGCTAGTTTTGGATACATATTGTTAGAGAGTTTGATTTGGATACATATTAATTTGTTAATATTGTAGTTGCTAAGTTTTGGATACATATAATAACTTGTTAGCTAGTTTGTTTTGGTTTGTGATCATATTGGTGCATTGGGATATATAACTAGTTTATATATATATATATATGTTGTTAGTATATAATGGATTGGATTGGTATTAATTGGCTGTATATGACCAGGAAATTATCAAATGTAAAAAGGAAAATACAAAAAAACAAGAAAAAAAGGAAAAAAAAATTAAACAATGGGCAGCGTTTGGTGGGAGAAGCGCTGCCCATTCACCTAGCGCGTATAGCAATGGGCAGCGCTTGGTAAAGGAAAGCGCTGCCCATTGCTAAATGTGCTAGGTGAATGGGCAGCGCTTGGTGGGGGAAGCGCTGCTCATTCACCAGCAATGGGCAGCACTTCCCTTTACCAAGCGCTGCCCATTGCTATACGCGCTAGGTGAATGGGCAGCGCTTCTCCCACCAAGCGCTGCTCATTCACCTTGCGCGTTTAGAAATGGGCAGCGCTTCCCCTTACCAAACGCTGCCCATTTCTAAACGCGCTAGGTGAATGAGCAGCACTTCTCCCTTTAAACGCTGCCTATGGCTGTTAATGAGTAGCGCTTCTCAAACGCTGCCCATTTTTGGGGAGAAATCACCAGCGCCAAATTTAGCAGCGCCCAGAAACGCTGCCCATGGTTAAAAAAAACGCTGCCCATCCCCAAATCTGTTGTAGTGTGCATGGGATAGAATTACGGCCTACATGGCCGAGAATAAGCAAAGAGCGGTTTTAGAAGCTGAATTACAACAACAATTAGTTGCTGAAGCCGTTGAGGACAAAAATAGAGACAATGTTGTCGAAAACCAGAGACTTGATTGTGTCTATGATGACGAGCCTTTAGGTTTTGAAAAAGATCCAATGGGTTTGACCAAAAGGATCCAAGTACAAGATCCCTTAGAAGAAATCGATTTGGGAGATGGCTCCTTGAAAAGGCCAACATATATAGGTGCTAAGATTGATCAAGCATTGAAGGTGCAGATTGTCGAATTGCTAAAGGAGTACAAAGACTGCTTTGCATGGGATTACAATGAAATGTCGGGGTTGAGTCGTGACGTTGTTGAGATAAGACTACCAATTCGACCAGGAAAGAAGCCAGTGAAGCAAACACCAAGAAGATTTGCACCAGAAATCCTGTTGAAGATCAACGCAGAAATAGAAAGGTTACTAAAGAGCAAGTTCATCAGAACTGCCAGGTATGTCGAATGGCTTGCTAATATAGTTCCTGTAATTAAGAAAAATGGCACGCTTAGAGTGTGTATAGATTTTAGAGATTTAAATAATGCTACACCTAAGGATGCATATGTGGTGGTGTGTAAATAGATACCAAAATGTGCAAGTATACACAGTCACAAGTTATAGTATAAAAGATCGAACCCACAGAGATTGAATTAACTCTTATATGTTATTGTAAAGAAATGCAAATTAGTGCAACTACACTATTCAGATTTTTGGGTTTTGGTTGAAGTTGAAATGAAAATAAATAAACAGAAAGCAAGTAATTTGTGTAGGAAATCAGTTGAGAATGAGAATGGAATGTTTTCACAAGCTAAGTCACTTTTGAGTGTATTGTGTTTTCTTGTGGTGCAATTGCACTTAGTGCAGTTGCATCAGTGTGTGCTGGTCAGCTACTTTCGTCAGAGTTTCGTTATAAGCTCAATATGATCCTGTTTTTTTGCGGTAAAGAGTAGGGTTGTCAGTGCCTCTCTCGCCCCCTTACAGATGATCCAAGTTGCTTAAATAAGTACACTCTTGTATCTTAAGTTCTCTACACTTTAATGTAAGGACTATGTTAACCTTAAGTTAAGAATTAACAAGGAAATTAACAAGCTAACTTCATTAAAACAAGTTTTAACAAAAAGCTTTATTAAACACTTATCCTTACTTAGTTCTTGATTTCTAGTTATAAGCCAATTAAGTGAATATAACTCTACTTGTTCTAAGTGATCAACTTTAAACAAGATTAAGAATTTAAACACAAGAACTAAAGTACTTACACCATTTGAAAACACAATAACTTTCCTCAAAAGATCATTGGAAAGCTAGGACATCCCAACTCAAAAGAGTTTAGCTCATGTTGGACATGATAAAGCAAATATATTTGAATGGAAACATATTGCAATAGGAAAAACTACAAGAGGATTCAAAGTAGTAACAATTGGAAAACTCTTGCATATATTTGCTTTCAACTAATTTCTTGCACCTATTAGCTCCTTGAAGAAGTGGAGATAGAAGTTGTAAACTTCCTCTTACCTTCCTCTCAAACTAACACTATGAAACTATAAGAAAATAAAACTTTGAAACTAAGAAAAACTAAACTAAAAATATAAAAAAGATTATATGATATATGATATGATTCTCTACAATTTGGAATATTTTCAAGTGAGGAATTTGAGTCCTATTTATAGCCTTGGAGATTTCCTTCATGTTGAGGTTTCCTTGCTGAGTTAAGTTAACCAAACCATGGTTACTTTTTAAAAGTTGAAGATCAGCTTGGCTTTCAACACTCATCCTTAATTTGTGGTCCAACAAATGGTTGCCACATGTCTTGTAAGATAGATTTTTGTGAAGCCTTTTTGATTGTAGGCGCCTCCTTTGCAAGTGGCCATGTGTTCCCATGTGACTTCTGAGCAAGCAGCAATCCAACTAAGCATTATGGCAATGGTAAGAATTGAGGTGCTTCCAATGTGGGGTTGTGAGCTGCTTCGGTGCAGAATGGTGCAGTTGCACCAAGTGTATTTGCACTGCCCAGTGCAGTTGCATAAACTAGTGCAATTGCACTAAACTGCGGCTGCACTGAACAAACACATCAAACATACCAATATACAATAATATGCTAAGTTTATGGACATTTCTTATCCTAAAATATAAATGTTGTTATTTTATTCATACTAACATATTTAACATATAATAGACTTGATATTGGGCTTTTATCTAAGTGAAAAAGCACAAATAACTCTATATAAAATAGAGTTATCACACCCCCAAACTTAAATCGTTGCTTGTCCTCAAGCAATGACAAAAAGAAAACACAAATAAGATTTCCAGAATCAAGAAGAACAGATCAGCTCATATCTCTTTTACAGAATGATTTTCAATAAACGCGACTTATGAACTTCATTTTTCAGAGAATTTTGTCTTTGTGCCTTTGAATTCCAAAACATCTAAAGCTATTAAAACTCATTTGTGTGA
The DNA here is from genome assembly GCA_963573325.1 of Astragalus glycyphyllos. NCBI lineage: Eukaryota > Viridiplantae > Streptophyta > Magnoliopsida > Fabales > Fabaceae > Astragalus > Astragalus glycyphyllos. Next base: position 58,951,797 of record OY754312.1, on the reverse strand, counting down.
GTGTGTGTCCTACTGAGATTCAATCAGTTCCAAAACTAAGTAACAAGTTTCTCCTAGCCTTTGAAAAGTTTAGATCACGTTTGGTCAAAACAAAGATGTTTCAAAATATAGAATAGACTAACAAAAATTCTCAAGATTGGGGATTTTTAAGCACAACAAAGGGCTTGATTTAAGTATTTCAAAAACTATTGAGTTAATGCACTATTTGTATTTGTGGTGGTTCTTTTTCTTGATGCAAATGCAGTGAGTGCAGGTGCATCATTTTTCTGGGATGCAGTTGCACTAGGTATTTTTGAACTAGTGCAGATGCACTGAACTTTTTGATGGTGCAGTTACATTTAGTGCAACTGCACTTGATACTTCTTTTCAAGACTTGTAGCTTATATTTCCCTCCTCACTGTCCTCCTTATGCATACTTTTTTCTTTGGTCAGTTCTGTCTTCTTTTCTTCTTTTTCTTTCTTTTTGAATTTTTCTTTTTTTCTGACCAAATGCATTTATTGGAACAGGTACAGTTTTATGACTCAGGTAATAAAGCTTTCTTTCATTTTGAGCTCTTTTGGTAACCTATATGCATTGATTACTCTAAGTTTTTCATTCTCTAGCCTTTGTATTCATAAAAATTCCCCCAAACTTAATTCTTTAAGCTCTTCTATATTTTTAATAAAAATTTGTTTTTGACCTTAGTTTTCTCAAAATCCCTCTTGCATCGGATAGCTTATCACATAGTAAGGTTCTTTTCAAAATTCAGCTTTGATGTGTTGAAGTGATAATAACAATGGTTATCTTTTGGAAAAAAACAAGGCTTTTTCTTTTTCTCTTGTTTCATCATTAAAAATCAGTTCATAAATTGCATTTTTCTTTAAGTTTTTGAAAAAAATACTAAGCTGATCATGCTTCAAGATTCATCAAATCTTCAAAATATTAGTTAATTAAATACTTTGTTAAGTAAATCTAAAACAAATTAAAACATGACACTTATTAACAAAACACACATAATAGACACAACAATTGAAACAAACACACATAAGATAAATACTAACACATGCATGAAAAGTTTTGATGTTCTCCCCCCAACTTAAAAGTGAGCAGTGTCCTCACTGCTCTTAAGTTGAGTTTTCAAAAGAAATTTGTTCAAAATGGGGGAGGGGGGTTAATACATGTGGGTTTAAAACAGATAACACAGTTATATAAGTTCATAAAGTACTGAAAATATTTTTTAAAAAAAAAAACAACATTTAAAATTACTCGGGTTTTGCTCCAGATCTGAGTCTGTTGCTAGCCCTTGTTGCTGCTCTTTTGACTTGTAATTTCTTTGGCCTCTTTGCTGCTGCTGCCTTGGATGTAGTTGCTCCAGGCTCAGTTGGTTTTGTTGTTGTCTTCTCTGCTTCAGGTGGTGCATCAGCACCAATTATTTCTGTTGGTGCAGTTGCACCAAGTGCAACTGCACTGCTCTGATCAGCAACTTCTTGTGGTTGCTTCTCCTTTGCAGCAGTCTCTTCAGTGATTGATTTTTGACCTCCTTCTTTCTCCTTGGCTTGTTGTTTTTGACCTTCCTCCACTTCCCTTGCGTGCACTTCAGATGTTTCTTTAACCTTTCCTTTTTCACCAGATTTATCCACCTCCTTTTCAGCTTCACCTGTTGTTGGGGTTTCTTGAGCAATGCCAGCTGCCTCAGCAATTCCCTTAAGCAGTGTTGCAGAATCTTCTCTTCTTTTATCTGCTAGCTCTTTGAGCACTACTGCAATTGTGTTTTGCACTTGATCTGATGTGAAGAGAGATGCGGTTGGAATATGCTGGGGTGCAACAGCACTTGATGCAGTAGCATCAGATGCAGTTGCACCAGCTGCTGATACTTCAGGACCTCCTGTTCCAGTTTTCTCCCCTGGTTCTTCATTAGTAACCTGCACATTTGCTTTCAAAATATTGGAGTTAGTTGGAACAATAGTGTCAGCTTGAGTGGTTTCTGGTTGTGTTGGTGGTGTTGGTTCTTTTGGAGTTGGTGATTTGTGTTGTGGTGATTGAATTGGTGAAATGGATGGGGATTTTTCTTGTTCAGGGGTGATTTGGGTTTGTTGCTTGGATGGGTTTATTGGAGTGAGAATTGGTTCCACTGGATTTTTAGCAGCCTTCTTCTTTTTTAATAGTTCCTCCATGGTCAAATTTAACTCCCCTTCATCATCAGATACAGTTTCATTACTTTCCTCATCGTCATTTCTCTCCATTTCTTTCACCATTTTGACAGTTTCTGGGTCTTCATCAGTATCCTCCAACTCTTCATCCAGAACTTCCTTCAATTTCTTTTTCTTTCCCTTTCCTTTTCCTTTGGTCTCCCTCTTTCTTTTCAATACTTTCTTCTTCTTTTCTTCTTTTTCACTCTCCTCTTTTTCTTTATCTTCTTCTTCTTCAAATACCCAGGATGGAAATTCTGGGGTGTCTAACACTGTGGGTAATTGAGAAATTTCCAAAAGCCTTTGTTGTAGCCATTCATGCTGTTCTTGTTGGAACTTCCAAACAGCTTGGTGCTTTTGCACTAGGTGCTCTTGCACCAAGTTTGGTTGTTCTCTTGCTATTTTTCTTTCTTTCAACTCTGCAGATAAGGCTCCAGGTGGAAATTTTCTGTACTGATGTTCTTCAACAGTGATATGAACCCCTTGCTTCATACACAGTTCAGTAATCAAACATGGAAAATAAAGAAATCCTTCTGTTTTTTCTGAGCAATCTATGATTTCCTTGTTGATGATTTTTCCAATGTTCATATTCTCATCAGTCAAGATTGAATCAAGAATGATCAATCTATCTTTAGAGACTGTGTAAGTGTGTGAAGTGGGCAGAATGGAGCAGTTTATGAATGTGTGCCAGTTTCCTAACTCAGGGATGAGATATTTGGTTTTCACTTTAAACTCAGTGTGAGTGAACTTTTCCCATGGAGCATTAGGTACTGCTACCCTAGATTTAATAATCTCCATTTGTTTCTTCCCGTAGGTTTCCATTTTTTTCATCAAAATTAGGGCCATTATATAACAGATTATAATGATCATTCAGTCTCTTTTCATCAAAATAGATTTTTCTACCCCTAACAATAGAGAAGTTTTGAGATTTACCTCCCTTGCTATTCAGAATTCCAGCATAAAACTCTCTCACCAGTTGTTCCAAGTAATAAGCCCTGTGTTGGACGAACAAATCCCAATGTTGAGCATCAACAGTTGCTAAGAAGTTGGGATGTGCCCTCATCAGATTATAGCCACGTTCCGGCCAGAATTTCATCTCCCAAAAGTGAGGATTGGCTGTATCAATGGAGACGGTTACTGATGCAGTTGCACCAGAAGATTTCTTTGATGGTTCTGCACCTGCGTTCTTGCGAGAGGACTTTGTTGCTACCTGTTTGCGTGCCATTGTGAGAGATTGGGGTTTGAATTTGTTGAGAAGTTGAAGATGAACAGTGTATGAATTTGGGAATTTTCTGAGAAAGAAGAGATTGTGAGACGTGGTTACTGTTTGTGTATTGAAAGAAGTGGTGAACAGTTACTTTTTGGCTTAGTGGGATGGTTTAAATGAGGCAATGGCATGAGTGGAGGTTGATTTGATGGATGTTTCTAGCCGTTAGGCTATGTGGGCTAACATGCAAGGCTACACGTGTCTGTTTAGGTGAATCCACACCGTTAAACTGAATTACGTTGTATTGCGCTGGCATTTCACCAAAATCATCCTCCCTTTTTGAAATTGTTGGTGCAGTAGCACTGGAAAGTGGTTCGGTGCAATTGCTCCTGATGAGTAATAAGTGTTGTTGCACCTGGTGCAGTTGCACCAATTCCTGTTTTTCTACATAACACTTGAAAAACATCAATTTGCACAAAATATTAAATATTTATCAAAAAATTATGGGTTGCCTCCCATCAAGCGCTTGTTTTTTAAGAGTCTTTCAGCCTGACTTTTCCTTGTTTCAGGAATTTTCAAAATGAGTGGTGCTTTCACCTTGCACCACATGTTCACCATAATACATTTTCACTCTTTGCCCATTTACCTTGAAAGTGGTATTTGAGGCTGCATCATAAAGATTAACTGCACCATGAGGATAGACTTTAACTAATTTGAATGGTCCTGTCCATCTTGATTTCAATTTTCCAGGGAACAATTTTAACCTGGAATTGTATAATAGAACCAATCCTCCTTCTCTAAGTTCTCTCCTTTGGATTTTCTTATCATGCCATGCTTTGGTTTTAGCTTTGTAAATTTCTGCATTCTCATAAGAGAATTGCCTCAATTCTTCTAATTCATTAAGCTCTAAAAACCTTTGTTTTCCTGCCTTATTGAGATCAAAATTCAGTTTTTTAATAGCCCAATACGACTTGTTTTCTAACTCAATAGGCAGATGGCATGCTTTGCCATAAACTATCTTATAGGGGGACATACCTAATGGAGTTTTAAATGCAGTCCTATATGCCCATAATGCTTCATCTAAGTGTAAGGACCAATCTTTTCTTGTTGGTCCAACCATTTTTTCAAGCATTCTTCTAATCTCCCTATTGGACAATTCAGCTTGTCCACTAGTTTGTGGATGATAGGCTGTAGCTATCTTGTGTTTGATCCCATATTTTGCAAGAAGATTTTCAATAAGTTTATTGCAAAAATGTGAGCCTCCATCATTAATGATTGCTCTTGGGGTGCCAAATCTTGTAAAAATGTTCTTTTGCAAAAATTTGCTAACTGATTTGGCATCATTATTAGGCAATGCTATTGCTTCTACCCATTTGGACACATAATCAACAGCTACTAAGATATATTCATTGCCAAAAGAAGGTGGAAAAGGACCCATGAAATCCATGCCCCAAACATCAAAAAGTTCAATTTCTAAAATATTGGTTCTAGGCATTTCATGTCTTTCAGAAATATTCCCACTTCTTTGACATTTGTCACAGGTTTTGACCAAAAAATAAGTATCTCTAAATAAAGTAGGCCAGAAATAACCTGATTGCAATACCTTAGCTGCTGTTCTGTTGATTCCAAAGTGACCTCCATACGGTGCAGCATGGCAGTGCAGAAGTACTGTCTTCTGTTCAGTTTCAGGGATGCACTTCCTCATGATTTGATCTGGACACCTCTTATATAGATAGGGATCGTCCCAATAGTATTGCTTCACTATATAAAAAAATCTCCTTCTTTGCTGATAATTCATGTCCACTGGTACAACTTTGCTCACAAGGAAGTTGACTATGTCAGCATACCATGGTGCATTTGCACTTGGTGCAGTTGCATCTAGTGCAAAAGCTTTAGTTATATTTGTGGTAATTGCCAACAACTTCTCATCTGGAAAATTCTCCTTGATCTCTTGTGTACCTGTACTTTCACCTTCAAGTCTAGATAAATGATCTGCTACTTGGTTCTCCACTCCCTTTTTATCTCTAATTTCAAGATCAAACTCTTGAAGGAGGAGAACCCATCTTATTAGCCTTGGTTTTGCATCTTTCTTTGAAAGCAAATACTTGATGGCAGAATGGTCAGTATAAACAATAACTTTGGTGCCAACCAAGTAAGATCTAAATTTATCAAATGCAAATATCACTGCTAATAATTCCTTTTCTGTTACAGTGTAATTCATTTGTGCTTCTATGAGTGTTTTACTAGCATAATAGATTGAGTGAAAGATTTTGTCATACCTTTGCCCTAGGACAGCTCCTACTGCAAAGTCACTAGCATCACACATCAATTCAAAGGGCTTGCTCCAATCTGGTGTTACAATTACTGGTGCAGTTACCAGTGCCTTTTTAAGCTTTTGAAATGCTTCCATACAAGGTTCATCAAAGTTAAATTGTGTATCTAATTGTAAAAGAGTACACAATGGTTTAGAAGTTTTTGAAAAATCTTTAATGAATCTTCTATAGAAGCCAGCATGGCCCAAGAAGCTTCTAATTCCTTTAACAGTTGATGGAGGTGGCAGCTTCTCAATGACTTCAATTTTAGCCTTGTCTACTTCCAACCCTTTCTTTGATACCTTATGCCCAAGCACAATGCCTTCTTGTACCATGAAATGACATTTTTCCCAATTGAGCACCAGATTGGTGTCTTCACATCTTTGGAGAATTTTTTCTAAATTTGACAAACACAATGGAAATGTTTCTCCAAAAACTGAAAAGTCATCCATGAAAACTTCCATTGATTGCTCAATGAAGTCAGAAAATATAGACATCATACATCTTTGAAAAGTAGCAGGTGCATTACAAAGTCCAAAAGGCATCCTTCTAAATGCAAAGGTACCATAGGGACATGTAAAAGTAGTTTTTTGTTGATCCTTAGGTTCTATTGCAATTTGATTGTAACCTGAATAACCATCTAAGAAACAATAAAAGTCTTTTCCTGCTAACCTATCTAACATTTGATCAATGAAAGGCAAAGGAAAGTGATCCTTTTTTGTGGCCTTATTGAGTTTTCTGTAATCCATACAGATCCTCCAACCTGTGACAGTCCTAGTTGGAATCAACTCATTCTTTTCATTGGCTATTACTGTCACACCCCCTTTCTTAGGAACACACTGTACAGGGCTTACCCATGCACTATCTGATATGGGGTATATGATTCCAGCATCTAGCCACTTAATAATTTCATTCTTAACAACCTCTTTCATTATAGGATTTAGCCTTCTTTGTCCTTCTATGTAATTTTTAGAATTATCTTCTAAAATGATCCTATGCATGCATATTGAAGGGCTAATTCCTTTTATGTCTGCCATCTGCCAACCTATAGCTTTTTTATGTTTTTTCAGGGTACTAATAAGATCATTTTCCTGTTCTAAAGATAGATCAGATGCAATGATCACTGGAAGTGTATTATCTTCCCCTAAGAAAGCATATTTTAAATGTTTAGGCAGTTCCTTCAATTCTAATTTGGGAGATTGTTCAATTGAGGGTAAATTTTGTTTAAGGTTAGGGTCTTCTAAATTAAGAGATTCATAAGTTCTAGCCCATACCTTAGGTGTTGGTTCTTCCTTTGGCAGTATGTCTTTTTCCAGCATTTCTTCTTCAGGAAGTGCATTTGCATCTGGTGCAAGTGCACTGGTAAGATGATCATACTGTTTGTTGAACTGCTTTTGCACCAAATGATCAAGAGAGATGACTGCTGAACATTCTTCACTTTCCTCTGCAGGATAATTCAGAGCATTCATTACATTGAATTTCACCTCTTGATCATTTACTCTCATGGTTAGTTCTCCTTTTTGCACATCAATCAATGTTTTCCCAGTTGCTAAAAATGGCCTTCCAAGAATAACTGGTACTTCTTCATCTGCAACAAAGTCTAGAATAACAAAATCTACAGGAAATACAAATTTGTCAACCTTTACCAAGATGTCTTCAATGATTCCTTCTGGGTAAGCTATTGACCTGTCTGCAAGTGACAATGTTAAAGATGTAGGTTTAGCATGTCCAATTCCTAACTGTGCAAAGACTGATTTAGGCATCAGGTTGATGCTTGCTCCTAAATCACACAATGCACGACCTGTATAATAATTACCTATTGAAAATGGAATTGTAAAGCTACCTGGATCTTTTAATTTTCTTGGAATTTTGTTTTGCAAAATCAAACTACATTCTTTGGACAAAGCAACTGTTTCAAATTCACCTAATCTTCTTCTTTTTGAAAGAACATCTTTCATGAATTTAGCATAATTAGGCATTAGTTGCAATGCTTCAATCAAGGGAACATTAATATGCAATTGTTTTAAAACATCTAAAAACTTACTGAATTGCTTCTCCTCATGTGCCTTTTTTAATCTTTGAGGAAAAGGAGGAGGAGGATATTCAGGAACTAACCTTGGAGTTGGAACTTTATGAGATGCAGATGCATCAGGTGCTTCTGCATTTTGAGAATTTTTTTCATTTTTATATTTTTCTCCCTTACCTGTACCTTCATTCTCATAAGGTTCTGCTAGATCCTTCCCATTTCTGAGAGATATAGCTTTCACTTGTTCTTTACCTGGCCTCTGAGATGGACTTGCTTCTGTATTGGATGGTAATGTACCTGTTGGTCTTTGATACAGAGCAGTTGCTAACTGACCTACTTGATTCTCCAGATTTTTAATTGAAGCTTCATGAGCTTGCCTAGCTGTTCTGGTTTCATTAATGAAAGATTTAAGCAAACCTTCTAAGGAGTTTTCAGTAGCAGGTTGTTGTTGTTGAGGCCTTTGGTAGTTCTGAGATTGAAATCTTGGTGGAAGGGTTGGTGCAGATGCACTAGGTGCAGGTGCACTAGTATTGTTCCATCTGAAGTTTGGATGGTCCTTCCAACCAGCATTATAGGTATTGGAGTAAGGGTTGTTATTCCTATTATAACTTACATAATTTACAGAGACAGGGTTGCTAGGACACTCCTCATAAAGGTGACCTCCTCCACAATAGACACAACTTACAGTTCCTGGAGGGGCTTGTTCTATTGCTGCTGTAGTGTTCTCAATTGGTGCAGCTGCACTAGATGCAGTTGCACTGGTTGTGGTGAAGTTTTTGAACATGTTTGCTAGTGAGGCTACTTGAGCAGATAGGGCTGATATTTCACTAATTTCATGTACCCCTGATGATTTCTTTTGGGTACTTACCCTCTCAGTAGGCCAACTAGAACTATTAGTAGCAATTCTATCAATCAATTCACATGCTTCATTATAAGACAGATTTAAAATACACACCCAGATGATGCATCAAGCATTATTCTAGTTTGTGGTTCCAAACCATTATAAAATGTTTCCATTTGAATAATAACTGGAAGACCATGGTGTGGACATTTTCTTAAAAGTTCTTTCCATCTTTCCCATGCTTCAAACAATGATTCTTGGTCTTTTTGTTTAAAAGATGTAATATCATTTCTCATTCTGGCATTTTTAATGGGTGGAAAATATTTTGCCAAAAACTTTTCAGCCATTTCATTCCATGAATGAATAGAATTAGGCTCCAAAGAGTTTAACCATGATTTAGCCTTATCTTTCAAAGAATATGGAAATAGCTTAAGTCTAAATGCATCTTCACTAACACCAGGTATGATAAAGTTACTACATATTTCTAGAAACTGTTTTAAATGCTCATGGGGATCCTCATGAGGATGTCCACCATATTGACCAATTGTTTGTAACATTTGAAACATCATAGGTTTAAATTCAAAATGGACAGCCTCTATGTGAGGTCTTGCTATGCTTGTTTGCATGTTTTGATGATCAAACATAGCATAATCTCTCATAGCTCTATCTCTATCATTAATCATACCTATTGGTCCATGTGAATGAATTGATTTCTGTGATCTGCTTCAGCATCTCTTTGTGATCCAGGACCACCTCTGACTGAGGCTGGTCTTGAGCCTTCTCCTTCACTTTGTTGAGACATGGTATTGCTGCAACTGTGAAGTCTTTGTTTCTGGAGTCTACGCAACCTTCTAAACTGTCTTTCTATCTCTGGATTTAACTCAAATTCTGGTGGTCTGTCTCTGGGCATAAGCTAGTGCAGTTGCACTAGGTGGAACAGCACCTGTTTCTGCACAGAAAAACAAAATACCAGAATAACAAAACAGAAAATAAACACTAATCTACTATCTTTAAAACAACAAGAAAAATTAATGGCAATCCCCGGCAACGGCGCCAAAAACTTGGTGGTGTGTAAATAGATACCAAAATGTGCAAGTATACACAGTCACAAGTTATAGTATAAAAGATCGAACCCACAGAGATTGAATTAACTCTTATATGTTATTGTAAAGAAATGCAAATTAGTGCAACTACACTATTCAGATTTTTGGGTTTTGGTTGAAGTTGAAATGAAAATAAATAAACAGAAAGCAAGTAATTTGTGTAGGAAATCAGTTGAGAATGAGAATGGAATGTTTTCACAAGCTAAGTCACTTTTGAGTGTATTGTGTTTTCTTGTGGTGCAATTGCACTTAGTGCAGTTGCATCAGTGTGTGCTGGTCAGCTACTTTCGTCAGAGTTTCGTTATAAGCTCAATATGATCCTGTTTTTTTGCGGTAAAGAGTAGGGTTGTCAGTGCCTCTCTCGCCCCCTTACAGATGATCCAAGTTGCTTAAATAAGTACACTCTTGTATCTTAAGTTCTCTACACTTTAATGTAAGGACTATGTTAACCTTAAGTTAAGAATTAACAAGGAAATTAACAAGCTAACTTCATTAAAACAAGTTTTAACAAAAAGCTTTATTAAACACTTATCCTTACTTAGTTCTTGATTTCTAGTTATAAGCCAATTAAGTGAATATAACTCTACTTGTTCTAAGTGATCAACTTTAAACAAGATTAAGAATTTAAACACAAGAACTAAAGTACTTACACCATTTGAAAACACAATAACTTTCCTCAAAAGATCATTGGAAAGCTAGGACATCCCAACTCAAAAGAGTTTAGCTCATGTTGGACATGATAAAGCAAATATATTTGAATGGAAACATATTGCAATAGGAAAAACTACAAGAGGATTCAAAGTAGTAACAATTGGAAAACTCTTGCATATATTTGCTTTCAACTAATTTCTTGCACCTATTAGCTCCTTGAAGAAGTGGAGATAGAAGTTGTAAACTTCCTCTTACCTTCCTCTCAAACTAACACTATGAAACTATAAGAAAATAAAACTTTGAAACTAAGAAAAACTAAACTAAAAATATAAAAAAGATTATATGATATATGATATGATTCTCTACAATTTGGAATATTTTCAAGTGAGGAATTTGAGTCCTATTTATAGCCTTGGAGATTTCCTTCATGTTGAGGTTTCCTTGCTGAGTTAAGTTAACCAAACCATGGTTACTTTTTAAAAGTTGAAGATCAGCTTGGCTTTCAACACTCATCCTTAATTTGTGGTCCAACAAATGGTTGCCACATGTCTTGTAAGATAGATTTTTGTGAAGCCTTTTTGATTGTAGGCGCCTCCTTTGCAAGTGGCCATGTGTTCCCATGTGACTTCTGAGCAAGCAGCAATCCAACTAAGCATTATGGCAATGGTAAGAATTGAGGTGCTTCCAATGTGGGGTTGTGAGCTGCTTCGGTGCAGAATGGTGCAGTTGCACCAAGTGCATTTGCACTGCCCAGTGCAATTGCATAAACTAGTGCAATTGCACTAAACTGCGGCTGCACTGAACAAACACATCAAACATACCAATATACAATAATATGCTAAGTTTATGGACATTTCTTATCCTAAAATATAAATGTTGTTATTTTATTCATACTAACATATTTAACATATAATAGACTTGATATTGGGCTTTTATCTAAGTGAAAAAGCACAAATAACTCTATATAAAATAGAGTTATCAATATGCCATGCCAGTGGCAGAAATGCTAGTGGATTCAGCAGCAGGTTATGAATACCTAAGTATGCTTGATGGTTATTCTGGATATAACCAAATATATATTGCTGAAGAAGATACGTCGAAAACAGCGTTCCGATGCCCAGGGGCATTAGGTGTCTATGAATGGGTTGTAATGCCATTTGGCCTAAAAAATGTTGGTGCAACCTACCAAAGGGCAATGAATTCTATGTTCCATGATTTTATTTAAAAATTTAAGCAAGTGTACATAGATGATATTGTAATTTAGTCTTCTTCAGGAATTGGTCATATAGACCTTCTTCGACAATCATTTCAAAGAATGAGAAAATATGGATTGAAAATGAATCCACTCAAATGTGTCTTCTGTGTTCGTGCAGGTGACTTTTTGGGCTTCGGTTTACACAAAAAAGGCATTGAAATCAATCAAAACAAGACGAAAGCAATCTTGGAAACGAAAGCTCCTTCGACCAAAAAAGAATTGCAGTCAATATTAGGAAAAATCAATTTCCTTAGAAGATTTATTTCAAATCTAAGTGGCAAGACTCAAATATTTTCGCCATTACTTCGACGGAAGAAGGAAGATGTGTTTAGGTGGGATGCAGAACACCAACAAGCTTTCGACGAGATTAAAGCATACCTAATGAAGCCACCAATTTTTTTACCACCTTTTAGGAATAAAGTAGTGAAATTGTATATAGCAGCTTCAGAATTTTCTATAGGAAGCATGTTAGCTCAAGAAGATGAAAATGGTTTCGAAAGAGCCATTTATTACCTCAGTAGAATTTTAAATGATGCAGAAACTAGGTATCATCCTATAGAAAAATTTGTGTGTATGCTTGTATTTCTCTTGTACAAAATTGAAGCAATACATAAAGCCTGTTGTTGTGTATGTTTATTCGCATTATGATATTATTAAACATATGTTGTCGAAACCAATTTTACATAGTAGAATAGGTAAATGGGCTTTGGCTCTTTCTGAATTCTCTTTGACTTATCAGCCATTAAAAGCAATAAAAGGTCAAATAGTACGTGGCTGACCTCATAGTTGACCATTCAGTGGTCGAAAATACAATAAACTTGGTGGAAACCCAACCTTGGAAGTTATACTTCGACGTTCAAGCCACAAAAATGGTGTTGGAATTGGAGTGTTAATAATTTCACCAACAAAGATACAAACAAAGTATAAGTTTAAAATTGAAGGGACGTGCCAACAACGAGGCAGAATACTAAGCCATAATAGCAGGACTTCAAATCTTGTTAGAATTGGGGGCAAAACATGTCGAAATCAAAGGAGATTCAGAACTAATTGTGAAGCAGTTAACAAAACAATACAAATGCATCAAAGAGAACTTAATAATGTATTTTGCCATTGCTAATACGTTGTTAAAGAGATTTGACACTGTTCACATAAAACACGTGCCTCGTATGGAAAATCAAGAGGCAAACGATTTGGCACAAATAGCATCAGGATACAAAGTTTCAAAAGAAAAGCTATTAGAGCTAATAGAAATCAAACACAAACAGATTTCGACAGGTCCATCCAATGCCCAATTGTCAACGACAAAACTTGAGGGGGCAGAGATGTTAAATCTGGTGGAAAATTTTGAAGTTGAAAATTTTGCCATTGACAATATGTCGAATGTTGATTGGCGAAGGCAAATTGTCGAATATTTGGAAAATCCAACAGGAGTGACTAATAGGAAAACCAAGTATAGAGCTTTAAGTTATGTTATTATTGGGAATGAGTTATTTAAAAAGACTCCTGAAGGAATGTTATTGAAATGTCTTAATGAAAGTGAGGCATATTTAGAAATTTCCAATACTCATAGTGGAGCTTGTGGATCTCATCAAGCAGGTCACAAAATGAAGTGGCTTTTATTTCGACAAGGAGTATATTGGCCAACTATGCTGAAAGATTGCATAGATTTCGGCAAGGGTTGTCAAGAATGCCAAAAACACGCAGGAATACAACATGTGCCTGCAAGTTAATTGCATTCAATAGTAAAACTAAAACCATGGCCTTTTAGAGGTTGGGCTTTAGGTTTGATTGGTGAAATCAAACCAACTTCGTCGAAAGGGCATCGTTTTATCTTAGTGGGAATAGATTATTTTACCAAATGGGTGGAGGTTGTTCCCTTAGCTAATGTAGATCAGGAAGCAGTAATAAATTTTATTCAAAACCACATCTTATATAGGTTTAGTACTCCTGAAACCATTACTACAGACCAAGGCACAGTTTTTATTGGTCGAAAAATGGTTGATTTTGCTTCTGAAATTGGTTTCAAGTTATTAACTTCGAAACCATACTATGCCCAAGCTAATGGTCAAGTAGAAGTGGCCAACAAAATTATTATCAATTTGATTAAGAAACACATTGGGCAGAAGCCTAAAAATTGGCATAAAACGCTTGATCAAGTGTTGTGGGCATGTCGAAATTCTCCTAGAGAATCAATTAACACTACTCCTTATAGACTTACATTTGGATACGACGCAGTCTTGCCAGTCAAAATTTGTTTACAATCAGCTAGAATTCAAAGGCAATTTGAAATTCCATCAGATTCTTACTGGGATATGATGTTAGATGAGTTGGTTGATTTAGACGAAGAAAGACTAAATGCGTTAGATGTTCTTATAAGGAAAAAAGAAAGAGTGGCGAGAGCTTATAATAAAAAGGTTAAGTCAAAAAATTTGCCTTGAGGGATTTAGTGTGGAAAGTCATATTACCCATAGATAAAAAAGATAGAGGTTTGGGTAAATGGTCACCAAATTGGGAAGGACCATTTCGCATTTACAAGTATATACTAACGGTGCTTACGAAGTTGAAGAATTAGGTGCTGATGGTCGAATTTTGCAAATAAATGGCAAGTATTTAAAGAAGTATAGGCCAATTTTGCAGGAAGTTAAAATAACGCAAGATCAAAGATGAGCAAACCTCGAATTTGGCATGTCAAAAAGATTAAATGCCAACAAAGGCTATTGTCGAAGTACAAGATGTGGAAGTGAAAGATAAAATTACAAAAGTTCCAAAGCAAGGGAAGATGAAACAGCAAATTACAAGACGAGATTGTTTTTCAAATTCTCAAACAGAGCCTTAGCTCGCTCTAATCTTGTATTGATGAAACTCTCTTCTTCGACCAATTGGTTGACCTTGGTTTCATGTTCGTCAAATTTTTCTAAGAGCTCATTGCAATGGGTTGCTTCCTTATTTATTTCAGCTTCCAGAATTTCTGAAGTCTTCATTTCCCTTAAGACTGAGGATTTCTTCTTTTCTGCTGCCCTAATCTTGGACTCCAATCTCTCAATCTCCTTTTGATACCCTGCAATCTCAGCATCGTATTCATCTACAACCTTCATGTCAGCTTTTGCCTTGGTTTGTAGATAAGAGATCTTGTTTCTTGAAGCCTCGACAGCAGTCCATGTTTCCAATTTCAGGGTGCTTTCACGCTCTTTAAGTGAAGCATGGTTCTTCTTCTTCTCAAGGTCCCTTGTGATTTGCTCCAAGAGAGGTTCAAAGGAAACAAGAAACTCAATGAGAGAATTACTGGTTGTTGGATTGTTGAGTTTGTGCAGCAGATCTTTGATCTTGAAAGCAACCATATGGTCTTCTTCGATTGCTTGAAATAAGTCTATCTCAAGGACTCTGGTGCGAAGTTCTTGTAGCAGGTTTACCTTGGAACTTTCAGAGTGGTCACCCGCAGAAATGGTCGAGGAAACTGATTTTCGCTCACTTGAAGTTTTAGTCTACAAGTAATTGCAGAGCTTCAAGGGGTTTCTTACTCTTCAGTTCCTTCCATTCATCTTCACTCATTGCAGTGCCAGTCGAGAGTTTGAGACCAGTCGAGTCATCTTCTTTAGTAGGAGATTCGTCAACATGCTCTATGTTGTCATCATTATGTTCATCTTCACTAGTTTCCTTACCTTCTTCATCACTTTCTTTCTCTTCCTCTTTCTATTCGATTTGTCTCAGGGGTGAAGTTGGATCATTGACAATTGGCTCAGCCATTGTGATGTCATCTCCAGTTGTTTGAATTTGGTCATTGCCTTCGGCCATGTGAATATCACCCCTTTGAGTTTGGGCATGAGTCTCGGTCAATGTAACATCAATTCCTCCATGCTCTTGGTCTTCGACCTCAGTTGTTTCCTGGTGAAAAGGGAGATCATCAAGGGCCATTGGGGTACTTTCATCTGCTGCAATGTTGAGGTCATCTTCATTAAGTTTTGCTTCAACCATTGGATCATTGATTGGTGCAGAAACAGTGGGAGTTGAAGTTGGTGTTGTTTGTTTGATGGATGTTTTGACAGGTTGGTTTTCAAGGTCTTGTTCAAAATTTATAGACAAAGTTATATGTTATCCTGATTCAAATCATCAAAGGAAATAAGTAGAAGGTGTACTAGTTACCTTTGAGGTGTCTCCGTCGACGCGAGAATGTGGGCTCACAGGCTTTGGAAGGTTCTTTTTCTTCTTAGCCTTTTCTGGAGCTTTCTCTTGTGGCTTGTCGTTCTTTCTTGTTTGCTTTTCGACAGGTTTTGATTGAGTGGGTTTGGAGGCAGTCTTTAGAATCCTTTCTGGACTCTCGTCAGACTGAAAGAATTCAACACACATGTTAGTAGAAAGCAAAGAAATGTACAAGCGTTGAAAAGAGGTTATGAGAGTTTTCAAACGTTTCGACCTCTGGTTTGTCGCTCACAATCATCTGTCTAGTCCTTTTCTTCTTCTTTGGAGGAGTAGCAGTAGCTGAACTATTTGATCTTTTCTTACTCTATAAAATGAGAGATTTGATAAGTATTGAGTTCAGTAATTCAATTTAAAAGAGGAATAATGAAATGTTTACCTCTGTTTTCTTTGATTGGAGTGGTTTGTCTTCCGACAAAGTGCTTGTATGCTTCTTTGACACTTTCTTGTCAGTTGTTGTTGTTGTTTTTTCTGATAGAGCGGGTGATAATGGAATGGCTGCAAACTGTAACACCCCGCAATTAACTAAAGCCGAAAGTCAACACATATGCCCTACCTCAGAGAATACGCAAACCGTTATGGATTCCATTTAAAAACTTAGCATAATATTGGATTCAACCCCAATCGACAAGAAATGTCTAGGTCGAAGACCTCCATATCTTGAATACAAGTGAGTACGAGTTATAAACTTGAGGGAACAAATTAAACAGAATCCATAACCGCTAACTAAAGATCCAATATTTGATACGAAAACCAAATAACAAGGAGTACAACAAGTACAAATATCTAATCTCATATTTCCTCTAGCGGAAATCCATCATGAGTAGCTTCCTCAGTTATGCTTTGTCCCTGAAAACCACAACACATAAACAGTGAGATTACAAATCTCAATGAGTGCCTCCGAGACCCCTCACAGTTCCTCTCATTCATTCCCTTTTAATGTTAATTATCTTTCCATCCCGAATAATGCGGGAGCTCCCATCTAATCCGGGAAACTCCAATTCGGTTATATCAATAAATCATTTTATCGTTTTCTTTGGCTTAGCACAATCCGTGAAACGAAACCTCACGAGATCACGGAAACCCCAATCCAACATACCAATGAGGGATGATGCGGGGGCCTTGGCTTCCGGGCTCATGACTTCCCTCCACCAAGTATGCTAAATAACAGGGATCGTCATCCCTTAATTACTTATGTATCATAAATTAAATATACATGATCATCAGAATCATTTTGGAACACGTGAAAGGTTCTCACTCGATATTCGGTATTTCAACCCATCAACAATTCATTTAACATAGCAAATAATATCGAAATTAAGCAAACAAATATTCATTCATACATTTCAATAAACAGTATTGGTGCAGTAAATTTTCAGCAAGTATGCATAAACTTCGGAAAATTATTTGACCGATCAAACGACTACAAAATTCAACAAATGACCCCTCTCCAGAAACCTAAGCATGTCTATTTTCTGAATATGACTTTTTTTTTGCAAAATAATGAGCCAATTAGTACAGTTTTTAAAAATAGACAGAATGGTTCTCAGATTTGGACAGAATCTGTCCCCTGACTTAAAGCAATTCTAAAATGATCAAAACTTGACCAACTGGCACGAAACTTGATCCTAACCAAAATCAAGTTGAGTCTACTTTCTAACGGGACAAGAATTGTTCAAAACGGAGTTCAATTGAGACCACAAAACTCAAAACACTGAACCTATACCCAGTTTAACTTCAGAAATTTGACCCAAGTTGATATAGTCATAACTCGAGCTACAAAACTCCAAATGCAACCAAACCAGTACCAATTTGACAAGCATTAAGTGTAGTTTCTAAAAAGGTAAACCTCATAACTTTTGGACCTCTATATTGTTCCCAGTTACTGTATAACCGAACCTACACACAGTATAGTCCTAGATTTTTGATCTGACTTGTGACTACAATTTCTCCAGTTATACTTATGCAAATTGATTAAACTCAGTGCCTAATTTGTGTCAAATTGTGTCTAGTTTCCAAACAAACAGACCATACAATTTTTGGACACACAAAAAATTCACAATCACATAAACACTGAACCTATACCAAACATTCCCAAACAGAGTTTCTCGCTTCACGTTCACTCGTGTCGCGTCCGAACCGAAACTAAACCCACTTCCAGGAATCCAAATCATTCAAACAGATATTCTAACACATATTTTACACACAATTATGGCATAATTTTGTCAATTTCACCAAAGCACATTCGAGCAATTAAAATTCAAACCGAGACATTTTCCAAAACCGTAAAATCATTAGTTTCGTAAAATTCACGGTTTCATTCAAACCAAACCATCTACCACAGTAAATATTCACATGAAAACACCTAAATACACGATGTGGTAAGAACACTTACAGGAATCGATGTCTCTCGAAACTTTGACGACTCGAAACCGAATCTCGACCCGAACTCAACGAACCGGCATCCTAAGCTCCAAACATCTTCTACTCGACCCTAAATCAGCAACAAACCCACACTAACTCAACTCCAAACCCTTGATGACTCCTTTCCACGAAAATCAACTCAAGAAAAAGCTTTAGTTGGAGATGTGAAATAAATTAGGATCAGTGGAGAGGAGATGAAAAATAAAGAAGAATGGTGGTAAATTCCTCTTCCTCCCTCACTCTCGTTGGTTCTCTCTTTGTGTTTGTCTCGGCTGGAAAAAGATGAAGGGGTGTCAATAGAATGAGAAGAAGGATATGAAGCTAATGGTGTAAAGAAAATGAACATGCATCCAAGGTTGCCATGGCTTCTTCTTCTTTCCTTCTCACGGCTTCTTCTTCTCTCTCCCTCTCTATTTCTTCCTTTCTTTCCTTTTCTCAAAAATATGAGTGTGTGTGTGTTTGGTAGTGGGAGTGAGGAGTGTTTAGTGAGCTGAAGGTGAATTTTAAAAAGTAAAATGACTGTTATGCCCCTATTCATATTTTCTCACTTAAAAACCCATTTTTATCAAATGATCAATCAACCATTGCACACAATTAGTACAATTAAGCAAATTATAATTATCAATCATCTATTCAACATATTCACACAACTTAATTAGAGAATAATTAGATAAAATCACCTACTAATCTCAAGAATTAAGATTAGCCACTTTGGGGATGTTACACAAACGCTCGACAAATGTGTTAATAAATCATATAGAAAAAGAGGATGATTAGCTCTAAGAGTCTTATGTATCACCTTCTGCGGTGGTGGACAAAACTCGGACATGTTGAATGTCGAGATGGAGATGTCCGTCAAAGGTATTTATGTCATACTTAGTCGATACTACTTTCTCAGCTGTTTTGTTTGTTAAAAAAATTTTGAGTGCTAAAGTTGAGCCACACATAAACCATGGAGGAAGTGGTGAATGAAGTGATAAAGCCAATTTACTGGTTGGCAAACATGGAAATTTAAGTTTATTGTGCGCTAAAGCGAAAGCGTATTTGTTTGTCACATATGGTGGAAATACCATGGTTGGAATTTTTTCGATAAGTTTTTCTTTTAAAACTCTTGTAGCTTGAGAAACAGTTCGACAAAGAATTGTTGGATCATAAATAACTTCAAAATATTTTTGAAAGGCTCGAATTTCTTGAATGTGCATACCTTGTGACTTGGTCTTCTGTTTTTACAGAAGAGGAAAAGCAGAAATTAGATTTGTCAGCAGAGTAGTTTCTTCGACATCAGCCAATTTACTCATAAAGTAATCTTTCCACCACTTAGAAAAGTCTTTGGTACAAGCAAATACAGGCTCAAATTCAACAAGTTCAAAAATAAAGGGTTTATTGGCAAAGCTGTTGAAACATTCTTTCCATTCTTCCTCATTTTTTCGAAGGATCATGTCTTTTCTAGACCTAAAGAAAGGACTTGGTCGAAGCTGACATAATCCAAATTGTCACGCGACAAGACTTGGATGATATGCTTACACTCCAAACATGGTGCCAGCTTTACCAGGCGCTATTCTTGCAGAAAGTAACTTTGGAGCTAAAAAAGCTCCCCAAATCTGATTACTTTCTTCTTCTTCGATCAGTGAGGTCGCAGGAAAATCCCTGGTGAACCAAGTTGGCCCAAATGTTTTTTTGGTGAAAGGAGCCATTGAAGAAGTAAAAGTTTCGCAGTTCAAGAACATTGTGAATGCTGATGTAAATAAGTCTTTCTCAGAAACTCCAATTTCTCTGGGTGTCAAAAGTCCAAGCCTTATCCCTTCGATGCTTCTTTGCTCAACAACCTCAGTATAGTCACTTGGGATGTACATTTGGAGTTTCGACTCAAAAGTGGCAAGAAGCCACAATTAGAATAACCAAATTGGTCCAGAGACCGGAAGTGTTCCTTCCGGTTTAAGGGTTTTCAGTGCGTAAGCCCCTTGTTGTAGGCTTTCATAAAGTGATCCTAGAAGGAGTTGTCCAAGGCTCACATCTCGACACTCGTGTAGTTTGATAGCCAAGGGGATGAACATTTTGGCTACTTGAAGTGAAGAAGAACAGAAGACATAGAATGAAAGCCAAAAAGTAAGGAAAGCAATACTCTCAGTGTCGGATACTTCATCAGTGTCTGTGATGTGGTTGTCTTCGATATATCCTTTGAAAGAGGGACGTTTGAAGTCGAATTCGTTGTTGTGGCCAGTGGTGCTAGGGTCGAAAATTTCTCCCGTTGGTTTCAGGCCAGTGATAGCAGCCACATCTAACAAAGTTGGTGTAACCATGCCACACTTTAAGTGTAAGCTGTTAGTGGTGAGTTCCCAAAAATGTAAAGACGCCAGGAGCATAGAACTTTGGTATTTTGGGCCATATTTCGATAGCTGAATGAGGTCAGAGATTCCTTGTTCTTTCCAAATGTTTCCCCTTTTCGACTCTATCTTGCTGAGCCAGTTGAGATAAGGTAGATGATTTTTGTCGACTGGTGGTGAAGATCTAAAGACTCTACTTGGGTTATTCATGAAGTTCATGACGTAGGGTTCCTTTTGAAAAATTCTAGGGTTGTATCGATGGTAACTTGGGAAAACTTCCCTAATTTCAGTAGTGTCATCACTGGAAGACAGAACAGGTCTTAAAAATGCGTATTTCAAGGGTTTAGGGAAGGGATTAATACCTGAGACTGTAGGATTTTGGTTTCTTCTTCCATCAGAGCAGGTTCCATAAAGAGTTGTTGCTTGCCAGAAACAGCAATTTGGGCTTGAGACGAAGACGCCATTGATGAGCAGTGCAAGATATTAATGGAGTTCTGGAGTTTGAGTTTGGACAGCGCAGGTGTGTTCTCGCGAAGAGGAGAAGAGAAGAGAAGGGATTGCAAAGGTTTCAGAAAAGAGTAAAATGGAGAGAAAATGATAGCTTATATAGCCGTTGAGTGTAAAAGGATGAAACCTTTGGGTTTCTCTTTAATGGAGCAGTTACTTGCAATGAGTAGTGGGGAGTTCCAATGGAAAACGTGGCCCACTAACTCTGAAACGGTGGCGCCAAAAGACACTTTTCACTAAAACGTCTCATCAATGCTGCAACGTGATGTTAATGACTTCATCAGAGCAGTTAAAAGGAATCTTCAAAAATGTCACCTTTTCTGCCTTACATAAAGCTTCAATCGAAAAAGACATTTTTGGGGGGCAATTTGTTAGCCTGTAATTTCGACAGGCTAAATTAAATGCAGTCAACGGGGTTTGACTTTGGTCTTCTCAGAAGAAGGTGTTGGTTTCGACACAGAAGAGTTGTATCAGAAGGCAAATTCGACAAAGCCTTAGACTTAACAAGAATTGAAGGGTGATATTTCGACGAGAAGAAGGCTGGGATTCAATAGCAGGTCAAAATCAAGTGCTCACCGTCGAAGGGGAAATAAGGTAATTAGGTGGTATAGCATTTGGATATGCTTAATTGATCTCCTTCTAACAACTTATGCATTTTGTTATCATTTCCAATTGGATGATCCACTAATCCAACTAACGGAGAATTATAAATGGATCAATTTTTTTTATTTTTACTGGAGCTTCGGAATAGATGGACTCTCTATAGGACGTATCTTATTAACGGGATTTATCACTACTTTAGCCACGTTAGCGGCTCAGCCAGTTACTCGAGAATACCAATTATTCTATTTCTTGATGTTAGCAATGTATAGCGGTCAAATAGGACTATTTTCTTCTCGAGACATTTTACTTTTTTTCATCATGTGGGAATTGGAATTAATTCCCGTTTATCTACTTTTAGCCATGTGGGGAGGAAAGAAACGTTTGTATTCAGCTACAAAGTTTATTTTGTACACTGCGGGAAATTCTGTTTTTTTATTAATGGGAATTCTGGGTATCAGTTTATATGGTTCGAATGAACCAACATTAAATTTTGAAATATTAACTAATCAATCGTATCCTATGGCGCTAGAAATAATATTCTATATGGCGTTTCTTATTGATTTTGCTGTCAAATCGCCGATTATAGCCTTACATACATGGTTACCAGATACCCACGGAGAGGCACATTACAGCACTTGTATGCTTTTAGCCGGAATCTTATTAAAAATGGGAGCATATGGGTTGGTTCGAATTAATATGGATTTATTTTCCCATGCTCATTCCATATTTTCCCCCTGGTTAATGATATTAGGTCCTATTCAAATAATCTATGCTGCTTCAACATCTTTTGGTCAACGTAATTTAAAAAAAGAATAGCTTATTCCTCGGTATCTCATATGGGTTTCCTTATTATAGGAATTGGTTCCATAAGTGATACTGGGCTCAACGAGGCCATTTTACAAATAATATCTCATGGATTTATTGGCACTGCGCTTTTTTTCTTGGCAGGAACTAGTTATGATAGACTACGTGTTCTTAATCTTGACGAAATGGGCGGAATGGCTATCCCAATGCCAAAAATATTCACGATTTTTACAATTTTATCGATGGCTTCTCTTGCATTACCGGGCATGAGCGGTTTTGTTGCAGAATTGATAGTTTTTTTTGGAATAATTACTAGTCAAAAATATCTTTTCATGATGAAAATACTAATTACTTTTGTAACAACAATTGGAATGATATTAACTCCTATTTATTTATTATCTATCTTACGGCAGATGTTCTATGGATACAAGTTTTTTAATATACCAAACTCTTATTTTTTTGATTCTGGGCCGAGAGAATTATTTATTTCTATTTCTATCCTTTATACCCGTAATAGGTATTGGTATTTATCCAGATTTCATTTTCTCATTCTCGGTTGAGAAAGTTGAAGCTATTCTATCTAATTTTTGATAGATAGTTTTCTTGAATAAATGAATAAAACAAAACCAATAAATAAAAAAGAGAAAAAAACCCTTTGGACAAAGATTTTTATGTTATATTCACTTAAAAAAAATTGAATTGTAATCGAATATGTTTGTTGTTTGTGAGAACCCTTAAAATCAAGTAATGTAATGATTCAAAGGGTTCTCGACGATTTTTGGGAAGTTGAATTTGTGGAAAGTATATATATATGCTTTCCATATTTTTATTTCTCAGGTTAAGTTTGTTACTCATTTTTTTAATTCAATTAGATATAAATGAATCATAACTATGTAGTCCTATTCCTAATAGATTGATCACCAAATAACATACCCAAATTATAAGAAATCCTATAGAGGCCACTATTGAAGAATTTACACTTTCTAATTTTTTATTTTTTCTAGTATGTAAATAAATCGCGAATATGGTCCACGTAATAAAGGCCCAAGTTTCCTTTGGATCCCAATTCCAATATTATCCCCATGCCTCGTTAACCCATACTGCTCCTGAAAGAATGCCTATTGTTAAAAAGAGAAAACCTAGACTAATAGTACGATAACCCCAACGATCCAATTGTTGAATAAATTGAGACCTGTAATAATTTCTAGAAGAACAAGTTGTTCGTAAAACATTCTTTCGTTCATTCATATTAATGTATTTGATTTCAGCAAAATCAAAAGATTTATTTAAAGAATCCAAATTCTTGGTTAAAGCAAAAATTAGGATTCCTTCTTGAAACGTAATGACTAAAATAGCCACTGATAATAATGATCCACATAAAAGAGCTGCATATCCGAATATCATCATACTGGCGTGCATCATTAGCCAATGGGATTGTAGAGAGGGTACTAATATTACGGATTGATGCATTTTGGTTAAAAGACCTGAAGTAGCAAAGCCTTGGGTAAAAATAACATTCGGTGCGATTATTGTACTTAAAAGATTTTTATCCTTTCTAAAAAAAGGAACCATATGTAAAATGGAAAAATCCCATGAAAGAAAGATTAAGGATTCATATAAATCACTAAATGGTAAATGGCCCGAAAAAAAAACCAACGAGTAATTAAGAATCCCGTTACACAGAAAAAAGTTATTCTCATGGCTTTTTTGGACAAATCATATAATCCTACGATTTCATTGACTAATAAGGTTATTAAATTAATTGAAATTACAATAGATATGACCGAAAACGATATATGAGTTAATATATGCTCTAAAGTTGAAAATATCATATATATATATATATATAATGAAAATAAATATCTATAATGAAAATAAAAAAGGTATGAATACTAGGATAGGAATCAGGAATTGAATTCATTATAGGACTTATTCTTTTAGAATATAGAATAGGATGCCATGCCGCTACTCGGACTCGAACCGAGATGCTCTAGCACTGCTTCCCAAGAGCAGCGTGTCTACCAATTTCACCATAGCGGCTTACTCGAAATCATAATAACCGATTCATTAGTCAATAGTCGAGATTAAAAGAATCAATTAACGTGGAATTTGAATATTAATGTTTAGTTAACAAATGTTTAGTTAACAAATGTACTAAACATTTTAATGTTTAGTTAAAAAATCGTCGAGATTAAATGAATCAATTAACGTGAAACTGAAACTAGATAATTCTGACTTCAATCTAAGAATGAATGAAAAAAACATTTTGTTGTAGTTGTTTATGACTCATTTGTTAATTATTTCATTCATTTTATGACTCTAAAGAAATGCATTTCCATTTTTTCAATGAAATCCTTAACGTTAATTTCTATATCTATTATTATTATTACTATTACACTACATTCTAACAAATTTAGATTATATATTCAGCATATATTATAATATATATATATATATTATAATATATGCTGAATATATGGTCAATATTAAATATTCTTATATTACTAAATTATTACTAAATATTCTTTATTATTATTATTAATATTATATTATACTAATAATAATAAAGAATATAAAGAATACTCTTTGAATCGAGCTAATTCAGATTATTGCAACATTTTTATTTGTTACAGAAAAAACTTTTTGAATTACCTGTCAAAATGGATTGCGCTAATGAAAAGGCTTTCAATGCTGTCCAATATCCCTTTTTTTTCCAAAAATTCTTACTAATTTTTTTTTTGATATAGAAGTGTGCTTTTTTGGAACTGCCATATAATTAAGATAATTTTTTCATTGCTATAATTCGATGTGAAAGATATTTGTTCTGTAAATGAAAAAGAAATATTCTTTAATTAGCCACATGTCGTCTTAGCTATCCTTCCTATTTTTTCTATTTCTATCTAAAGTAAAAACATTGAATATTAGAAACCTTTTCAAAATCTTTCCAAACATATATATCTAGATCTCCTTTTATTGTAATGTATCAATTAGTTCAAAAATGAACTAATCGAAGGCTGAAGCAGTTTTCTTTTTAAATTCTCTGTACAGTTAGTTAGTTTTAGTGTTTTCCTTCCTTATATAAATAGTAGTTTCTCATAGGAAAAAAGGGTCACAAACTCATTACAGATTCTCACGCTCTAACTTCCAACATCACAGAGAAAACGAGTCAGAGAAGAATGTATGATCATGTGTACCAACTTTCTTTTCAATTAATGCATTTTACTTTGTTTCTTTAAGCAATTTTCTGCATTTTTTATTTGCTCTCTTCATCTCTGTCAGAAGTGACTTCGACGGTTTCGCGCGAAACTGACAGTTATCTTCATTCTTCCCTTTAAAAACGGTAAGACATTCATAATTTCTGGAAAAACTTTAACACAAATAGTGTTAGGATTTACTAGTTGATCCTGCAAGCAGAAGAAATTTCAAACCAGCGGTGTTTACCAAAAACTACGGTTAACAATGGGTAAACATTTTTCTTTTCGAACTCTTTTCAACACAATCAAAGTTTGACAACATTTTCGAAACCTGATGCCTCTCTTAATATAATGATGATATAGTTCTTCCAAATCTTGGAATGGTGGATATCAACACTAGTGCAAAATTGACTTTAGAAAGCACCATTTAGCATCGGTTGTTTGAACAGCCGATGCTAAATGTACACGCGGTGGCAATTTTGCAATTAAGTGGAAGTTTTCAATTTTCACGGCTACATTTAGCATCGGTTGTTTATACAACCGATGTTAAATGTGTATGTCTAACGCATTTACCATCGCTTCTCGCGTTCTCAATTCTCTCTCTCAATAATCCCACTCTCTCGCTCTCCCACTCTCTGAACCTCCGTCTTCTCTCTCTAAGGTCACTGCTTCCTCCGTCTTCTCTCGCTCACGCTCGCCCCTCACTGTCGCGGTTCTGATTGCTCCTCACCGTCGCATTGTTGCTCTCAATCATATCGTCGTGAGCTCGCTTTCCTCTATATTCTCTGATTTGGACCTTCATGTACTTCATTCAAAGGTAATCTTGAGATCTGAAATAGTATTCTTTTTTCTCTTCTTACAAAGCTTGGAGATCTCAAACCTTGCAAAGCTTCTAGCAATTCCTTTTTAATCTTGGAACCCTAACTTGTGTGACCAATTTAGGGTTCAAAAGACGGTTTTAAATTGTTATGTTTCATGAAATTGGGTTTACGATGATATAGATGAGGAAAAATATAGGGTTCAAATAAAAGGGGACCTTTTCAACACCTGTTGATTGTTCTATAAGTTGTGTGTGCAAATTGACCATATCGGTGTAATTTCAGTGGTTGTTCTCAGCATGCACTTATTTTCCAAGGATTTCTGTTGATTAACTAAGTTGCCCTTCTGTTTTGATGATACTATCTATTTTTTGTGTTGAAATTGCTCAACATTAAGAAGCCTGCATAAAATAAACTAAATGTTGATGAAGATGGATTTTGCAAATTGGCTATTCTTCTGCTATATAGAAAAAACGATACTAAATGTACTTACTTAGGTACATTTAGTATCAGTGTTTCTGTATAACCGATACTAAATGTACCTTAGTAATGCATATAGTATCGGTTATACAGAAACACCGATACTAAATGTACCTTAGTAATACATATAGTATCGGTTATACAGAAAAAACGATACTAAATGTACTTACTTAGGTACATTTAGTATCAGTGTTTCTATATAACCGATACTAAATGTACCTTAGTAATACATTTGGTATCGGTTATACAGAAACACCGATACTAAATGTACCTTAGTAATACATATAGTATCGGGTGTTTATGTACAACCGATACTAAATGTACCCAAACAGTAACTTAGTAGTACATTTAGTATCGGGTAAAAAACCGATACTAAATGATCGTACATTTAGTATCGGTCGATTTAGTATCGGTTTCACAACCGATACTAAATGTGCAAAACAACGGATACTAAATGTCAAATCTGCACTATTGCAACGAATTCACCATCTCGATCTATCGGACTGGTGTTGTCACTACTTCTGAGCATGTAGCATTCTTATGGTGTTGGTTGACTTATTTTGTCGTTTGTTGTAAAATGTTCAAATTCCCAAGTATCTACTTCCTATTGCTCAGTGTCTCGACGAAGGTAAGGTTATTTTCCTAGGCTCTCCTTTATATTGTCCCATTTATGTTCAAATTCCCAAGTATCTACTTCCTATTGCTCAGTGTCTCGACGAAGGTAAGGTTATTTTCCTAGGCTCTCCTTTATATTGTCCCATTTATACGAAGCTCTCATTGAGGTCGTTCATATTTTTTGGTTTGATCAGCTATTGTTGAGTTACATGTTTCGAAACCATATGCTCTTTGCAATAGAGGAGATATTTCAAAACAAACATACTCGAATACTTTTCTTTATTTTCTTCTTTGACTAAATTCGAACCTTCTAGTGTTCCATATTTTTGGTAACGGACCCTCGCGGACGACCCACGCAGTGTCTCAACGCTGTCAATGAATGACTAATCTGCGCTCGCTACTTGGGGCTCTTAATCATTTCGCTAGCCAACACCCTATTTGACGTAGGTGGGAATCGAACCCGGGAGCAAACCGGATCGACCCCCACCACGTCCCAACAGGAGCCTTCAAGGTAAGTTGGACCCGATGGGTTTGAACTTTTATTCTCCTATACTCTAGAACCTTCTTCTCTTACCATATGGTAGAAACTTCTTAGGCCTTACCGGGTTGTTTACTATCTATGCAATCAAGAGGTTAAAGTATTTTTTATGCACTCCCAATTCTTATCTCAGCAATTTGGATTAAGAAAATGTTTTCCCGATAAACATTTGGCCACTACAGGAGGCTATATTATTTTTTCGAAGCCATACTCTCCGAAGGCTTTCGAGAATGTTTTATCCACCTCGAAGGTGAACTCCATGACCTTCAGCTGGTTCCTTTTAAACCATCTTTTTTCAATCCTAGAAGCTTTCACGCATGGTAGCATATTGATTTTGAAAGACTTCGGCCTTCCCTTGATTGCGACCTATCTGAACATTCAAAGAAAAAGGAATCTGACACATGTGTATTTACCTTCCCTTGATTTTATTGTTGTAGAAACCTAGTTCGGAAAAGGTACCTGCTACCGCATTATCGCCTTCTTCCAAATTGGTGGTTCAAGATGATCCTACGAATGTGATCATACATGAAGAAACTTTAGCTCCCCTTGATCAACAACAGGCCATTCCAACAAATCCTTCCACAAGAGTCCCATCGGTAGCCATCATGATACCTACCGGCTACCACTGATTTGGTAGTTGCAGAGCCCATAGCTACCACGAAGGAGTATCTTCTTTCTTTCTATTTAGTCCTTAAGTGAAGTCCCAAAATTTTGAGGCTTCAACTTCGACAGCATCCAAAATGATAACTTGCTCCCTCTATGATGATTTGATAGGAATATTCAATCATAATGGAGGTGACATCCTCACAGCTATTACAAACATACCATATCTTAACCAAATATTTTTTTATTTATAAAGAAGGATTACATCTTACAAGTATTTTTCTCAAAGTCTAGGGATCTGTCCCCTTGAATGTGCATGTCTCGATATTCAATCAATGAATTCCAAGACCCTGGAATGTTTATCCCTCTTTCTCCATGCATTTGGACTCAGTGTACGACAATTGAAGGAGGAATTTTATCAATTATTTATATAAGATTATTTTCCTTATATTCATTTTGGAGATTATTGTTTTCCTTATCTGATAATAATATTGAGTGGTCAGTCTCTTAAATAACATATGAAAGGAAATACTCAAGAGCCTTTGCTAACATGTGAAATGCTGGTGTTTCTTAGAAACAATTGGTTGCATGCAGCATTATTGCAAGCTTGTACTTCGAAAAACAATGCTTCTTGAATTCTTACTCAATGTTGGAACTTTCACGTTATGTGTGAATTGAAAAAATCCCACATTAGATAGAATAGACACTTTGAGAGTGTTTATAATTGGGAAACTCACACATGGGTTTGGGCCCCTAGGGGTACCCAATTTTGTGAATGGGAGAGGACGCACACAAAATAACCACCACACATTTGCACCGTCCAACCGGCCGGGCCAGGCTTGGGCATAGGCCTTGTGGTGCATATATAATTTTCGACAAATAATTTTTTAATTTTTTGCGTCTCCCAACAGTCATATTGACCGAGTCAAAGGTTCCAACGGTCATGTTGACCAGGTTAAAGTTTCAAACCGTAACGTTTTTGGTCGAAAGAGTCGTTGGCTCTTAAATTCCTTCCAACGACTATCTCTTCTTATGCCTATAAAAGGAAGACCCCTCCTCACTTCTTGAATACACCAAACGTTGATGCACTTCCAAGTTTTCTCTCTTCTCTCTAAACCTTCTCTTGAAAGCTTGAAGCATTTCCAACCTTATTTTCTAAAGAGTGGTTTTTATAACCATATTGAGGGTGTATCTCTAAGAGTGAATTTTTCACGATGCAGTATGATTCCCATAAAACCTTTATTAAATTGGTTTTTGCTGAATTCTAGCACTTGATCTCTCCTGTGAAAAATTGTATAAACCGTTGGTTAAGAATATATAGATTCGCTGAATCTAATGAAATAAAATTTTTCCTTTAGAGATCTTGAAGAAAATGCAACCCATCTTGTCTTATTTTTGAATTTGGAATTGCTTGGCTTATGTCATAATTCCAAAAAGAGTTAAATTCGCCAATAGAGCCTATGAATGTGTATTCACTGGGTAAGCGGTAAATAGCAAAACATATAGGTTTTATTACCTTAATGAAAAAGTGATCATAGAGTCAAGTGACGTTGACTTCTATGAAAATAAATTCCTTTTTATATCAAGAAATAGTGGGACACCGGAACTAGTGAAGTTATTGTGCCTAGTAACGTTGAAAATAATGAACAAAGGGAAATAGAACCTCGAAGTGGTAAGAGAGCACGTGTTGCTAAGGAATATGGCAAGAAGCATATTTAATTCATTGTCCTCTTTAGATGCCGATTTGTGGCAACAAGTCATCAATGCTGATTTGTCCTCTTTTCCTTGTGGTGTATATTTAATTTTCGAAATTTTTATTTATTTATTTTTGGTGTCTTCCAACGGTCATATTGACTGAGTCAAAGGTTTCAATGTTTACGGGGTCAAAATTTCAAACCGTAACGTTTTTGGTCAAAAGAGCCGTTGACTCTTAAATTTTTTCCAACAGCTATCTCTTCTTATGCCTATAAAAGCAAGACCCCTCCTTACTTCTTGAATTCAACAAAAGTTGGTGCACTTCCAAATTTTCTCTATTCTATCTAAACCATCTCTTCTTCTTCTTCTCTTGAAAGCTTGAAGCATTTCCAAACTTGTTTTCTAAAGAGTGGTTTATATAACCATATTGAGGGTGTATCTCTAAGAGCGAATTTTTCATGGTGCCACGAAACGTCTTTAAGAGAGTGATCTAGTCTGCGACTCATCCCAGTAATCTCTTCGGCTTGATTTTTGAAATACAGTGTTGTTTAAGAAAAGTTTCGGCTAGAAAAGACTATGTACTTAAGCGTGTCCATTGTGAGCCACCTCTCTTTTCTGGTAATCTACTCGAATTAACACTCAAGGATGTAGCTGATATAATAATGAATCAAAATTTTCTTCAATTATGTATCAAGAAGCAAAGGAAGTCTATTAAAATATAATAAACCCAAAACGTAGAACAAGAAGTGTAACCAATCACAACCAAGAACTGCCCTTACCTTTTCCTACATCCCCACTTCCCATGAAAATACTAAAATACCCTTAACCTCCTTTCACCTCTCATACCCACTTTATCCTCATTCCATGCCCCCTTTCTCACAAAGAATCAATGCACTATTAACTTTAGTCATTCCAATTTTTTCAGAGAGCATCCTCCCATCTCGAACTGCCGACTTTTTAAACCCTTTTTGCTGTGACTATTGACATTGACAACTTGTTACACTTGTTGGTAATTTGCACCGGGGTTTCAAATTGCGGTTGCGGTCGCGTTGCGGTTGCGGTTGCGGCTATTGCGGTTGCGCCCATTTGCGGTCGCTGCGATGCGTATTGCGGTCAATGCGGCGTGAAATAATTTTATATTCGCACAAAAATTTTAAAAAAATCCTATAATATTTGTAATTCTTTTATTTATAAGTTTTTTATAAACTTTCATTCGTTTTTAAGACATTAGATCATTAATTGTAGTGAAACGATTAAAGATGTATTTTCACTGCAAAACAATGTGAAATCCATAATTAACATCTTAAAGTTTAAATAATATTAAACCCCACTTATTTCCTTTTCAAAATATTTACTTGTTTATTTTACAATTTATCTGCCTTTAATTTCTCAACAAATTTATTTACCTTTTTATTAGTCTTTGACTTTTCAAACTCTTTTAGTAGATCAAAACAAAGTAAAACAAATAAAATACTAGTAACATATATGGAACGTTCCAGAGATAGATTCACATTTACACTTTGATTTTTTTCCTTTCCATTTTACTAATTGTACAGATCGCTTCTCTGTGTGAGTACCATTGCCAATTCCATCGCTTAACTCTTCTCTTTCTCTTCTCGTTTCCTTTTCTATGTAACCTTTCAATTTCATCTCTCACTCTCATCTCTATAACTCTCTGCCTCTCATCTCCATCGCTCAATTCTTCTCTCACTCTCATCTTCTTTCACTTCGTTTTTGATGCAACAAGAAGAAACAGAATGCGATTGCAGAGCAATCTATTTTTGCTGTAAACACACTAGTTTCGCCTTGGATGAATTTGGTAAGAGAGATGTGGTGAGTTGCAATCAGGTGCGGTGATATTGTTCTGCCCCAGGGTCTTGTTGCGGGTGGGATGCGGTTACGATGCGGTCAAACCTGTGAATAGAAATCACACCGCAAATGCGGCCTGATGCCGATGCGGAGGGAACCGCAACAGCAATATTGCGGCCGCAACAGCCGTTGCGGTCCGCAATTTGAAACCCTGATTTGCACTGCTAAAATCTAAATTCAAGATCTTTCTATTGGCTATTTTTGCCGTTTTCATAAAAAGTGTATGACAACTTTTGTTTCCATTAAAACATCCATGAAGTTTATAGAACTTTCCTTCCCTTTTATTTGACTTAACAATATATTCTTGTTATTGTATTCATAGCTAACAGACAAAACTAAACAGCTAAAGTGTAATCGATTAAGGGAGTCTTATAGAGAAGTTAAGCTATCATCAGCTTGTGTTAATCTATTAATGCTTGTTCTATTAAATTTTTTTGTTTTTGAGTTTTAGGCCCCATTTTGACCCATAACTAAACCCTAATATTAGCTTAGTGTATATATATATATAGTACTAAACATTTGTTTAGTAACTACTACTAAATGGCTATAGATATAACTTCCATATTAATTTAAAAAGCCAAAAAAAAAATCAAGGAAAATCTAAATTTATAAAACCCATAAATCATGTAACTGCTCCTTAAATATTAGAACCGTTTTAATTGGAACTGTTTCCTTATTTTTGTGAAACAACGTCTCTCTCTTCACCATCGTTACATCACTCTTTCTCTTCACCAACGTTTCATTTGAACAAAATCATCAGTTTCCATTTCCGTCGACTACACCGTCACACAGATACGCAACCACCGTCACCATCGCACATAGACGCTGTCATAGTTGCTGTCGCATAGATAGGTCGTTGCCGTCTCAAAAGGCGTCTGTTACCGTCTCCGACACTGCTCGCGTCACTGAAAAGAGGTCGTTGTCGTCATCGTCGCAGATCGCTACAGTGTAGTAACGAAGCGGTACGTTTTATATTTTCGCTTTTTTCTTAATGATACGTTTGAATCTCTGATTTTTGTTCATTTCGTGTTGTAAATGTTCGACCGAACAATCGCTGCTTCAGTGATGGTGGTTTCCTAGTTTTATGCTTTTCAAAATTGTATGTAACGGTACCTAACCAAAGTACTGTATCTCTCTAGTTATTATTCCACTAACCAAACTTTTCAATAGTTTGGTTAGTACAATAATAACCAAACTACAGTACTATTTCTCTGGTTATTATTGCACTAACCAAAATTTTCAGTATTATGGTTAGAGGAATAGGCATCTATTATCTTTGCTGGATCATTGATATCCATGAGAATGTGTTCATGTGGTAATCGAATATGTTACATGTGTTTGAACTAGACTGTTTATTGTGTATCTTTAATATGGTGTTAGAGTCTGGTTACTTTTGCTTGTTTATCTTGTTTTTCCTTTTAATATTGGATTGGATGGATTCATCTAATGCACTTTGCAGTAATAGTAACATCGGATTAGACAATTAGACACTTGAAGCATGCTCTTAATTGTATCCATGCTATAGTGAAAAAGATTAACTACAAATCTAAGTATCTTCTTATATATGAAATACAATTTAGTAGATAAGCAACTAACCTATACTGTTAGTTGCAACTCGTATTTTATGTGATAATGAGGTTATACAACAAATAACCAATGTTCTGTCCTCTCGTGGTTATTATTGCTTGCTATTGATGAATACCGTTAAATTTGATCGGCAATTTTTAAACCGTCACAACTTCTGTTTTAATAGATGATTTTGATTCCATTTTTTCAGCGATGATGGCAAAAAGAAACAATAAGGAAGCTACAGGTGCTAACAAACCAAAACCTCCTTCAAGATACAGACATAAATGTAAACCACTAATGGTGCACACCTTGTTGAATAAAGTTGAAGGATCTCAGAAAGAATTGCTGTAGTAGACCAAGTTTGGATCCCTTACGCTCATATGGAAATGGAGCAGGATTCCCGGGGAGTTTGTGAAATGGGTGTCTGAGAACTTTGAACCTGATCAAAGTCAATTACGGCTAAGGAAATACGAAGCGCTACCTGTTATGTTGGAAGATGTGCAACGAGTTTACTGTTTGCCCAACGAGGGAAAACCGGTAAAACCGTTAGAATGCAAATGCAAAGACGGCTCAATTTTGAGGTTGCGGAAAGAGCTTGGCCTAAACTCTAATGTCCCAGATATCAACCGTGTGACCGAGAAAGAACTAGCTACGGTCATATTAAAAGTGGAAAACGATGGAGCTTGGTGCAAAGTTGTACTGTTATACCTGTTAGGGTGTCTTTTGTGTCCGGATCACATTGACGGTGTGTCTCTGAAGTATGCAGATATAGTCAAAGACCTTAAGACGGTATCGCAATACCAATGGCCTAACTATATTCTAGATCATCTAAGGGAGGGCACAAAGGGATATAAATATCGAAAATCGGACCTCCACTTCTTCATGGTTATTGACTTTAACTATGTCTATTTCTTATTTCTTGTTTCGTATTTCTTATTTCTTATCGGTTATTGACATATATGCTTATTACTTATTAGTTATTAACATTGTTTCAGATACACTACTTAGAGAGAATGGGTCCAAACAGTCCTTTGTCCAGGGGTGCAACCGCTACGCTTAAAACTGGGACACAACCAATGAGTTAAAGAATTTGGAAGCAGTGCAAAAAAATTTTGGCTTCGGACGGGGGAATAGCAGCCGGATTTGCACTAAGACCAATGATGAATCCAAGCACTCCGATTTCACTTATTCCATTTGATCCCAAAGAGTGCCCAAATTCAAAGGGTTGCTTTTATCGCACACTAGCCACTATTTACATTTTTTGGTCAGTCACTAACCACAAACATGTAGAACTTCGGTTGGACGTGGCTAACCTCCAATAAATTTAAATGTTGTTAGCATCCACAAACTACATAAATGTTGTAAATTTGATGTTGCAGAACCCTTTGTATTTGAAATTTTGTGAATATCAGCTTGAGGATGATTGTGAACATCGTTCCACATGGTAATAACTTACCCGCCCTTATCAACATCCATCTTAAGCTTCATTGCCGCACAACAGCATGTCCTAGTATCTTTCTGTTTATGCAAAGCAGTCGTTGGAACCTCCTTCTGGACCATCTTGAAACCTTGTTTATGACACATCATAGAGCAACTGAGAGAGAGAGTTACAGAGAGAGAACGACATAGAGAGAGAGAGATATGAAGTGAGTTCTTGGCTTACCGTATTGAGCGACGGTGATGAAGGGGAGAGAGCGATCTTGAGTTGGGTAGAGAGAGAGGGGCAGGTTTTACTTTTTTCGTTCTTTTAGAAGTTGAAAGGAGTGAGATAGCGCGCAAGAGGTTTGAAAAAGTTTTTTAAAAAAAAAAATTGTACTTTTACAGTCGGACCAGATACATGCCCGACTTAAAACGATGCGCGACAGATGATTTTTTTCATGTTAATTACAAGTTTGCCACCGTGTCTATTTTCTAAGTCGGACATCTTACAGCCCGACTTTAAATGTCTATTTCTTTTCCTGATTTTGCACTAGTGTAGGGATCTCAGTCTTTTTATTCTTGCTATCACGCCACACATTTGCTTTCTTGATTGTGAAACCCGAGGACTTGGCATAAGAGGTATAAAAATCATATGCATCCGGCTCTGTGCGGAAAACAAGATCTTTCCAAGATTTAACATCCAAAGGATGATGATTAACTCCTGTAAAACAAATTAATAGATATCAATATCCAACAAACAAAAACATAAAAAAACTATATAATAAAAAGTCATCATGCAACTGGTGTGAGAAAAAGTAATGTGCAAGTGTACACAGTCTACAACAAGTAATATAGAGAAGATGAGATTGGATTAATTTCTAGTGCTTGTATATAAAGAGATTAGTGTTAAAGTAGCCAAGTAACAAATAATGGTTGGTAGGGTGCAAACAGAATGTAAACAGGTTATAAAAGATGTATGAAAGCAGTGGAGAATGATAGTTGGGATGTTCTTTGCCAAGTAACTCACTTTCAATAGTTTTGTGTTTATATGTGATGTAGGTGCATTGAATGCCGTTGCATTAGAAATGTGCTTTTCAGTCACTGTCTTCAGAGTTTCATTACAAGCTCTTATGTCTAAGATGCTAAATAAGTTCACTCCTGTATTTTTAGTACCCACAGTATCACCCTATGGACTATGATATCCTCTGTCTAGGTCTTAGCATGGTTTTAATAAAGTTTCCTTAATTAAAACACTTACCCATATTAGTTCTTGAGTTCTAATTATAAACCATGTCTGTATTAATAACTCTACTTATTCTAAGTGATCAACCTCAAAATAAGTGTTGAAAGAAGTATAAAACAAGAACTAAAATGCACACATCACATATGAACACAATAACCTATTTAAAAGATCATTATAAAGTTTAAAACATCTCAACCAAAAGAGTTTAGCTCATGTTAGACATTGCAAGGCATATATAAACTGAAAGGATCATATTCATATAATTGAAATCACAACAAAAGAAAACAAGAAGGTAAAGGTTACACGGGTTGAAGTTCCTTTGCATGAAATATCCAAGCAATGCAGGTGCATTAACTTCACTGCATTCAGCTAGCACTACTAATTGCGTGGAAGTAAAGAAAGAAGTTGTCAATTCCTTTCTCGCCTTCTTACAAGAGAATGAAAAACGAAAATTAAAGCTAGTCTAAGGTATCTTGTTGATATCTTGAGGTACATCTTCAAATGAGAAGTGAGGGTCCTTATATAGCCTTCAAAAAGTGAGTTTGCCTTGGTGGTTAAGTTAACTAGAGCGTGGAGTTAGGGTTAATTTCTGATCTTCCATAAAGCAAGTTGAATCCCACACTCAAACACAAAGGGAGGCCCACTAATGAATGGCCAAGTATCCCTAGGTGAGTGACTCTTCAAAGCTAACTTCTATGGTAGGCGCCGAAATTTGCCAGTTGCATGTGCCTTTATGACTAAGCATGATGTCATCAATTGAGTGCTAGTGCATTTTGATGATTCACGAATTCTTCAAGCATTGTAGTCTGTTTCCAGTGCTGGTGCATCTAATGCAGGTGCATTGCTGATAGCTAGTACAGGAGCATCAATTGCAGGTGCACTGAACAAACACATCAAAATACCAAAATATATGCAAAATGCTTAATCATAAACAGAACCCTTCTTTAAACTTTGAATGTTGTTATTTTATTTATTTAGCTATATATACTATTTATTTTTACCTAGAACTAGGCAGTTATTTAGGTTTAGATGTGTAAATAACTCTATATAAAATAGAGTTATCAGCAACCTGCATCCACATCATCATCGAATTCGTCGTCGCCACATCCCACATTTGTATCTGGATGCAACATATCAGTAGAAATATCATCGATACCAAGCACATTGGAATCAAAAAAAATATATTCATTTTGCACATCTGAGTATCTCTCACAAACCCAACATCTCACAATACAAATAAATTATTCAAATTAAAGCAAAATGCAATCAATAATACTTTGTGCATCTGAGACAATCATGTCGGTTTGATTTTCATCCTGACCCCGACAACCGTGAACTGCAACAACAAAAACAAATAACAACACTTAAGTACGGAACATTGGTTCGTTTTGTAAAGTCGTAGAAAATAGAAAATTGGTCGTTATACATGTTTCTAAATTATTCAAATTAAATAAAATGCAATTAATACTATTTTAAGCACCTGAAACAATCATGTCAGTTAGATTTTCATCCTGATCCTGACAACCCTGAACTGCAACAACAAAATCAAAAACCGCTGCATAAGTACGGAACATTGGTTAGTCGTGTGACTCGTGTCTGACCACAGAGTAACATAACTTCGGTTAGTCGATTACTAGCCACATAATCTAACAATTTTGGATAGTTAATTCTAACCACCTAATTACAGAACCTTGGTTATTCATAGAAAATATGAAATTGGTCGTTATACATGTTACTACAAAATGTGGCATCAAAATATAACACTAACCGCATACTTACAATACATTGGTTGGTACAATCTAACCACATAAAAACATAATTTCGGTAATAGAGCTCTAACCACCTAATTACAGAACTCTGGTAATTCATAAATTCTATGCAATTGGTCGATATACATTATAATAACCACATAAGTGCACAACGCTGGTTATATGCCGATATAACAACCGTGCTTTCAGTGACGTGATTAAGAGTACAGGCAGAATACCAATGAAAAAAAAAAGGACTTACGAGTAAGTAACCGTGAAAAACTGATTTTAGTCCCATCTTTGTCAACTGCATAATGAGACATCAATGGCGTAATGGAAGAATGTGCTTCAATGGCGCGTTTCAACAGTAACCGTTTTTGCATCAATGGTGTCCGTTGAGGCCTATTTCCTTGCGTGAATGAGTTTTTGCGACTTCTTTTGCGTGATGCAATGGCGTGCGAAGAAGAAGAGCGTGTAATAGAGAAGAAGAACGTGAAAAATAAAGAAGAAGAACGATGAAAAAAAATAAGAAACGAGAAAGAGAAAACGTGGAAACAATCCTAATTTAGTTTTGTAACTGTCCCTAAAAAATAGGGCCTCATTTAATGGTTGATCTATTTTAACTATTTAAAATAATTAAAACAAAATATAACTATGACAACAATGCCCCTATTTAATCCTATCCATTAGATTCAATTTTATTATAATTGTGAGAATCCAATGGCTATACTGTATTTAGTAATAGTTACTAAGCAAAAGGCTTAGTAACATAAGCCAAAGCCCCTTTGTACAAGGTCTTGCTCTTCACAGTTCTTCGTTAACGTTGAGCACTACTCAAGAGAATTCTCAATCACTTGATTCCTTTGACGTTTAAGGACATTCATAATGTCTAAGGTTCATGTCCCTTTTTTTTCTTAATCCATTTCCATGGTAATCACATGACCCTCACTTTCTAATCCTTCTTTTGAGTTTTCAAATACCCCAAAACATTGTGTTTGACATAACTTCTCATACAGATCTCAGATTCACGTGCTGTTTAAGCTTCCCACTCGTAGCGATGTCCTGGACCTTATAAACAGGTTTACAATTTTTTGGATCATAATTTCATGGAAAGTCTCTAAGTCCTACCTATTGATCATTTTAGTCCCCACATACAAATATCTAATACCATAGCTTTCTGTTTTGTTGTTTGTGACTTCCAAAATGGGCATGGGACTAAACTGAGGAAGATATAATGTTGTTTTGAGGACTCAATTTGTTGTTAACAAATGCTCTTAGTAGCATAGATATATCATGTTAGTCATTAAGAAAATGCTCTAATGAATTAGCACATATATAGCAATAAAGCACAAATCTTATCATAATGTAACAAAGTTATATTATTAAGGTAAATCATGGTTACATATGATTTTTCTTTCTCTCTTATAACGGACTACACTAAACATTTTATTTCTCTTTCTCTGACCAATCTTAATTATTCTGTAATCTACTTCTCCCCCTGTTGTCAACAATCAAAAAGAGGGGTTAGGACTCTGCCTTTTAGTTGGAGGAGGGCTCCTCAGGTGGGGAAGTAGCTGAAGATGAACTGGAAATTTCTTTAGATGATGAATATGGAGGGAACATGCAGTATTAGTGAGAGTTAATTTTGGCAGTTTGGACGTTTTATCTTGTGAAGATTTGGCTTTGACTTAACATTTCTTGACAGAGTTTTACCTTGATCTTTTTAAATTGTTTTTCTAGTTTGGAGACCATAGAATAAATGTTGGCCTCAACAGGATTTGTAGATGATTCTTGAGTATTTTTGTAACGGGCGTATGAGTTTCCAAACAGTTTGAAAAACTTTGATTCTTCAAAAGCTGTGTTTGGTGGATCAGGAGATGGATTGAACAGATAGTTGATGAACTTTAGTCTTTCTGGACTAAGAGGAGTAGGACTTGTTTAGTGTGAAGAGACTTTATTTTCTTTTTCAGAAGATCTAGTTTCTTCTGGACTGCTCAAAAGGCTCTCTTGAATTTTTTTCTTTGTCTTTAGGATTTCTTCCTATCTGGTTATGTTCTATCCCTTTGTTTGTGGGATAGGTGAGCAGAAGTTTTGAGTTGTACACAAGAACATCCTTTGGATGGGTTCTATGATGTGAGTTGGCTCTTAAGAACATGTGTTCAATTTTTCTTTCTTTTGTAGGTTTTCTTGTAGGTTCATGCTTCTTTTCTCCAAGTCTCACTTATATCCCCGAATCTTTCTTCTTGGTGTTTTCTCAATTTTTCTTCATACCTAAAGTTACTGTTGGCTTCTTTAACTCTTATTTCTTCTTCATCATTAGGATTGACAAGTTATTCTGGAATAGATGGTGTTAACTCTATAATAGGGTTGAGTGGATAAGTCTATACCAACTAGCCGGGAAACTTTGGTAAGTGCCATACCATAAGGTAGGCATATCTTGTTTCTAAAAGTTGCATGATGTTCAGAATAAGATTCAAGATCAAGTATGGGAGACTTATCGGTTCCAATCTCAGCAGATGATAAATGACTAGAAGATCTATTTTGGTCACTTCTTCATGATAAGCACTTCTTGGAACAAGATTGTGCACACATATATAACTTGTGTAGAATTTTGACATAGTCAAGAAGATTTGAAGAGGTTACTCTGGATGAAGGGTCTTTCAGACTGCATGAGTGAGACGTTGGGAAATCAAACCAATCTACTTCAAAGATTTTTCTGTTTTAAATAGGGACTTCAAGGGCTTCTGCAAACAAGGCTTCTGTGATATCTCTTATCAGCATATGATATACTCTTTCTATAATTTGAACAAAATTGTCCCATTTTTTTTTTGACAGCAAAATTGTCCCATTTTTGAATTCCCTGATATGGAGAGATGTCATGACCTTGATTTCTCAAATAATCTAAGTTGAAGACTTTGCCTGTTTCTATACTCCTTTTGGCCCAAAAGATTTCAGCAAAGAGTTCTTCATAAGGAGATTGTGAGACTGAGTCTTCTTTCAAGGTGCACTCAATACTTTCAATCATAACTGTATTAGGCTTTGAATATATAGCAGTTAGTTAAGGTCCAGGAGACAAGGAGGATTGTGGCTGAGTAATGAATGTTCCTTAAGACATAATGAGAAAATAGAAATTTATGATTGAGATTAGGATTTTGAAGAGAGTGTGTGAAGATATGAGAACAATAGCTTCATTTTATAGGGAACTATGGCTGCTCACTATCGGGTAGCCGTTTGAGATTGTATGGGCACAACACAGGTGATTTGACAGATAGCCGTTGAGAACTTCCAACGACTATCTTGATCCATTTGAGAGAGTTTTTAATGCTTTTTATTAATTTGTTTTATGGAGACAACGAACTCAATTTATTTTATTGATTTAATAAGTTTGAGATGGAAAATTTTATTTAATGAACAGTACAAACCTTCTGATAGAGGGTACTACCTTCTAAGTGTCTTCTGAGCATTACAGGGCTGATTACACACAGTTTCTTGAGAGGGAATTATCTCTAGCCTTAATTTGATGATGTTTTTTTGCTATATTATCAGAACTTGTGGGTAACTTTTTATTTTTCAAGGAACTTACAATGCTTAGATGCTTCTGAGCATTTAAGAATGTGTTTTAGTTGGAGAATTAATATCTTTCAAGTAAGAACATGGTAGAGCAAGGGATTTTTCCCTTCTAAATACATCTTAACTTAGTGGGATGTTCACTGGAGATTCTCAATATTTAAGACATTTCATAAATTCATACATATGATATTTCATTTTAGGTAGAATGTGACATTTTTAACATTTTCTAAAGAGAAATTCAATTTTTAATACATGTGTTGTTATGAATTAAAGCACCAGCATCATATATCATTTTAATTACCAGCCCAAAATACAACTTTGTTTATGATCAGTATATTTTCTTAATAGTGATATGAACTAGAATTTTTTCAAAGCAAGTTTTGTTTGGAACTGAAAATCTACACAATCAAGTTCAGAGTAAAGTATGATCATTAAAGCATATAGTTAGACGACTCATATATTATGATAAGCTTTGTAAAAGATTGAGTTAGGAATATACATCCTTCCGTAAGTTTCTTACTCTGAGTTTGGTGTGATGGTCTCTTGTCCTCTCTTCTAAGTAGTATTTTGCTTCGGTGATAAGTCCAAAATATCCAACTTTCAAGGAGATGGTAGTGGAAAAAGGGGTTTTAAAGTCGGATATTTTGGACTTTTAAAGTTGGATATTTTGGACTTGTAAAGTCGGATACGGGATCCGACTTCTATCAGGGAGACTTAGAAAGTCCGACGTTTAAAGTCGGATAATGATCCGACTTTAATTATTCCATTTATCTTGTCAACATAGACAACAAAAATGATATGACATCCAATACAAGCTCACCAAAATTACATGAATTTCGATTTTCTTTAATCAAACAAGCAACATGATGACACCACTCTCCTTTGATCTCAGTAAGTTGGTCATCAGAAAATGGAGCTCCAACCGCGTGTCCTGGAAAATACTGTAAAAATAAAATAAAATAAAATAAAATAAACTTAGAACTAAGTGGTTAAATGCTAGATATGGAAATACTTTTCAAAAAACAAACTATAAAAAATAAAAATTACAAACATTTGGGGGAATTTCCATTTGATTGCAAGTGATTCTGTACTTCATAAACTTCATAACATAATATCCGCAATCATCATTGTTTGGTTGTCTCGGACACTACAAATCAAAATAACGATTAATTATTAAAATGCGAGCAAAATTTAAATGGATAAGAATATTGATTATAAACTTACCTTTATAACTATCCATTTTGTTTTATTGTTCCCACCTCTAGTCCTGACCACATTCGATGCCCAATAAGTTGCCACACAACTGAAACATCATACATATAACTATATTAATTAATCGAAATATATATATATATATATATATATATATATAATTTATATAATGAAATATGCGATGTAACTAAATGCACACCTTTCAAACATTCCTCTCATCATGGTGTGGTTGCTATATTGACGGTGACACGAATCCAAATAGAAAATTCTATTTCTCCTAGGATCAACTACCAACAAAATCCAATGCATCCTATAAAAAATTTGGATAATCAAATAATAACATATGTTTGAAAAACACGTGGCAAAAACAAGCAATTACAGCTGCTTTCACGTGCCAAAGCCAAGCGTCTATTGATATAGGCTTTTACCGCTTCCTTCAATTCCCAAACTTTTTCTGACGTGTCTTTATCAATGCGGAGGTTGCTTAGAAAAGTACGTTGGGGGCACAAGAATATAAATCTTTTTGTTTGTTCCATGGTGCTCATAATCTCATGGTACAAATACCTATAGTTAAAATGTATACAAATAAATTAACATATAATAATAGTAGTAATAATAATAATAATGATAATAATTATACCTGATGTATATTGTAATAGTAGTCGCAGATGCCCACTTGTGCTCATATACCTCTTCAAGTTCATCATTTGAAAGGGAAATTTGGTGGTCAACTCCCAAGATGTCTGGATCAATCAATACATTTATCAAATCAACACCCGCCATTGTTGAGGCATGAATCTTTAGATAAGTGATGAATTCCTTAGAAGAGGGGGGTTGGGATTGAATCTCCTTTCCTTTATCTACTTTCCGAGACACTGATTTATTGCGAGCACTAGAAGGGGGGGGGGGGGGGGGGGGGGGGGGTTGGGATTGAATCTCATTCCCGCTAGCTTCTCCCCTAGATACATGCTTCTTGCAACCAAT
Source organism: Astragalus glycyphyllos (assembly GCA_963573325.1). Taxonomy (NCBI): domain Eukaryota; kingdom Viridiplantae; phylum Streptophyta; class Magnoliopsida; order Fabales; family Fabaceae; genus Astragalus; species Astragalus glycyphyllos. Next base: position 58,907,820 of record OY754312.1, on the reverse strand, counting down.
AGAAGGGGAGGGTTGGGATTGAATCTCATTCCCGCTAGCTTCTCCCCTGGATGTGTTTGAACGCCGTAGCCAGGGACTAATGCAGCAAGAAATGACCGCCATTGCCCGAGCTGCAGCGGCCCAACCATAGCCAGTGGACCAGCTCCCCCAGTCTCCACCACGGACCGCAATTTCTCGAAGACACCGGACATCACCTCCCCTAGATCGCATCCCAAGTGACACCTCTCCAGCACCATTTCGCAGTGAAAAACTCTGCGGCAAACTACCAACTCCGCCGTCACCGCCGAGATCGGACTCTCCTGACAACTCGGACAACCCTTCGTCCAATTCCTCCTCTTCCTCCCAGGATCCGTCTCCCCGTAAGAAGGGAACTCACAAGGGTAAATCAAAGAAAAAGGAAGGAAGGTCCCGAGCTAGCCCTTTCATCCCGGAGATTGCCAACTGCGCATTCCAAAGTCCGTTGAAAAGTCTCCCCGGCTAAATGTGTATGACGGTAGGGGCCACCCCGACGAACATGTTGACACCTTTGATCTGATGCTTGATTATCGTGACGCCTCGGACCACGTCCGATGCAAGCTTTTCCCTCTCTCCCTGAGCAAGTGCGCCCTAAAATGATATTGGGAGCTTCCTCCAACATCGATGTCGGGTTGGAAACAATTCACGAAGTTGTTCTCATCCCGCTTCACAGCTTCAAGGGTGAAACCCAAGTCGGATGACGTGCTACAGGGAGTCACTATAGGGATGAAGTGCTACAGTTGGTCTCGATGAATTCCTGAGGCGGGCACAACACTACATCGACTATGAGGCAGCCGAAGGAGGACTCCAGGTCTAGCTCGAATGAAAAGGAAAAGACTCTAAGAATAAGAAGGACTCTTGGTCTAGCTCGAAGGAGTCACTACAACAGAAAAAGGCATCAGGGGCGCTTTTTTTAATCCATTGGGGGCGCTTTCGGGCGCCCCTAAAGCTGGCGCTTCTGTTGCCAAACACTCTACAAGAGCGCGTAAGAAGTGCCCTTAAAGTTTAGGCAAAAGGAGCACTTGTGGGAAGCGCCCCTGATGGTCTTAGCACGCAACTAACAATCAGGGGCGCTTTCAGTTACAAGCGCCCTTGTTGGTCTTAGCGCACCTGACAATCAAGGGCGCTCGCTGTTAGAAGCGCCCCTGTTGGTCTTGACCAACAGGAGCGCATTTCTCTGAAAGCGCCCCTGATTGTCAAGTACTCTAAGAACAACAGGGGCGTTTGCATAAAGCGCCCATGATTCTATGTTTTTTTTTCAAATATTTTTTTGTTTCTGGTATATCCAATATTTGGCAGCACTTCCCTACTCTCATTTTCATCAACCAACAACAACCTATATTTACCAAATTTCAAATCAACTGACCAATTGAAAATCAAATTCCAACAAACAAACTTATAAATCCATCTAATATACATACATATATATATATATATATATCAACAAAGTACCAACAAAAATTACATAAATCATTAATCAAATTCTGAATGTCAACATAGACAACAAAAATGATATGACATCCAATACAAGCTAACCAAAATTACATGAATTTCGATTTTCATTAATCAAACAAGCAACATGATGACACCACTTTCCTTTGATCTCAGTAAGTTGGTCATCAGAAAATGGAGCTCCAACCGCGTGTCCTGGAAAATATTGTAAAAATAAAATAAAATAAAATAAACTTAGAACTAAGTGGTTAAATGCTAGATAGGGAAATACTTATCAAAAAACAAACTATAAAAAATAAAAATTACATACATTTTGGGGAATTTCCATTTGATTGTAAGTGATTGTGTCCTTCATAAACTTCATAACATAATATCCGCAATCATCATTGTTTGGTTGTCTCGGACACTACTAATCAAAATAACAATTAATTATTAAAATACGAGCAAAATTTACATGGATAAGAATATTGATTATAAACTTACCTTTATTACTATCCATTTTGTTTTATTGTTCCCACCTCTAGTCCTAAACTCATTCGATGCCCAATAAGTTGCCACCCAACTGAAACATCATACATATAACTATATTAATTAATCGAAATATATATATATATATATATATAAAATTTATATGATGAAATATGCGATGTATCTAAATACACACCTTTCAAACATTCCTCTCATCGTGGTGTGGTTGCTATATTGACCGTGACACGAATCCAAATAGAAAATTCTATTTCTCCTAGGATCAACTACCAACAATATCCAATGCATCCTACAAAAAATTTGGATAACCAAATAAATAACACATGTTTCCAAAACACGTTATATATATATATATATATATATATATGTATATATATAGATTAAATTTCTTACCCTAAGTTTATGGGTGCCAAAAACAAGCAATCACAGCTGCATTCACGTGCCAAAGCCAAGCGTCTATTGATATAGGCTTTTACCGCTTCCTTCAATTCCCCAACTTTTTCTTTTGACATGTCTTTATCAATGCGGAGGTTGCGTAGAAAAGTACGTTGGGGGCACAAGAATATAAATCTTTTTGTTTGTTCCATGGTGCTCATAATCTCATGGTACAAATACCTATAGTTAAAATGTATACAAATAAATTAACATATAATAATAGTAGTAATAATAATAATAATGATAATAATTATACCTGATGTATATTGTAATAGTAGCCGCAGATGCACACTTGTGCTCATATACCTCTTCAAGTTCATCATTTGAAAGGGAAATTTGGTGGTCAACTCCCAAGATGTCTGGATCAATCAATACATTTATCAAATCAGCACCCGCCATTGTTGAGGCATGAATCTTTAGATAAGTGATGAATTCGTTAGAAGAGTGGGGTTTGGATTGAATCTCCTTTCCTTTATCTACTTTCCGAGACACTGATTTATTGCGAGCACTAGAAGGGGGGGGGGGGGGGGGGGGGGTTGGGATTGAATCTCATTCCCGCTAGCTTCTCCCCTAGATACATGCTTCTTGCGACCATTAGAAGGGGAGGGTTGGGATTGAATCTCATTCCCGCTAGCTTCTCGCCTAGACATATGCTTCTTGCGACAAACAGAATGGGAGGGTTGGGATTTTGCCAACATGCCCAGAAATCTGAGATCTTGCTTTCTTTACCTATATATTTAGAAATATAATTAGTTATGAATATATGAGACAATAAGGCAATGAATTATTAACAAATATATTAATTGTTCCTTACATTGATAAGATTTGATGGCCATGCCACTAAGGTGCCAAGTGCATCATTGACAGTTAACAAAGTCATCTCTGCAGTGTCAATTTGTACCGGCAATTCAGCATCATCCACAACAACAAAGTCAACTCTGACTCTCGCTTGATTTGGAGGCATAGGAAGATTGTGCAAGGTGGAGTCCTCATTGTTACAAACAAAGCCCTTTGCGACCAGCATAAGCGGGTTTGATAAATATAATTCACAATGAAAATTGTTAACCTAAATTAAATGATAACCAAATATTAATACCTATAAGTTATTGTAAAATGTAAAAAATAAAAAGAGGTCCAACGATAATTACCTCATTGGACGCAATATTGCAACTATCCCTGAAGCTATCTGAGTTAGGAGATGGCACATCATTAGTCCTTGGACTAACTCTATCTTTTAGTTCATTAAGTTCATTTACTAGCATCAATACAGTGGCTTCCAACCGTCTTTCTCTACTTTCTCGTTCCTCTTCTTTTTTTTTGCCTCTTTGAACTCCAAAAAGTGGTTGGAGAAATGTCAAATCCCAAACCCCGTAGACGTCCTGGATACTCTTGAGTTCCCAATGCACGACCAAGGATGTCATTTGGACCATCACAATCAGTAATCTCTCCTTGTGATATTGATTGAGATATTGACTCCTGATTCACAAACATTATTAGACATTACGAAAAGATAAGAAGTTTATTCACCTTCAATGAAAGAATTCTTTTTTAATTTTATCATACTTACAATTCTTTGAGACACCTCTCTCGTTTTTGGGTGGTCAATGACACCATCTTTGTTTTGTCGGGCTTTTAACCACAAAACTTGTCGTTCAATAAATTCATGAGCAGTTATTAAAATTTACCATTAATTAGTAAATAAATCAGAAGATTAATTTAATAAATGAAAGATAAAATATAAGATAATGTAACTACCAATCGTTCTTCAATCTTCAGGACTTGTCACTCTCTCGCGATTTTGATTGCTTAATCTCTATAAAGACACATCTTTTTACATTAATACCTCATAATTGTCAAATATAAGTATATGTATGATAAGTAATTGTACAAACCCGGAATTCCTCATCTTTGCGTGAAATAACAAATGCACTCTAATCCTCCAATGGTATAATCCCAGCATACCGTGGTGGAGGATGGCTTCTGATGTTCCCCTCTTCATCTCTCACCCACTTTGTTAGAGTTGATCTGAATTTTCTGTGCGCCTTTCCAGCTTTCATAAGACAATAGTCTTTTCGAGAGTCATCCACATCAAAGTATTTCTACTTACATTCAACAAAATGATTATTACTTACATATTTAATTATAAAATAACTGAATAGTCAAAAATAAGACTCATACCTGTATCATATGCCATAGCTCATCTTTATGCTTCTCGATAGAGGCATCTTTTCTACAATTCCAACTGCTGATTGTAATTGGTATATCCTGCCTTGCTCTGACACCAATGAAGCTTTTCAACTGTTTACCATTGCCACCAATCGCTTGGTTTTTAACATTCCATTCGACCTGCATTATTACTTGGGTAAATTAGATTACAAACAATTAAATGTATGTAACAAAGTTAGTGATAAGTCTTAATTTAGTGTGTTTTTAGCATTTGAATTTAATAAGAATTGTGGGATTTTAGTTCTACTTTGGAGCTATTTTACTACAAAAGTGTTAGTTTTCAATTTCAGGACCAAATGATGAAGAAATGGAAGAATTTGAGTGAACTAGAGCAAGGACCAAAAGTGCAAAGCTAAAGGAGCAAAATCAAGAAATATGGAGCTAAGTGTCAAGTGTTGAAGCACGATCCGTGTCCATTCAAGAATGGTCCGCGCGCCCTCTACGCACTCTTGGAAGAAAAAAAAGAAGAAACTCACCTTAAGTCTGAGCACGGACCACGCGCCCATCAAGCACGGACCATGCGCCCCGTTGCTGCTGAGAATTCCAAAAGTTTCACGATGAGCACGGTCCGTGCGCCTACTGAGCACGGACCGTGCGTCTTCTGCAGAATTAATACAAATGTTACAAAACTCTTCCCATTCTCTTCATTATGGCTTGTAATTCGAAATTAAGAGCTTGTCTACTAATCCTACGCTATAAATAGGACCTCATTTCAGTTGTAAACTGACCTGAGCATACTAGTAATCTCACTCCAAAGTTTAATCTAAGTTCTTTCTCTTATTTTAGTTCTTGTTTACTTGCTTTCTTTTATCTTCTTGTTCTTTATTTTTCTGCTCTTTATATTTCCAGCACTTTACATTTCAGCTCTTACTTTCTGCACTTTATTTCTTGTCATTTAGATTTCAGTCATTTACAATTATGTCTATTTATCTTATTGCAATTTACATTATGAATATGAGTGAGTAGATACAAAGTCTTGGATTATTGGGAGTAATCCAATGATAGGTCCCTAGTAATTCCCAAAGACTATTCTCCACTCCAATTGTTTTATATTTCAATCTAATTTCATTGTCCTTCAATTCTAATCCTAATCATCATACGAAGAATCGAAAGGTGAAGTATTGATGTTGGAACTATGAATTTAGACAAGGGATTCAAAACATGAGAATAGTTTTGAAACTCTTGAGACATTATAAAGGTGTTATGCTTAATGGGTTTTGGTGACAATCAACCATGAGAATAGGCTTCATTGTTAGTTCAAAACACACTTTTTTACTCTGAAAGGAGACATTTGTTATATTCGTTGCCTTGTCTTTGAAATATAATACTTTATAAGTTTGGTAAATGGTCTAAAGAATTACATGGGTTCCTCATCATTGTGATGAAATTAATAACCCGAGACTCTTTATAATTCTGAGTTTAAAATCAAGAAACCTTCCTTCTTCTAAAATCATTCCTTTTAGCTAATCAAAATCGAAAACAAAATCGGTAATTACAAAGTCTCTGTGGGATCGATATTTTTACTACGCGATAGCACCGTGCACTTGCGGCCTATCAGTTAGTTAATTAGTAAGTATTGTACTATAAGTTTAGGAAGCCCTTTGTTCCCCCAATTGATAATATTCTTCTTAACTGTCATTCCACGAGGAGTGATCTTTTTTTTGGGCTGACGTTCACTCTCATGACCACTGTCAAGTGCACTATCATGACTCTCATGACCACTGTCATGTGCACTATCATCATTGTGGGAAGTCATCTCACCTACAACATAATATAATCATTGTTGTTAGGCTAAATGTTATTTTATAATAGGCTTAAATATGTATTCTGCCCCTGCAAATATCACCATAATCCAGTTATACCCCTGTAAAAATAAAAACTTTAAAATTACCCTTGCAAATATAAATCGCTTACGGTTATGCCCCTCGGTCAGCTTCCCATCCAAAAAAGTAATTTAAATAATGTTTAAATATATGTTCTGCCCCTGCAAATATCACCATAATCCAGTTATGCCCCTGCAAATATCAGCATAATAGAAAAATTAAAGATTTTGACAGGGGCATAACTAGATTATAGTGATATTTGCAGGGGCATAACTGGATTATGGTGATATTTGCAGGGGTAAAACATATATTTAAACCTTATTTAAATTATTTTTTTGGATGAGAAACTGACCGAGGGGCATAACCGTAAGCGATTTATATTTGCAAGGGTAATTTTAAAGTTTTTATTTTTACAGGGGTATAACTGGATTATGGTGATTTTTGCAGGGGCAAAACATATATTTAAGCCTTTATAATAACAATAAGTTAGTTAATTTTTACAATATGAAAAATGAATAAAAAAGAAACTCCGCATGATATATTACCTTTTCCTTTTCCTCGATCTAATGTTACTGCTTGTTTATTTGTATGATATTTTGTTTTTTGCTTCTTGGTACTTTGTTTTCGACGAAATGTAATTCCATCATTATGATCAATTCTAACAGACAAAATATCCTCTTTAGAAGTATTTTCCCCTATTATTGGTTGTGATGTCCCGAAGAAAGGGTCATCCTCAATGTCAACATCTTCGTGCGCTTGATCCCCAATGTCATTCACCAATAACTTTTTGTTTGTCAATAAAACAATGAACCAATTGATATCAACTGGATCAGGGACATAAAACACTTGTTGGGCTAGCGAGGCTAAAATAAAAGGTTCATCTTTATACCCTAACTTGTTGAAATTCATCCGCATGAAACCCAAGTCATCCATCTGTACACCATTATTATTGTCAATCCAATTACATTGGAACATAGGCTCCGAAAACATATTGTAATCCAAAACATATTGCAATCCAACTCCCATATGTGTTCAATGACACCGAAGTATGACATATTCGCGTAAATGGGATTTCTGTGTTTGGTACTTGATGTATGCATAGATTCAGCTACAAGAGTCACCCCACTATTTTGCATTTTACTCTGATCATCATGGGATTTTGTATAGAACGTGTACCTGTTTTGTAGATAACTAGTGTAAGAGAAAACATGTATATTTGGACCTTTTGCTAACCATCTCAATCTTTCTGAAATCGAGGTAGGATTCGAAACAAACTCAATATCAATTTGATTTTTAGCCACAGTATGAAACTCCGATTATGTTCTTTTTTTAACCAGACTTCACTCTTAGTTGGGTGATCACTCTTAAAAATTTCCATGTGTTTGGCAATATATGAATCAACCTACTATCATTGTGCAGAACATATAAGCGTGCTTGCTCTAGTTCTTTCCTAGATACCATCACTATTTTCCTTCCTATCATTCCTTTACCAACACTTCATGTGTGACGCTCCCTTGGCATCCCAACAGAATATTCAACACTAGATAGATAGCCGGTGGGTCCTCACCAGCTCGGATCCCTCATAGTCAGCAATGGCCTATTTTGCTTTCTTGTTCATGGCACAGACATAAAAGAACCTCTTCTTAAAACCTTTATTAGAATCCTTCACCGGGTTAAAATAAGCCCGATATCGAACCCCCCGAAGACTAATGTGGCCGAGTCGGGTAGGCTCGTCTTTGTCAGGTTGACGAAACACGTCGAAGATAGCAAAGGAAACCCGGACCGACGGAGACCGCCCCAGGTAAGTCATCACATCTTCAAACGACCTGATCTAACCCCAAGCATTTGGGGCCAGTTGAGATGGAGCCACCAGTAGATGGTCCAGCACGCCTTGCTGGAACTCGAACAGGGGATCCCGGATTCCCATGGTATCTAGGCACCTCCCGTAGAAGAAGTATCCTACCTCCTTCTTGGGCAGTTTGGTGCAAGCCGGCAGTTGTCCCGCGCTCTCCAACCTCCACTATTGCTCCTCGGGCGCGACAATATATTTCTCGAACTCGGCCAAGGCGTCACCATGCAGCTTGGACGCGGCGTCCACCACCTAGGAAGAAACCCAGGTATACAAAGCCGGGTTGAACTGATACTCCTCAGCATCAGCCCCAGTTGCATTAGAATCCCGGACCTCGGGAATGGAATCTTGTGGAGAACCTTCTGGGCTAGAAACCCTTCGATCTTTCGCAGATGAGCCTGACATTTCCACGCTTGACATCGGGAAGGATTTTGATCTGGGTGGTAAATTCTCAGATCGGAACGGCTGCCGAAAAATGGATCAAGATTGACCTCGCAAGAAGAGAAATCTCAACTCACTCAAAATAACAAGTAAAGAGTGAAGAGCTCCCGCTGAGCTTAAATACTACAGGGGCTCGGGACTTAAATCTGCACATCTAATCAATGCCCCTCTTCAAATTCTGACATGGGAAACTGAACCATAATTATGACTCCTGCCTCAGATTCCCCAAACGTCACCTGCTGCGCCCCCCACTCAGCAGAGAACACGTGGCACTGCAATCATAGCTCTACCTTTGAAGGAACTCACATCAAGCCGGGGCCGAACTCAAGCCCTCTCTAACCTCGACTTGGGGGGCCACTGTTCCGGACTAGGCCAACCCTTCAAGGAACTTGGGCCTGGCCCATTACCGTACTCCGCCATGCCCGTAATTTTCAAGGAACTTGGGCCAACCCTTTATGAGTTTGAAAACATGATTTGGTTTTTCATAATTTTCAAAGCCAGGTGGTTGTTCAACATACAGTTCTTCTTGAATAAAGCCATTTAAAAATGCACTTTTGACATCCATCTTCTTGATTATAACCCTTAGCTACTAGTCTAGCTTTGTTTCAAACAATTATGCCTGACTCATCTAGTTTGTTTCTAAACACCCATTTTGTGCCAATTATTTGATGACTATCAGGCCTAGGAACAAGATCCCACAGTTCACTTCTTTCAAACTGATTTAACTCTTCTTGCATAGCAATAGTCCAATGTTCATCTACTATAGCCTCATCAATATTTCTAGGTTAAATTTGAGATACAAAAGTTATATGATTACATGCATTTTTAAGAGAGTTTCGAGTAGACCCTTTTGAAACGTCACCGATAATATTTTCAAGCAAGTGGTGCCTGGGGATTCTCCTTTCCTTTGGTAACTCACTACTTGATTCTTCTTCAGTTCTTTGTTGGGAGTGGATTCATTCCCCTTCTCTTTATTTTCATTTTTCTTCTCTTCATCTAGTTCTAATGCTTCAAGCTCATCTGCAACATCATCAATAACCTTTCCCAACCTTTTCGGATTAGTTTCTTCAAATGTAACATGTACAAATTCCTCAATTACTTTATTTCTTTTACTGAAAATTCTAAAGGCTTTACTAGATAAAGAGTAACCAAGAAAATTCCTTCTCAGCTTTAGCATCGAATTTCCCTAGGTTATCCTTTCCATTGTTTAAGACAAAACATTTGCAACCAAAAGTGTGTAAGTGTGCAATGTCTGGTTTTCTTCCTTTGCAAAGTTCATAAGGGGTTTTCTTTAAAATAGGCCTAATCAAAACTCTATTCATAACATAACAAGCTGTACTTACAGCATCAGCCCAAAAGTATTTTGGGATGTCATGATCATTCAACATTGTTCTGGCAAGCTCTTCCAATGATCGATTTTTCCTCTCATTGACTCCATTTTGTTGAGGGGTTCAAGGTGCTGAGAAGTTCTAATCAATACCAAGTTCTTCACAGAAATTTTCAAACCTTTCATTCTCAAATTCTCCACCGTGATCGGTTCGGATGGAGACAATTTTCAGCTCTTTCTCATTTTGAATGCTACTGCCAAGTTTCTTAAAAGCTCCAACTGCATCGCTCTTATTTGCGATAAATAGTGTCCAGGTGTACCTTGAATAGTCATCTACTATGACGAGTGCATAGTAACTTCCACCAAAGCTTTTCGTCCGTGAGGGACCAAATAAATCTATGTGTAAAAGCTGCAATGGTTTGTTAGTAGACACAATATTTTTTGATTTAAAAGATACTTTGACTGGTTTTCCTTCTTGGCATGCTTCACATAATTCATCCTTTTCAAACTTGATTTTAGGAAGACCACTAACTAGTTCCTTGGTGACTAATTTGTTAAGATGATCCATATGAATATGAGCTGCTCTACGATACCATATCCAAGAGTTTTCTTCCTTACTAATGAGACAACATGCATTATGAGATGAAACTTCATCAAGATTAATCTTGTATATATTTTCTACTCTGTTTCCTATAATTCTAACTTGTTTGCTCTTTTTATCTTCAATGATGCATGATCCTGAATAAAATATTACCCTATTTCATTTATCACATAGTTGAATAATACATAGTAAGTTATGTTTAAGACCTTCAACATAAAGCGCATTATCCATAGCAGTAGATAAATCTTTACTAACTTTACCTTCACTGAGAATTCTTCCTATATTGTTATCACCATAAGTCACATGACCGCTTGATCTGGGGGTAAGAGTTAAGAACTTTGTTATATCTCCAGTCATGTGCTTTGAGCATCCGCTGTCAAGGTACCAATCAGACCCACATACCTTGAAGCATACCTGCAATGAGTTTAAAACAAGGTTTTAGGTACTTAAATCTCTTTGGGTCCTTGTGGGTTAGCATTTGGTAGGGTCCTTTTGGGAACCCACACCTTTTTCACAACTTGTCTACCTGTAGCCATGCAAATAGAAGCAGTATGTCCTCGTTTAGCACAATAATAACATTTGATATATGCACTAGTAGTGAACTTAGGTCTATGATGCACATGTCTTTTCATGAAATTGTTTCTTGGAGACCTAGGATGCACATGTTGTGTGTTAGACATTTTTCCTATTGTCCATTCAAGCTCTTGAATTTTGTTTTCATATTCAGCACACTTATCACATACATAAGTAGCTTTAAAACAAGCAAGACTATAATTTTTTTTTTCTAAGTTCTAATCTTTCCTTAGTCAAGGTGATAACTTGATTTTGGAGATGAGCAACTGCTTTCTTAGATTGAATTAGTGCTTTAGCTAGTTTCAGTGAATCATTAAGCAAATCAAGAGAATGGTTCATGTAATTCATCATATGCATTAAGGGAAGTTTCAGAGTTAGAATCTACCTCATTTTCGTTTTCACTTTCACTTTCATGGTCAGCCATGAGAGTAACTTGAGCTTCTTCACTTTCTGAATCATCTGATGAATCCATGTCATTGTCTTCCCATGCTATGTAGGCTTTTCTACCTTTGTTTCCTTTGAATCCCTTTCTCTCAAATATTGATGCCTTTTTCTGTAAGCTTGGGAACTCCATTTTAATATGACCAGATTCACCACATTCGAAGCAAGTTGGAGGACTAGATGAGTTTTCCTTGCTTGAGAACTTTTTAGGAGGAAAACTCTTATTAGGAAAACTTTTCTTTCTCATGAACTTTTTGAGTTTTCTAACCATAAGAGCCATGTTCTCATCATCTCCATTTTATGAGTTTTCACTATCATCAGGTCGATTTGAACTTGAAGCCTATAAAGCCAAGCTTTTCTTTTTCTTATCTTTTTCTTCATGCTTTGCCAGACGAGTGAGCTCTAGTTCGTGCTCTTATAGTTTGCCAAAAAGAGTGGCGAGTGTCATAGTAATTAAATTCCTTGATTCACTTATAGCAGTTACCTTGGGTTGCCACTCTCTATTCAGATACCTTAGTACTTTGTTGATCAAGTCTTCGGCAGGAATTTTTTTTTCCTAATGAACCTAATTGATTAACTATGTGAGTGAACCTCTTTTGCATTTCTTGTATAGTTTCTCTTGGATTCATTCTGAATAATTCATACTCTCGGATAAGAGTGTTTGTTCTTGCTCTTTTTACCTCACTAGTACCTTCATGGGTAACTCGAAGACTGTCCCACATTTCTTGGGCAGCTTTACAGTTTGACACCCTGAAGAACTCATTGAGACTTAGTGCAGAAGTAATGATATTTTTAGCTCGGAGATGGTGTTGAACCTTTTTCTTATCATCATCAGTGCATTCAGCTCTTTCTTTTACAGTGAGAATACCATTTACCATGTGCGTGGGGACAAAGGGTCCATTTTTCACAGCATCCCATACATCTATATCAACCCCTTCTATGAATATTCTCCTTATTTCTTTCCAATATGCATAATCTTTCCCGTTTGTCATACCCTAATTTTGTCCGCCTAGGTTTAAAACCCTAATTTTCCGCAAAAAATAAATAAATTGAGAAGTGTGGTTTTATTTTGAAGAGTGAAAAGCATTGTGCATGCATTTTTGGGTTTTTAAAAGTCATTCTAGGGCTTTTAAATTCATTGTTAGAGTGGAAATGCATTTGTTGTTAAAAAACAAGGTTTTTAGGGCAAAAGGGTATTTTGGTCATTGTCAAAAATAAGATAATTTCTCATCAAGAATCATTGTGCAATTTTAGAGAAATTTATTTGAGGCAAAACATTTTTGGTCATGTATGTATGTATGCGCATGCATGCATACATTGTGCACAAAATTTCAAAAAGGATCAATAGGGAATATTCTACAAAAATTTCAAGATGAGGTTTTTATGATATTTTTGGTCATGGTGATCTCATAAAATGGCATATTCCTCAAGATACCTTGTATGTGGCCTAAATTGGGTGTATTTTTGTACAATTATCCTAAGAAGAATAATCAAAATTGAAGGGATAATGGAATGGTCATATAATAGTACAATAGTACAAGATGACAACTAGCAAAACTTGGTCACCAAGGACCCCTCCCAATGTTTATGCGCCACCCCCTCTCTATTCTCTCATTTTGTGTTTTCTCAATGTCCTCAATCCATGTGAGCCTCAATCCTAGCCTTTGATTCAAAATTAAAATCAAATCCTAGAGCACAACTAGTGCAAAATGACCTAACTACCCTTAAACCTAATTGCTTTCTATATATACCCTATTAACCTCACCTCACAAAAAAAAAAAGCTTTTGGCCTCACCATTCACTCATAAACCCTAGCACACAACTCCCTCCTCACCTTCTCTCCATTTTATGCGCCACCCCCTCTCCCTTCTCTCTAACTCACTTCTTCATTTCTCATCTACCCACACACATTCAATCCATCTTCCAAGCCTAAACACTAATTTTCAACCATCAATCCTTCATAAAATCACACAAAAGTTCAAGATCAAGGGTCATTTTTTGGAGATTGGAGACCAAGCTTGAAGATAAGTTGATTTGGTTGATTGTTTCTTCATCTATTGTGTTTATTTGGAGCTCATCTTAAGGTATGTGATTCCTAGACCCCTTCTCTTGTAAATCCTTGCATAAAGTCATCATTTCTTGCATATTTGTGAGATTTCCACTTCCAAAAATGTAGATCCTCTCTTTTAACTTCATTTTTATGCTTGTACATATGTTAATCTCATGAATCTTTGTTTTGATGCTTTGATTTTGGGGTTATATGCATGATTTTGTTGTTTTAAGTGAAATAAAATGTTATTTGCTTTGATAATGATTTCGCATGCTTCAAATAAATATGTGTTTTATGTTTTTTGTTGGTTATCATGGTTGAATCTTGTGAATAAATGCATCTATGTTTTGGTTATGTCACTCGCTTGCTTGATTTGGTTGACTTGTTAAAATAAATTGATGATTGGCCATTAAACTTGCAAATATTCAAACCTATGTTGTTAATTGTGAAATTTGTGATTTGAGAAAAATGAATTTGGGTTTTGGTTCATTTATGATCCACAAATGATCTTGGGTTATGCTAAGTTGGCAAGAGATAGGTTACTTCAACCTTGATGCCTATGCTTGTAAGCATTTAAAAATTCAATTCCCATTTGATGTGCTTGTGAAATGTGAGCAAAAAGGGGTCTATAAACAATTGAATTTGCGCACATGATTGGTCTCCAATGACCTTGATGCATCCTCAAGTTTAATCATGCTTTCTTTGCTCTTTGAGTTTATTGTAAATTGTTGTTTGAAGCTTGTGAAGTTTCGGCAAAGGATAGGTTCATTTAACCTTGATGCACATGCATTTTGCATATTCATGCATTCTTACCTATTCTTGCATCCTTGCCTACTCATGCGTTCTTGAATTGAAGCTTGGTACTCCATGCTTGATATACTTGTTTATGTGCTTGTGGTGCATTAAAATGTTGAATTGGCGTTCACAATTTGCTTGTTTTGATTTCCACCAATTGTTACTCGTTAGTAACTCTCCAAAACTTCAAAACCATGTTGCATACAAAGAACAACTTGTTACTCGTTAGTAACGTTCCAACTTCAAAACATTTTTTTGCATTTACATAATCATTGATAAACAACTTCACTTCTTCTCAAAACAATTTCAAACTATTTTTCACAAATCAAACTTTGTTGAGGATAATGCGAAGCCTTTGCTTGCACGATTGTCAACAATGGGGTGCTAGTGGTGATCACTTGGAGTCTTTGCTCAATTGATTATCATGAACACTCATTTTTCAAAAGAACTCTCATTTCACAAATTAAAAACTTTGTTGAGGATAATGCGAAGCCTTTGCTTGCACGATTGTCAACAATGGGGTGCTAGTGGTGATCACTTGGAGTCTTTGCTCAATTGATTATCATGAACACTCATTTTTCAAAAGAACTCTCATTTCACAAATTAAAAACTTTGTTGAGGATAATGCGAAGCCTTTGCTTGCACGATTGTCAACAATGGGGTGCTAGTGGTGATCACTTGGAGTCTTTGCTCAATTGATTATCATGAACACTCATTTTTCAAAAGAACTCTCATTTCACAAATTAAAAACTTTGTTGAGGATAATGCGAAGCCTTTGCTTGCACGATCGTCAATAATGGGATACTAGTGGTGATCACTCGAAACCTTTGTTGTTTGATCACTGTGAACATTCAATTTTCACAATTAAACAACTAAAAAATAAAAACCTTTTCTCAACAACCGAGAACTACGTAAGCTTTGAATTCTCCATCGCACTGGGAGATACGTAGGAGCGGGTCACATTCCCGTCAAGCACGACAAATGAAAACCATTTTCTTTTCAAAAAAAACAAACCCTTTTCCAAAACAAGGCAATTTCTAAAAACAAAACAATTTTCGAAAACAAGAACTACGTTGCTTTGATTCCCTCCCCGGGATACGTAGGCACGGTGCCCTCCCGTCAAGCGCAAAAGATTAAATTTTCCTCAAGTTTTTCCATAAAGTAAGGAGAGATAAAGAGAGATAAAAACAAAGCATTTCTTAAATCAACCTTTTAAATCACACGTCAAATCGAGGTTCCCTTTCAGTAGAAAGGATGTGTGGGGTGCTCGTACCTTCCCCATGCATAACCGACCCCCGAACTCAAATCTCGTGGTTCCAAGGACCATTGTCTTTCAAGAAAGGTTTTTTTCAATGTTTTACCTCTAAAAAAATATTGGTGGTGACTCCAATTCATGTTGTGCGAAGAGAAATCCCTCCAAAGGATTTTTCGGGGTGCAACACCGTTGAATCCCGAAGGACGGGTAAGAGATGCACCCTCTTGCGTAGACCAACTTGAAGCCATTTCTCTTTAAGCTGCCAGGCCCTTTAAACAAGAGTCTAGCTCTGATGCCACTTGTTACCAAGTGGCTTCAGTCTCTAGGGGGGTGAATAGAGATTTTTGAAAACAGTTCCCCTTTTTAACGACATAGATTAATTTTCGTGCAGGTTTATGGAATGAACGAATTAGGAAAAAAAAATAGTAAATAACAGAGTAGATTTATACTGGTTCACTCACCTCCCAGTGACCTACGTCCAATCCTGACAAACCCTTGTGAGTTTTTCACTATCAAATCAAAGCTTTAAACCGGGTGCTTTCAAACCCTTACAAAACTCAGACACTCTTCACTTAGGATACCCCACCTATATGCAAGAGCCCTGAAAAACAATTGAGAAAACAAGAGATACGCCACCCTTGATACAATCAAAAACCCTAGAGAGATTCCCCACTCTCTAGTATAACCCATGAGAGAGGTGAATACAACAACTTGAAGATTCCGAACCTAACCCATGAGAGAGGTAAGCTCAAAATGATGTAGAACGTGAAGAACAAGTGTGATACTGCAATAGGGTTCTTGTTCTTTATATCTTCTTTCATTATCTTGTTCTTCTTCATGTTATAATTTTGGTTATATTCATAACAATCAAAATAAACATTGATTGTAAAACAAGCACACACAAAATTATTGTCAAATCAATCAATTAAATAAACAGGACAATATATTATCAATATTATCTAAAAATATCATTAAATATCAACTCAACATATTTTAATAATTCAAAGACATAAAAGACCTTAAAATTTTTTAACCGATTATTCAAAATAATAATGGTAGTATATCAAGGCTAATAATTAAAAATAAAATGATGAAATAAAAACATATAATTTAAAATATACTAATTATTAAAAGTAGCATACACAACAATACTAATATATTGTTGCGTTAAAAACACACTTGAGAGCAAGTGTACTCTCTCGCAGAAGTAGTATAAAAGATATCGTATCCACAGGGATTAATTAGCAAGTACCAAACTAATCGAGATTATTTAATGTTTAGACGAAGAAATAATTTGGATGTTGTAGAAACAAAATAAAAAGAAATAAATGGCAAGAATTAATAAAAGATAGAATAATTTGGAGAGAGGTCTAGGGTCGCGGTTTCACTTGCAAGCTTCGATTCCCCTATGTCTAATTCTACCTGAATTCCCTTATTTTATTCAATTACCAATCCCTTTACTAAACCTATTAATCCGTTTGGTCATTCGTGATTAATATTCTTTTCCCTAAAGTAATCCTAGTTTGGTCATGCTAGAATTTAAATTTAAGAAAAGCATGAAGTACAAAAAGGTTGAATGATTGGAAGACTAAATTAAAGTTTGGTCATGCATTAATTATAGCCCCAATTATCCTATAGGTCCACCAACTAATTGCAGTACGGTCGCTGATCAACTAATTAATTATGAACATTCAAAGGGTTGTCAATCCTAATTATGTGATTAAAGCAATAGGACAATATTAATTGAAATAAAAACAGGAATTCAAATAAGAAATTAGAACATAAAGAGGTTTCTAAACATGCAAGATCCACCTAAGACCCTAGAAGAGGACTTAGGTGTCCATAATAATAAAGAACATTAAAAGAAAAAGAAGGTTCATGAATTACAGAAATAAGAATAACCCGGAAATAGAGAAGGTCTTAGTCTATGTCTTCAATCTCCTTCTTTTGCTCCAAAGCTCTTTCACGGTGCCAAATAACTCTTCTCTCCCTCCGTAGCGTTTCCGTAGCTCTCGTTTGTGTATGTGGTGTCTAGCCCCCTTTCACAAGTGAAGCTCTCCTTTTATATTAATTCATTTTCTTTCTCTCCAAGCAAAGGATCAAGTCAAGATTGCTTCCACTATTAATTGCAAGATATGCCAATCCCTAAATATTAGGATTTAGATCCTTCCTAAATATGTGTTGCTTGCTCTCCACTCCATGCCTCTTTCTTTCTCTCCAAGTCACATGTGCATCACTTTTAATTGAAATCTCCAAGAGGATCTTCTTTTTATTACTGTGGGCCTTCTTGCATTAATGGGCTTGGGCTTGCTTTCTTTTATTCTAACATTCCTTCTAATTTCAGACCATATTTATATTATTTTCTTTTTCTACCTTCCTGCAAATATAGAGTAATTTAAGTCAGTTATTTATTTAATCAATAATAATTACTCTAAAAACAACTCAAAATATCTCTAATAAATGCACTAAATTAGAGTTTATCATATATCCTCACATATGTGCATGCATGTTAATAAGAAATTTGGGGTGTTATAGATGTGACCTCCCTTTTTATCTGGGTGAGACGCTCTTGTTTTAGCATCACCTGAGCTCGGCTGTCCAGTAGCTCTAGGAGTTGACGAATCCCCTATTAATGGAACATAATGGTTTCTTGGAGGACAGGGGCCGGTTGTGGAACCTAGGTCTTCACATCATCATAGGGAAGAGTTTTAGCAGCGCCCTCAGGCGTCTCGATGGGTCGATGCTGAACCTCAGCAACACTTCGAACTCGCAGAGTCAGTCTGGTGGAGGGTCTACCTCGAGGTGCCATAGGATGTAGGAGCAAAGTCAGAGGATTAGAAGAGATAAGGTGAAAGATATGGATCTCCCACTATGGTCACTAATGATTTTACCTTATCTGGACTCGGGTGGCCCGGCCTGGATAGTCGGTAGGGTTCTCCAGATGAAGTCGAACCTCGGAGCTTTACCCTAGAGGTGGTACCTGCCATGATACTCTGACGCCCAAGTCTGAAGCAGGAGGTCATATGGGAAGTATGAGAGAGTCAAAAAGTTTACCTGATGTAAGGGGTTGACCTCTATTTATAGACTTGACATGTGTCTCAAGGGTTGGGCACGCCTAATTGTCAGGTTGTATCCTGACCGTAGGATCGGTAATGTGATCTCCGCCGTTGGTGATAATTGTGCATCGGTCGCCTAGGGCAATATGGCTGATTACGCCGTTGAGTCGTGTGTGTGGGTAGTTTGTATTGGCCTGTGCCCTTGCCCATGGTATTTGTCCAAATATATGTCTTCCCATTAAGTCGTTGAATTTAATTTATGTTTTCTAATACTTATTTTTTAATATTATGAAGATCAATAATCATTAACTCGTACATAGTATAGGTATGTGCTGTAAAAATTGATATTCTGTTTACTTAGCTAATTAATTGTACCATAATGTATGTAGTGTACTGCAAATACTGAATAAAAAGTAAAAAATATATATATTAATTTATACTAATTTGATATGTTTATAAACTCATAGAAATCATACTCTATTACATTACTCAACGATAACAGCACTTCTAAACTTACAAAATGGTGTCATCTCGTACATATGGTTCATCCGATGGACAATTTTATATTTCCAAAGAGACTTTTATATAATACTAGTAGAGTTTCTTTGTAAAAAATTCATTTATATCTTATTGATAGTACTCATGAATATGATGCATCTAGAACAAGGGTTTGGATTCTCTCCCCCACTGAAAATTTCCAGTAGGAGAGAGAAAAATAGATCAATTAAAATATTATTATTTTATTGGATGAGTCTTTCTCCCTCCTATTGAAAATGACCGAACCGGATCCTCACCCCAAGAACAAATACATTAGTTTTTGTTTAATCCAGTACATATCGCACATGCTTATGTCGTTATGTGACTTGATTATACTCAATCAAAAGTTCAAATGACATTGTTGTAATATTATTTGTAAAATATAAAGATTCTAATAGTATTGTTGAGTTAAGGACAAATTTAGAATTGGGCTAAAATAATTTTAGATTTTGTTTAAGTCATATTTTACAACAAAATATGAGCATACATTGTAGAATAATGGTTCGTGTCATCAAAGTTGCAAACATGAGTGTGTTTCAAATAGACAAATAACATGTGGGTTTTGGAAGCAAAACAACATTAACTATCAATAAGTCATACCCAAAAGGGATTGTCTAGATTAACCAAAAATAAAGTATATATAACCTTTAACCTAACAGCCGCCATCAACCTATCGTCACCACCATCCTAATCCCATATCCATTTTTCGATCCATCCCCTAATACCTTTTTTCGTTTTGCGATTCCCAGCAACAATCTGAAACCGATTTGCATCAATGTATTGAAACTGATTTCCAGCAACACCATCGTCAAAACTGATTAGTGACGAAGAATCAGAATTTCAACCCGATCCGACCCGAATTTCAAGCGGAATCGTTGGCCTGGTCTGGTGTTTCTACCGTGTTTAATGGAGCTTTTTGTTGGTGATGAGAACTTCTGGACAGAGATTAAGCTGGCGACGTGATCTTATGGAGCCCAATCAGCTAAGTTTTATTCTTCCTCTAAGTTTTCTTTTTATTTGATCTAAGTTTTGTTTTTATTTTTCTGCTGGTTTGCTGTTTGTTTTCTTTTGTTGTTGGTGTTCTTTACCGTGATGATGTGAATGCGATGAGAGAGGAAGAGCGTGAGAGAGCGAGGTTGTATGAGGAAGGCAGATTGAGAGATCGGTTGGAGGGGCTGGGAGGGAGGTCGTATGAGGTCCAGGTGGAGAGGGGGTGAGTGGGGTGTGGAATATGAGAGACGACGATGCTGATTATGGTTGAAGGAATTTGGGTGATTTCGGCCATCACCGTGGTCGTCAGGAGAGGCTCTTTAGACGGACGGGTAGCAATCAAGGACGGGACGGATCGAGGTCGAGAGAGGGGGTTGCCCGAAGGAGAGGATGGTTTGCAAGTTGTTAATGGTCGTAGAAGGGGAGCGAGAAGAGGGGTTGTGAAACCCATGAAGACCGATCTTGTTATAGCTTCCAAGGTTGATAAAAGCGATGGAGTCCTGACTTCTTTTTTCATCACAAATTTCCCTGAGCTTTATCAGGCCAAAGATTCTTTAGTTGTGTTCAAAATCTATGGGAATGCTCAAGAGGTCGTCATTCCTGCGAGAAGAGACAAAGTTGGTAGGAGGTTTGGATTCGTCCATTTTTTGGCAGTCAAGGAGCCATGTAACTTCACTGTGAAGCTCGACAATATCTTTCTTCAAAAAATGAAGTTGTTTGTCAACCAGCCTAGGTTCGACACGGTGGGAGTGGAGACTATTCAGAAAAGTCAAGTTCCTGCGAAGGTTGCAAGTGACCTCAAGAAGGCGCAATCCACGACTCGGATGTGGGTGACCAAGAAACAAAGGGGGGAATCTAATAATTATAACAAACCTATTGTGGATAGAGCCGGTGTTATGGATAAGAGCGCAACTGGCAGTGTGGTGGATGTTAAATTTATCCCTTATCCTGAGACAATTTCAAATCTTAATGCTACTATGGTCTATGAGGCTTTGTACCCGAGTAAAACCTATTTTATTCAGAATGAGTTTTTTCCGCAAGGGTTTTTTTTGGTGAAGGTTACACCCTTAGGGTTGAGGATTGGTGTGGCCCCATGCAATGGAGTCTTCCGGCTAATCGAAAGGATTTAGTGTCTAGTTCGGATGACGAGGGATCAGAGATCCGTGATCATTGGCCAGAGATTCATTCAGAGGAGGAGCATGTACCTCCTTCTGGGGAAGAGAATGATGGAGGTTTCTCTAAGAATCAATCAAAGAATCAATCTAAGGACGAGTTGGCGAATAATGACTCTTTATCTCATGTTAGTGATTCTGTTAATAAGAGGGATGTTGAGCCGGAGGGGGATGTGGAAGGTGGAATTAAGTCTATTCCCCTTTGCTCATTGAGCAAAAGTTGAAGGACGATGGGATTTCGACCCAGGATTCTTCCTTAAGCCTTGTTCCATCTGTTAGGCCCATTGATCTCCCTTCAATCCCAAAATCCAGGAGTGTTGCTTGCGATCTTCATTCTGATCCTAGTGCGAGTCAAAATGTAAACTCCCATGACGGTGGGGCTGAATCTTCGATGGCATCATCCCTTCGTAAGGTTAGATGCATAGAGGTAGCTCGTGCTGCGTTTTCTAATTGTTCTGCAGCTGCGTTTAAAGGTAAAAACCAGTCACAACCTTCACCTAAGAGCTGTGAGGGTCCAGTATGGAGTGGTGGTTCCTTAGGCGATTCTGGTATTCAGGCTGGTAAAAAATGTTTCTTGGTTCTTCATCAAAAAGCTACAGCTCAGAAGGTTTGGAATTATGAATCTGCTTTGGGGGTGGAGGGAGTAAGCCCCGATTCTATTTGTATTGATTTAATAGTTGCAGGAGAAGCTAGGGATCAAGCGGCAAAAATTCTGAGGGAGAAAAAAAAGTGTACTCAATGAATATTGTATCATTAAATATTAGAGGGTTGGGTGATAGCGCCAAAAAAGATACATATGGCGGCTATCATCAAAAGAGGTAATTTCGTTATTGTTTGTATCCAAGAAACTAAGAGGGAGTTGATGGATGATGCTCTGGCTCGTAGCTTTTGGGGGCAGCAAGGCTTCCAATGGATTGCGAAGCCATCAGTGGGTCTTTTTGGGGGTATTCTTATGATATGGAAAACTGGTTTGTTTGAGGTTAAGAGTTGTTTTGTAGGTGCGGGGCATGTGGATTTGTGTTGTTTGTGGCAGAATTCTTTATTATATTTGGTGAATGTGTACGCCCCGGGTTTGATTACTGGGAAAAGAGAAGTCCGGGAGGCCATCTTTACTTTGAAAAATCAGGGTGACCAAGGTGAATGGTGTGTTGTGGGGGATTTTAATGCTGTCTCCTCTTTGGAAGAACGTCAAGGTAACAGTACTCATTTTCATAGGGTGGACATGCTAGAGTTTAATTTGTTTATCGCCAATATGGAGCTTGTGGATGTCCCTTTGTTCGGGAAGTGGTTCACTTGGTTTTGTCCTGATGGTTTGTCTAGAAGTAGATTGGATCTTTTTTTAGTCTCCGAGGGTTTGGTTTCTTCTTGGAAGATAAATGGTCAATGGGTGGGTGATAGAGATATATCAGATCATTGTCCTATTTGGTTGCTTAGGTCCTCTAAGGACTTGGGTCCGAAGCCTTTTTGTTTGTTTAATGGTTGGCTAGATCACCCCGACTTCAATGGTTTAGTGGAGCAATGGTGGAAAGGTTTTTCTGTTAAGGTAAAAAAGGGGTGTGTGATCAAAGAGAAACTCAAGTTACTGAAGGCTAAGCTAAAGGTCTGGAATAACGAGGTGTTTGGTCGGTTGGATCTCAGTATTATCAATCTTATTTCTGAGATAAATGATCTTGATCGGGTCATCTTAGAGGGGGGGTATGATGGAAGGTGTGGCAAAGTTGAAGGAAGTGTGTTCGACCTTTTCGAAGCAGCTTTATGTCAAAGAGGGTATGATCAAACTGAAGTCTAGATCTAACTGGATTAGAGAAGGGGATCTCAATACTAGGTTTTTTCATGCTTGCATCAAGAATCGTAGTAGAGCTAATCAGATTGTGTCTTTGAATAGGGATGGGATGAGGTTGGAGGAGGTGAAACAGGAAGTGAAAAGATTTTTTGAAGATAGTTTTGTGGAGTCGCATTTGCAGAGACCTATTCTCAGTGGTATAGAGTTCGGTAAGATCAGCGTTGATGAATATTGTTATTTTATAGTTCCATTTTCAGAGGAGGAGGTGAAAGAAGAAGTGTGGAATTGTGCTGGGTATAAATGTCCTGGTCTCATTGGTTATAATCTCAACTTTATTAAAAAATTGCTAGGAGGTTGTGAATGAGGATGTTATGGGTTTCTTTGATGAGTTTCTTGTTAACGCGGTGCTGCCAAAAGCAGTTTCAACTTCGTTTATTGCTCTTATTCCCAAAAAGGATAACTCTCAAGATTTAAGGGAGTATCGTCTGATTTGTCTCATAGGGTGTATCTATAAAATTTTGGCTAAAGTGTTAGCCGGTAGATTGAAAAAGGTGCTTCCTAGAATTATTTCCTCGTGTCAATTGGTGTTTCTTTTGGGTCGTCAGATTTTGGATGGGGTGTTGGTGGTTAATGAACTGGTAGAGAGAAGGAAGGCTGAGTGCATGCTTTTTAAGGTTGACTTCGAAAAAGCTTATGATTCTGTCTCTTGGGTGTTTCTTGAATATATGTTGGGTCGGATGGGGCTTTGGTGCTATGTGGATTAAATGGATTAGAGCCTGCTTATTGAACTCTTCGATGTCTGTTCTAGTTAATGGGAGCCCTACTTAAGACTTTCAGATTCACAGGGGGCTTATGCAAGGAGATCCTTTATCTCCTTTTCTTTTTCTAATCGTTGTCGAGGGATTAACAGGTATGGTTCATAAAGCGGTACGGGATGGTCTTTTCTCTGAGTTCATGGTTGATAACAATCTTAGTTTTTCGTTGTTACAATTTGCAGATGACACTATTGTGCTTGGTAAGGGCTTGTGCAATAAGGGCTTGTGGGGTAAGGGCCGAACCGTTTATTGGGTGTCTTGGGAGAAGGTGTGTAGACCTAAGAAGGAGGGTGGCTTGGGGGTGAAAAACCTGGAAGCTTTTAATTTAACTCTTTTGAGTAAGTGGAAATGGAGGTGCATTAATGATTTTACTGCTAGTTGGCGACCGCTTCTTTATCATTGATATGGGGATCCGAAGTTTGTTCTCATGGGTGCTTTATCTTCTACTGGTGGCACTAAGGATTCTTTATGGTGGAGAGACTTATTACTTTTGGAAGATGGTGTTCCCTCATGGCAGGGTGCCTTTGCGTCTGCTCTTAGGCCGGTGTTGGATACGGGGAGGTTGATATCCTTTTGGTTGCATAGGTGGGCTAGCATTGAGAATTTTAAGAACTTTTTCCCTATCCTTTTCCATTTAGCAAAGCTTATGGGTATTGGATTGATAATACTTGGCATTGTAACCTCGAATGGGATCGTACTCTGTCTGTTGATGAAAGGGCTGAATCTAACACTTTGAATTATATTTATCCCGACGATTCCGTTCAAGATTGATGGCAGTGGAGGCTTGAGAAATTCCATGAGTTCACGGTTAAATCCTGTTATGCTCTTATGTTGAATATGATGTATCATGATAGGTTGGATAGCGACACTCAAAGTCCTTTAGATGATATGTGGCAGCTTTCGATTCCCACTAAGGTGGGGGTTTTCGGTTGGAGATTGTTGCTGGGAAAGCTCCCAACTCGCGACGCTCTTATTTCAAAGGGTATTATTATCGACCCTCATGGGTCGTGTTGTCCTTTTTGTTTTGAGGAGGATGAATCTATTTCCCATTTATTTTTTCTTTGCAGGTGTTCCCGATCTGTTTGGACATCTATTCAAACTTGAATGGGCATTACATTTATGAATTCTCTCGTAGGTGTTGCGCATTTTAAGGCTCATGGGCTCATGCTGGATTCCAATAAGGCCGGGAGATTAAAATATTTACTCTGATGGCAGTCACGTGGTGTTGCGCATTTTAGGGATCAAGTCTTTAATTCTCAAATGGTTGTCAATCATGTCAAAACTATATCCTGGAGCTGGTTTATTAGCATTGAGGGCCGTAATTCATCTTTAAATATTTCTATTTGGTAGGGAAATCCTCTTATTTGTATGAAATCAGTTTAATCTGGACTTTGGTCTCATTCTTCCGGGGATACTCTTTCCTACTTGGGTTTTTTTCCCATGGGGTTTTGACCCAATGAGGTTTTAATGAGGCCCCTTGTATCTGCATCGGTTGGGGTGTCTGTTTGCACCCCTTTTAATATAATTTTTGCTTATAAAAAAAAGTATATATAACATATGAAAGAAGGGCAAGGTATGTACACAAGTCAAGGGGGGTGCTGAAATATGGAGACCAAGTATTTCCAAGATATGATTAAAATGGTCATTAGCTGGGCGTAGTATAAACTATAAGAACATGTAATGTTTGCTACTTGTTGTTCACACTCTTTTCGTTGGGGGGCGGGGGGTGGAGGTACTCTTTTTTCTCCCGGGTCTTTTTCTTAATGGGATTTGACCTTGGGAGGTTTTAACGAACCCTCATTGTGTTGTATGGGTTGGTGCACCATTGTGCCTCGTTTCTAATAAAATCTCTTTCACTTATCACAAAAAAAGTATATATAACATTTAAGTTAAAACTAGTTAAAATTTATATTATAGTGTTGAAAAAGGCGCAGTGATTTGAAGGACTCAAATAACCCGTGAGGTTTTACAGCATAAGTCCATTAAAAGATTGGTCCCCATATGACCATTGGCATCATAATTGCTACTTGAGGAAATAAAGTGTTACAAATCTCATCCTTAAAGATCCTCTTTCTCTTATTTATTCTACTATACCCACATCTTCTCTTTCTTTAATGAATGGCTAGAATTTCAATGGACTCTCATGTTACTTGAGATGATCCTTTCCCGACCGTATGTACATTTAGTTTGGAAAGTTACAATCATTAATAGAAATCTCATTTCCAACCACGACCAGTCAACTAAAGTCTAAAATTGAAAATCTAAATTTTTCAGCTCTTCAAAAGTTGTTTTGAAGTGATCGAAAAAAACACACTTTTATCTCCCTTTGCAAAATCACACCACCCACTTCTTGATCTACATCAACAGAACCCCAATTGCCCCTTTACAAAATGCATGGGGATTAGCCCTATTTATGCTACTCTTGTTGGACTTTACATAACTAGAAGGACGCCTTTGGATTCTCTCCTTCCATTCTCCCTAAATCTCCCTCCTTCCTCTCTATCTCTCTCTTACTTTCACTCTCTCTCATCATTAAAAAATGTTAAATAAATGATATGAGAGAGTGAAAGTAAGAGAGCGATAGAGAGGAAAGAGGGAGATGTAGGGAGAGTTGAAGGATACAAGAATTTAATGCTAGAGAATAAGAATACTCTAGAAGCATTTAATGCTAGTAGTTGATACTCCATCCGGGCGGATTTTTGGAGTTAAATTTGGTTCCAAATATAAGAAACTAATTCAGTTTTTTGTGTATATTTATTGCTTAAGTACCAATTTTACCCCCATGGAATGCTTTGTTTTTCCAGTTTTTAAGATGTGAGTAGGAGTAGTGCACATAAATCTAAGAGGGGAGTTATTTCATATGTGGAGTTGAGTGAAGGGTATTTTGGAGACTTAACTTCAAAAAGACAAGAATTAAAGGAGTTCATTGGTAATGACGATTTTTGTATTTTCTTATTATAATAGGGACCGGAGGGAGTACCAAGTACCAACAACAATAATAAAAGTGTGTTGCCCTATGTAGTGACACCAGGTCTATATCATTCCCGTCAAAGGCTTTCACCTTTTTTTCCCAGCTGACCAATAATTATAAAGTGATTAATGTAGTTTGTCAAACAAAGTTTTCAAATTTAGTCATATTAATATATAATTATTGTTATGGATTGGGTTGCGCACGCCAATTCGCTGAGGCTCAAAGCCAGCGACTAGATCCATGATGGACGGCCAAGATCTAAACCCTAGATTAGACGACTCTACCTGCACAGTGCCCAAGGTATGGACACTTCCCAAATTTTACCTATAATCGACTTCACTCGCTGACTTGAGCGTCAGCGTGTCTTTGCAGGTACAACGCCCCTCGGATCGGAGTTCGGTTGATCAAGACCAGACACTACCAACTATCCAGGATCGTCTACAGTTTCCGAGATACGGTATAGATCAGTGGCGACCACAGTGGGAGAATCTCGTACTATAGTTCCACTCCCTCTTTCCTTGACCAACAACGGCTCCACAGTTACGACCTAGAACTATGCCTCGAATCAAGAGTGTTATCGAGGGGCCAGTCGGACCGCAGATGACTCTGGAAAGGGTGGCAATCTCGCTTACCTTCAGCTCAGCACGTGCCTGTAACTTAGCACAGGCGCTGATTCGTGGGAGATCAACACAAGTCCAACTTCCACTTCCCCGTTCGAAGGTCTCGGTACCGATCGATGCTATCCAACAACTCGTTCAATTGTTGAATCGGCAAGTTGAGGCCGACCAGTAGCGAACCCAGCATTTCTCTCGGTTGGAAGCAGAAATTGCTTTCAATTGGGTTCGTAACATCCCAGATTGGAGTTCCCCTCAGCGCAACACTCCCAGGCGGAGAACTCATGGCCGCAGGCACCATCGATCTCCTGCTTGGAGGAGGCATCGTCACTGCTCCCGACCTCGTCACAAAGGAGGGAGAGGATCTCGGGCTCCCTCAAGTCGGACTCTTGATAACACCTATCATCCTAACGAGTCCCCACAGCATTGCTCATCTTTCGCTTCCTCCTCACCTAGGCGACATTCCAAAATTCGGGAACGATCCCGAAGGCAGAAACGTCGTCGCCCTCGCTCACGGAGGTTGCCCGACAAATACGACTATCACCTGTCTCCACCCAAGGAGAAGTCCGCCAGGCGTAAAGGGCCATTCACTAGCAAGATAGACTACTTTATGGTCCCAAGGCACCTGGAGAACCCTCTGAGGGCTTGAAAATGTATATTGGTACCGACGACCCTTATTGCCATCTCGACTACTTCGACAGAGTAATGCAGTGCCGGAATGTCCTGGAAGAAATCAAGTGCAGAATCTTCCCTCTCACCCTTGAAGAGTCGACGTTGGACTGTGTATGGGAGCTCAAGCCATGTTCCATCTCTTCGTGGGATTTGTTGGCTAACCTCTTCTCTACCCACTCCGCTCAATCAAAGATGTAGCCGAAATCCCGCAAGGTACTACAAATCATCCGACAAGGCGAGAATGAATCTCTGAGTGATTATATAGAAAGATTCAACTGTGAGGATGCACAACTTAGAAACCCTCGACGACTCCTTCCGAATTTATTTTATGGGAGCTTGTTTAAAATTGATGTCAAGGTAAATCAGCCTGAGACTCTCGCAGAGTTCCTCCAGAGATCTCAGAAATAGATTGATCATAAAGAAGGTGACGAGGCTGGCCAGTTTCATGTTAGGCTCGAATGGCCCAAGCCTCGGAATGAGAAAGAACATCAGAACAACAAGGAGTCCAAGCCCTGTAACAGTCACCAGGAATACGCTAGGCTTAATTGAACCAGGGCCAAGATTTTGGCGGAGTGTGTTAACACTGAGTTTAAGGACATTAAGTTTCCCGACGCACTCCCACATAGGTCGGGACAGTGTTCCAACATATACTGTCGGTATCACTGAAGTAACGGCCATGACACAAATTGTTGTAAAGCCTTAAAGACGACATTGAAGACTTGATCAAAAAGGAGAAACTAGGTCAGTATGGGAGTAAACCACCTCAGAAGGATGGTGAGACTAATGAGAAAAAGGATGACCCCAAAAAGAAGTTCAAAACAAAGGAGGAAACCTCGGATGAAGAGCAAGATACCCGGAAGTCTAGAGGACGACTGGTGGTGATGGTTATGTCGGAAGGCTACCCTAGTGAAGGAACTGGGAAAAATATGAAAAGGAACTAGAAGGAGATTATGAATGTGGCTTCCACCTCGTCAACTCCAGAACTACCAAGCTGATCTCCATTAGCTTTTGGCGATCAAGATCTGCTTTATGGGAAGCCCAAAAAGCATATACTGCTCTTAGTCTCAGCAGTAATGGCCAATATGGAGATTAGAAGATTTCTTGTTGAACAAGGAAGTTCTGTTGACGTCGTCTTCATTGATGTCCTCAAGAGGTTAAAAATATGGAAAGAAGACCTCACTCCATAAAGGGCAACGGCCCTTTCCGGGATCAATGGATCACGAACCAGACCGCTTGCTTACTTGGAGCTAATGGTCACTTTTGGGGAGGAACCAATGGTTAGAACTATAAAAACCAAGTTCCTTATCCTACCTTGGCCATCGATCTAAAACTGCATCATTGGGAGGCCGACCTTGGGAAAGCTCGGAGCAGTAGCTTCCATGGTTCACTTGAAGATGACATTCTACTCCCACTTGCAACAAAGTCATCACCGTCAATGACGACCTAGAGTCTGGTGAGAGGTGTTATTACCTGCATCTCAAGGCGGATCAGAAGGCAAGGGAGGAAGAGGATCCCCTGGAAGAAGTTTAGAAAACTATGAGGAAGAGAGGAAAGAGCAAGGCTGCCTCAGAAGTTGTAAAGAAAAGCGCGCCCAACCTGATAAAGATTTTGTTGAAATTTAGCTGGGGGATGACTCGATCAAATCCGTGAAGATCAGTGCTTACCTATCTGAAGAGGTGAAGGTTGAGCATAGTGCCTGAAAGACCATGCCAACCTCTTTGCTTGGTCCCCTGATAATATGCCTGGAATCCCTGCGGAGGTCACCTGCCATTACCTTGCTGTCAACCCTGATGCTAATGCAAACATTGTAACTGTGGTCAAGTATACAACTTGGTTCTCAAACCCTGTATTGGTTAAAAAGAGTAATGGAAAATGGCGCATATGCATTGATTATACCAAACTTAGTAAGGCATGTCCTATGGAGGCCTTCCCTGTTCCCAGCACTGATAGACTAGTCGATAATGGTTCTTGTTTTGATTTACAACCAAATTTCGATACCCTTGAGCCACGGTAAATAAAATAAATCTTGAATAAAGCAAGACAATGTATAGGACAAAGAAAGGATACAGACCTTCAAATGCAATATTGCTGATATAGCTTTTGGGATCATATTAAACACTGTACCATAATTTCATGAATAATGAAAGATAACAAATAACAATCAGTTGCCAAAACTCAAGAGAAGATAGGAAAAGAAAAGCCTTTTAAAGATATGAAAAGCAAGATAATCAAATCAGATTCTGCACATCAAATATGAAAAGGAAGGCAACCAAATTTGCCATATGCAGCTACACAACATATTTTATAGCCATACCAAATTAGAATTTCAGCCAAACAAATTATGAGTGATATATTATCAATTGGCTACACTACTTTCGAGTCTATCTTTTTTATGGATAGATATTCAATCCATCCACTAACACTTTTAAAACATAAAAAAAATCTTTTAATAAAAAACTATCTTTATGAAATTTTTTTTCTTTTTTTTTAAAACTGGCAGCAATTTAAATAATTTTTTATATTTATAAATATATAGTATAAATATATATATATATATATATATCTACATATATATATATATATATATATATATATATATTATATATAATATAAGTAATAGGTGGTGGTTGCAGCGGTGGCCGGCGGCGGAGCTCCGGCGACCGTTGTGGCGGTTGACGGCGGAGCTCCGATGGCCCACGGTGGTTGGGGTGGCGGCTCTCCAGCGACCCGCTGCGGCTCTGGCGGTGGTTGGTGGCGGCTCTCCGTCGGCCGGCGGTGGCGGCTTCTATTTATTTTTAAAATATATATTTATATTTTGTCAAATATATATATATATATATATATATATATATATATATATATATATATATATATATATTTGTTTCTGATTTTTTAAAAAAATTTCTGGAAAAAATTATATTTTTAAAAACTGAAAAGTATTTTTATAAATATATTTTTGGTAAAAAGTATTTATTATAATTATTCAACGGATTTTGATTTTGTATTTATTGACAATCCATTGGATTTGAAAAAACTAATGGATGGATCACAACGAACCATAAATCAAGTGGATGGATCCAATCCAATCCATTTATAATTTTATTTTTTGTAACGGATGGATTGGATGGATTTTGTTATGGATGAACCGGATATCCACCGGAAAAATGGATCATTTTGACACCCCTCATATTATGGAATAAGTTTCGGTTCCTAAGTCCCATGTTTGAAAGATAATATAATATCAGCAACAGAAATGTAACATGTTTGAAAGATACCAATCTAAATAACTCCATCTTACCTTTCCAGGAGATACTTGTTAGGTATCAGAATAACATAAATAATAACGCAACTAAAGCAAAGGTTGAGAAATGTAATGTATTCTTCCTGTATATTTCTCTCTATTGCAGATTACATCGTGAATACATAATAGCTTCTATTTATATAGCAATTATTACTATTTTATTTATAGGTTCAAGAGAAACTTATTCTCTTCCTTAGAATTCCTACGGTAAAAATTTTACCACCTTTATTTAGTAAAAAGATTTTATGGTGTTGACCATTTCCATAACTTAAATGTGACTTTACATCTTCACAATCTCCCACTTAAAGTCACTTTTGTGAACTTTCCATCATGCCGTAGGAGGATCGACACCATGTAAATTTGTCAGCATGGATTGACTTTGTCATAACATCTGCTAGATTGTCTTTGGTGTGAATTTTCTGCATATCAACACTCCCTTGCTCTACCACTTCTCGAACAAAATGGTATTGAACACCTATGTGCTTTGTTCTCGAATGAAAAGCCGGATTCCTTGCAATGTGCAAGGCACTCTGACTGTCACAATACACAACAATTTGTTGTTGACTGTGCCCGAGTTCTTCCATTAGCCTTTGTATCCAAATAGCTTCCTTGCAAGCTTGCGTAGCTGCCATATATTCAGCTTCTGTAGTAGATAGAGCTACGACAGTTTGTAATTTTGACAGCCAACTTATTGCTCCTCCTGCAAGTGTGAACACATAACCAGTAGTGGATCTTCTTTTATCAAGATCACCTGCAAAATCAGAATCAACATAACCCTTGACAATAAAGTCCAATCCTCTGAAACATAATGAAACATCTGAGGTTCCTTTTATATATCTCAGGATTCTCTTAACCGCATCCCAATGCTCTTTACCAGGATCCGCCATAAATCGACTAACTGCTCCCACTGCTTGTGCAATGTCTGGCCTTGTACATATCATGGCATACATAAGGCTTCCCACCGTTGATGCATAGGGTACTCGAGACATTTCCATCCTCTCCGCTTCATTGCTAGGATTCATACTTGAGGATAATTTATAATTGATAGGAAGTGGGGTAGATATTGGCTTACAGTCTTGCATGTTGAAGCGTCGCAAAACTTTTCGTAGATAATTTCTTTGAGAAAGCCAAATCTTCCTATCTTTTCTATCTCGGTGAATTTGCATCCCTAAAATCTTGTTTGCTGGTCCCAAGTCCTTCATATCGAACTCCCTAGCCAATTGTGCCTTCAATTCTTGGACTTGATCTTTGTTGGGGCCTACCACCAACATGTCATCCACATACAACAACAAAATGATAAAATCATTATTACCAAACCTATTGTAGTATGTACAATGGTCTGAATTAAGTCTATTGTATCCAAGGCTAACCATGAAGGAATCAAATCTCATGTACCAACATCTGGGCGCCTGTTTTAAACCGTACAGAGATTTGGTCAACCTGCAAACCAAGTTTTCCTTTCCTTGTTCTTCAAAACCTTCTGGTTGGAGCATATATATTTCTTCTTCAAGCTCTCCATGAAGAAAAGCAGTTTTAACATCTAATTGTTCAAGATGTAAATCAAATGCAGCACACATAGCCAAAACTATTCTGATAGTAGTGAGTCTAACAGCTGGGGAGAATATTTCATTGAAATCAATACCTTCTTTCTGAGCATACCCTTTAACCACCAGTCTTGAACGATATCGTGCTACTTGATCGTTACCATCTCATTTGATTTTGTATACCCATTTGTTCCCAATGGCTTTCCGACCCTTTGGGAGTTGAACGAGTTCCCATGTTTTATTTCTATGCAAGGCTTCCATTTCTTCATGCATTGCTGCCATCCTAAGAGAAGCATCTGAGCTTCTTCCAGCCTCCTGAAAGGTTGTTGGCTCCCCTTCTTCTGTTAAAAGACAATATGCATCATGAGTTGTCATTGCATAGTCTGAATGCCAGGCTGGTTTTATGATCTGACGTGATGATCGCCGAACGTTTGTATTATTGGACTCATCTGGTGCTGGTTCCTCTGGTTCTACTTCAGAAGAATCATCTTCTTTAGACTTCATTTCTATCTCAACTATAGTAGTTTCTTTGGCAGTGCTGTCATGTTTCTACTCACTTTGCAGTTCATTTTCTGCAAAGACTACATCTCTGCTAACAACAAGCTTGCGAGCAGTGGGATCCCACAAGCGATACCCCTTCACGTTGTCAGCATAACCCAAGAATATACATTTTCTAGACTTTGGATCTAGCTTTGTTCTTTCTTGGGAGTTGTACATCGCATACACAGTGCATCCAAACACATGTAAGGAAGAATAATCAGGTGGCTTTCCGTTCCAAATCTCCATTGGTGTTTTCAAACCAATTGCAGTTGACGGTGATCGATTGATCACGTAATAGGCAGTTTTCACGGCCTCTCCCCAGAAAGCCTTGGCCACTCCTGCTGTTCTCAGCATGGCTCTTGTTCTATCTAGGAGAGTTCTATTCATTCGCTCTGCTACACCATTCTGTTGAGGCGTATGTGGAACTGTGAATTGTCTTGTAATACCCTCATGTTTGCAGAATGTCAGAAAGTCACCATCTACATATTCTCCTCCGTTGTCTGTTCTTAAGCACTTTATTCTTTTACCAGTTTCAAGTTCCACTTGTGCTTTTTATTCTTTGAATACTGAAAACACATTTGACTTCTTCTTGATTGGGTACACCCATAATCTCCTGGAGTGGTCATCAATAAATGACACAAAATATTTTGCTCCTCCCATGGATATTTGTGGTGACTCCCACACATCAGAATGTATCAAGTCAAGTATGTATTTGCTTCTAGTAGTTACTCTGGAAAACTTCAATCTATGTTGCTTGCTTGTCACACAGTGCTCACAGAAGGACAAATTCACTGTCTTGAGCCCGGGTAAAAGATTTTGTTCCGCAAGAGCTTTCAAACCACGTTCCGACATATGGCCTAGTTTGTGATGCCACACCATTGTTGTTTCTTCTTGGCTTGCTACAGCAATCAATGCATTAGCATCTTGCAATGTATCTCCCACAAGCATGTATAGATTATTTGTGAGCTTTTCTGCTTTCATCACCACAAGGTTTCCCTTTACTACTTTTAAGTTTCCACCTTCAGTGTGGATCTTGCACCCGAGGTCATCAAATTGCCCAATAGACAATAAATTCTTCTTCAAGTCCTTTACATGACGTACCCCTTGTATTTTGCGAATAGTACCATCATGTGTCTTTATTTTGACAGTACCAATCCCAACAACTTCTAAAGTGTGATCATTACCCATGAATACAGATCCTTCCGAGATAGGTTCATAGGTGCAAAACCAATCCTTGCGTGGAGTCATATGCCATGTGGCACTTGAGTCCACTATCCAAACATCATTGAGGGCATTTCCACCTTTAGAACTGATTGCTGCTCCGCTATACAAGATTTCTCCATCATCTACGGTACTTGCAACACAACCTTGAGAGGTTGACGCTTCTGATGTCTTCTCTCCACTCCCCTTGTTGTTCCAACACTCCCTCTTCAAATGTCCTCTCATACCACAATTGTAGCATTTGAGATTCTTCCTTCTTTGAGATTTCGATCTACCACGATCTTGACTCCCACTAGATCCTCGTTCCGTTGATCTGCCTCTAACCATCACTAAAGCCTCTGCTTGCTTTTCTAACCTTTCTTCCTTATTCTTGCGTCTAGATTCTTCTTCAATAATTGCACCAGCAACATCATCAAAATGAAGAGAGTCAGCAATATTGTTGTTTGTAATGTTGATGATGAGTTGATCATATGAATCAGGTAAACTCTGAAGTAGAAGTTCTGCACGTTCATTTTCAGCTATCTTGAAATCTGACCCCGTGAGCTGAGCAAATAGTGTATTCATGGTATTTATGTGATTTGTTATTGATATGGATTCATTCATCCGGAGAGTGTAGAGCCTCCTTTTTAAGAAAATTCTTGTGTGAAGTGACTTGACCTCGTACAATTTAATAAGAGCATCCCAGATTTCCCTTGCAGTCTTTTTCTCTGCAATACTTGACAATACCGAGTCTGCCATTGCTAAGTGCAAATTGGCAACAGCGTTGTCATCCATCTCTTTCCACTGTTGATCAGTGATATCTGCAGGTCTACCATCAATTGCGTCTAGGCAATTGTCTTTTCTTAGAACCGCCCTTATCTTTAATTTCCACAGTGAGAAATTACTCCCATTAAACTTTTCATCTTGAATTTGTTGCCATGATTTGAACCGGATTACGCTATTTCACTGTGAACAGTATACGTAGGCAATGTTGTGTGTTTTATCGTTTACTTGAATAAATCTAGTATACGTTAACAATCATTACAAAAGTATATAACCACACGTAAGAATAGTAACCGTGAACAATAATCGCAGCGGATTAGTGATAACGAACCTGATGCTCTGATACCACTGTTAGGTATCAGAATAACATAAATAATAACGCAACTAAAGCAAAGGTTGAGAAATGTAATGTATTCTTCCTGTATATTTCTCTCTATTGCAGATTACATCGTGAATACATAATAGCTTCTATTTATATAGCAAATATTACTATTCTATTTATAGGTTCAAGAGAAACTTATTCTCTTCCTTAGAATTCCTACGGTAAAAATTTTACCACCTTTATTTAGTAAAAAGCATTTATGGTGTTGACCATTTCCATAACTTAAATGTGACTTTACATCTTCACAATACTGATCACCAATAGCTCCTTTTATAATGTCCAAATATGATCAAGATTTATACCAGGTTGATACATAATTTAGGAAGATAATGATACCAAGATGATAATATGATGAAAATCATACTCCCAATATGATCAAATTTACTGAAACCTCTTTTCAAACCGATTATTCAAAATCATTAAGAATCATAATGCTAATAATCATTTGATAAACAGGCCAATGAGAAGCTCATATAGTCTCCATCCGAGATGCTAAATAGTACAAAGTTGATCTACATACGTGACCTTGTTTTCTCTTAGAATCTTTCAATCTCTTCATCTAGTTGCACACCCTGCGAAGCGCACTCTTATAGTAACTACTGTTACTAATACATTATATTTATTCCTTAACCAAACTCAATTTATAGGTAAAAATGAGGAAGGTGGTGTTTTAATGAAACTTGTATAAATGTGTCATTTGAGTGAGCTCTATTTCTATATATATAGAGATAAAGATAGCAAAATTGGCCTCTAAATTTATAGGTAAAAACAAACCACTTATGCCTGCTTTACCGTCAGAAAATTTACCATCTAAAACAAAATCATGATTCTTGAAATCATAATTTAAAACCCATCAGGGTTTTAAATTGCAGTATGCAACCGTTGTTGAGGGCCGCAATATTGCTGTTGTGGCGCTAGGGGTGTCAAAATGGATGGTTTGGATGGATATGGATTTAGATTATAACGGATGGATTGGAGAAATTCATTTAAAAATTTATATCCATTAGGATTGTACCAAGCAAATCCAATCCAATCCATCCATTGACAAAAAAAAGTCCATCGAATTCATCCATCAACCACTTTTTAATGGATGGATATCCAATCCATCCAATAAGCCCAACTATCTATTTCTATACTTATCAATATATATGTATGTTTGACCAAAAGAAAATATATATATATATATATATATATATATATATATATTATATATATATATATATAAATGGCTAAATTACACTTTTAATCCTATAGCTTTGCTCCAGGTTTCACTTTGGTCCTTTATCTTTTTTTTGGTCCGTTTTGGTCCCTCGTCTTTCATTTTCGTTTCATTTTGGTCCCTGCCGTTAGTTTTTCTTAACGAACGCCACGCTGGCAGTTAACTACTGACGTGGCGTCTTACATGTCACTTCTGGCTTGCAATTTTTATTAGTTATATTAAATAAATAAATAGAAGTTTTGGTGGTTGTGGCAGCGGTGGTTGACCGGAGCTCCGGCAACGGCACGACGGCGCTCCGGCAACTAGCACGGCGGAGCTCTGGGGACCGGCAGTGGACGGCCAGAGCTCCAGCGGCCGGTAGTGGCGCTCTGGTGACTCGCGGTGGTCGACGGTCACGGGTGGTGGAGATCCGGTGGTTACTTTTGAAAATAAATTTGAAAATATATATATATATATATATATATTTATATATATATATAAATAAATAAATAAATATTTAAATATATTTATATATGTATGTATATATATATATATATATAAATGTAAATATAAATATAAATGTAAATATAAATATATATTTATAAACATATATAAATATATATAAACTTATATATATCTATATATTTATATTTATATTTATATTTATATTTATAATTATATTTATATATTTTTTATAAAAATATTTTTAATAATTATCCAATGGATTTTGATTGTCTACATTTTGTAATCCATTGGATTTAAAAAAAAATTAATGGATGGATTATAACCATCCACAAATCAAATGAATGGATCCAATCCAATCCATTAATATTTTTTTTGTAACGGATGGATTGGACGAATTTTGTTATGGACAGACCGGATATCCAGTTGCTAAATAGATAACTTTGACACCCCTATGTGGCGCCCTCCGTATCGGCATCAAGCCGCAATTGCGATGTGAATCCCATTCACATGTTTCACCGCATCATAACGGACATTGCACCCGCAATTGGCCGCAACACTCTCCAACCATCCGGTCTCCAACAAAAAGAACACCAAATGGATATTTTCGGCCACTTTCGTGGCATTTCCATGGCGCTAGCACCGCAGCAATCACTGTTACTTATTAAACTATTAATGATCTAATGTCTTAAAAATGAATGAAATAAAAGATATATAAAGAAATGCAAATATTATAGGATATTTGCAAAAATTTTGTGCAAATGTAAAATTATTTCACGCCGCATGAACCGAAATACTAAGTATGTAGAAGATACCTCAAAGCAAAGTTCAACCCCCACTCCAATCAGCACAAAACCAAGGAAATATTCACACCTGCAATGACTAAAGAAACTAATAGACAAACATAAAGTGATCTGTGCCTTTGATGTCCTTGACCGCTGTTTTCCAGGTCTTAGATCTCTGTGTGCCTTGGTCGTTCTGCTAGCTCTGCTCCAGAGGGCGGGTGTACCTGCGATAACACTCCGACGCCCAAGTCAGGAACGGACGAGCAAAATATACGTATTTATCAACAGTGTGTACCTGACAACTGACGCAATGAATGCTTATATAGTGAGCGTGGGTCGCGCTCGGCCGTCTGATGATTGTACGGACAGATCAGAGCCGTTGATGCGGTTCCTTGCTTTCATGCCCCATTGTTGGGCGGATCTGGCGCTAGAATATTTGGAGTGGGCTTCGGCCCACTCCAGAACAGTTGCCCCCCAAGCCAAGATCACTCATGTGGCGGGCGCAGGCTTGTTTTACGATCGTTTCTATGTTCGCGTCCCCGAACGTGACACCGGTCGGATGATCGTTTCTAATTCGTGGTGGGCTTCGCTCATGTTCACATGACACGTGGTTTCTGTCAAGAAGTGACGTTTCGTTTTTCCCCAGGGGTCGTTAATGGTGCCTCGAAATTTGAAAAGGTACCGTTTGGTTATGACGACGGTTTGGTTTTCAAGGCGTGTGCAAGTGAAGGGTCGTGTCGTTTCGCTTGATTGCTTTCCAAACCTTATAAATATGTTGCCCCCTCTCCTTCTCAGTTTCTACTTACATTCTCGGAGCTCGAAAAGCGGTCATAATTTCCTCTTGTTGTGATCAACAGCTTGCTTCTTTATTCTGGCCAGGTGTTTACCCGTGCACGAGTTTCAACTCAGGCGGTCTCATTCTTCTGGTCGTTTGATTTTATTCATCGAGGAGTATACTACCCTTAGACCGAACTTCTCTCCCACTCCAGGTATCCCCTTTCTCTTGCCTCGTTTATTTTAACTCTAATTCTGTTCGTATGGGGCGAGGAGGGGGTGTCAGGCTCGGGGTCGACCTTGTCGCCCCCTTCAGCAAATCATCGTTTAGGGTGAGCCTGACTTTCCTTTTCCTCGTAGGGCAACGCAGTGGCGCGAACAAAGAAAACTGCGAGAATTTCTGGTCGTCAACCTGTGAGTATGGCTGAGCATGCTTGCTCTGGAGATGTCGGTACGAGAGGGTTCCCCTCTGAGACTTTCTCTTCTACCGATCTTTCTTCTTCATCGTCCTCTGGACGCTCGTCAAACACGGTTGACACGGTCCAGTCTCCCCGAATGAATCCTACGCCCCCTCCAGTTCCAGTCAACGAGGTACTGCCGGAAGAGCACGATTGGAGGGGTAGGCTTGACGTCGACCGCTCATGGATATCCTCCGCGATAATTAACGAGCGTTCTGTCTTTCCACCCGGTGACGAGGTGCTGCCTCTTTTCACCAAGTTAATAGGTTACGGTGATCAGGAATGGCGAGCGGAAGGCGTGCTACCTGACGAGCATGCTGCCATAATCCCGAATTCTTTAAAATTCATCATGTACTCCAACGTCCTCCGTG
Organism: Astragalus glycyphyllos; assembly: GCA_963573325.1. Classification (NCBI taxonomy): domain Eukaryota; kingdom Viridiplantae; phylum Streptophyta; class Magnoliopsida; order Fabales; family Fabaceae; genus Astragalus; species Astragalus glycyphyllos. Next base: position 58,867,643 of record OY754312.1, on the reverse strand, counting down.
ATTTGAGGGTGCGACCTCCCTTCACATTTTTCCAGAGACGTGTCTTAAGGACTCTTGGTGTTGCCCCTTCTCAACTTCATTTTAATGCTTGGGCGCTGGTTAAGTCATTCGAGATAATAATGGCCGCTCTTGATCGGGAGGTAAATTGCCGTCTTTTCTTCTCTTTGTTTGATGTTAGTCGCACAGTGGAGATGAGGAGAGAACCCAGGCGATGGGAACAAGTTTCTTTGAAGGGACGGAAAAACACGATCAGACTCTTTAAGCCATTCTGTGAGTCGGTCAAAACTTGGAGGCACGCTTTCCTCTGGGTCGTTCCTGTTAATGATCGTGCTAAGGCAATGGTGGGAACTGTGGACGACGAAGGTCGCGTCTCCTCAATGAAGTTTCCTCTGGGTTGGTCGCACTCACACTACGACCGCGACACTATCCATTATCGGCACCAGAGGAGGCTGAGCGACTATGATCTTGAGAGTATTCGAATGTTAGAGACCTTGGTTACTTGGCTGCCAGAAGGGGTCATACCCTGTAACAAATTTGCTTGCCTCCGGACATCCGAGCAAGCCGAGAACAAACTTGGTGTGCCTTTATTTTCGCTTTCAATTTCGACCGTGCTTTTCCTTGTTCTGCCTCCTAACTCATCTTTTTACTCTTTCAGCTGAAATGACGGGCATTGGTTTCGCAGCTCTTTTGGCAAAGACAAAGTCAATGAAGCAGAAGAAGGTGTCTTTTGCCTCTCCTTCTCAACCATCTCATGCTGAAGGCGATCACAGACCTGTTGGAGGCGAGCAAGGAACGAGCTCAGCTTCTAAAAAGAGAGATTGGACTCAGAGTTCTCTAGACGCTATTCCGATCGACCTTGATCCTCCTCAGAAGAGAAGAGAGGCATCAAGGAGGTCGTCCTTGGACTTGGACGATCTCAAGGACGTGGATTTTGAACGCCTTAAGGCCGACCCTCTCCTCTTCGTAGCTGAAATTGCCCAAGCAGCTTCTCAAAAGGTTGCTCGTTACAAGTCCGAAGAGGCTGGCCGCCAAGCAGGTATGCGCTTACTTCACAGAAACTTGTGGTTGGAGGGTGATCTTTTGGACACATTACAGATTTGCGGGCAGAGCTCGAAAGTACCAAAAAGAAGCTCATGGATGCTGAGGTCGCCCTCCAACCCACAAAGAACGCCCTTGGCTCAGTTACTGCCGAGCGTGATGCGGCTATGACAGCCAGAGTAGATGCTGAAGCCAAACTTGCCACTGCTACTGCCAGTTTGGCTGAGCGGTCTACCAAGGTTATACAGCTGGAGGAGCGGGTGGTCGGTTTGGAGGAGAACCTGAAGGCCGTTGAGGGCGAGCGTGATCAAGCGAGGGGCGAGTTGGAGGCCCTAGAAGACATGACCATCTCTATTGCTAGCGGGCGTTTTGACGAGGCTGTAGCTCAGATTCGGTATTGCTATCCATCGCTGGAGATTAATCCAGAGATTGTGAACAACGACCATTTCCTGAGAAACGGGCAAATCGTTCGTCTCGCGGAGAAAGACGAAAATGGGAATGTCATCCAAGAGGAGACGGTTGTCTACAGTCGCCCTGAATGAGTTTATTCCCTTCGTATTTGTCTGTTTGTACTTTGTTTCTTTTTTCTTTTTGAAGAATGTATTACTTTTTCTTGTAATTAACAAGGAGCCCGGCCTTCTCCGGGATAATGTTTTAAACGCCTTTTGTCAATCGTTCTTTTAGACTTTTTTCTAGCCTTGTTCTATTTGATTTCTCATGTTCGCATGGATCGGCCTGAGTTTCGCGAGGCTGCCTGCAAACAGCTTACCAAGTTTCTACTTTAGATTTAGCTCGTTTGCAAGCATGTTTAGACTTAAGGTCGCTTGACCCTTGGCAGTTTATCAAACTCGGTTTGAATTTAACTCGCCTTCGGGGTTGTTCGTTGTTGGATCGATTAATAACTAGAATCAAGAATTTAAGAAATTCCCCGTCATTCTGTTGACGGACGAGCAGGCCTCAATAAAAAAACCCCGTAGGGAAAAAGAGTGTCCCGCCCGTTTTGATTTTCATTTATTATTTGACTGGAAACATGACATTCTTTCATACTTTACATGGCTCAAGCAAAGTATCTTCTAAGGTTTGCTGCATTCCAAGTGTTTGCAATCATTCCTCCACTCATGTTCTTCAAGATATATGCTCCTTTGCTCGTCTTGGCAGCTACTTGGTAGGGGCCTTCCCAAGTTGGGGCTAGCTTGCCCTGGCCGGCATTTCTCTGGCCGATATTTGCCCTTCGTAGGACGAGCTGCCCTACATCGAACGACCTAGGAACGACCTTGGCGTTGTGCCTTACGGCCATATTCTGTTTGACCAATGTCTCTTTGAGGGCTGCCTTGTTCCGCAGTTCTTCTACTAGGTCGAGCTCCTCCCTCGTTGCCTGCTCGTTCTCGGGCGGCTGTAGAGGATTAGCTGTTCTCCAAGTCAACTCTCCCATTTCCACGGGGATTAGTGCGTCCGTTCCATAGACCATCCTGAAGGGGGACTCTCCCGTAGTTGAGTGCTGTGTGGTTCTATACGCCCATAGTACAGAGGGAAGCTCTTCCGCCCACCTTCCTTTGGCTTCATCCAGTCTTCTCTTTAGCCCCCTTAGGATGACTCTGTTGGCCGCCTCAGCCTGCCCATTTGTTTGCGGGTGTTCGACCGACGTAAAACGCTGTTTTACGCCTAGTTCGACTAGAGTTTCCTGGAAATGTCGGTCCGTGAACTGCGTGCCGTTGTCTGACACGATGACTTCTGGAATCCCAAACCGTACCAAAATGTTTCTTTTGACGAACTTCAAGCAATTCTTCGAAGTGATTTTGGCTAAGGGCTCGGCCTCAATCCATTTGGTGAAGTAGTCCACTGCGACTATCAGAAATTTAAACTGTCCAGGGGCGAGGGAAAAAGGTCCTAACAAGTCGATACCCCACCATGAAAACGGCCATGGAGAAGTCAAACAGTTGAGCTCGGTTGGAGGTGCAACGTGGTTATCTGCGTGCCTTTGGCACTTGTCACATTTTTTTACTAGGTCTTTTGCATCTGCCTCCATAGTGGGCCAGAAGTAGCCCGCTCTTAAAGCCTTTTTTGCCAAAGCTCGTGAACCCAAGTGGTTCCCGCAGATTCCTCCATGAATCTCCTTCAACACATAGGCCACTTCTGCTGGGAGGAGGCACTTGAGCAGGGGCATGGTGAATCCTCTTCTGTAGAGTTGCTCGTTAATTATTGAGTACGACGTTGCTCGCCTGCGAACGAGTGCAGCTTCTTTTGGATCGCTGGATTCCTCCTCGTTCTTTATGTAGTTAAAGATGGGGTCGATCCAGGAAGGCGTTGATTCGATCGTACATATCTCTGCTCCTAAGGCCGTATCTAACCTCACACTTGGTTGAGATAGGACTTTTTGTATTACGCTTCTATGGTTACCATTTTTCTTGTTGCTTGCCAGTTTGGACAAGATGTCCGCCCTAGCGTTTTCAGTCCTTGGGACGTGCTTGACTTCAGCATGCTCGAATTTCTTCATCAACTCTTTGACCTTTGTCAAATATTTCTGGAGTATCTCGTCTTTGGCTAAAAAGAAGTCTTTGATCTGGGAGATCGCCAGTAATGAGTCTGATCGTAGCTCCACCCTTTTTACTTGCATCTCTAAAGCGAGTAACAGCCCAGCTATGCAGGCCTCGTATTCGGCCTGATTGTTAGAAGTGGGGAACGAGAAGGCCAGGGAGACTTCGATGGTAGTCCCTTCTTCATTCTCAAGGATTAAGCCCGCTCCGCTGCCTTTACCATTGGACGATCCGTCAACGTGCAAAGTCCATGAATCCTGAACTGGGCTCTCTGACCCTGGGGTCAATTCTGCGATAAAATCGGCTAAGGCTTGTGCTTTAGCAGACGATCTAGGCTCATACTTTATTCCGAATTCTGACAATTCAACAGCCCATTTGATCATTCTGCCCGCTAGATCTGGGCTATGCAGGATCAGCCTAATGGGTTGGTCGGTGCGTACGGTGATCTGGTGGGCCACGAAGTATGGACTCAACCTTCGGGGTGAGACAATCAATGCCAGAGCCAATTTCTCAATCCTCTGATATCGTAGCTCGGGTCCTTGCATGACTTTGCTGACAAAGTAGACTGGATTTTGCTTCGTCCCTTCTTCTCGTACCAAGACGGCGGCCAAAGCCTCGTCCGTGATGGACAAGTATAAATAAAGAGTTTCTCCAGGCTCGGGGGTCGTTAAAATTGGAGGCTCTATCAGAGACGTTTTCAATTGTTCGAGGGCCTGGTCGCACTCGGGCGTCCACTCAAATATGGTCTCCTTTTTCAACAATTTAAACAAGGGCAAAGATTTGTTCGCTGCTTTTGAGATGAAACGAGAGAGAGCGGCCACCATACCATTAAGTTTCTGTATTTCTTTTTTGGTCGTTGGTGGCCTCATCTCAGTTACTGCTCTACACTTGTCTGGGTTGGCTTCAATTCCCCTTTCTGTGAGGTGGAACCCAAGGAATTTGCCCGCTCTGACCCCAAAAGTGCATTTTTCTGGATTGAACCTTAATGAATTCTTTCTAGCTTCTTTGAATACTTCTTTCAAGTCGTTTACATGAGCTTGGTCCTGTTTGGTTTTGACAATCATATCGTCCAAATATACTTCCACCATTTTCCCTATTTGATCCTGAAAGACATGGTTCATCATGCGCTGGTAGGTTGCTCCAGCGTTCTTTAGCCCAAACGGCATGACAGTGTAACAGAAATTCCCTTTGTCTGTCATGAATGCGGTCTTCTCCTGATCTGGTGGGTGCATGGGATTCTGATTGTACCCGGAATAGGCGTCTAAGAAGGACAGGATTTTGTACCCACTTGCATTATCGACCAGGCGATCGACACTTGGGACGGGGAAAGCATCCTTTGGGCATGCTCGGTTGAGGTCGGTATAGTCCACGCACATCCTCCACTTTCCATTCACTTTTTGACCAAAACGACATTGGATAACCACGTGGTGTATTTTATTTCTTTAATGAACCCTGCTTCGAGCAGGTCTTCAATGGCCTTGCACGCTGCTCGTGCTTTTTCTTCCTTCTGAACTCTTCTTTTCTGAGCCACCCATTTTGCTCCTCGATCCACAGCTAAGTGGTGGCAGGCTATTTGGGGTGAGATACCGGGCATATCGGCCGCACTCCAGGAGAACAGGTCTGCATGCTCCTTCAAACATTGAACGAGCTCGTCCTGAACCTCAGGGGGGAGGTTTTTCCCTATTTTGATCGTTCTCTCCGGGTCGTCCCCTAGCTTGATGTGGTAGAATTCCCCGTCTGGTTCAGGTCATTTAATTCGTTTCTTTAGCTCTTTAGTCAGAAGGTCGTCCCCTTCTTCCTCTTCGCTATCAGGGTCATAGCGGGCGTCTAGGTCGGCCAGGTTAACCTGCCCGCCGCTTTTCATTTCTTTCTCTATTTCTCTCGCTACGCTTTTCCCTTTTTCTTTAAGCCCCAAAAGGAAAACTCGCTTGGCGGACAATAAGTCTACCTGGATGGTGGAAACTTCCCCAGCTTTAGTGTAGAATTTCATTTTCAAGTGGACGGTGGAGGGCACTGCTTCCAAGCGGGCAAGGGTTGGTCGACCAATGATACATTGATACACGGACTTACAGGGTAACACAATGAAATCTGTTCTGACAGTTCTACAGAGGGGATTCTCTACCGTATCGTCCCCAAAAGTTACCATCAGCTCTATCCGTCCTATAGGAGTTGTCGAGGCTCCATTAAACCCGGTCAAGACCGTTCCTCTATACGGCCTCAAATCATCCTTTGAAATTTTTAGGACGTCCAAAAGGTCTTCAAATATTATGTCTGCTGAACTCCCTTGGTCCACCAATATTCTCCTAACCTCCATGTTTGCCATTACTGCTACTATGACTAAGGGAACCTCGTAGTTGGGGGTTCCATCAATGAGATCCTCGTCTCCAAAGGAGATGGATGGTCGCCCACTAAGTGGTCTTGGAGCCGAGGTCGAGGCAACGCTCATGATTTCGTCCCATCTCCTTTTGATCGATCTGTTGGTTGAGGCGTTGGTGGGGACTCCTCCCGAGATTACCATGGCGACTGGCCTCCCTCTTGACTTTCTTGTGTCTACTGGGTCCTCATCATCGTCGTCTTCCTCTACGACTCTGATCGTTTCATTTGCCTCTGCTTTCCCTTTCCTAGGTGAACGGGCCGCTTGCCTTTCTCGTGTTTCACCGTTATCTCTTTTCACATATTGAGTCAACTTTCCTCTTCTGATCAGGGCCTCCACATTATCTTTAAGAGCCATGCAATTGTTGGTGTCATGCCCATTGCTCTTGTGGTATCTACAGTATTTTTTCGATGGGCGCTGCCCGTCTTTAAGCACGAGAGGTTCTGGTGGTTTAATATCCCTGAATTCAGTGTTTGCACATTCCGCCAATATGTTCGCGTACGAAGTGTTCAACTTGGTGCGCTCAGCAAACCTTTTGGCCTTATTTTCCTTGCTCGGGCGATTGCCGATATACTCTTCCCTAATCATTTGATCTTTTTCTGGTCGCGGGCGTTGACTCATGCCCGCCTCAGCGGCTTCTATGGCGGTCGTTCTTTCCTCGTAATTCATGAACCTTTGAGATCGCCTGAGGAACGTCTCTAGGTCTCTGGGAACGTGGAGTCCCACTTCTACTTCAAAACGAGTTCCTCTTAAGAGTCCTGTCCTTAGGAAGAACAACCTCTGGTTGTCGTCTAAGTTCCTGACTTGGTCGGCTTCTCGGTTGAACCTTTCCACATAACTCCTCAAAGACTCCTCCGGACCCTGTCTGATGGCGATCAGAACATCTTGGGATTTTGGTTTGACTCTAGAAGTCGTGAACCGAGTGTTCCCATGATGAAATGGTATTGGGTTTTAGTTCCGTGCACCAATCCAACGCTGACCCTTCTAAAGTGAGGGGAAAGATCCTGCATTTGACCGGCCCAGGCGCTCCACGGTACTTCATCATAATATCAAAGTGCTTTAAATGGGCGTCGGGATCTTTCATGCCGTTGTACATCTTAAGGTCGGTTGGCGGCTTCTGCAAAGAGCGCGGGATGCGGAATTCGTCTATTTCTCTGGTATATGGTCCAAGTCCGGTATCCCTTCTATCTTGACCGTAGTGATTGGCGTAAGCTTTTGATCGATACGAGTATCGTTCGATAGATCGGCTTCGAGAACGGGCGGGAGAACCGGTCGAACCGTGGGAGGAACCTTCGTCCGATGACTCTTCGGGCCAGTAAGTATAATCAGTCGTGGACGGGGTCTTTCTTGGTGGGGTGGTCGCTCCTCCTCGTCCCCTCCTCGGGGGTGGAGATCGATGGACCAGCTGCCTTCGCGGAGGCGATCGATGGGCCCTTGATGGGCGTGCCCGCACGGTTGAAGTGCCCTCATGGTGAGGTCGCTGCTCCGGTGCAGTGTGCGCTCTCCTCGAGGCGATCTGATCTTCTAGGTATGTGAGGCGGTCATCATTGCGATTCAGAGCCTGATTACGGTCGCGCAGTAATTCTCGCAGCTCTTGGACCAGGTCGGCAGGGAGTTCCACCGTAACCTGTTGTGCGGGGGTGGCGCTGATGCCTTCAACACCTGCTGGAGGTGGTCGAGCGGGGATTTCAGCCACGCTTTGTAGACGAGCGGTGGCCCTTGGTCGGCCTCGAGCTGCCTTTGGTGGCATCTGTACGAATGGTGGAAAGCGCGCGGGCTCCCACTGTGGTCGCCAATTGATCTGTGCCTTTGATGTCCTTGACCGCTGTTTTCCAGGTCTTAGATCTCTGTATGCCTTGGTCGTTCTGCTAGCTCTGCTCCAGAGGGCGGGTGTACCTGCGATAACACTCCGACGCCCAAGTCAGGAACCGAAATACTAAGTATGTAGAAGATACCTCAAAGCAAAGTTCAACCCCCACTCCAATCAGCACAAAACCAAGGAAATATTCACACCTGCAATGAACAAAGAAACTAATAGACAAACATAAAGCAACACAAAGAGAGAAAAAAGATCATTTTCTTGGCAAATTAAAAGACCTTATTCAACATTTCTATAAGACAAAATAAGAGAGGGGGGTAACCCAACATTGAACTTTAAACTGGAGCAAGAAAATATCAAAATGATTAATTCTAAATACATAACAGAGAGGAGTAGAGCAGTATGGTTAAAAGAGGGGGATAAAAATACGAAGTTTTTCCACAAGAAGGCTAACCAGAGAAGGAAGATTAATGAGATCAAGAAAGTTAGAGATGATAATGGAGTGTGGTGGAGTGGGGAGGAGCATGTGGAACGGGTGTGTGTGTCTTATTTTTCTAACCTGTTTGCTTCTGGGAATCCTGAGGAAATTGAGAGTACTTGCCAGGTGGTGAAAGATAGACTGAATGAGGAGATGATTGGTGAGTGTAGTGCTGGTTTCACGGTGGGGGAAGTTCATGAAGCAATCTTCCAAATGCATCCTCTAAAAAGCCCTGGTCCGGATGGATTTCCAGCCTTGTTTTTCCAAAAATTCTAGGGTATTGTAGGCAGGGATGTGACTAGTTTGGCTCTAAATATTCTCAACAATGGTAGGTCACCTGATGATATTGATAAAACTTACATTGTGTTGATCCCCAAGTGTAAGAATTCAAATTCCCCCAAGCATTTCAGGCCCATAAGCCTCTGTAATGTTGTGATGAAGATTGTTACGAAGACAATAGCCAATAGGCTCAAGCTGATTCTCCCAGAGGTAATTGATGAGGAACAAAGTGCCTTCACAGCTGGGAGGTTGATCACTGACAACGCATTGATTGCTATGGAAAGCTTCCACTGGTTGAAGAAGAAGAAAGGCAAAAAAGGAACTATGGCCCTCAAGCTTGACATGTCAAAGGCCTATGATCGTATTGAATGGAAATTTGTTGAAGGAGTGCTATCTGCTATGGGCTTCCCACCTCACTTTATTCAACTGATCATTAAGTGTATCTCAACTGTGTCGTATCAGATCCTCATCAATGGGCAACCCAGCAGCAGTTTCAACCTAGAAAGGGGTCTTAGACAAGGTGATCCAATGTCACCATATTTATTTATCTTGTGTCCTAATGTCTTATCTGGTTTGATTCATAAAGGGGTGAATAATGGAGAGATTCATGGCATTAAAATAGCTAGGAATGCACCTCAGGTGTCCCACCTCCTTTTTGCAGATGATAGTCTACTGTTTACTAGAGCAAACATAAATGAAGCGAGGCCATTCTTAAAATCCTGTCCACTTATCAATGAGCATCAGGTCAGATTGTCAACAAGGAGAAATCAGAGTCTTCATTCAGTCAAAATGTAGTTGAAAGAGATAGAAATATGATCTGTAATAAGATGATGGTAAAGACTGTGGAAACTCATGGCAAATACCTTGGTCTACCAATTCCGTTTGGTAGATCAAAGAAGGTTATTTTCTCCTTTGTGATTGATAGGATCTGGAAGAAATTGAAAGGCTGGAAGGAGAAGTTCCTATCAAGAGCAGGGAAAGAGACTCTAATCAAGGCAGTGGCTCAAGCAACTCCAAATTATATTATGAGCTGCTATAAACTGCCCGATGGTCGCTGCAAAGAGATTGAAGCCATGATTGCAAGGTTCTGGTGGGGGTCAAGTGATGAATCAAGAAAGATACACTGGATGAGCTGGCAGAAGATGGCGCAAAACAAGCACTGTGGTGGTCTGGGTTTCAGAGAGTTCAAGGAATTCAACACTGCTCTTTTAGGCAAGCACTGCTAGAGGCTCATTACCAAAGAAGGCTCATTAATGGAGAAAATTTTTAAGGCCAAATAATACCCAAGATCAAATTTTATGAATGCGTCAATTAGTTTCCAACCAAGCTATGCTTGGAGGAGCATTCTCAGTGCAAAGGAGGCTATCCATTTAGGTGGAAGGTGGCAAATTGGCAATGGTAAGCAGGTCAAAATTTGGGGAGATAGTTGGCTTCCGGAGCAAACTGACTTTAAGGTTAAAAGCACAGTCACTAATCTTTGCCCTGATGCTACTGTGGATGAACTGATTGATGATCAAACAAAGAATTGGAAGAGGGACATTGTATTTTCAGTGTTTAACTGCTATATGGCTAAGCAAGTTCTGAATATTCCTCTGTCTTTTAGACTTCTTGAGGACAATTTCATCTGGCACTGGGAAAAGGATGGGATCTATTCTATTAGATCAGCTTATAGAGCTCTCTGCAATAGGAATAATAAAACTCTTCCTAGCTCCTCTAATAATGCAACAGATCAACTGTGGAAGCAAATTTGGAAAGCTCAAGTAAGAAAGGAATTAGGTTGGACTTGGAGTGCCCTCTGTGTCATGAAGGAAATGAGTCTGTTGATCATATGATGATGGAGTGCAGGTTCATGAAAATGGCCCTTTTCTCCTCCCCAATTGGTGTTCACATTCCTCAAGAAGTTCATTACAAAAGCTGGATCATCCACTGGTTAGCAGAAGCTGATGATAATGGGGCTAAATTGTTTGCTATTTTGATTTGGCAGGTCTGGTATTCTAGAAACCAACTGGTGTTCAAAAATACTATTATTAACCCAAAGCAGGTAACTTTGGCTACTGTAAGTTTTGCGAATGAGTTTAATTAGGCTAACAGGAAATCAAATACTGGCCAAAGGAACTTTGACCACTTAGGCCCAAGAGTCACCACAGTTGATCACACAATTATTAAAGTGGATGCAGGATGCTTTGGAGATGGGAGAACAGGTTGGCGATTCAATGCAAGAAGTCATTTGGGTGTTTTAATAGCTGTTGCGTGCAAGGTGGAAGACTGCTCTCTTGACTGTCTAGTTGCTGAAACTCTGGGAATTCGTTGGTGCATGCAAATGTGCAGAGACCTGAATCTGCTGAAGCCTCTGTTCCTATCTGGTGCTGCTGTAGCAGTAAACTGTATCTTTAACAAATTAAGGATAGCTGCCATAGAACCTATAGCTCATGATTGCAGGGAACTCTTGAATGGGATCCAGGATGCTTCTATTCACCACATTAGAAGGAATCACATCACTGATGCTCACAAGCTTGCTGGCTTAGCTAGAACAATTGACGACCATGTTTGGTCTAATGTATCTCAAGTAGATGATTTAGTTTCCATGTTTAAGTTTAATCTTGTTTATAATGACTCTTTCGTTATTTAATGAAATTCGAAGTTGGCATAAAAAAAAAATACATAACAGAATAGATAAGTGGTTTGCTTGGAGACCAAGATGATAAAGTGAATGCATTAGACTCAGAGGAAGTAGATAGTGATAAGTAGATTTAGTGTATTTAGATATTGCTAAACCAAGTTCGATACGCCGCACATATCCTGGACGCTCCTTTCCAATAACTCTCACAAATGCCTCGTACTCAGAAGTATTATGGAGTTCATTCTGCAATTGATGTTGAAATAAATATATTAGAGCGGCCCATTTGATGATCATAGTAAGAGTGGAGCAAATGTCACCACACATGGATTGAACAAGTAGGCATTATAATTGGCCCAAGCAGGAGGATGCAAATATTTGTGAAATTCTAACGGCGAGCTTCCAAGTTTTGAGCTAGAAAGAATCTATATCATGCACACATGTGGTCTAAAAGCAATCTGATGCAGCTACTCTAGCTTGGTGATTAAAATGCCAAGAATGAACATATACAAGTCACGGTGTGAAGAGCAATACTGCTTCAGCACAATTTAGCTGCAATGAACAGATAAATATGCAGCAATGAACACCGATATTTTTAACGGGGAAAACCCCTCTAAGAAAGCGTAAAAACCACGGGTCGTCCAGACCAAAGAAATAGCTCCACTATGATCAAATAAGGTTACAAGAGAGTCTCAATATTAAGCACAAACCGTGCCAACAAGCAACCAAAATAATAAAGCACACAAGCTTGCAAATTTAGAACAGGAAGATGAAAATACCCAACTGCAGCTTCCGTGCGAAGCCAATATCTCTCTTCTCAGACTTTACTTTGAAGATCCTAACGGTGAAAATGTAGAATTATGTCTCACGAACCTGCTATCCAGAAATGAAGACGATCAACGGTTAACAAATCCGGAATCACAATTTTACGGTGACAGATTTGAGAAAAACGGGAATTACTTTCTCTCTTCTTTTCTCTCTCTTTGGTGGTTGCTCTCGCTTCGAAAATCTCTCTTCTTCCACCCTAATTTAACCCTCTCCACTTATTACAAGTGAGAAACACAATGGGCTAAAATATTTGGGTCTTTCTCCACATAGGAAGGGAGCCCAATGCTCAACTATGTGGAGGTGATCGCCAAATCGGCGATATCACAACAAACTTGAAATTTCTTAGCTGCTCCCATGTCTTTCATGGCAAATTACTCACCCAACTGTTTCTTTAACCTATCAATCTCGAAAATATTTTTTCCTACAATAAGCATGTCATCAACATATAACAACAGGATAATGAATTCATCACTAGAAAAATTTCTAACAAAGACACAATGATCAGAAGTAGTCTTTTTATATCCTTGGTCACACATAACTGACTCAAACTTCTTGTACCACTGCCTTGGAGCCTGCTTCAAACCATATAGACTCTTTCTTAGTCTACACACATAGTCTTCCTTGCCTTCAACAAGAAAACCATCAGGTTGTTTCATGTAAATCTCTTCCTCCAAATCACCATGAAAGAAAGTTGTTTTTACATCCATTTGCTCTAGCTCTAAATCTAGAGTAGCCGCCAAACTCAACACGGTTCTAATAGATGACATCTTTACCACCGGTGAGAAAATTTCATTAAAATCGACACCCTTTCTTTGACGAAAACCCTTCACCACTAATCTGGCTTTATACCTTGGAGACTTAGAGTTACTCTCATGTTTCACTCTATAAATCCACCTGTTTTCCAAAGCTCTTTTACCTTTTGGCAACTTGACCAGATCATAAGTGTGATTATCATGCGATGACTTCATGTCATCATGCATTGCATCCAGCCATTTTTGACTTTCTTCCTCTCCATGGCTTCTTGAGAATACTCAGGTTCCCCTTCATTAGTCACTGTCACAAACTCATCAGAATTATACCTTGTAGATGGTTGTCTCCCCCTGCTAGACCTTCTAAGTTGAGCTTGAGATGACTCAAAAGCATCACCGATATTCTCATCTTCTGACATCTCATGTTCCTCATCATCATTATTAGCAGGAATACATAACCCATCTTCAATTTCTTGATCATCAACGCAATCACGATGCTCATCATTCTGAGCATTACCATAAACACTATCCAAATTCTGAATAGGCAATCGAACTGGACCAGCATCTGACAAGTTTTCTTCTTTCTTGGGTGTAGTCTTCTCCACCTTATCAATGCCTTCAATATTTTGGTCTTCCATGAAAACCAATTCACGGCTTCTGAGAAGCTTTTTCCCTATAGGATCATACAACCTATAACCAAATTGATCTTTACAATAACCAATGAAAATACACTGCTTTGACTTTGCATTCAACTTGGATCTTTCATCCTTTGGAAAATGCACAAAAGCCTTACAACCAAAGGCTCTCAAATGATCATAATTGACATTCTTCCCAAACCAAAATTTATCTGGAACCTCGCCATTCAAAGCAACAGCGGGACTGAGATTAATAACATGCACTGCCGTGTACAGCGCCTCACCCCAGTAGTGTTTGGGCAACTTAGCTTCCGAGAGCATACACCTCACTCTCTCAACTAGTGTTCGATTCATCCTCTCCGCTAAACCATTTAACTGAGGAGTTTTAGGAGGAGTATTTTCATGTGCAATACCCTACTGCTTACGATAATCATCAAAGGGTCCACAATACTCACCACCATTGTCGGTACGAACACGTTTCAACTTTTTACCTGTCTGCCTCTCAACCACCAAAGTATGGAATTGTTTGATTTTCTCCAACACTTGGTCTTTTGTCTTCTAGGCATAAACCCATAATTTCCTGGAACAATCATCAATAAAAGTAACAATAAATTGCAGCACTAAATGATTTTACCTTTAGAGTGCCACAAACATCAGAATGCACCAATTCAAGTAGCTCTAACTTCATAGAGGGAGGATGCTTTTCGAATGATACTCTAGTTTGTTTACTAGCCATGCAATGAGAACATTTCTCCAAATCTGCATTCTTCAAACCTAGAAGTACATCCTTTTTGGCTAAGACATTTAACCCCTTTCACTGATATGACCAAGCCTACGGTGCCACAAAGATTCTTCCATATGCACAACATTCACACTGTCTATAGAAACCATAGCTTTTGTTCAATACAGTTTAGAAATTTTCTTCCCTCTAGCCAAAACCAAGTTACCTTTGCTGAGTTTCCACTTGCCACCACAAAAGTTCATAACCAGAATCATCAAGCATAGACAGAGAAATCAAATTAAAGCGAACATCGGGAGCATGTTTGACTCCTTTAAGCAACAATTTCATTCCCATGATGGTTTGCACACAAACATCACCAACACCAATTACCTTAGATACACCATCATTACCCATTTTCTATGACAATAATTACATTTCACATTTTCAAAACGAGACTTGGACTTGCTTCTGCTCTTCTCTCTATCACCCTTTGGTTCCTTTCTCTGAGTACTTCTCCCCTATTTTCAGTGACAAGTACTTTGGATTGAGATGAAGAACCCTGTGCCTTTCTTCTCATCTCCTCATTAAGTACACCATCCTTAGCCGTTTCCAAAGAAACAATACCATTAGGAGCAGAACTCGTTATAGAAACCCGAAATGTCTCCCAAGAATATTGTACAGATAATAATTGAAATAGTCCCAGAAGCTCATCATCAAACTTGATACCCATTCCTGACATTTGATCAAGAAGCCCTTGAAATTCCTCAAGTGATCTGAAAGAGAAGTCCATTAGCAATATGATTATAAACATTATCTTCTCCCATAAGGTTTTTACATTTGTCTCATTAGCAATATGATTATAAACATTATCTTCTACATATTGGCGAATGAAACCACATACCTGTTGATGTTCAAAATCCTATTCTTCGGTAGATGTCGAATCCGGCTTTTTGTACCAAAAATAGGAAGATGCATTTTCTTCACAAAAAACTAATCTTTCATCTTTTATATTAATATTTGCCTCCATCATTCAAGCAAGTAAAATAGCCCCTAACCAAGAGTTCTGATACCACTTTGATGGGAAATCAACACATAAACGTAATAACATAGAAATATGCAGCAATAATATATTCCCCAAACTTGCCAGAACCTATGAGGAACAACAACGAATACGTGGCGGCAAATATAACGAGAATAAAAATGCACAATGAACACCGATATTTTTAACGTGGAAAACCCCTCTAAGAAAGGGTAAAAACCACGGGTCGTCTAGACCAAAGAAATAACTCCACTATGATCAAATAAGGTTACAAGAGAGTCTCAATATTAAGCACAAATCATGCCAACAAGCAACCAAAATAATAAACAACACAAGCTTACAAATTTAAAACAAGAAGATGAAAATACCCAAAACTGCAGCTTCAGTGCGAAGCCAATATCTCTCTCCTTAGACTTCTCTTTGAAGATCCAAACTATGAAAATGTAGAATTACGTCTCACAAACTTGCTGTTCAAAAATGAAGACGATCCAACGGTTAACGAATCCAGAATCGCAATTTTACCGTGACAGGTTTGAGAAAAACGAGAATTGATTTCTCTCTTCTTTTCTTTCTCTTTGGTGTCTTCTCTCACTCTGAAAATCTCTCTTCTTCCACCCTAATTTAGTACTCTCCACTTATAACAAGTGAGAAACACAATGGGAGCCCAATACCCAACAGAAACATATTCATGTTTGTTGTTTGAGTTATCGAACTAGAAACAAACATAGGCGTTAGTGAAGGAAAAACATCACAGACAGTCCAATGATCTTAGAGAAACTCATATAAATTCTGCATATAGTCCGGTGCACATAACCAATAAAATAAAGTATAAATGATTATAGAAAGATACAGACATAACAAACATTGAAACCTTTCACAAATTCATTTAAAAGTATAGACATGACAAGAAAAATTAAACATGTTGCGTACCTTGCCTCGGGATCTGGGATCCTGATTTAGCGATTGGTATCTTGTGTCCACTAAGAGTCCTTTTCTGGCTTCGAGCTCGGATAAGTGCTTCGGGGGTCGGAATCTTCTGAGGTTGTTATCGTCAGTGTCGTCCTCCTCAAAGGTTGGGTACCTGCAGACACTCTGATGCCAAAGTCTGCAATCAGAAGTCAGTGAGAGACACAAATGAGCAAAACATACCTGAATCTGGTGGGTAGAGCCGTATTTATAAATGCGTACCAGGGGGTTTGGCAGGCCTTGCCCGATCCAGAGCCTATGGATCGAGGTGCGGTGCTCCAAATCGTCGATCTTGGATGCCACTTGTGGGAGGAACGCAGGTGTGTCGGAGCCTTTGAAGTCAAAGGAACCCAGGTGTGACTCGGATACTTCCAGGATGCCACGTGTCATTGTGTCAGGGAGATGCAACGGTTGACTAAAATGAAACATCTTGTCATAAATGATTGCATAGATTTTAGAGCCTGATCATTAATTGCCTCGGGATGGATCGTGTTGTTTCATCTATCGGGTTCAAAACCCTATAAATTGATGTTCAAAGCCAATCCCTTAGTACATTTCCGCTTCATCACCTCTGAATCCTTCCGAGTCTAGTGAATCATGGACAAGGTCATTTTCTGGCAAGCCGACCTTAAGTTCCCGGTTTCCGATTTTGATAGTCTTATGACGGTTTCGTTCTTAATCCTTCTGACGTTGAGCCTCCGGTGTGGCCTTTCTGAGTGCCTTTTTCGGAGTTCAAGTCTAGGTTTCAGAGGCCATTTTAATCTTTCTCCTTTTGGATCTAAATGGTGAGGACAAGACATTCTCCAAGGAGTCCCATGGTTGCCCCCAGCGAGCCGCCGTCAAAGAGGTCTCCCGAGGGCCATGCGGTTATTGATGAGAAAAGGTCGACTTAGGGTTGAGGCCAATGGTTCAGCTTTAACACCCTCGGCTGCAGAATCTACGATCTTGGAGTATACAGAACAAGCTTCTG
Organism: Astragalus glycyphyllos; assembly: GCA_963573325.1. Taxonomy (NCBI): domain Eukaryota; kingdom Viridiplantae; phylum Streptophyta; class Magnoliopsida; order Fabales; family Fabaceae; genus Astragalus; species Astragalus glycyphyllos. The sequence goes on along the minus strand of OY754312.1, from coordinate 58,850,596 downwards.
CCCTCACCAACGCAGTACGAAATTTCCCTCTTCCTGCACAATTCCGGGAGCTAGTGGGAAAAGGTGCAGGTGAGGCCAGAGCGGAAGAGGTCAGAGGGCCCGACGCCGAGGATCCTTATGATTGGGTCTCGAGAGACATTTGTACAGTGTTGTCTATTTATTAAGCTGGTGCACTGAGCCGAGGGTGCTTTGGAAGTTTGAAAAGTTGGTAGGAGCCGAAGGAGTGGAGGCTAGAGCTCGTCTCCAAGGACGCGGTTGTATGCTCCTACGTGACGGGGCTGAAATTCTTTGTTTACTCGACCCTTTTCGAAAAGATGGGAATAAGATTCCCATTCTCCGAGTTCTAGAGGAGAGTTCTGCGGTTCCTGTAGGTCGCCCCTACTCAGGTCACCCCCAACTCTTGGGGGTTCGTTAATACATTCGAGATTATGATGCGGGCGCTAGGTCGGAGTTGCCGTATGAATGTTTTCTTTACTCTTTTTGACATTTTTCGCCAGCCCGAGTCGGACACAGAGAGGAAATGCCAGATAGGGTTGTGTCGGAACAGAAGGATTTCCTTCTTTGAGCCTGTGACAGACTCGATGAAGGACTTCAAATAAAATTTCTTCTACGTGGTGCCGGTGAATGATGCTACAAAAAAGGAGATAGCCCAGCTTAACGACCAGGTATAGGTTGTGAAGAGTCTATTCCCTCTATCGTAGGGCCGAGAGCATTTTGGCCTAAAGACATCGTGGTATTCTTACAAAGATGCTGAACTGAGTCTGTCGGAGGACCGGACCCTGATGTTGGCCCAAACTGGGTGGATTCCTTTACCACAAAGCTCAAGAAGATTGAGGGTAGGAAGATCCTGGAGGCCAATGCCAAATATCCTGTGGCTCTGGTCTCCGCCTTGTTAAGTCTACTTCTTCAAGTAAGCTTGTTTTGCTTTCGAATTCTCGTACTTAGTTTCTGAGAGTCGTTTTCTTAAATTTCAGACTAGTTCACCAGACAGAATACCTTCGCAGACCATCTTGCTTCTGTTGGTATTCTCTGAGGCTGAGAGCTTGTGGCTTGATGGTGAATTACAGTATAAGTCAGACAAATTAGCGGCTTGCTTGGAATTCCTTTAAGATGCTTGTGACGAGGCTGTGAGATTCATTAAGGAGAAGGAAGAACTCCAAGCTCGATTGAATAATCTAGTTGAAGCCAAGGCCAACGGTGAAGCACTGAAGAAGGAGCTAGCTGAGCTTTCCAAGAAGGCAAAGCCAGTTGAGGAGGAGGTGCTGAGGCTGAAGGAGGAGATAGAGGTATCTGAGGCCACGATTCAAAAGTTGGAAACCAAGGTTGTGAGCTTGGAGGGGGTGCTGGTATCTGGTGAAGAGGAACTTTAGAAAATTAGGGAGGAACGAGATAGGGATCTCCTCTTTAACCAAAATTCTACAAGAGAGGCTCTTGTTGTTGCCTCCTTTAACAATGCCTTGGCCGAGGTTGAGGAGCTGCACCCTGGACTTGACTTCTACTTGGTGCATCCTACAATTGTGGTCTCGACGGGGAGGATTGTCAAGCCTTGGGGATCTCATGACGAGGTTGTAGAGCCCGAGCTCATCTATGCTCTAGAATCCTAGCTTGTGGCCTTGTTTTGTATTTTATTCTATTTTCCTTTGAAGGCCTCGGATGTGTCCGGGGTCACCTTCAATTGAGATGTAAACTTGTGGCACTATCCCTTCCAGCTTATGTGTAAATTATTCTGTCTTTACTTTCATTTCTTGATTTATTTATTCTTCACGTTTAACTTCAGGTGAGACTCGTGAGGGTCGAAGCTGACACTCTTTGGCATTGAGCCTTTAAACTTGAGAATTTGTGCTATTCTTCGAAAATGAGCGAGGTTAGTAGCTACGGGTTGGGTGAACGACCCTGGGTTTCGAATCTTGATTTCAAGAAGGGTATCTTGAGGAATACTATTCAAGAGTTTGCGAGAAATCCAATTGATAACTCTTATTTATAAGAGTTATTAACGTATTCCAAAGCCTAAATCATTGGAAGTTCTCCATTAAGTTAGAGAATTTTGTTGTAAATATCATGTTTTAGAAAAGTGTAGGGTTCATTCCTTGTTTTGTGTTAGAGAGAAAGTAAAGAGCGCAGATTCTGAGCACACGGGAGCTATCTGGCAAGGACATGTGCCAGCCGTAGGATGCAAGCGCCTAGTGATGTAAATATTCCACCTTTTTGTTGGCCCCTTGTACTTTTGGGCATGCATAAGGACAAATGGCGCCTCCAAGTTTGGTTTTCTCTTGGATCATGTGCCCTACAACTACTTAAGGCAGCCTTCCCTTTTTAATTATCACGCTTGGTCAGAAGGGGAAAGTATAGAAATAGCTTTCCTCCAATTTTGTACCAAAGCTACCTCAAATTACTAAATCAAGAACACCATTGTTGAGAGTATTGCAGCAGCAATCACAGGAGTTGATTATACTTGAAGGATTACTAATTTTGGGAGTTGTTTCCGTATCTTCATTAGTCAAATCTTGGAGCTTACCTTCAGTTTTCTACTCTTAGTATAATTCCTTTATTGTATCTTTTAATTATGACTTTAGCATTTATGTTTAAGTTGTGTTTCTTGTGTTGTTCGCTCATTATGAGCTAATCACTCTTAGTTGGGATGCTTATATCTATTTAATGAGGTTTTAGTGCATTTAATAAAGTATGTTTGATGTTTACGCATTTTATATTTTGTGGGTTACTATTTCCATATTGGATTAGGAATGACCAGCTAATTTTGAGTTGCAGTTATGAATAGTGGGTATTAAAAGACATTTTTTTACTCCTTGCTTAAACCTTAGCCATAGTAGGGCAAAATCCATAAGGTGAATACTTCCACTAATTTGTTCATTAAATTAAACTGATATTGAGCTTTAATCCTCATGGGAATGATCTCTATTCATCGCTTACTACTTGTTAGACAGTGTATACTACCATTACAAATTCCACAACAAGTTTTTAGCTCTGGTGCCGAGGATTAAATAGTTTAATAGACTGTTTAACTAATTAGCAAGTTAGTGATTTTTGTTTCTAATTTTGGTGTGTTATTTTTGTTGTTAGAGTATTAGTTGCTACAACATCTGGTGCTGCAGCATATGCACAGACGTAGTTCACCAGAAATTCAGTTGCATATTGAGATAGAAAGACTATTTAAAGCATTGAGAAGAAATCAGGGTAATACAAGACTTTTTGATTTGGGAAGAGCTGTTGTAATGGCTACTCCACCAGGATCCTATCATGATTTAACTAAACTAGGAACTCCACCACCAGCTCAGCACAATACTCCATAGAATTTCAATCGTTGTAATGGTACAGTTGCTGGTACAGAACCACAACATCAGCCATTTCATATGCAACAACTCATTAACCAAATAGTCATAGGCGCGACTAATGATAGGGACAGACCTATGAGGCATTATGCTGTTTTTGACCCTCATACTATTCAAACTAGCATAGTAAGACCTAAACTTGCCACAACTCATTTTGAATTTAAGCCTATGATGTTTCATATGCTTCAAACAATTGGGCAATTTGGTGGAGGACCTACTGAGGACCCACATTTGCATTTGAAATAATTTGTAAAAGTTTGTAGTAGTTTTATTCTCCTTGGTGTGACAGATGATGCTTTTAAACTTAAAATTTTTCCATTTACTTTGAAGGATAGATTTAAGGCTTGGTTGAATTCCTTAGAACCTAACTCTATCACTACTTGGAATGAGATGGCAGAAAAATTTACGACTAAACATTTCCCACAAATTAAGAATGTCAGAATGAGAACTGAAATCACATCTTTTAGACAAACTAAATTTGAAACCTTGTTTGAAGCATGGGAAAGATTTAAAGAGTTGCTTACGAAATATCCTCATAATGGTCTACTAGTGATTGTCCAAATGGAGACTTTTTCCAATGGGTTGGAACCTCAGACTAGACTTATGCTTGATGCATCATCTGGGGGAGTGTTGCCTAATGGCTCTTACAAAGAAGTTTAAGATCTGCAAATAGCTATCAATGGCCAACAGCCAGGGTTAGTGCTCTAAAGAAAGTAGCTGGTATGCATGAAGTGAGTGAAGTCGCTGCCTTATCTTCTCAAGTTGCATCTCTCTCCAATATGATCAAAAACATGAGTACATCCAGTGCTGCAACAACACCTGCTGCAACAACTGAAGGTACACCAGAACAACTGAAGGTACACCAGAGGTCACTTATATGAAGAATGCCCTGCCAACCCTATTTAAATCAACTATGTGGGATACAATAAGAACAATAACCCATATTCAAGTACATACAATCCTAGGTGGAAGAACCATCCAAATTTCAAGTGGAGCAATAATGCAACTCTTGCAACACCACCAGGATTCCCTGCTCAAACCAAGCCTGCAGCACCAGTAGTTGATAACTCCATGGAAGCTATGCTTAAAGCTTTCATGAATGAAACAAAGACTCAATATAAAACTTAAGGGGCTGCTATCAAGATCTTGGAGAATCAGATTGGACAAATAGCTACTGCTCTTACCCAGAGACTTAGTGGATTCTTTCCATCCACTACCAAACCTTCTTCTTCAAAGGGGAAAGATACGTGCAAGGCTATATCTTTGAGGAGTGGAAAGGAAGTGAATAGGAAATCTACTGATACTAGTGATGGTACTAAAAGAAGAGAAAAAAATGAAAAATAAAGAAAACAACAGATGTTGTCACAGCTGATGCTGTAGCATCTGATGCTGCACCATTTCCATCACAAGTTGCAGATCAAGCTATTCCATCCCCTCCCTATCCTCAAAGGTTGAAGAAGGCTCAACAAGACAAGCAATTTGGCAAATTTTTAGAGGTGCTAAAACAACTACACATCAATGTTCCTTTTGTTGAGGCACTTCAACAAATGCCCAATTATGCAAAGTTTCAGAATGATGTGCTTACGAAAAGGAGGAGACTTGAAGAATTTGAGACAGTGGCTATGATAGATGAGTGTAGTATCATCATGCAAAGCAGGATTCCAAGCAAATTGAAGGATCCAGGCAGTTTCACTATTCCTTATTCTATTGGTGAATCCTATACTCGCAGAGCTCTTTGTGATATAGGTGCAAGCTTCAATCTGATGCCTAAATCTGTTTTCACTCAGCTTGGTATAGGATTTGCAAGACCTACCACTGTCCCTCTTCAGCTTGCAGTTAGGTCCATTTCCTATTCAAAAGGAATCATTGAAGATGTTCTGATAAAGGTAGATAAATTTGTATGATTTTGACTCAAATAAAGAAGTACCTATCATACTTGGAAGACCCTTCTTAGCTATTAGCAAGACTCTAATTGATGCGCACACGGGAGATTTCACTATGAGAGTCAATGATCAAGATATCAAGTTTAATGTGATGAATGCTCTTAAGTTTCCTGATCAAGGAACTGATGAGTGCTCTTTTGTGGTATCTCTTGATTATACTGTTCAGAAACACTTCCTCAAGCACAGTGACCACTTAGTCAAAGCTCTTGCTGAATATGATAAAAAAGAGCTTGTGGAAGAAGGGGTGTTACATGATGAGGCTGCTGTCAAGGAGATTTGGACTAGAAAATATGAGTCTCTGGAGCTAGAAGACTCAAGCCTCAAGAGAAATGTTCCATCAATTGGAAAACCTCCTGTTCTTGAGCTTAAAGAGCTACCCAAGCACCTTAAATATGCCTATCTAGTGAAAAATGAGACATTGCCTGTGATCATTGCTTCTGACCTCTCTAAAGGTTAGGAGCATGATCTCATTACTACTTTAAAGAGGCATAAAAAGGCAATTGGGGGCAAATGACTGATATAAAGGGAACTAGTATTGAAGGACAGAGGAGACTTAATCTCATTATGAAGGAGGTTGTTAAAAAAGAGATAATGAAGTTGCTTGTTGTTGGATTGTGTATCCAATATCTAATGCTGGATGGGTGATTCTTGGGCAGTGTGTTCCTAAGAAAGGAGGAGTCATAGTGGCAGCTAATGAGAAGAATGAGCTTATTCCCACAAGAACTTCAACTAGCTGGAGGATTTGCATGGATTATAGGAAGCTCAACAAAGCCACAAGAAAATATCATTCCCTTACCATTCATAGACCAAATGCTTGATAGACTTGTTAGTAAAGCATTCTATTTCTTTTTGGATGGTTACCCTCGCTATAATCAAATAGGCATAGAGATAGCTTTCCTCCATTTTTGTACCAAAGCTACCTCAAATTACTAAATCAAGAACACCATTTCTGAGAGTATTGCTACAGCAATCACAGGAGTTAGTTATACTTGAAGGATTACTAATTTTGGGAGCTATTTTCGTGTCTTCATGAGTCAGATCTTGGAGAATACCTTCAGTTTTCTACTCTTAGTATAATTCATTTCTTGTATCTATTGTCATACCCTAATTTTGTCCGCCTAGGTTTAAAACCCTAATTTTCCGCAAAAATAAATAAATTGAGAAGTGTGGTTTTATTTTGAAGAGTGAAGAGCATTGTGCATGCATTTTTGGGTTTTAAAAGTCATTCTAGGGCTTTTAAATTCATTGTTAGAGTGGAAATGCATTTGTTGTTGAAAAACAAGGTTTTTAGGGCAAAAGGGTATTTTGGTCATTGTCAAAAGAGGATAATTTTTTTATCAAGAATCATTGTGCAATTTTAGAGAAATTTATTTGAGGCAAAACATTTTTGGTCATGTATGTATGTATGCGCATGCATGCATACATTGTGCACAAAATTTCAAAAAAGGATCAAAAGGGAATATTCTACAAAAAAGTTCCAAGATGTGATTTTTATGACATTTTTGGTCATGGTGATCACATAAAATGGCATATTCCTAAGATTCCTAGTATGTGGCCTAAATTGGGTGTATTTTTGTACAATTATCCTAAGAAGAATAATCAAAAATGAAGGGATAATGGAATGGTCATATAATAGTACAATAGTACAAGATGACAACTAGCAAAACTTGGTCACCAAGGACCCCTCCCTTGCTATTTCGAATTTCTCCTCTCTATTCTCTCATTTTGTGTTTTCTCAATGTCCTCAATCCATGTGAGCCTCAATCCTAGCCTTTGATTCAAAATTAAAATCAAATCCTAGAGCACAACTAGTGCACAATGACCTAACCACCCTTAAACCTAATTGCTTTCTATATATACCCTATTCACCTCACAAGGAGGAGAGCTCTTGGCCTCATTTTCACTCACACAACCCTAGCACACAACTCCCTCTCCTAATTCCCTCTCTTGGCCGAAATCATATCACCCTCTTCCTCCATCAATTTTTCACTTCTCCTTCACCAAATCACCATTTTTTCACCTCATTTCCATTCCTACTTCATATATCTTCCTTCTCTCCTAATTTAATTCAAGCTTGCATCATCAAAGGGCATTTTTAAGCAAGCATTTCGTGGGTTTCATTGAAGTTCGGTGAAGATTCAAGTTGATTTGTGGTCTTGTTCTTCATATTAGTCATTCCTTAGCTTGGATTTGAGGTAAACTTCTTAAAACCTAGCATCATCTTCAACCTTTTTGCATCAAAATGTAGATATCATGTTTCTAATCTTGCATCCTACCATATTCATGCATTTTAGTGTTGTTATATTGTTGATTTGTTGATTGTTGTTGGTGAGAGGTGTCTCAAACATTTTGACAAGCACTTAGGGAGGCTTGGGTGTTTGAGATTGCTTCTCACCCTTGAATAAATTTTGATTTGTGTTGTTATCATTTTGCTTGTTGCATTTTGTGAAATAAAATTGTGTTAGGAAGCTATGAATGTTTCGCACCTTTAGTATAAAATAGGTTTAATCGAGTTTTGATGCATTTCTTTATGCAATCTTGTTATTGGGGCTTGATTTTGAAGTTCCCATGTCCAAACATGTTGTTTGATTTTGCAAATATTCATTTTTCATGCCTTCTTACTTTCACAAAAATCAAAAAATTTAAATAGTTGTTGATTTTGGTGTTTGATTGCTTGGATCTTGTGAATAAATGTTCCTAAGTCTTGCTAGTGTCATTTGCTTGCTTGATTTGGTTGACTTGTTGAAATAAATTGACGATTAATTTGTGATTTGAGAAAATGAATTTGGGTTTTGGTTCATTTATGGTCCACAAATGATCTTGGGTTATGCTAAGTTGGCAAGAGATAGGTTACTTCAACCTTGATGCCTATGCTTGTAAGCATTTAAAAATTCAATTCCCATTTGATGTGCTTGTGAAATGTGAGCAAAAAGGGGTCTATAAACAACTGAATTTGCGCACATGATTGGTCTCCAATGACCTTGATGCATCCTCAAGTTTAATCATGCTTTCTTTGCTCTTTAAGTTTAATGTAAATTGTTGTTTGAAGTTTGTGAAGTTTTGGCAAAGGATAGGCCACTTAGAGCCTTGATGCACCATTGCATTGTCTTAATAAATCGCAAAGGAGAGACTACTTGGAGTCTTGATGCACTTTCCATTTCTCAATCGGCAAAGGATAGGTTCATTTAACCTTGATGCACATGCATTTTGCCTACTCATGCATTCTTGAATTGAAGCTTGGTACTCAATGCTTGATATACTTGTTTATGTGCTTGTAGTGCATTAAAATGTTGAATTGGTGTTCACAATTTGCTTGTTTTGATTTCCACCAATTGTTACTCGTTAGTAACTCTCCAAAACTTCAAAACCATGTTGCATACAAAGAACAACTTGTTACTCGTTAGTAACGTTCCAACTTCAAAACATTTTTTTGCATTTACATAATCATTGACAAACAACTTCACTTCTTCTCAAAACAATTTCAAACTATTTTTCACAAATCAAACTTTGTTGAGGATAATGCGAAGCCTTTGCTTGCACGATTGTCAACAATGGGGTGCTAGTGGTGATCACTTGGAGTCTTTGCTCAATTGATTATCATGAACACTCATTTCCAAAAGAACTCTCATTTCACAAATTAAAAACTTTGTTGAGGATAATGCGAAGCCTTTGCTTGCACGATCGTCAATAATGGGATGCTAGTGGTGATCACTCGAAACCTTTGTTGTTTGATCACTGTGAACATTCAATTTTCACAATTAAACAACTAAAAAATAAAAACCTGGGCTCAGACACCACCGAGAACTACGTAAGCTTTGAATTCTCCATCGCACTGGGAGATACGTAGGAGCGGGTCGCATTCCCGTCAAGCACGACAAATAAAAAACCATTTTCTTTTCAAAAAAAACAAACCCTTTTCCAAAACAAGGCAATTTCTAAAAACAAAACAATTTTCGAAAACAAGAACTACGTTGCTTTGATTCCCTCCCCGGGATACGTAGGCACGGTGCCCTCCCGTCAAGCGCAAAAGATTAAATTTTCCTTAAGTTTTTTCATAAAGTAAGGAGAGATAAAGAGAGATAAAAACAAAGCATTTCTTAAATCAACCTTTTAAATCACACGTCAAATCGAGGTTCCCTTTCAGTAGAAAGGATGTGTGGGGTGCTCGTACCTTCCCCATGCATAACCGACCCCCGAACTCAAATCTCGTGGTTCCAAGGACCATTGTCTTTCAAGAAAGGTTTTTTTCAATGTTTTACCTCTAAAAAAATATTGGTGGCGACTCCAATTCATGTTGTGCGAAGAGAAATCCCTCAAAAGGATTTTTCGGGGTGCAACATCTATTAGTTATGACTTTTGCATTTATGTTTAAGTTGTATTTCTTGTGTTCTTCGCTCAATATGAGCTAATCACTCTTAGTTGGGATGCTTATATCTATGTAAAGAAGTTTTAGTGCATTTAATGAAGAATGTTTGATGTTTACACACTTTATCTTTTGTGTGTTACTATTTCCATCTTGGATTAGGAATGACCAACTAATTTCAGTAGCATTTATGAATTCTGAAAGGGTTTGTAAATTGATCTTAAAAGATAATATGGAAAGTGGGTATTAAAAGACATTTTATCACTCCTTGCTTAAACCCTAGACATAGTAGGGCAAAATCCATAAGGTGCCTAAGGTGTATTTGTTTAGGGCTTGGATATAAGCTCTTGTAAGAAAACCGTTGTGTGAAATATTTGAAGGAATATAAACTAATGAGACAACACCTAATGTTGCAGCAACAAACATACCATTAGTTCATTTTAATGGATTTACTTAGTTACTGCATCCCAACTTGCTCTTAACTCTGATTCTTATACTCCTTTACTTTTTCATTGTTATTGATGGTCCCAAAAACTTGTGTATTAACTTTTCCTTGCTTTACTAATTTGTTAATCAAATTAAATACATATTGAGCTTTAATCCTCATGGGAAACATCTCTATTTATTACTTATTACTTGTTGGACAGCGTATACTTGCACTTCTATTTCCACAACACCAATCCAAGCTGGATCTCGGGTAGAGGATGAGGTGCGTCAGGTTTGTCCTTATGAAAGATTGCTTGGTAAGCCAGGCTAGGCTCAACCTCGTGGTAGAGATCAGTGAGCCACGATAGGCTCAACCTCGTGATAGAGGTTAATGGGCCACGCTAGGCCCGACCTTGTAAATGAGAGGTCATTCGAAGGCACGTCAGAGCGACCCTTCATAAGAAAGAAGTCAGTCTGAGGCAGCGAGATCAGTTGAGACTTCATTCGGTCCAGTTCACCAAGTTCAGAACTTGGAGTGAATGCGGAGTGAAAAAGCTTGCTTGAGGTCGGGTTCAATGGCTCGGCCTTGATGTCGACCAGCGTTTTTTGCGAAGCTGCTGAGTTCCTGGAAAAAATCACTTTATTGATAGGGACTGGGATCCAGCAGGAATACAATCATTAGTAAGGGTACTCGGAGGTTCGAATTGATCTAAATTTGTAATCCAAAGAGTAATGTAAACAATTGTAGTAGTAGTAGATGCTTAATTTTTTTAATGACCTTGGGACTAGAGATTTGTTTATTCGATGCGGATTCTGGTCTTACTGTCGTTGATTCTGTTGTCGGTGTCTTTAGAGAATAGTAGGGGTTCCTTTAGGAGCAGAGTGTGGGCTCTGCAGTTGTTGCCAGTTGTGGCTTGTTGGGAAATGTGGGTAGCTTGATGAAGTCGGGAGTCCTTATAATGAGTCATTTGGAGGATGAAGGAGCTTTGTAGTGTCGTACTTGAGGATTTTTCAGAAAGGTCGACTAGCGCTGTTGCGCTTCCCAGATCGGGCTCGGAAGTGATGACACGTTTGGTCAAGCCATTCTGCTTGTGTTCCGGACTACTAGAGTCGTAAAGATCCTCAAGCTCTACTTGGGGAGTCACTCAACAACATAAGCTGAGTATGTCTCTGTTGCTTGCTGTTGCTCTCAAATCCTATGGATCAAGAAACAACTTGAAGATTTTTCTTTAAGTTACTCAGGTATTCCAATATTTTGTGACAATACAAGTGCTATTAATTTATCTAAGAATCCCAATCAGCATTCTAGATCAAAGTACATTGATATCAAGCATCATTTCATTAGAGATAATGTGCAAGAGAAAGACATTGAACTTGTTTTTCTAGATACTAAACATCAACTAGCAGATATTTTCACTAAACCCATCTTAGAGGAAAGTTTTAGTTTCATTAAAAGCATGCTTCATATCATTAAAACCCCTTCAGATTAGAAGGGTCAGGACCAACAACCTTCTCAATGATGAGAAGGGTCATAACCCTCAACCTTCTAAACCTTGAGAAGGGTCATGAGATGCATATGACCATAAAAATAAATGTTTTATTTGATTTTTCATGTGTTTTATTTTTTTATTGCTTTTTGTAGTTGTCTTTTAAAAAAAACAAAAGTAGGGACTTAGCCGTTGCCCAATGGCTCTCTTCTTTCGTTCCCTCTCTCATCCAAATAAATCACTTCAACCAACGGTTACAACATAGTGTATAACACTTCCAAGTGTTGGTCAATAACCATTTCAAAGATCAAAATGGTGTCAATACCAATTGTATTTGGAATAATCTACTATCTTGATGACATTGAGAAATGTGGATGGAATGTCACACCCTATCTCACTCAACAAAAATGGCTTGATTTCATCACTCTTGAAGTCTTGGTCTACAAAGAAAGAGTAAGAGAGTTCGATTAAAATGCCACCATCAAGCATGTGCCTGGTGGTCTAATGTGTCTAGAGAGTTCGATTAAAATGCCACCTTCTTGTATTTTATTATATCTTCTTTCCATAATGTTGACATTGAGGTCTCCTTAGAAACTCTAGGGAAGGCTCTCACTCTTCAAGATGAAGGAGTGAAGATTTATGAAGACTCATGGTATGACAAGGTTGGTACCACAGTAGAAGAGTACAAGACCACCCTTCTCAAGGGTCCTATCTTCCTTTGAACTCACCAAACCTCAAAGAACTCATTAGGATCTTGCATATCATTTGTACTCATACGTTTTTGCCTAGAGTAGGGTCATTTGAGAAAATCACAATAGGTGATTGTATTATGCTATACCATCTCTTTAAAAACATTCCCATTAGCCTTCCATTCCTCATGACATTGTCTAGAGTCTTCAAAGTTCCCATTCCACATGTTGAAGGATCTATGAAAATAAAGGCATTCGTAGTGAAGAACCTCAAACTCACGGGAATAAAGATTTCAACATTAGTAGAGGAGAAGAATGGAAAGAAGATATAATAAAATACAAGAAGGTTATCTAATGTGTCTAGAGAAGGAAATATTGAAGAAAAGGTTGTTGAAGCAAGAAGGGAGAAGAAAAGCAAGAGGGGAAATGACCCACAGAATGTCCAAGGGAAGGATGATGAACTAGAGAAGGTTCACCTGAGAAAGGTCAAGAAGAACAAGAGTATGGTCCTGAGAAGGTTTAGGACAAAGAAGAAAGTGCTAAGAAGAATGCCTCTATAGACAAGAGTGCTTCGAAGGAAGAAAGAATCTCTCAAGAGAAGGGTCTCTCTTTAGAGAAAGATGAATCAAAAGATTCTGATGACGGGAAAACCCTGACTTATAAACAAGAAAGCCCTAGAACCTCCTCCTCATCCTCCAAATTCATTAAAGCAGTGTACATTTGAGGGTTTACATAAGGACCAAAGAAAGGAGAATTAGGAAAATGAATGATAAAGAAGCCACTAGTAAGCTAGTGCCAATGGTTGAAAGAATATCCTAATGCAATTGTTGAGGAAGAATAAAACACGAAAGAAGGTTGCTGGTGAAGAAGAAATAGGAGAGAATACTGAGGAATTCCACCCCAGTTCTTTTGGTGGGATTGGGGCTGATAAGACTAAGGTGGTTCCAGAAATTACACTATTGGACATAACTTGTGAGGAATTGGGAATGAAGCCACAAAAGAACCCATTCAAGAAACTGAAGAAGAGAAGAATGAAGAAAACCAGAGAAACTAATTCCTCACCACTTGTTCAAACCCAACTTCCGTATCTGCTAAATGAACAAATCCCAACTCTTCTCCCCTTCTCTCAAATCGTAACATTACCCTTTTCAGCTCCACCGTTCTCATCACAAATGCTCCAATTAGCCATAGCACTTGCACAAAGATCCATCACCTATCCCAACTGTGTCTAGCACCACTTCCTATAACTTAGAGCATCTCTAAGCTGCAAACAACTTGGAGCATGAAATTCCCTCACTACTCAAAATTAGCAACACCACCACCTCTTCCAATATAAACCAGTATCTTAACTTGAACCTACCCCCAAAATATGATTCATGTAAGCCACAAATGCCTTTCCATAATACTAAATCTCACCCATCTGACATGCCATCTATGTTTGGGTCTCTTGACACCTCCTACTTCAATATGGGTTAACCTTCGGGTGTGGCTCATGAGAATGTTGTTGGGCAACCAAAGGATAAGAGCCCAACTAAACCTGAAGACTCTTATATCTTGCATGTCCAAAATGGAAAAGATGATCAGAAGGATGAAAACATTGTTGAGGAATGTGCTAAAAGGTCAACAAATTTTTCAACAACGTCATAGAGCGGAAACTGCTCGAAATGAGCAGTATCAAATTTGGATTCTGCAACAAGGTAAGACCACACTTGCTCCAACTCTTTCAACTCCAGAATTTGGTCCCTTTCATCTGTTTGCAGATATTCCAAAGCCTAATACTTTCTCTTTTTCTGATGGATCTTCTCCTTCAAAGTAGCAGCTTCATGTCACTGTCTCCCTCACTCTTTCTAATGTGTGCCAAAAGGGGGGGAATAGTAGATTAAATTTAGGGTTAGGACAGATTTCTGTGTGCTATATGCTTAGACAAATCATTGTTCATATATCCACATTCTCATGAGGAGTTAATTCTTAATGCCTTAGAAAATTTTAAAGTAATTAGAAAACTTAATCCATCTCTCAGTAGTTTGTCAAACATCAAAAAGGGGGAGATTCTTGAGGCAAAATCCCAATTGAGTTTTGATGGTTAATGTTTGGTACCATGCCTTTGGATCAGGGTCCAAGGTCAGCAATTGGTATCTTGAGTCTTGTGACTATTCTTCTGTAGGTCGAGGGCGGATCGATACTACAGATGTCAGTGTCTTCAAAAGTTATGCTCTTCAGCATCGTCTTCCTCCGAGGTTGAACTTGACGGGTTGGGTACCTACAAACACTCCGATATCAAAGTTAGCAATTAGAATCAGTGAGAGGTACAAATGAGAAAAAACATATTTGATCTTGTAGGGTAGTGTTGTATTTATAGATGTAGAGCTGGGGCTCTTGCAGGTGTTGCCCATTCTAGAGCCATTGGATCGGGGCGTTGCGATCTAGGTCGTTAATGTCGCTTCCGCGAGGTAGCTTCTTTTATGGGCCAGATCCAGTGATAGATTGGGCCGATTCTTACGCGAATTGGACCTCTTGGCTCAGTCCGGAACAACTTCCCCCCAAGGAGAAGTCGGTCACGGCAGTGCGGCCTCGGCTTGAGTTGCAGAATATGCTGTCATACATTGAGGTGATCTCAGAGTCAGAGTCGGCTATGTTTTGGGTATTTCCTTTGATGCAGGTGTATTTCTAGGTTGGATTCGGAGCTGCCTAAGATGCCATGGGACATCTATCTTGTCAAGGAGATGTGACGTTTGACTAAAACGAAACGTCTTGTCAAAATGACTGCATAGATTTTAGTGCCTGATCATTTATTGTCTCAGGATGGGTCGTGTCGTTACGCCTATCAGGTTAAATGCCGCTATAAATAGGACTTCAAAGCCAATACCCTGATACATATTAGTTTCTTGAGCTTTGAATTCTGTCGAGTCCAAAAATTCCGGGACGACTTTACTTTTCGGCTATCAGATATTGATTTTCTAAATTTCGTTACTTTCCGGCCTTCTGACATTGAGTTTTTGGCTTCCGATCCTGAGAACTCTGTGACGGTTCCCCATTGCTGACCTTTCGAGGTTAAGTCTCCAGCAAAGATTTTTCCAGATTCATCCTACGAGCTCAAACTCAGGTTTCCGAGGTTTCTTTCTCCTTCGTTTCCTTTGGTTTTTCCTAATTTTGTCATTTTGATTTCCTATTTGATTCTCGAATCAAAGGGTTGTTTTAACCAGTGCTCCGCACCCCCTCGCTGTGGAGGAAGGTGGTAGGCTCGGCCCTATTTCCTTGGGGCTCGGGCTCGTTGCTTTGAAGATCGATTGTGACTCGAGCTCTTTCTTGTACAGGTAAACTGCCAAAAACTAGGGACTTCGAGAGAACCTCTGTGCTTGCCCCCAAGAAGCCACCGCTGAAGAAATCTGCAGAGGTTTGTCCCATTAGAGCCGATTTTTTCAACGAGCGAATGTCGACTTTAGAGGGTTTCCAGACCGGTCCGAGGCCAGTGGATCCGCTTTGTCACCCCCCGCAGAGGATTTCCCCCTAGTTCAGAGCTGACGAAACAAGTCGAAGTCGAGGTTAGAGTGGGCGAAGTTGGAAGGACCGATGCCGAGGACCTCTATGATTCGGTTGATAATGACATCCCTGTCATTGAGCCTATTTAACGAATCGGGCGTGGCCTTTTGAGGGACTTCAGGAAATTTTAGAAGTTCGTCGGGGGTGAAGGGCAACAATGGATGTTGGAGCATGTAGACTTACAATGTTGGAGTAGATAAGGTTAACAAACAGAAGACGCCTTGAAAATAGGATTGACTACTGTTCGGTACCGGAGTATGGGGTATGATGTCGGAGTAGAGCGTTCCACGAGATGAGAGGTTGACTTCGGGTGAATGAGCTTGGACCTCGGATTGGCCGAGGTAGTCTTCTCCTGCGCCTCGGGTGGGGTACCTGCATGCACTCCGATGCCTAAGTCAGCAAGGGAAGTGAAGAGGTAATTTGAGAAAGGAATGAGTGCGTACCTGGAAATGGTGGATGAGTCCTGTATTAATAGAGTGTGGCGCTGTATGTGGACCGTTGGATTAGGCGGACAAGTCCCGCTCGTTGGATGCGGGTCGCCGCTACGGTGGAGTTCGGTTTAGCCTTTTGAAAGGATACGCGGATTGGGCCAAGCCCAAGTGCTTGGCCGTTGGCCCAATCCGAAACAGTGGCCCCCAAAGTCGAGGTCGAGCTGACCAGGGTCGGGCTTGGCTTGAAGAAGTTAGATCCGAGCTTCCCTCTGCTTTGAGAGCGGCAACAAGTGAGTCCTTTCTTTCCGATGCCTGGGGCGGTGGGATTGATTTGCTGCGTCCCTTCTTGCAATTGATTGAGCATTCAACCTCGGAGTCAATTGTGTCTTCATTGAGCATTTAAGCTCCGAGCCAAGAATGTTTGTAGCCGCTGTGGACTTCTTCCTCGGTCCCGAACAGAACATTGAAGCTCGGAGTTCGGGAGAAGGCAGGTGCTCGTAGAGCGGGGTCGAAGCCGCCTGGGACTTCTTCCTCTGGTCTCCGCCTCAGAATTTAAGCCAAGCCGAAGAGGAGGCTGGCTCTTCAAGAGTAGATTCGGGGTTGTTGTGGACCGTTGCGCGCCCCATGACTAAGCATTTAAGCTTAGAGTCACGGGGGACGTTTGCGTCACTTTGATGGCCTCGTCTCGAACCATTGTCCGCCGAGTTGCCATCTCGGTGTCGGACTCCGGTGAGACGGGCGTTGTTCGTCAGTTGGGAGCCAGCGTCCCCATGAGTCCTGCAAGTGAGGAAAGTAATGATTTAATTCAAAATGTTTTTATTCAGGGACGCATACCGATCCGTATGTTACATTTGACTAGCTATAGTATAGCCTGACTTTGGCGGCATTCCACGTTCAGGGTATCGGCTCTTTGGAGAGGGTTTCAAGGTGGTAAGCCCCTGTCCCGGTTTTTGCTGCAACTCGGTAAGGCCCTTCCTAGTTGGGTACGAGCTTTCCTTCGCGGGCGTTTTTGTTGCCGACGTCAGCTCGCCTAAGGATAAGATCCCTAACATATATGTCTTGGGTAATGACTTTCTGGTTGTATCGCCTCGCAATCCGAGCTTTGACGACGGCCTCGGCAAGATGTGCCTTATCTCAAACCTTTCTCACCTTGCCGAGGCGGAGTCAAGTATCTGATCATCGCCGTCGACTACCTCACAAAAATGGATCGAAGTACTGTATTAATAGAGTGCCTTATTGCCCGTTGGTTTTTGTGCTGGCCAGCTTCGCTAGGACGTCGGCTCGTGCGTTCTCAGCCCGAAGTACATGCTTGAGTTCCGCCCGCTCGAACGGGAGGAGTAACTCTCGCATCCGTGCTAGGAATCGCTCCAGGATGGGGTCGTTCGTTACAAAGTCCTTCTTGACCTGAGATACCACCAGCAACGAGTCCGTGTTCAATTCATTGGTTTTTGCTCCGAAGTCCGAGGCTAGTTTCAGTTCGGCAATAAAGGTTTCGTACTCTGCCTGGTTGTTCGAAGTGGTGAACGCGAAGCTGAGGGAGACCTCGATCATCAACCCTTCGGAGTTTTCGAGGATGAGCCCTGCCCCACTACCCTTCGAATTTGAGGAGCCATCGACATGGAGCTTCCATTGTAAAGGTTCGGTCTAGGATAGGGACGGTGTCATCTCTACAATGAAATCAGCTAGGCCTTGACCCTTGAGGGCGGATCGGGCCTCGTATCTGATTTTCATTTCGGATAGCTCTATGGCGCACTTGATGATTCTCCCTGCGAGATCGGGGCGATGCAAGATCTGGCGAATTGGTTGGTCCGTCCTGACGACAATCTGATGAGTCACGAAGTACGGTCTCAACCTTCTGGCTACCACGACTAGGGCCAAGGCCACCTTCTGTATCTTTTGGTACCGAGACTTGGCTCCCTGTAGCACTGTTGCGTGAAAACAATATGTGCAAGTATACACAATCGTAGCAAGTAATAAAGAGTAAGTAGAGATCGTTCCCACGAGGATTGTTGAGTTCTTTTCTATATTTAATTAGCAAGTAAGCTAGTAAGTAAAACAAAGTAAAATAACAAGTTGTAGAACTTAGTTTTATCAACAAACAGTAATTAAGATAAATGATTAGTAGAAATCCAGAATGAGAGTAAGTTGGGAATGCTTTCACTATGCAAATTCATAATAATGGTCTAATGCTGTATCTGATGCTGCAGCACTAGGTGCTGCCGCAATTGTGTATTATGTCTAATACTAAACACTAGGTTTTAGTCCTCCTAATTTATGTCTAAATCGGAAAGGACTATTTTCCTAGGCTACTGAAGTACAAGCAGTGTTTCACCTCATGGCTTATGTTTCTCCTATGTCTAGGGCTCAAACAAGGAACAACAATATGTCTATTGCGTAACTTACCATGTTATCCTTTGAGATCAATTTATAAACTATGTCTGTGAATATAAATGTACTTATATTTAGGTGATCAATTCTAAAATAAGTTTTGGAAATAGTATAACACAAAGGATAAAATGCTAAAACATCAGATACATGCATTAAAAACATTAAGACTTCATTACATAGATCTAAACATCCCAACTAAGAGTATTTAGCTCATGATGAGCAAACAACACAAGAAATACAACTCAAACATAAATGTTAAAGCCATAATACCGAAAATACAAGGAAGAGAGATACTAAGAAGAGGCAGATTGAAGATTGGCTCCAAGAACAGTAGCATGGAGGTTCAGATCAGGTCCCAAATCCACGAAGTTCTCCAAGTAAATCAGCTCCTGTATTGCTGCAGCATCAGGTGTCGCAGCACTGGAATTTCTACTTTTATTGTGAAAATGGAGCTTGGAACGAAAATGGAGAGAAAAGCTATCTCTAAACCTAGCTTCCTTTCTGAACCAACCTCTCAAATGAGGAAGATGAGCTCCCTTTTATAGAGCCAGGGTTTAGTGATTAAAGAAATGTCATTTGGAGGCTCTTTTTGTCATTATGTGTGCCTAGGAGTACAAGTGACCACATAGACGGAATATTCTTGGCATAATAGTACCCATTCACTGCTACAGGATGTGCCTGTCCTTTTTGACAGCTAGCAGGCACTGAAATCCGTGTGACAATATTTTCTCTCTCATTTGTCGTAGAAATGCAATGCTGCGGCACCTATTGCTGCAGCAATGAAATACACACATAAAAGCACAAAATGGGGCACCAAAGTGCCAAATGACTCCAAACCATAATTAAATCTTCTTTTACACTAAACAACATATTTTAACTAATTAAGGACAATATTACTTTAAAACTCACAACAATTTAAGCTTCAGATAAGAGGTAATAACAATCATAAATGATTGTTATCACACTCCCAAACTTAAACCATTGCTTGTCCTCAAGCAATAAACCATTGCTTGCCCTCAAGCAATGATGCTTGACCTCAAGCAATGATCCTTGACAAAGACAAACAAACACAAGCGATGCAATATCCAACTGCACAAATTGATTCAAATAGATTTTCAAAGATGTTCAAGTTGAGCATGAACTATCAGATTCTCAATCACTCAGATACACCTTAAGTTCATCAAGATTCAAAGAATTGCATACTGCTCAAGGTGTGTGTGTGATCACTAGCCTTAGATCAGTCCTTAGCAAGTTTCAAAAGTTCTCCTAGCCTTGGAAAGCATGGCTTTCTTTTGGTTATGCCAAAGATTTTTCAAAAAGCAGGGTAGACTAACAATTTAAGCACAGAATGGGGGGATAAGCATTACAAAGGGCTTTGATGTAGCATTTCAGAACTCTAGGCTGGTGCACTTATTACAAATGGAGATAACAGTGCTGCAGCAACTGCTGCTGCAGCATTACAGACTAACAAAGACTCTTTGTAAAGACATTTAACTGTTACTGTACTGCATTGCTCTTATTCTTGAATTTATTTTTGATAGCATTTTTTTCTTTTTTTCAACTTTTTTTTTTCAATTTCTTTTTCTCTTTTTTTTTTGCATTGATGATTGGGCAATTACAGCACATTACACTTATTTACAGACACTGGTGCTTTATAACATAGCACCTTACATTCAGACTTCATTCACATTCCTAAAACTATGTGCACATGACGTAATTCCATTCCTTCTTGCTTTGCCTTAGTATATCTCAAAGAACCCCCAAACTTAGTTTCATAAGCTACCCTAAGTTTTTAGTAGAAATTTGGCACAACCTTGGTCTACCAAAATCTAACTTCAGCATCAGATTGTTTCTAGCTTACTAATTTCCTACCTAAACCTAGAGTATGAGTGTGGGAACAATAGCAATCTAATCATCAATCCAACCAGGCTGTCCTCACTCAAACTCGCCATAATCATCATTAAGTCAGCCCAAAAAGAAGCATAATCTATTACTGATTTGAACAAAAAATACAACTAAACATGCCTTCTAAAAACAAATAACACAAGGTCCTCCCCCAACTTAAAACTCAGCAGTGTCCCCACTGCTCATGCAAAATACTATAGGGAGAGGGACCTTAGACACAATTAAAACAGAAATTAGACACTAAACACAGAAACATGAAAACATTTCTAAACAACTGTTGGATGCTATTACAGATGCTACACCATCCAGCAGGATTATTGAAAGAGAACTAGGTAGAAAATAACAATTAAAAACAACTAACAACACATAAAGTACTAAACACCAAAGAGAAAGGGTTAACTAGAAGGGAAAACAACTAATCAAACATTAAACAAAACTAAACAACAAAAGAGAAAAGGTTAACTAGAAGGGACCCCTGGTTTGTTTCTAGCATGGACTCTTGTAGCTTGGTGCACTCTTCAGCAACTGCATTGGATGTTGCAGCATTTGGTGCTACCACATCTCAATTTAATCTCACTTTTGCAAAACAACTTGATGCGTGGAATATTTGGCCAATGGAGGCTCAGGTGCAGGAGGAGGGACCTAATCATCTGGTAAAGCAGAGTCAGGTTTCTCCACAATAGAATCAGATATCCTTGGCCTCTTTTTGTCCACCAATTTGTTTCTTACAACTTTCTTTGCTGCTGCAATAGATGCTGCAGCTTTTCCTTCTAACACTGTTGCTGTAGCATTACCTGTGACAACATTCACACTCTGCATTTCAGCTTCCAATGGCCTTGGTGTTTTCTCTTTGGAAGGTTGAGTTTTGGAAGGATTTTTCTTTGGTGAGAAGGTTGTTTGGTTGATAGAGACTTGTGGAATGGATTGTTTTGGGTGGAGGGGATGGTTTTGGAATATGGATTAATTGTTTGCTTTAAGGTGTGGTGGATGAAGGGTAATAATGAAGGATTGTAACTGTGAGAAGTGGGCTTTTGTGGTGGAGAATGTGTTTTGGGTGGAGGGATGGTTTAGGTGGAGGTGTGGTGAAAAGGTTTTGGGTGGGTGGTGATTGGGGAAAAGATTTCTAACAAGGTTTAAATGGTGAGATAGAGAAAACACACTGCCAATTAACAGAGGTGACTGCCAAATATGCCACAATTGCATTTGAAATTCCATTTTGATCACATGCTCAACACTTCAGCAACAGGTGCTGCAACACATGGTGCTGCAGCAACAAAATTCTGCATAATTGACAGGACAAACCACAGGACCACTTATTCATACCTGAAAAGGTAAAAACAGAAACACACAAAACACAATTAGTACTAAAAATCTGGGTTGCCTCCCAGTAGCGCTTAATTTATAGTCTTTAGCTAGACTTGACATTCAAAATCCAAGTTAGGGTGGATAATAGGACAAGAAGAAAATATCATCCTTCCGCTTTCTCCTTTTGGTCAGAAATCCCATGTATTTGGCATAAAGAAGCAAATGTTCCCATGCCCCAATCAATAAGCATTTGGGATAGGAATTCTCCCTCTTTTGAAAAAATTGAAGCTCATTTTGCGGAGGACTCTTTTCTTCAATTACCAAGGGCTGAACCTTAATTGTCACATGACTCTTTTCATACCCCAACCTTGGCTTTTCTTCCTTGTCACTATTTTTGAATTTTTCTTGTTCTACAACTACACAATTGTTTTGTTTTTCTTCCACTACTTCCAAATGACCACATTCAAGTTCACACTCTACCACTACAACAGATTTGGGGATGGGCAGCGTTTTTTTTTAGCCATGGGCAGCGTTTCTGGGCGCTGCTAAATTTGGCGCTGGTGATTCCTCCCCAAAAATGGGCAGCGTTTGAGAAGCGCTGCTCATTAATAGCCATAGGCAGCGTTTGAAGGGAGAAGCGCTGCTCATTCACCTAGCGCGTTTAGAAATGGGCAGCGTTTGGTAAGGGGAAGCGCTGCCCATTTCTAAACGCGCAAGGTGAATGAGCAGCGCTTGGTGGGAGAAGCACTGCCCATTCACCTAGCGCGTATAGCTATGGGCAGCGCTTGGTAAAGGAAAGTGCTGCCCATTGCTGGTGAATGAGCAGCGCTTCCCCCACCAAGCGCTGCTCATTCACCTAGCACATTTAGAAATGGGCAGCGCTTCCCTTCACCAAGCGCTGCCCATTGCTATACGCGCTAGGTGAATGGGCAGCGCTTTTCCCACCAAACGCTGCCCATTGTTTAATTTTTTTTTTTCCTTTTTTTCTTGTTTTTTTGTACTTTCCTTTTTATATTTGATAATTTCCTGGTCATATACAGCCAATTAATACCAATCCAATCCATTATATACTAACAACATATATATATATATGTATATATATATATAAACTAGTTATATATCCCAATGCACCAATATGATCACAAACCAAAACAAACTAGCTAACAAGTTATTATATGTATCCAAAACTTAGCAACTTACAATATTAACAAATTAATATGTATCCAAATCAAACTCTCTACCAATATGTATCCAAAACTAGCCAGATACTTACAATATGTATCTAAATTAAAACAAGTTAGCAGCTAACATATGCATGAACTAATTCATATGCATGTATCCAAAACTAGCAAGCTACTTACAATATGTATCTAAATTAAAACAAGTTAGCAACTTACATATGCATGAACCAATTCATATGCATGTATCCAAATAAAACTCTAACAATTTACAAGATTACAATCTATCTAAAATCAAAAGAATTGCGAGACATAACGGCACCACTCTCCTCTAAGCTCATCAATCTGTGCAGTAGAGTATGTCTTCCACCGACAATCGGGAAAATACTGAAATTATATTATTAAATAAAATTAGAATTGAAATATATGGTTAAACCAAAATAAAAAAGAGTTCTGTAAAGATACCTGTCTGGGGATAACCATTTGATTGTGGGTAATAATTTCCTTCATAAATCTCATTATGTAATACCCACAATCATTGTTATTTGGTTGTTTCGGACACTACAAAACAAAAGATTAGTTAATTGTTAAATTTAATTTCATACATTTTTTTGACAACAATAATGTAAATAAATATATGAGAAGATTGATTACAAACTTACCACTATTGGCACCCATTTTGTCTGTGATTGTTCCAATCCCCAATATTCCTTCAAACAACTGAACACAATTGGATATAACTATATTATTAAAAATACATATAGTTAACAACTAAAACAAAGAAATATGCAGAGTGATCGAAATACACACACCTATTAAATATCACAACCAAGTCTGGGTGGGTGTTGAAATGACCATGCACAGAATCAATGTAGTACACCGTATCTGTCTTAGGATTTATTGCAAGCAAAATCCAATGATCCCTACAAAATAAAACTTTGAATAAGTAATTGACTAGTATTTAAAAAATGCATGTTATATAAGAATAGATTAAATCTCTCACCCTACGAGACACGGTGCCAAAAACATGGTATCGACGCCTCTATGTTGAGCATCCGATAAGCGTCGAGTGATATAATTTGTAACATCTTTCTTGTTTTGTTCCACAAGGTCGTTATAATTAGACAGATCCTCCCTGACATTACGGAGGTGTGTACTATCCGGACACAAGAACACATATCTCTGTGTCCGCTCCGAAGGGACCAAAATGTTATGATACAAGCACCTACAATTAGAGGTATATATATATATATATACAAATTAAATTAACGATATAATAAAATAAACTCAATGATGTTAAATAATAAATTACATACGTACCTGATATATGCTCTAATACAAACACTGGTTGCCCAATTCATCTGACATAAATCATTAATAACCTGTTTTGGGATTATCAATAGTTGATCGGGATTTCCAAAAATGTTGTCATCCATCTGTAATACAAGCGGGGTTTCATCATCCATCTTGAATTGCGCATGCATTTCGGTATACAAAATAATCCTAGAATCATCAATGGAAGAGGCGGAGGGCTGACACACTATTGGAGGAGGGGCTGGCTGAGTCACTTTTGGAGGGGCGGGCTGAGTCACTTTTGGAGTAAGGGAGGACCGAGTCACTTTTCGCGGAGGGGCGGGCTGAGTCACTGTTGGAGGAGGAGAGGGCTGAGTCACTGTTGGAGGAGGAGAGGGCCGACTCACTTTTTGAGGGGCGGGCTGAGAAACTTGTGTTGAACGGCCGGACCGATACACTTTCTTGCTAGTAGATATTGCCTTGCTAACACTTTTGCCCCTAGATTTTGCATTTTGGCGTACCTATATATAAGTCAAATAATTCGTTAGCTAGCACACAATAAATGACAAAAAATAATTAGTTAGTTACAAATATATTGTCACTTACAACAATAAGGTGCGCTGGCCATGCCACAAATGTACCAACTGCATCTTGCACAGTTAGTAAATCTATACTGGGTATTGGAGCAGGCAATGGTGCATCCCCCACAATTGCACAATCAACTCTGACTCTAACATGATTTGGAGGTATGGGTAAATTGTGCATCAAAGTTTCCAATTGGTCACATGTGAAGCTTATTGCAACCATTTGGTGTGAGTTTGAGATATACAATTCACACTCACACTCATTGTTGTCCTAAATCAATTATAAACAAAAATTAATAAATACATTGCGTAGAAGAAAGGATTTCCTTTTCCAAGGCACGAGTAAGGATTTCCTTTTCAGAGCAATCAGTGATCTCTCCTTGTGACACAGACTCTGATATGGTTTCCTGATTCACAAACAAAAGTATAATAAATAAAATTATTATACATTTTAAATATCATAAAAGTTTCAAAACAATATTCGAGGAATATATTGGAAATACTTACAATTCTGTCGGTCACCTCCTTAGTTTTGGGATCCACAACCTCTCCATCCTTTTGTCTGGCTGCTACCCACAACAAATGTCGCTCAATGCTTTCTTTAGTAGGATCTTTCCCACTCTCCTCCAACTATATTTAAATTTACCAAATGTTAATTAAGAAATTATAAATCAAAAGATTTATTAAACAAAGAGAAATCAAGCTTATTGTGTCTTACCAATCTCTCTTCAAAAACTTGATATCCACTAGCACCGCCTCTATAAGGGTACTCACAACCAGAAGCTCTCTCTCGATTCGCTTGGCATAGTTTCTATTTAGAGACATAAGTATACATTAATGTATAATATATAATTATCAACTATATTTTAAGTTATAACTTAATAGATTATAGTACTAACCATGAAATCTTCATCTTCGGTGCGTCTCCTAACAAATGTAACCCAATCCTCCTCCGTAATAAATCCACTATATGGCGCTGGAGGCTTCCATCTGAGGTTTCCACTATTATCAAACAACCATTTTTTTTTTAGACTACCCCTGAAATTCCGATGTAGCTTTCCAGCTTCCTTCATACACCAGTCTTTTCGGGATTCATCCACATCAAAATATTTCTGCATACACATATTCAATGAAAATGATATAAATATATATGGTTACAAATTTATTAAATAAGATTACTAAAGAGATGTAAAATTATATACCTGTATTGTTAACCAAAACTCCTCTTTGTGTTTCCTCAAAACAGCACTTTTCTCACTCCAAGTACTGATTGTAATTGGTATCATTTGTTTTACCTTACTACCGAGGAAGGTAACCAAATCTGCGCGACTATCCCCAATTGGCTGGCCCTTAATATTCCACAACACCTACATTATGTCATTAGTAAATTAGTTAACAAACAATTAAAACTAAGTGTTGAATTAATAAGTTAATTAGTAATTAGTAATTAGTAACTTACTGGTACTTTTCCTTTTCCTTTATTTACTCGATTGATGATATCTTTTTTGACCGTCATTCCACGAGGAGCCTGCTTTCTCATATACTTTTCAACATCACACTGATGATCGCTGTCATGATCACTGTCATGATCACTATGATCCGCCATCTAACCTACAATAAAACATAATCATTGTTATTGTCATATTTATCTATCCAAAATAAATAAACAGACAAGAAGATGAAAACTATGTAAAATAACTACTTGCCAAGACTAAACTTCATCACAAGTTAAGTATCAATCTTTCATTTCAAGCACAACTAAAAGAAAAGGAACACATAAAAAAAATAAGAGAGGCAATTTTAGTTTTAAATAAATAAATAGTCACTCTAGTTTTAAACAACAAAAGTACCTGAATAAGTGGAAGCAATAATGAACTCCAATCTAGGTGAACCACGCACTAGCAAATGAACCGAACTCTCGAACAACGAATGCAAAGCTCCGACAAAACAAACTCGCAAAACCTAACAACAATTCACATATTCAGCAACAATCCTCAATTTCTCATGTTTAGAAATACATCACAAGTATCCCTTAACCTAGAACAACATTCAATTAACATGCATTTCACTAAATATCTCAAATTTATAAATATACAACACAAGAATTCCTTAACCTAGAGCAACATTAAATTAACAAGCATTTCATTTGGACATTTCAACAAACACTACACCTACGTTTTCCCTCAAGTTTAGAAACACCATTTCAAAGAACAAATCATCAAGCATCAACTTTCAATCATCTAACCTAAAGTACCAATGCCATAAAATAATTAGAACAACATGTAATAATACTAACCTTAGTGAAAGAGAAACGAAAATGGGGAAGAAATGAACTTCCAAGTCCGAAATCCTTTGTGAAAATGGAGAAGTGTGGAAGAGTGTGAGAGTGCGAAAATGGAGAAGAGTGGAAGAGAAATGAAAATGGGAAGAAATGAGCTTTGGAGAAACGAAAATGAGAGCCACGTACGAGTGAGAGTGAGAACGAAAATGAGAGTGAGAACAAAAATGGTGAGAGTGTGAGAGTGAGAACAAAAATGGTGAGCTAGAGTGTGAGAGCTAGAGTGAGCACGAGAAAGAAAGAGAGAAAGAGAGTTGTGCGTGGAAAAAAAAATAAAAACAATAGCAATGGGCAGCGTTTTCATTGGAAGCGCTACCCTTTGCCTAGCGCTTTTTAGCAATACCCAGCGCTTGTCAAATAAACGCTGCCCATTGCCTAGCGTGGTTTACCAATACCCAGCGCTTCCAAATAAACGCTGCCCATTGCCTAGCGTGTTTGACCAATACCCAGCGCTTCTATATAAAACGCTGCCCATTGCCTAGCGTGTTTTACCAATACCCAGCGCTTCCATATAAATGCTGCCTTTTGCCATGCGTGTTTTCACGAATACCCAGCGCTTTCCATATAAACGCTGCCTTTTGCCTTGCGTGTTTTACAAATACCCAGCGCTTTTTATTTAAGCGCTGCCTTTGGCCTTGCGCATTTTATCAATAACCAGCGCTTTCCAAATAAGCGTTGTCTATCCCTTTGACCGTTTCACCTTACCTAGCGCTTTTTAATAAACGCTGCTTAAGGTAGCGCCTATTTTTGCTACTTCTGGCGTAGTGTACACTCGTTTTTTCCTTTTGCTCAACCACATATTCAATAAAACTTTCTTCTTGTAGATGCTCCATAATAGTCCTAATGTGAGCCTCTATATTCTTACATGAAGCTTCAAAGTTGTCATAATAACTATCTTCTTTTAGATCAATCACTTCTTCAATACAACTCTCCTCTTTTATATGCTCCATAATTGTCTTAAAGTGAGCCTCTATATTCTTACATGATACTTGAAAGTTGTCACTATCCACTTTGATATCCTCAAGTGATTGAGCTACAAATTCTTGGAAGTTGGAGATGGTCTCATGGAATCCTTCGGTTTGAGCTTGACAACTTGGAATTTGCTCACACACAAAGTTTTCCATGTGACAATCCATATTTTGGGCTGTCATAGGCATGAAATTGGTCGCATAACAGCCCCTTTCAAATTTTTCACGCTCCACCTTCATAGATTCAATGGATTGAGCTAAGAGTTCTTTTAAACTAGAGTTTCCCTCATGTAATCCTTTGGTTTGAGCTTGGGAACATGGATTTGTCTCAAAACAGCCCCTTTATGTTCACTACCATGAGAATCAAAATTGAAACATTGTTGAGCATTCAATTCTTGCATAAAGTAAAAACTCCAATGGTCCATGGTAAAGTGGAATTTTTTTTCTTTCACAAAACACTAAACACAAATGGTGAAACTAAAAACAACAAAGAGAACACATTACAAACACAAAACACAATACGAAATAGAAAAAAATTGCTCAAAAATAGATCACACCAAAAACTAACTAAAGTTACTAACTAAACAATAGAAAATAGCTATCACAATCCCCGGCAACGGCGCCAAAAACTTGTTGCGTGAAAACAATATGTGCAAGTATACACAATCGTAGCAAGTAATAAGAGTAAGTAGAGATCGTTCCCACGAGGATTGTTGAGTTCTTTTCTATATTTAATTAGCAAGTAAGCTAGTAAGTAAAACAAAGTAAAATAACAAGTTGTAGAACTTAGTTTTATCAACAAACAGTAATTAAGATAAATGATTAGTAGAAATCCAGAATGAGAGTAAGTTGGGAATGCTTTCACTATGCAAATTCATAATAATGGTCTAATGCTGTATTTGATGTTGCAGCACTATGTGCTGCCGCAATTGTGTATTATGTCTAATACTAAACACTATGTTTTAGTCCTCCTAATTTATGTCTAAATCGGAAAGGATTATTTTCCTAGGCTACTGAAGTACAAGCAGTGTTTCACCTCATGGCTTATGTTTCCCCTATGTCTAGGGCTCAAACAAGGAACAACAATATGTCTATTGCGTAACTTACCATGTTATCCTTTGAGATCAATTTATAAACCATGTCTGTGAATATAAATGTACTTATATTTAGGTGATCAATTCTAAAATAAGTTTTGGAAATAGTATAACACAAAGGATAAAATGCTAAAACATCAGATACATGCATTAAAAACATTAAGACTTCATTACATAGATCTAAACATCCCAACTAAGAGTATTTAGCTCATGATGAGCAAACAACACAAGAAATACAACTCAAACATAAATGTTAAAGCCATAATACCGAAAATACAAGGAAGAGAGATACTAAGAAGAGGCAGACTGAAGATTGGCTCCAAGAACAGTAGCATGGAGGTCCTGATCAGGTCCCAAATCCACGAAATTCTCCAAGTAAATCAGCTCCTGTATTGCTGCAGCATCAGGTGTCGCAGCACTGGAATTTCTACTTTTATTGTGAAAATGGAGCTTGGAACGAAAATGGAGAAAAAGGCTATCTCTAAACCTAGCCTCCTTTCTGAACCAGCCTCTCAAATGAGGAAGATGAGCTCCCTTTTATAGAGCCAGGGTTTAGTGATTAAAGAAATGTCATTTGGAGGCTCTTTTTGTCACTATGTGTGCCTAGGAGTACAAGTGACCACATAGATGGAATATTCTTGGCATAATAGTACCCATTCACTGCTACAGGACGTGCCTGTCCTTTTTGACAGCTAGCAGGTGCTGAAATCCGTGTGAGAACATTGTCTCTCTCATTTGTCGCAGAAATGCAATGCTGCGGCACCTATTGCTGCAGCAATGAAATACACACATAAAAGCACAAAATGGGGCACCAAAGTGCCAAATGACTCCAAACCATAATTAAATCTTCTTTTACACTAAACAACGTATTTTAACTAATTAAGGACAATATTACTTTAAAACTCACAACAATTTAAGCTTCAGATAAGAGGTAATAACAATCATAAATGATTGTTATCAAGCACTTTACTCACGAAGTATACCGGCCTCTGTCCTTCCTCCGTTTGTCGGATAAGGGCTGCGCACAACGTTTCCTCGGCCACACCAAAGTGAGAGATAGAGCGTTTCTCCCTCAACTGGTTTCAGCAGTATTGGGGGTTCGGACAGTATTTGCTTGAGCTCGGCGAGGGCCCTCTCACACTCGGGTGTCCATTCGAACTCTACACCTTTCTTCAGGACTTTGAAAAAGGGGAGTGAACGATTGACTGCCCTGGACACGAATCTGGAGAAGGCGGCAATCATGCCTGTCAATTTCTGCACTTCTTTCTTGGTGGTTGGGGGACGCCTGTCGGTCACGGCCCTGCATTTATTTGGGTTTGCCTCGATGCCTCTTTCGGTCAAGCAGAAACCTAGGAATTTTTCGGCCCTAACGCCAAAAGAACATTTCTCAGGATTGAACCTGAGGTTGTTTTTTCTTGCCTCTCCAAAGATCTCCTGCAGGTCGGCGAGATGTCTTTCTTCGGCGTTGCTTTTCACAATCATGTCGTCGAGATAGACTTCAACGACCCTACCAATTTGGCTGTGAAAAACCTTATTCATCATACGTTGGTAAGTGGCCCCAGCGTTTTTGAGTCCAAAGGGCATGACTCTGTAGCAGTAATTTCCCTGGCTTGTCATGAAAGCCGTTTTCTCCTAGTCTGAGGGATTCATCACGATCTGGTTGTAGCCGAAGTAGGCGTCAAGGAAGGATAGAAGTCAGAATCCGGACGCGTTGTCGACCAGCTTGTCAATGCTGGGGATGGGAAACGCATCTTTAGGGCATGCTTTGTTAAGGTCAGTGTAGTCCACACACATTCTCCATTTTCCGTTGCTCTTCTTGACCAACACTACAGTGCATAGCCATGTGGTATACTTCACCTCTTTGATAAAGCCTGCCGCCAGGAGGTCGGCCACTGCTCTTGCCGCTGCCTCGGGCTTCTCGTCGCTCTGAGCTTGGCACCATTGTGCCACACACTTGGCGTCGGGGTTGACTGCCAGGTGATGACAAGCTACTTCCAGAGGGATTCCGGGCATTTCGGAGGCGGGCCAGGCAAAAAGGTCGGCATTTCATCGCAGACACGTGATCAAGCTTTCTCTGACGGCTTCGCCGAGTTCGACCCCCATTCTGACAGTCTTTGCGGCGTCGTCCCCCAGAGGGACTTCAAGGAACTCACCCTTGGGCTCGGGATGCTTGATCTTCCTCTTGAACTTTCTAGCCAGCTCGTCGTCGTCCTCGTCTTCGGAACTATCCAGGTCGTAACGGGCGTTGCCCTCGGTGAGATGTACTCGAGCAGCAATCGGTGGCAATTCAGGGAGCTCTTGCAGCCGACGCTGGGTGCCTTTAAGGGCAAGGTACGGGCATCTTTCAGCAGCGTTGATGTCGGCCAAGATGGTCACGACGTTGCCCGCCAGGGTATGGAACTTCATCTTCAAGTGCACCGTGGAGGGGACGGCACCGAGCTTTGCTAACGTTAGCCTTCCCACGATGCAGTGGTACGAGGTGACGAGTGGTATTACCAAGAAAGTCGTCCTCATAGTCCGAGAGAGTTTCTTTCGCCGTAAGTCACCATAATATTAAGGTGTCCCAAAGGCCGAGCTCGCTCCTCCCCAAGCCCGGACAAGTCAGTTACGTGGTAAGGGTGCAAATCCACAAGGGATAAGCCGAGTTTGGGAAGGAGGTCTTGGAACATGATGTCGGTAGAGCTTCCTTGTTCTACCAGGACTCGCTTTACCTCGACGTTGAGCATGGAGGCCAAGATGATAAGTGGAATGAACTCATTCGGTTCACCTAACAGATAGTCTTCGTCGGAGAAGAAAAGGGGCTTCCTGGATGAAGCCGAGATCGTGGCTGGGCCGAAGGTCAACCTGGCGATTTCCCTCCATTTGCGCTTCAGGGTCTTTGTGGTGTCCGTGGTGGAAACGGATGAGCCACCCAAAATCACTATGATGGAGTAATGCCTCCCACTGTGGTCGCCAATGTTCGGTACCGGAGTATGGGGTATGATGTCGGAGTAGAGCGTTCCGCGAGAATGAGAGGTTGACTTCGGGTGAATGAGCTTAGACCTAGGATTGACCGAGGTGGTTTTCTCCCGCGCCTCGGGTGGGGTACCTGCAAGCACTCCGATGGCTAAGTCCGCAAAGGAGGTGAAGAGGTAACTTGAGAAAGGAATGAGTGCGTACCTGGAAATGGTGGATGAGTCCTGTATTTATAGAGAGCAACGCTGTATGTTGACCGTTGGATTAGGCGGACAAGTCCCGCTCGTTGGATTAGCCTTTTCACAGCATGCACGGATTGGGCCCGGCCCAAGTGCTTGGCCGTTGGCCCAGTCCGGAACAACTAGGGTTTACCCTGCTAACTCGTGCTAATGAGGTCGCAGAAAAAATGACACAATTTCTAGGGATTGGGGTTAATTATAGCTGTTGATTTTATTTAATAAAACGGTGAGAAAATGTAGGCTCGGATAGTGGCCATTGAAGGCTCATGTATATATGTAGTAGCACTTGAACATTTCAGAAACACACATATATCAATTAAACTGCTATTTTCTCGCATTTTACTTTATCCTTTATAGTTTTCTTTATGTTTTCTTAGTTTGTAGATAATCCAAGCCACATGTTCCTCTCACACCAAACCTAACACTCTTTGGAGGAGTTAGGGAACCCAAAGTCGAGGAGCAGAGTCCCTTCCTACACGTAATCGCTTAAAGAAATAGAGGAATCAAAACTACTCAACCCTCTAGCCGATCCCGCAGCCAGAATATAAGTGTTTGACAGCAACAAAATTGGCAGGCCCGGTGGGACAAACATATGAAAACAAGCCTTTCAATTTAGTTCACCTGGCCTGGATTACCATTGGCATATGTACTTGCGTTTTGGTCGAAGCTTAAGCATGGAACCTAACTCTACATCCAAATTGACGATTACGGCGAAGCCTAAGAAGACGTAGCCAAGAGGTACTTTGGGGGACACGCCTCATGCACTGATCATGGAACTTAATGATCAATCGCTGCTGATTGAAGAAGATGACAATGTTGTTCATTCAGCAGCAAATAGACATGGGAATCCTTGATATTATGTACCAAGTCTCCAAACAACTGGCTAGCAAAGTTAAATCTATGGTGCACAATGAAGTGCAACAGGCCAAAGAACAAGAGCAGAATCGTGCAACAAAAGCAAGTAGCGCAACCACGGGAAGGATAACCTAGCCCATTAGGGAAAATGCAACAGGCTCCACTATATGCTGGTGTGGCAGGACCTTAGTAGGTACCTTCACATTTTACCTTGGGAAGAATGCAATAGGTTCAACCATTTGGTAATATCGTCGCGTCTCAGCAGTCACTTTCTCATCAGGGAAATCTTAATCTTGTATTTCCTTGGCTTTGTAATTTTGTCAATGGCAACACAGGGGGCAGTTTATGGTGAAGGTAGCTAATATGGCTAATGTTAAACATGGACATGTGCAATTGGCAAGTAGGCTGCCCGAGGCTACAAAGCAGATAGGGTTACTACAAGGATCATCCTATTAGTGTCTCCTGACGGCTAACCATCTACCCTATACAGGGGGAAAGCCTTCAAGTTAGAGTTAGGTCCTGAACCCACCTAGCTCGGTTAGTCTGCTACCTTGTTAGTCGTATCCTGAAACCCTTTGCAACTTCTAGTGGGTTCACAGCCATACCCACAAATGACTGATACTTCTGTCAAAAAGCCATTGAAAAAAGGTCGATCATGCAAGAATAGCCAGACATTTGCTCAAGGAACTGGCTTTGCTAACCTCAGCCAAGTGATGCCTGTGCAGCAGTGAGCTACTAGTCCACCTCAGGTACCACCGTAGAATAGGATGCGAATTCCTCCAGATACATCCCTAAATACGTCCTAATAGGTGATGAGCTATATGACAATAGCACAAATACTAGTCGCCGACTATCATGGCCGATTGTTTCCAGTTTGCCAAGGGAGAACAACTTAGAACGGTGGAGGTTGCTGGAATGGTATCATCTTTGGTGAAATGGTCCTTAGGTAAAACACGAGAGGGAAAGGAGGCTGGTTTTGAGTCACCAAAAAAAAGTGTCGAAATCATCCAACCCTGTCAAGCGAAAGTGAACTGGGTTATGAACACGAGAAATTTCTTTTATTTTTGTTGTAGATGTGTAAGTTTGAGTGTTTGTGGGTCTGTCAATCCTCAATTTCCATTGCTCTAAATCTGAGCTGTGAGGTTAATTTGCTTAATTGATTCCTCGATATTTTTTGAAAAAGATGAAATTTCGGGATTTTTTGTTTCTTAATGATAATTAATTAAAAAAATTGTGTGGTTAGTGAAATTATCCTAGGTGGCATGCTAACTCAGTGGTCAAACCGTCAAACAAGAGACTGTAAAACAGAGTTAGCCAAAAAACGTTTAATTGGACAACGTTGCAATGTTTATAAAACTTAAGGGAAATATTCGTTGCCACGAAATTTTAAGGGACCTAATCGAAAACAGAAAATAACTTAAGAGACCCAAAATGATAATTTTTGTAAAAATTATTAGAATCTTGTTAACACCAAAAACTAATTAGGTCGTAGGCCGAGGGCTAAGAGGGAAGAAAAGAGTAGTGGTGTGAAGGCAAACCATACGACATGTTTCAAAATGGGTATTTGCCAAATAGAGTGAAGTCAAGAGAGGTCCTCAGGGCATATTAAATGACAAAAAACTCCCTGAGGGAGGGTTACGCCTGAGGGCCAGTGAGCTAAGCCGAGGGAAAGTGATAGCCCCAGCCTATAGAGTGCCAAAGTCTAGGTGACTCGGGTGCCTAAGCTATTACCTAAAGGGGCTTGTGCGGCCGAGCCACCGAGTGGCCGAGGCAAGGAAGACGTGGCACGAAGACAGAACCTGGGAGCACTTGAAGTTCAAACAGGAGAACGAGGCCAAAAAACGCGGAGCGAGGAGCATTCACCCCACTAACTGTGCCAGTGGGATTGTGGGTGGTTACTCCGCCTCTTTGATGGCCTAGGAAGGAATGAGAGTCGTTGATCTTAGATCAATCCAACGACAGGAAAATGTTGGCTAGTAGTATAATTTATGCATTAGCCAGTAATATAATCCAACACTCACGTCCCCCTCTCACCTTGCCTGACCCTTTCTCGAGGAGTCCGGAAACCCACAGTCGAGGAGTAGAGTTCCCTCCTCGACGCAATTGCTTGAAGTAACGAGGAATCAAACACCGTCTAAACCTCTGGCCGACACCACGGGTAGGACCTAAGAGTTTGACGACAACAAAGATTGGTATGCCCGGTGGGACAGGAATAGGTGAGCAAACGATTCCGGTTGATTCGGCTGGACTGGATTATAGTTGGCGTATGCACCTGCGCTTTGGCAGAAACCTTAGTATAGAGCCACCATCGACATCAAAAAAGGAAACTGCCCCTAAAACGAAAAACACTGATCCAGTAAGTGTTTCGTAGACCACTACCTTGCGGTTAATGTTGAGTCTAACGATGGTTCTCCTTAACATTATGAGGAACCTGTGGTCATGACCACGTCGTTTATCCGACAACAAATCGACATGGGGATACATGACATCATGTATCAATTGTCCCACCAATTGGCTGATATAGTTAAACCTATGGTGCATAATGAAGTGGAACGGGCCAAGGAACTGGAGCAAAGACGTATTGCGCAAGCCAGTAGCACCAAGAACTACGTTGTCTCTGGCAAATCACAGGGAGGACAACCTTCTTCAATGGGAGGACCACATCAGGCCCCGCCATACACCAACCTTTTTGGACCACACTAGGCATCCTCTTATAACCCTATGGGAGGCATGCATCAGTGTCCACCGAGTGGGAGCATGACTGGAACTCAGCAGGTGTACTACCATCAGGTAAATCCTACTCCTATAATTCCTCAGCCTAGTATTACTTTTGCCACTGCCAACATTGGGGGGCAGTTTTTGGCAAATGTCACTAATATGACTTCTTTTTAGCAGGGACAAGTGCAATTGGCCAGAAGGTCGCCCAAGGCAGTAGGCTTGGTGGGTCTGCTGCAAGGATCATCCTACGGGTGCTCTACCGCAGCAAACTACCCGGCTTACACAAGGGGCAAGCCTTCGCTCGGAATCAGGGAATGGTAGGAACGATAGGTATTGCCCGAGTCAGCAGCCATGGGTCCAGACCCACCCTCCTCGACAAACCAACCTCCTAGTCAGCCGTACCCCGGAGCACTCAGTACCTACCCAGCAGGTTCCTATATACACACATAGATGAATGTTGCCTAGGTCGAGCAGCCATGGAATAAAATTTCGCCTCACCAAGGCATACAGACATCTGTACCAGGAATTGGCCTTGTTAACATGGCCCAAGTAGTGCCTGGGCAGCCATGGACAGACGTTCCACCTTAGGTACCACCGCAGCCAGGGGCGCAAGGTCCCCCATATACACTATGGCGACCAACGCCTTCACCTGAAAGACCATCGGGGGCCAAACTCCTAGACCCTAATATCATCGCTGACACCATCAAGAAGTTCTTCGGTGTTCAGTTGAAACCGCTCGACCGTCTAGTGTATAGGAAACCTTGCCCCGAGTGGGTGGACAGATTGGTGCCTCTGCCTAGAGAATTTAAGACCCCTGACTTTGCCACGTTTTCTAACCCAATGTGGGGAAGGAAACCAGAATGAGTTTCACAAGTTGCAGTTGTTCCCTTTGTCTTTGACAGGGACTACCTTCTCATGGCACTCCTCTCTCCCACCTGATTCTATGCAGACTTGGGCAGACATGGAGATGTGCTTCCATGACAGATTTTATTGGCCACAGCCTAAAGTTACAGCAGCCGATCTCATGAATTTGCTGTAGAAGGTGGACTAGCCAGTGACAGACTTCATTGAGAGATTCAGAAAGATAGCTGGAAAGTGCTCAGTACCTTTCCCAGAATCTCAACCTACTTCCATGGCCATCTCTGCAAAGCACCCTCATTTGAAGGAGAAGCTTGTGGGACAAGATTGTAGCGACCTTAGTGGCTTGGCTTCCAGAGCAGTTCAAATCGAACAGTTTGTACAAGAGAGAGAAAGGAATAGAGCCACTAGAGGCTGCGGACTGCAGTTAGTGTCAGTGGTAGATGCAGCCGAGGATTCGAGCTTGGATGAATCTCCTAACTACACGGCAGACATCTTAGTGACTGAGATAGTTAAGGGCAAAGAGAAGGACGAGGAAATGGTTGAAAATTCCTTTGACATCTCTTAGGCTAACCAAATCTTTGACTACCTTCTCAAAGACAAGCAGATCAAGCTACTTGACGGCCATAAGATTCCCCCTCCCAAGGAAATTAAAGGGAAGAAATACTGCAAGTGGCACAATTCCTTCAATCACGCCACTTTCAACTGTATTATCTTCTGTCGAGCGATTTGAAGAAGCCATCAAAAAGGGGCGATTCAAAATGGCCGACAAGGGGGCATTAGAGATGATTGTCGACACTGACCCTTTTCCTAACATGAATGTCAATATGGTCTCCTTTTCAGGGAGCGACCTGGGGAAAGGAAAGAAGAAGTATATGTGGGTCCCAATAAAGGAGACTTCTTTAGAGAGGAAGACATCCGTGTTCGACCGTTTGGGCTCACCTCCCAGGGGATCCACAGTTGCAGAACGAGTGGCCCTGTTACAAGAAAAATTAAAGATAGGGGCGCCGAGTCAACCTCAAGGGCCCCAGAAGAAAATTCCTAAGCCGGGGAGGCTTGTCCACAAACTTAGGGAGTTGCATTTGTCCAAGCTCAACCTTGAGACACACTTGCCTAAACCCAGGGACTTCAAGGAAAGACT
Organism: Astragalus glycyphyllos; assembly: GCA_963573325.1. NCBI lineage: Eukaryota > Viridiplantae > Streptophyta > Magnoliopsida > Fabales > Fabaceae > Astragalus > Astragalus glycyphyllos. The sequence goes on along the minus strand of OY754312.1, from coordinate 58,812,551 downwards.
CCAACACGTCCCACCTTAGGGCATGGTAGGCCTGCCAATGATTCCATTGAGGAGGCCACCCTGCCAACCTCGGGAGAAGGGACTCACCTAAAACACAAAAGAAGGGTGGTACATGTCACCGAGGAGCAAAGTTCAACTTCGGTAGACGTCACACTCCTAACTGACCGAGAGTTGAGAGCCACAAGAATAGTGAAACCTCCTTCAGATACTGTAGGATCAATGGATGATGCAGGCGGTCGTTGAAATGTCAACCCCTAGGGAGGCCTCCAAATCTCGCTCACAAAAGAGGAGGCTATAGAGGGCTAGGGCGTTCAACAGAATGAAGGAAACTCTCTAGACACTTGAATCCATTGTACATCAAATGCCCATCTCAATGGGAAGTTGTTCAATAGGGTCTTCGTGGATGGCGGTGCTGTGCTGAATATTATGCCTCTATCAACCATGAAGAGGTTGGGGAAGAACGCCGAAGATCTCATTGCAACCACCATGACCATGACCATGACTAGTTTCCTAGGCTACCCATCTCATGCATTGGGAGTGCTGGTGGGCAATGTGACGGTTGGGTCTAAGGTGACTCGCTCGGCATTCTTCGTCATTGAAGGGAAGCCCTCATACACGGTGATTCTTGGCAAGGACTGGAAGCTCATGATATGGGTAGAAGACAACGTAGAAATAGTGGAGGCCGACCCTAACCCTTTCCCAGCCGAGGTAAAGATGTTTGAGGTCGTGTTCTACACCCCTCACCTGCATCCTATCATCATCCCAGGTGACTATAAGGAAGGTGGTATAGAGTCGTAAGGGCTCTGAATTCAAAATGTTGGCCGACCCACAGCCTGGCAATGAGGATAATGATTAGTCTTCCTTCAGAAATACAAAGCCTGCTGGACCGACTGCATCTATTTCAAATAGAGTCCTGCATCGAAGAGGCTATGTTTGGTGTCGTACATGGAGAATATGAAGACTCGGACCACTCATCCCAATAGGCTTCGAATGACCTTGGTAACAAGATGTTAGCTGAACCTCCCTACACAGAGCCTATCCAAAGGAAGATACCTACCTTCGAGGGCCCAAAATCCACAGGTGGAGGTAAATTTGGGAATTGAGAGTGAACCGAGGATGACCATGGTTAGCGGTAAACTCTAGCTGCAGCAACGTGAACAGGTAATAGCTTTGATACGGGACTTCCGTGACTGCTTTGCATGGGATTACCATGAGATGACGGGCCTTAATAAAGCCTTGGTGGAGCATAGGTTACCCATCAAGGAAGGTTGCAATCCTCACAAGCTGCCACCAAGGAGGTTCAACCCGCAACTAATGCCGCAGATCAAAGCCGAGGTAGAAAGGATGCTGAAGGCAGGGTTCATCAGAACTGCCAGGTACGTAGAATGGCTGTCTAATATTGTCCCTGTGATAAAAAAGAATGGTCAGGTTAGAGTTTGTATTGATTACAGAGATCTAAACTTGGCCACTCCAAAGGATGAGTACGGTATACATGTGGCCGATATGCTTGTGGATGACGCGGCAAACAATGCCATCCTGACTTTTATGGACGGCTATTCTGGCTACAACCATATTTATGTGGCCGAGGCAGATGCCCATAAGACTTCCTTTAGGTGCCCAGGCGCCTTAGGTATCTATGAGTGGCTCGTGATGCCTTTTGGTCTCAAGAATGCTGGGGAAACATACCAAAGGGCAATGAATGCCATCTTCCATGACCTTATTGGTAAAACCATGGAGGTGTACATTGACGACGTGGTAGTCAAATCCAAGAGCTTCGAAGCCCACTTGGCGGATCTCGAACAAGCTCTAAAACGGATGAGGCTCCACAACATCAAGATGAATCCTACTAAATGTGCTTTTGGCGTGTCTGCAAGTAACTTTCTAGGCTTCTTGGTATATAATCAGAGTATCGAAGTGGATAAGAACAAAGGTGGGGCTATCCTAGAGGCGAGACCTCGCAGAACAAAAAAGCAGTTGTAGAGTCTGCTAGGGAAGATCAATTTCCTAAGAACGTTCATTCCTAACTCGTCGAAGAAGCTGTAAGCCTTGTCACCTTTGTTAAAAATGAAGAACAACGAGGAAATGATATGGGGAGTCAAACAATAGGAGGCCTTCGATCAAGTCAAGTCTTCCTTGACCAATCCCCCAGTCGTGGTACCTCCGCAGCTTTGGAAGCCTTTGAAGTTATACATTGCGGCCGAAGACCAAGCAATCAGCTGCTTGTTAGCTCAAGATGATTATAACAGCACCGAGCGTTTTATACACTATCTCAGTAGGATCCTCAATGATGCCGAGACTAGATACTCTCCCACTGAGAAGCTTTGCTTATCATTATTTAATGCTTGTACAAAACTAGAATACTATCTTTTGCCTAAGGAAGTTTTGGTTGTTTGTAAAGTTGATATTATCAGATACCTCCTTAATAGGCCTATCTTACCGGGAAGACCTGTTAAATGGGCAATTAGGTTGAAGGAGTTTTCCATAACTTATGTACCTTTGTAAGACTTAAAAGGCTAAGCCCTGGCAGACTTCCTAGTTCAGCATCTGTGTGTGGAAGTGTAGGATGCTCCAGCCGAATCTGTCAATTACTTAGGCCTGAAGCCCTGGATCCTCATGTTTGATGGGTCGACCACCTAGATGAGGGTAGGGGTAGGTGTGGTCATTACCAGCCCTTGTGGCCAGACGTGGAAGTTCTGGTGCCGGATAGGAGATCAAGCATCCAACAATCAGGCCGAATGCGAAGCCTTGATCATGGGGCTTGACATCTTGGGCGACATGAAGGCCCACTATGTAGAAATAAAGGGTGACTCACAACTGGTGATCAAGCAAATCACTGGGGAGTACAAGTGCTACAATATAAAGCTCAAACAACTGAGGGCCTCAGCGCACAACTTGCTAAAGTTGTTTGCTGACGTCGTCATCACCTATGTCCCCAAGTATGAGAACCAGGAAGTGAATGACTTGGCCCAACAAGCCTCGGGTTACAAAGAGCGAGTGGTCGAGGTACTACAGCAAGACACCGTGATCCCCTCCGAGGAGGAGCCCGTCGATACCTGGATTGTGGTATTGACGAGGTACCTCTGTAACCCAACGGCTGATAATGACTTCTAGGTCAAACAAAGGGCACTGAAGTATATCTTGATAGGGGACGACCTATATAAGAGAAGCTCCAATGGGGTACTATCAAAATGCCTCAAGATGAAAGACGCCTATGTGGTGATGGCACAAATCCATGCAGAAGTCTGCGGTACCCACAGGTCTGGCCCCATCATGAAATTGCTCATTTACAAGCACTGATACTATTTACCGACGATCACGACCGATTGTTTCCAGTTGGCTAAGTGATGTGAGGCTTTCCAGCTCCACGGACCAATCCAATAGGTGCTAGTAGATGAACTACATCCCTTTTTCAAGCCTTGGCAATTTCGGGTGTGGGCCATGGATTTAATCGGCAAGATATATCCCCCCAAGCTCAAAGGGTCATAACTTTATCATTGTCGCCACCGGTTACTTCACTAAGTGGGCGGAAGCCATGCCTTTAGGAAATGTTGATCAGGCCACGGTGATAAGATTTATAGAAAACCAGATCATATTCAGGTTCAGTATCCCCGAGACCATCACGGCCGATCAAGGTACAATGTTCACCAGGGAACGGGTGGTGGCCTTTGCCCAGGAGTACGACATCAAAATGAGACATTTGTCTCCTTACAATGCCCAAGCAAACGGACAAGCAGAGGCTATCAAAAAGATCATCATCGAGCTCATCAAAAAGAACATAGAGGATAAGCCTCGGTGGTGGCACGAGTCCCTCAACGAGGACCTTTCGGCTATGAGAAATTCCAAGTCCACAGCCACAGGGGCAACCCCCTATCGTTTGGTATATGGGCAGGATGCCGTGCTACCACTGGAAATCGGTGTAGCATCGTTGAGAATAGCTCGGCAGCACTCCCTTGGTATGGATGACTACCAGCAAGCCATGTTGATGGAGTTGGACTCGTGGGATGATGACAGGCTGGCTGCCCTCAACAGGATAGAAATGAATAAGCCTAAAGCGGCCCGAGCCTACAACAAGCATGCCAAGCCAAAGAGTTTTGTCGAATGTGACCTCGTATGGAAGACCATTTTGATGAGATCCTAAGTTCCCTCAGCGTTTTGATGATGGCAACCTCGGAGCCGTCGGTGACTATTTCGGTAGTCATGTAGGGGGGAGTGAATGAGACACCACGAGTGGGGATGGAAGACCGATCGATAAGTCAAGGAGACGCCACAACCGGCTATGGAGGTTCCGGTTGATAAGTCGGGATGAGCGCCACGGCAAGCCGATAAGCTTCAAGAACGGCTCAGAGAACTATAGAGACACGTCTCTAAATTTTTACTCAAAATTCAACTTTCTCATCTATTCTTTTCTCTCTCAATTTCTTCTCTTCTCTAATGTATATTTCAGAAATATCAACAATCATTTTTTCATCAAAAAAATCCACTAGCCATTATAATGACTTAACAAGACTTTAAAACCCAAAAACTAACTTAGGAAAGACCAAAAGACACCTATAATTATTTTAATAAAATAAAATACAAAAATTAAAAATAAAATAGAAAATATTGGTTATCCAATGATTACGAGCGGAATATTTTTCTTTTTCTTTGTATAAATCCTTCCACATCCTGAGGGCACTTAGGATCTCATCATTCTCCCTTTCTTCAAGAAGATTTGTCCTCACATCTGAAACTGCAAAATAAATTAATGGGTATTGAAAAAAATTCTCTCTTTTTTCTCTCTTTTATCAATTTGAAATTTGGATATTGTATCTACTTCCTCTTAAAATCCTTATTTTTCTCAACAATACTCCCATTATTTTTCCTTGCCTCTTCTTTTCAAAACCACACTCCAATTCCTCTTGTGCTTTACGGAGATGCTTACATAACATTTCAGAAATATCAACAATCATTTTTTCATCAAAAAAATCCACTAGCCAATATAATGACTTAACAAGACTTTAAAACCCAAAAACTAACTTAGGAAAGACCAAAAGACACCTATAATTATTTTAATAAAATAAAATACGAAAATTAAAAATAAAATAGAAAATATTGGTTATCCAATGATTAGGAGCGGAATATTTTTCTTTTTCTTTGTATGATTCCTTCCACATGCTGAGGGCACTTAGGATCTCATCACATTTTGCCACTCGGGAGGAAACACCCTAGTTGGGCAAGTGGTCCCCAAATTGGGACGTGCCCTACATCGTTAGCGAAGTATACCATGGTGGCGCATATCGTATAATCACTCTAGACAAAGAAGAGTTTGAAACACAGATCAATGGCAAATATCTTAAAGCATATTATCCTACTCTGTGGGAAAGTATGCGAGGAATAGAGAAGTGGACATAAATGACAATATTGTCAAGACGGCACGCCACACACTGGCGTCCTAGTGAAAAAAAAAAAAAACATTGTCAGAAATGGAAATAAAACAGCCTTAGTCTCTCGCTGCAAAATCCTCCCCCTCCGCAGGATCAGGTACCTGTTGGCTAGCCGCTGGGTTAGAACCTACGGCTGCCGAGGTCCCAGCAGCATCAGAGGGGACATTAAGCTAACACGCAACCTCTCTCATGAAAAGACAGCAGACTACATATAGCTCTGACCTAGCTCACAATCGTTGAGGAAGCCCACCTTTTGAGACTCCATATCCTTGATTTGGCCATCTAGGGGCTCGGGCTGGTTATACAAGAGGGATTGTTTATCCAAAATCTTGGCAAGTCTATCGGCCGCCTCCTCCTTTTGAGGAAGGAGTTGTAGCTTCTGTTGGAGGTCCGACATCACACCATCAATCTCTTCGATATGGTGCCCAACCATCTCATCTTCATCTATCACTGATCTATGTTCTGCCACTTTCTTGTCGTAAGCTGCAAGGTAATCCCTTTGCTCAGTTTGCAAGGAAATCGGGCAGTCCATTGCTTGTTGCGCAACGTCCCTAACAGCCTTGGCCGCCGAATAACTCTGGCAAACCTCCGGGAGCCTGTAGCCTATCTCCTTCAACGCCCTGCGCCTAAATTCCGGCAAACCTTCCACGGAAGCCAAATGAAAGGCGAGGGATCGCAGATCTGTCAGGTGGGAAGGGTCAGTAATGATTTCTCCCCGAAGAGCATCCTTCAATCGCTGTAGCTCCGTCGCCCAAGGGGGTTACTTGAGATTTGCTCCGAGAGGTGAAATATTGGGCCACTCCAGCATCAGAAATCAGAGTGGGAGTTGGAGAAGGAGAAGAGTGCCGAGTGGAAGTGGTGGCCTGCAAGAAACGCGACCATGAGGAAGAAGAAAAATCAACAAAGAGAAGGGAAGCAGAGTGAGGGTACCATACCTTACGCTTCTTAGCAAGAGGAGAAGTGCCTCTTGTAGCTACGACAGCTCTCTTGGTTGCAGGTGTTTAGGATGGACCATCATCGACCTCCTCGGCAGTAGAATCTACAGGAATAAGGAGGTGAGAGCAGTATCGAAGCAAAGTAAGAGAGAGAGAGAGAGAGAGAGAGCTGAAATGAGATAAAGAGCATACCAGTAAGCGGTTGAGAACGAGTTCCGGGCCGACGAGCAGAGGCCGTAGATATAGGTGTCTTCAAAGGAGCAGCACTGGTACCGGCAAGGGCTTTGGAAGGGGTTGATTTTGGGTGGCCGAGGTATTGGGACAAGCAATCTTCGATTCCCCGAGGAAAGACTAATTCCTCGACATCAGGCCACCAATTGGCAAAGTCGTTGGTCTCCCCCGAACACACCACGTAGTGTGCCCACACACCCTCTGTGAGCTTGCGTTGGTTATCAACGATCATCTTACATACCTGAGGCTGTAATAAACCTTCACGACGGGCTGGATCAGCTAAGGCTTGGTAAGGCAAGGGAATATGCTACAAGAGGCCAAATTGAGGACAGACAAAGTTGGGAAAATAATACTCTGCAAGGGCTCGGCTATACCGGGAGGTAACAATGTAGCCAACAGGCAAGTCCCTGGCCACCATAGCAGATAGCCAACCGTCACAGGTGACAGCACGAGCCGACAGCTTAAGTTGGGATTGCTCCTTCTGATGGTTAAAAATCCAGTGCGGAGCAAACCCTTTACCTAGCACAAGGTACCATGCCTTTTCCTAAGAAGTCATCCAAAAAAGGGCCTCTATGAACTGGGCTGGAGTTATCACATGACAATGGGTACCCAAAAGTTGGGGTCCCAGGAATCCATTCGTCGGCGACTGGGAATGGTAAGCCCTTTGGACAGAATGTGGGGGAAGTAGAGCTTGGACTATAATTGAAGAAACCACAAGGGTCCTTGGAGCTTGGAAACACGGCCGCAATCTTTGATTTGGTCAAGAACAACTTGAATACCTTTGTAGAGTCCACCGAGGAAGTAAGGGGCCCAGGCGAATAGCTCACCGGAACACATCATGGCAACAAAAGGTTACAATTCTTGAACGACGCCGGCGGAAGTAGTACCGTAAAAGAAACGACAAAAGAAGTACATAAGAAACGTCGTGTGCTCTTCCTCGGTGATCTCTCCGACCATTTTGGAATTCTCAGCCAAGAACATGGAATAGACGCCTCCCACTTGAGTATGGCCAAGACTTACTTTCTTGGGCAACTTGGCAGGGTGGATGCTCTGACCGTGCGCCAGTAAACCAGTATTGGCGAAGACGTCCAAAACAGTAGGGGTCACCATGCCCCGAGGAAACACGAAGGCGTTGAAGTCGGAGGACCAAAATCCCAAAGAGGAAGTAAAACGTCAAAATCGTGAAAAATAACGGATGCAGAAAGGGAACTCATGTCATACAGACGCCACCGGTTCTAGATATCCTTCTTGGAGTTCCGGAGGCGATTTAACCAGGCACGATACTTGTCGGTAGGGTTAGCCCAACCCCTAGTTTCCGTCACCTTGGCGTTCACGGTAAACCAGTCCTAGGAAATGGGCAAGCCACCGAATGTGTTCAAGATGCATTGGAAAGCATCAAAACATTCACGAACTTGATAAGCAGCGGGTTGAATAGTCACTCCCCCCACGACAGTGATATGGACGTCTTGCAGTGTAGCCTCTAGAGAATGGCTCCCAGAAGACAGCGAAGAACTCGAAGGGCTGTCGCCACTGCCGTAGCTATGGTTTTGTTTTGAGAATCGGAATCTGAAGACATGGCGAACGGAAGAAGGGATAGCAAAGGGGTTGAATCTAGGCTCGCAAGAAGAAGCAGTTGGGATAACGATGAAGGGTTTCCGGGAAGATCAAGTAATCGGGCAGGGATAATGGTGAGGGCTAGTTATAGCCAGTAACATAATCTCAACCGGCGTGTCCATGGGAATCGTCGCGCAGTCATTTCGATTCGTGCAAAGCGCCAAGTGTCACATAGCAGCAGTTACGTCTCTTCTAACCGTCACCTCAAGTCATATCAAGGGGTTTTTGTATCGTCAGCCACGTCCTTAAGGCCATACGACAGCACAAGAAAGGGGGCAAGCCATACGACATGCTTCAAAATCGGTATTTGCCAAATAGAGTGATGTCAAGAGAGGTCCTCGGGGCACATTAAACGACAAAAAACTCCCTGAGGGAGGGTTACGGCCGAGGGCCAGTGAGCTAAGCCGAGGGGCTTGTGCGGCCGAGCTATCGAGTGGCCGAGGGAAGGCGGGCGTTGCTTGGAAGGCAAGGAATACGTGGCACGAAGACAGAACGTGGGAGCGGTTGAAGTTCAAACGGGAGAGCGAGGCCGAAAAACGCGGAGCGACGACCATTCACCGCACTAACCGTGCTTGTGGGATGGTGGGTGGTTACTCCGCCTCTTTGAGGTCCTAGGAAGCAATGAGAGCCGTTGATCTTAGATCAATCCAACGGCAGACAAATGTTGGCTAGCATAGTGGGCGACGAGGGCCTGTGTATATATATATATACATATATATATATATATAGCAATAGAGTAATTGTAAAAACACACATCCAATTAATCAAATTCTTCGTTTATTTCAATTTATCTTTCCTTTATCGCATTTTTTATCCTTTGCTTTACATTATGCATTAGCCAGTAGTATAATCCAACACTCGCGTCTCCCTCTCACCTTGCCTGACGCTTTCTAGAGGAGTCAAGAAACCACAATCGAGGCAATTGCTTGAAGAAACGAGGAATCAAAGACCGTCGAAACCTCTAACCTGTACCACGGCTAGGACCTAAGAGTTTGACGACAACAAATCTTAACTACTATTAAATAAGGTTCAAACAAAATCATTAAAAGCATACACATTAAAAACAAATAAGTCAAAAAAAAAACATTTTTATTAACATCATTATATTTCTTATGGTCTTCATAAATCCTTCAAGTATTTTATTAACATAAAATTGAAAAAGTAATGTCTAAACTTTTTTATTTTTGTAAAAGTTATTAGAATCTTAACTACTATTAAATAAGGTTCACACAAAATCATTAAAAGCGTGCACATTGAAAACAAATAAGTCAAAAAAAAACATTTGTTACGAAATAATCACAAGAGCATCCAAAAACTTTATTAAATTAAAACAACTTTTGACTATGGTTGAATAAAAATGGTCAAACTTTGAAAATGACAAAGGTTTTAGTATATGCTGTTAAATGTTATATAAATCGATCATTGTCTTTCTAGGAATTGTGCACCGATGGCAGCTCTAAGTGCTATTATTACCTTTAGTCTCAAATTATTATCACTTCTGCTAGTAATACTTGCATTCCAGGCTAACGCTGGACTGGAGACACAAGTAATAATTACGAATAATTATCGAGAAGATATCACTGTTCATTGCAAATCCAAAGATGACGATCTGGGATTCCATACACTCAAGCCTGGAGGAGGTTACGGCTTTTTTTTCGAACCAATGTTTTTCTTTAAAACCTTATTCTTTTGCAGCTTTACATGGAAAGAAGACTCGAAACTTCATTATTTAGACGTTTACAAAGGATGGCGAGATAGTGATTGCGCATTAGTTGAATGGAAAATAGATGCAAATGGTGGGTGCAGAGATTGTAATATACCAGGACCTACTAAGTGTTATCCTTGGAATAAATAGCCTTCTTAATATTTGCATTGAAGAATGTGCAAAGAATAATTGCGTCGATGTAATTTCATGTCGTTTCTCGCAATTGGAATAAAATAATAGGAAACACGAACCCTATGTTGTACTCCCTCCGAATCTAATTATAAGCAAAAAAGTGCCTAATTTTGGTAAACTAAAATATAAGCAAATCTCAACTAACCCTTTAAATGGCTCATTAATGTTATGAGAAGATGACTATTAATTAGGGATAGTTTGGTAAATTTATTTCATTTTTCCATGAATTCAAGGAAATTAAATGAACAAAACCACTATCCTGTAGTTATTTTTGTTTATAATTAGGTCCGGAGGGAGTATTTTTTTTATTGTGTCGTTTTACTTGTTTTCTGGTAACTAATATAATTTGTTGGTGACTATTGGGCGGTTCCTCCCCATGTGGAGCACAAACGAACTTAAAAGAAATAAAAAATATACAAATAATTGGCTAAAATTCCATGTATTAATATAAATAGATTTATTTTTGTGATATGCAGTATAAATAAATTTGAGTCCTTAATATCAATATTAAGAAGTAGAGAGATGGACGAAACATGAGATTTTCAGGAAAAGGAAAACGAAGCGGTACTATGGTCCGTATTTTATGAATATAATAAAGTTTGTAAGTTCTTTTCTGATAGTTGCTGACGAATGTGTTATATGATTTTATAGGGCCTACTATGTATCCTATATGATATATAAAAAGTATTAGTCTAAGTTTTGAAAAAAACGTTGACATATTTCTGTCAAATGTTAAGTTTTCTGGTGAGGTTTTCCCAAAAACGAACGCTACGCTGATCAGATCTTGACGAAACGCAAGATATGAGAGTTTTCTAATAGTTTTTGAATTTGAGAATGTTTTGGAAATTTTCCTAATACATGATCGAAAACCTACATTACGCCAAACTGGAAATTTTTAGCTTCGATATGACTTGGGTGTTGAGGCATAAACGAGAGTAATTCCCTCTCAATTTGATACTGTTTCATTGATTTGAAATACGGTTACATGCACGCTTATATATGAGTTTCCTAGATCTAGATTAGCCAATGAATGAATGACACATAAGCATAATTGGTTACAAGTTTGCCAGCGAGGCATTCTCATTTCCTAGAACAACCTGTTGACTTGTAGTACCGGTTGCTTTATCCTCTATTACTCCCCCCTCAAGGGCAAGGTTGGGCTTGGTGAAAGCTTCAACCTTGAGCTTGGAATGTAGAGAAACAAAAGCAGCACTTGGTAAAGGCTTCGTGAGAATATCTGCAAGTTGGGCAGCAGCAGAAACATGTGCAACAGTGAGGGATTTAGCAACCACCTTTTCTTGTACAAAATGGATATCTAGCTCAAGATGTTTCGTGCGTGCGTGAAGAACCGGGTTGTGAGCAATAAGGACAGCACTTAAGTTATCACATAAGAGCTGTGGAGTCTTGAACTGAACACCAAGTTCATTTAACAATGATTGAAGCCACAACATTTCAGAAGTGGTGTGTGCCATGGCACGATACTCCGCTTCTGCACTTGAGCGTGCCACTAGAGGCTACTTCTTAGAGCTCCATGATACCAGGTTGGGCCCAAGAAAAACACATGAACCTGATGTAGACCTACGATCATCCAAGTCATTGGCTCAATCTGCGTCGCTATATGCTCGTATGGATAGAGCAGTGTCACGTGTAGCAGGACATAGTAATAAACCATGATTTAAAGAGCCTGCTAAGTACCTTAAAATGCGTTTGACAGCTTGCCAATGAGATTGTAGTGGAGCTGATAGAAATTGACAAACCTTGTTGACACTAAATGCAATATCAGGTCGTGTAAGAGTAACATATTGTAGAGCACCAACAATGAGATCTCTAATGTATTTAGATTGAGTGAGTAAGAGATTGCCCGATGGACAGTGATGCACTTCAATGCCAAGGAAATAGTCAAGGTGTCCAAGTTGCTTAAGAGAGAATTCTTTGTTGAGCTTAGTGATGAGGTCTTTCACCAAGGAAGGGCTGGTACTAGTGATGATAATATCGTCCACATAAACAAGTGCGTAGAGGTGAACACCTTTCTTAGTGTAGATGAAAAGGGAGGGATCACACTTGCTACGAACAAAGCCAAAGTGAAGAAGTGCCTGCTTGAGACGTTCGTACCTGGCACTAGGTGCCTGTTTTAGACCATATAGGGAACGTTTGAGACGACATATCCGAGACTTATCACTTGCTACAAAGCCTGGTGGTTGTTGCATGAAGATTTCCTCATCAAGGAAGCCATTAATAAAGGCGTTGTTGACATCAATTTGCTCAATATGCCATTGATTAGTGAGCGCAAAAGTAAGCAGTACATGAATTTTAACAGGTTTGACAACTGGTGAAAACGTCTCACCAAAGTCCTTGCCAGGTTCCTGACTGTATCCCTTGGCTACAAGACGCGCCTTGTACTTATTATTCGTGCCATCAGCATTCTCCTTGATGCGAAACACCCATTTGCACCCAATGGCTTTACGGTGAGGAGGCAATGTGGTGAGTTCCCAAGTATTAAGAGCCATTAAGGCATCATATTCGTGTTGCATTGCTGCATGCCAAGCAGGGTGTGTGAGTGCTTGTTTGGCGCTTGTGTGCTCAACATGAGCAAGAAACAAGCGAGGTTTTAGACTTCCTATCTTAGAACGAGTAATCATAGGGTGTGCATTGGTTACAGGTGCTGTGTTATCAACATAACCTTCTGATGAGACAAAAACAGCTTTAGAATTACCCTCTGGTAATGCCACAGTGATGCCTGTAGGTACAACCACATCTGTGTTGTTAACTGTTGTAGCAGGATTAATGGTGCCTGCTGGTGTGGCATCTGTGTTGTTAACCGGTGTAGCATCTGATGTAGGCTTAGCAATATTGTTATCTGATATAGCAGCATCAGATGCAGGCAAATAGAGATGTGCAGTAGGTGATGACACAGATGTGTGGGAGGAAACAGAAGGATACATGCTTGGATAAGGGAAAGTTTGTTCATCAAAAATTACATCTTTAGAGATATAAATCCTTCCTTCATGATTGAGACATTTGTACCCTTTATGTCTTGGTGAAATGCCCAAATTAATACAAGGCATACTACGAAACTGCAATTTATGTTGATTGTAATGGCGCAGATGAGGGAAACATAGACAACCAAAAGTTCTAAGCATGGAATAATTTGGTAATTGATTGTACAAGGCATGAAAGGGAGAGGTGAACTTAGGCAATGCTGAAGTTGGCAGCCTATATATTAAGTACACAGCAGCTGTAAAACTGTGATCCCAATACGATAGGGGAAGAGAGGCTTGAGCCAATAAGGTAAGACCCATCTCAACAATATGATGGTGTTTGCGTTCAACTACACCATTTTGGTGTGATGTGTGAGGACAGGTCAGTCTATGTAGGACACCCATATCATCAAGCATTTTTGTAAATTGGCAAAATTCTCCACCAAAATCTGATTGAATAGCTTTGAGCTTAATAGAAAATTGAGTCTCAATCATTTTGTGAAACTGTGTGAAGGCTGCCAAGGCATCAGACTTAGCCTTAAGAAAATATAACCAAGTGAAACGTGTGCAGGCATCCACAAATGAAATATAATAGTTGTAAGGTGGAGATGGTGAAGTTATATGATTTCATGTGCTACTAATGTCTCTTCTTGAGTGAAATATAAGAACAGGTTAAATTAGCTTATTCACAAGAACACATATGCTTATGAGAGGCATCTATGTTGAGAAGACTTGAAGCAATGACAAAAAGTGTTGAACAAAGAAAAACAAAGAATAAGACCTCTCTTGACAAGATTAGAGATAGACACCTGATGGGTAAACTTGAGAAAAATCATCATGAGAACGGCCATCATAATATGTGTCAATATGAGAAGAATCATGAGAAGAGTCAACCTTAAAAGACTCATGATGAGAAAGGTCATCATGAGAATAGTCAAGATGAGAAGCATCAAATGAGAATAATCAAGTTGAGATGTTTCATGATAAAAAGAGTCAAGATTAGAAGAGTCATGATATGAATAGTCAAGTTGAGAAGAGTCATGTGAGAAGTATCTTCATAAGAAGAATCAACTTGAGAAACATCTTCTTCAGGACACTCAAAGAAGAGAAGAACCAGAGCTGAGAAGAGTCATGACAACTGTAAAACTCTTGTCTTCTGCAGAAGTGCAGAAACACAGCTGTCTCCAAAACAAAATCACTCCAACCGCTATAAACGGCTATCATCTTTTAGCAACCACTCTTTTCTAGGGACCAGAGGTTATTACATATATATTCAGTTATAAATAAAAGCATTGGATCAGCGCTGAATCGTACATTGATCTCATCCATACTCAGCCACTTCATAAACTGTAGGGATTCATTCTATATCAAAGTATGCATTTTTGCTTGTGTTGTAGTTTCTGTGGAAACACCATTTGTATAAATCAAGCTCTAGAAATCCCACAAACTCACACCCTAAATAGGAAACCTGTTAGAAACCTTAATTTCAAGTAGCAAGTGTTGTTGTAGGGCTTGAGAAGTGAGTTGCTTCTGTGTTAGAATCTACCTAATAGATCAGAAGGATCTCATTAAGTGCGAGAACAATAGGTAGAGTTGTGTTAAGAAAACTACCTAGGAATGTTGTAAAAGTTGTAACTATTTGGAAAATAGTGGAAATACTCACAGGGTGAGGAGTGGAAGTAGCCTAAGGTTTTGGGTGAACCAATATACATAATTGTGTTATTTACTGCTTTTCTAAGTTGTTTTACACTGCATGGGTTGAAAAACTCTCCATTTTGAGAAGGTTGTGAAAACTGATTAGACAACTTCTGCTGATCCTTCTCTGCTACGTATAGTTTTATCGAAAACATTGTTTTCAATCCTTATCAAGTGTTTCTCTAGATAATAGATATTCAGCAATCTTCTTAAGTGACTTATACTTAAGATAATCTAGTTTAAACACAAATCTCTTACCTAGAAAAGCTATATTGAACATCAACTTACTCTCATTACTGATAGATGTTTTCTGAGAAAAGCAGTAACGAACCCTTCTCAACTCAATAACATATATGGTTGAGAAGACAGTTTTAATCAAACCTTCTCTAATCACTATCATAGTTGAGAAGACTATTTTCATTCACCTTTCTCAACTAAGCATTCACACTCACAATATCTAATCAAACTTGTGAAGTTTGTTATCTTGTTTCAGGTTAAATTTAAAGGGGTCACAAGTCCAACTCCCCTTACTTGTGACACTTATTGAGTTCAATTGACACCAGAGCTCGACCTCTGGGTTGAGCACACTCAAAAGTGTGACAGGAAGAGTTCTTGGAAGAAGTCGTGGCCAAACCAAGTTTTGTTGCCTTCCTTCCAGAAGATGCTTCATCAAAAAGGCCACCTGGTTTCAATGGGGAACATTACTACTATTGGAAAAGTCAAATGAAGATGTTCCTAGAACCTCAAGATAGGGACATATGGGACATTGCTGAAAATGGACCAGATGATCCCACAATGGCAGGTCCAGTACAGAATTGCATTGGGAAGACCACAATATGACAAGATAGTACAGAAGGAAACTTCTTAAGAAATATGGGATACTCTGCCAACTGCTAATGAAGGATCTGATCAAATCAAAGAAGAAAAGAAGGGCATGATCATCCATGAATTTGAAAAGTTCAAAGTGTCAGAAGAAACCATTGATGAAATGTTCAGTAGGTTCACTACCATCATCAATTGATTAAGTGCCTTGAGAAAAACTTACCCAAACTCTGTGAAGGTTAATAAGCTTTTGAAATGTCTTCCAAAAGCTTGGAGACCTAAGAAAACTTTCAAGAGATTATGGAAGAACTCCATCCAAAGAAAAAGGCAGTGGCTCTAAAGGTTTCTCAAAAAGAGGAGAACACTTCCTCTCATAAAGGAAAATCAATGGCAACCAGATCTTCTCAAGAAATGGATGATGAAGAGCAAGAAACTGTCTCAAATCTTTAGAAGAATCAACAGATTTTTGAACAACAAAGAGAGAGGGAAACCTCAATTCAGAAGGGACACATTCAAAGGAGAAGGAAGCAAGTCAAAATTCACTTGTTATGAATGCAAGAAACTAAACAACATTTGCCTCTTCTCAACAAAAAGGGACCAAGTAGATTCACACCAAAGAAGAAAGCTTTGATGGCTACTTGGGATGATTCAGAACAATCAACCAGTGAGCATGAGGAGGAAGCAACCAATGTGTTTCTCATGGCAGAAACTGAGCAAGAAGAGGTACGTGATTCTGACCTCCTGAAATGTGAATATTGCAAAGAAGTTGAATCCTCCATTGACAGTTTGTTATATTAAATAATTGGAAAAAAAATTTAGACTTTACAACAATCTCATTTCAAACTGACAGAACAATTAAAGCTTCTCAACCTAAAAATAGCAGAAAAATCAGTTGTTTCTAACTTAGTTAGTAAATTAACAAATGAGCTTATGATCTGTGCACGGAATCTTGAAGTTTCTCAAGTGACTCTAGCTCCTCTTTAGAAGGGTTAGATATATAAGAAGGGTAACCCTGTCAAAAACAAAAAACCCAAAGCTATTTGGTCAAGATGTAAACAAATTGGACATCATATTTCCGTTTGTAGCAACAAGCAAAGAGAACCCATAAGGATGAAATTTAACCCTCAAGGACCCAAATACAAATGGGTAGATAAATCTTTGTCCAATTCTGATACAAGAATGCCTCATAGCATCAAGAAGAAACCTGTGGTTCTTAGACAGTGGATGCTCAAGGCATATGCGGGGGGAGAAGGATAAGTTCCTCTCCATGGAGAGCTTTGATGGAGGACTTGTCATGTTTGGTAATAATGACAAAGGCTTCATCAAAGGAGTAGGTACAACAGGTAAAATAAACTCTGCTCAGATTCAAAATGTTTAATTTGTTAAGGGATTAAAGCATAACTTACTCAAGGTGAGTTAGTTATGTGATACTGGACATGAAGTGACTTTTAAATTTGATGCATGTAGAATAAATAGTTTAGAGTTTTGAAAAAGAATTTTTATTGGTCATAAAACAAACAATCTCTATAGCATTTGTCTTGACGATTTACTTGATCAAATGTGTCTCATTTCAAAAGAAGATGACAAATGGATGTGGCATAGGAGATTTGATCATATTAGCATGAAAACTCTTTCAAAATATTCTAAACTTGATTTAGTCAGATGTCTTCCAAAAACTAAGTATAAGAAGGATAAATCATGTGAAGCATGCATTCAAGGAAATCATGTAAAATCATCTTTTAAACCCATTAATATGATTTCCAATAAAAAAGCCTTGGACTTTTGCACATGGATCTATTTAGTCATACCAAGCATGCTAGTCTAAGTGGAAAAATATATGGTTTGTTATAGTTGATGATTACTCTAGGTTCACATGGGTTATTTTCTGAAACACAAAGATGAGGCTTTTGAAAGTTTCAAAATATTTTTTCAGAAAGTTAAAAATGAGAAGTGTTCTATCATTATTGCAAAGAAGTGACCATGGAGGAGAGTTTAAATATCAATGATTAAAATGTTTCTTGAAGAGAATGGTCGAAGAACTCCTCAACAAAATGGCGTAGTTGAAAGAAAAATAGGACATTGCAAGAAATGGCTAGAACATTCCAAGCATGGTGTATTTCACAACTTCTCTTGTCCATGAACTCTTGAAAGGAAAGAAGCCCACTATTTCCATGTATTTGACTATGACTGCTATGTTTTAAATAACAAGGACAATTTTGGGAATGTTTGATGCTAAATCTGATACTACACTATTCTTAGTTTACTCTCTCACTTCAAAAGTATATAGAGTTTATAATCTTAGGACTGAAGATGTTGAAGAATGCATGGATGTTATGTTCATTGAAAATAATAGTTCAACAGATAGAAATGAAGATGATGAGGTAGATGCAGACAAGACAGATTGAAGGGTGACCAAATTCATAAGAAAACAAAATCTAAGTCTGTACTCGATCCTTCTCAACACCCAAAAAATTTCCAAAGTCAACCAAATCAAGTCTCTGAGCTACCAAAGAGTTGGAGATTGGCCAGTCACCATCCTCAAGAGAAAATAACTAGATAAACTTCTGAACCAGTAAGGACCAAAAGTTCATTCAGAAGAGAAGCTTCTCACAGTGTCGTTATTTCCGCAATAGAACCAAAAAATATAAATTAGGCAATTTTTTGATGAATCATGGATAGAAGCAATGCAAGAGGAGTTTTCTCAGTTTGAGAAGAAAGAGGTTTGGAACTTAGTTCTAACTCCAAAGCACCTATCTGTTATTGGCACAAAATGGGTTTTTATAAAAAAGATGGATGAAAATGGTAAGGTTATGACAAACAAGGCAAGGCTAGTTTTTTAAGGCTATAATCAATAGGAAGGTATTGACTATGATGAAACATTTGCTCCTGTTGCTAGGTTGGAAGCCATTAGAATACTTCGTGTTTATGCTGCTCACAAAGATTTCAACCTTTTCCAAATGGATGTCAAAAGTGTTTTTCTAAATGAGGAGGTGTGTGTACACCAACCTCCTGGATTTGTTGATCAAAAAACATCCTAATCATGTTTTTAATTTGACTACAGCTCTCTATGGTCTCAAACAAGCTCCTAGAGCATGGTATGGAAGGCTTAGCACCTTTTTGATCAAAAATTGATTTCAAGAGCAAAAATTGATGTTACTCTTGTTGGAAAAATCCTCAAAGATGAATTATTGATTGTTCAAATTTATGTTGATGACATCATCTTTGGAGGAACAAATGCAAAACTTTGCAATGACTTTGGAAAATTAATGAAAAGGGAGTTTGAACAAATGCTAAGTTTTCTGGTGAGGTTTTCCTTGAAACGCAAGATATGAGAAATTTCTAATATTTTTAAATTTTGAGAATGTTCTGGAAATTTTCCTAGCACATGACGAATATTTGGATTTTTAGAAGGACCACAATTGAACAAAAAAGCCCATTAATCAAAAATCTACATTAAGCCAAACAATTCCAATTACATATAGGTTTCCATTTGTCCACTGAAAATTTTGAACTTGGAGATGACTTGAGAATTGACATCACTTAAGATTTTTCCCTAGGACCTTTACCGCTCGAAAGATTTCTTAGCATCAAGATGATTGTCGAACAAAAATAAAACTATTTACCAATTGTTGTCGTCAAATTCTTAGGTCCTAGTTGTGGGGTCGGCCAAAAATTTGGACAGTCTTTGATTCCTCGTTTCTTCAAGCAATTGCGCTGAAGAGGAAACTTTGCTCCTCAGCTATGGATATCCTGACTTCTCTAGAAAGGGCCAGGTTAAGTGAGAGGGACGCGGGGGTTGGATTATACTACTGACTAATGCATGAAAATAAAAGATAAAGTGTGGTAAAAAGATACTATGCGAGCCAACACTTGCCTGCCGTTGGATCAATCTAAGATCAAGGACTCTCATTGCTTTCTTGGCCCTAAAAGAGGCGGAGTAACCACCCCAATCCCACTAGCACGGTTAGTGGGGTTAATGTTTGCTGCTTCGTATTTTTTGGCCTTGGCTATCGATTGTTCACCTCTCTCATGGTTGTTTTTTCCGCAGGCAACTGATTCCACTCAATGCCTTTCTCCCCTTCGGACCCCAAGCCAGTGTCCGACGCTGAAGTGGCCTAGTATTTCGCCTCTCACAGCAAATCTCAAGTGGTCCCTCCTTCGGCAGAAGAGCTACAGAGATAGAAGGATGCTCTTTAGGAGGGAATCATCACTGACCTTTCTCAACTGACGGATCTTCGGTCTCTAGCTTTTCGGTTGACCTCTTCGGAGGGCTTACCGGAGTCGAGGAAAAAGGCCTTGGGGGGTATGGCCTTCTGACTACCTGAGATTTCCCAGGTCTACTCGGCGTCTAAGGCTTCTAGGGATGTTGCGCAACAAGCACTGGATCGCCTAAGTGTCCTGCAAGCTGAGCAAAGGAGCTATCTCACAGCTTATGACGAGAAGGAGGCAAAACGTCTACCACTATTAGCTGAAGAGGAGGTGGCCAAGCGCCGGATTGAAGAGATTGAGGCTCTGATGTCAAATCTTCAGCCAGAATTGTAAGTCTTACGGCCTCAACTGGAGGAAGCGGTCAATAGGCTTGCCAAAGTTTCAAAGGAGCAATCTCTGTTGTATAACCAAAGCAAACCTCTAGATTTTCACATTAAGGACTTGGAGTATCAGAATGAAGTTTTCCTCTACGATTGGGAGCGTGGCCAAAGCGAGATGCAGACTGTTGTCTCGTCATGGGAGAGACTGCGTGCTCGCTTGGACGACGCCCCTATTGTGGCTGAGGCTTCGGCGGCCGTGGGCTCTAGCCAACAGGTGTCTGAACCCGTAGTAGGGGAGGATTCTGCAACGAGGCATTAAGGACGTTTTAGTATTGTTTTGTTTCTCCACTAGGTCGCCGGTGTGTGGCGTACCATCTTGACAATACTTCTTTTAACCCCAATTCTCTTTTCCTTGCATATTTTCCCATAGACTAGGATAATGCGCTTTAAGATACTTGCCATTTATTTTCGTTTCGAATACTTCTCCGCCTAGTGTGATTAGATGATATCCCCACCGTTGTATACTTCACTAACAATATAGGGCCCGTCTCAATTTGGGGACCACTTGCCCAACTGGGGGTCTTTCCTCCCTAGTGGCAAAATAGCCTTCCACACTAGGTCACCTTCAACAAACTTCTTTGGCTTGACATGTTTGTTATAGGCTCGGGCTGTTTTGGCTTTATTCCTTTCTATCCTGCTGAGGGCAGCTAGTCTGTAATCGTCCACTGAGTCCAACTCTATTAACATGGCTTGCTGGTACTCATCCATACTAATAGAGTGCTGTCGAGCCACTCTCAGTGAAGCTACACTGATTTCTAGTGGTAGGACGGCATCCTGTAGACTAGACGATGGGGAGTTGCCTCCGTGGCTGTGGACTTAGAGCTCCTCATAGCCCACAGGACCTCATCGAGGGTCTCATGCCACCGCCCATGCTTTTCTTCTATGTTCTTCTTGATGAGTTCATGATCAATGATGATTTTGTTAGTAGCCTACGCTTGTCCGTTGGCTTGGGCATAATAGGGAGACGAGTGCCTCATCTTAATGCCATAATCTTCAGCAAATGCCACCACCTATTCTCCGGTGAACATTGTGCCTTGATCGGCCGTGATGGTTTCAGGGATGCCAAATCTGTGTATGATCTGGTTCTCTATGACTCTGGTCACCGAGGTCTAATTGACATTTCCTAGAGGCAATAATCAGTCGTGATCGTCCGCCAATAGTACCCGTGCCTGTAAATAAGTCACTTCATGATGTGGCCTGACCTATGGGCACCACAAATTCCTGCATGGATTTGTGCCATTACCATATAAGCATCTCTCCTTTTGAGGCATTTTAATAATACCCCATTAGTGCTTCTCTTATAAAGGTCGTCCCCTATCAAGATATACTTAAGTGCCCTGTGCTTCACATTGAAGTCGGTATCAGCCGTTGGGTTACGGAGGTACCTCGTCAATACTCCAATCCAAGCATTGGTGGGCTCCTCCACGGTGGGAGTTAAGGTACCTTGTTGTAGTACCTCGACCATTCGCTCATTTTCCCCCTAGTTTTCATTCCTTGGGACGTACATAATGACGACGTCGACACACAACTTTAGCAAGTTATGCGTCGAGGCCCTCAGTTGTTTAAGTTTTGCATTGTAGCATTTGTACTCCCCAGTGATCTGTTTGATCACCAGTTGTGAGTCGCCCATTATTTCCACGTAGTGGGCCTTCATAGCGGCCAAGATGTTAAGTCCCATGATCAAGGCTTCGTATTCGGCCTGATTATTGGAGGCTTGATCTCCTAGCTTGCACATGAACTTCCATGTCTGACCACAAGGCTAGTGATGACCACGCCTACCCCTGCCCCCGTTTGGGTACTTGAACCATCAAACATGAGGACCCAAGGCTTGAAACCCAAGTAATTGGCAGACTCGGCTGGAGAATCGTGTACTTCTACACAAGGATGCTGAGCCAGGAAATCAGCCATGGCTTGGCCTTTAATGGCCCTCAGTGGCACATAGGTCAAGACAAACGCGTTTAACTTAATGTCCCACTTAACAAGTCTTCCCTGTAAGACATGCCTAATTAGGAGGTATCTGATAATGTCAACTTCACATACAACCAAAACTTCCTTAGGCAGAAGATAATATGCCAGTTTCGTACAAGCATTAAACAACGATGAACAAAGCTTTTCAGTAGGAGAATATCTAGTCTTCGCATCATTGAGAATCCTACTAAGAAAGTATATAGCACGCTGATCAGTGCATTTTAGTGCACTCTTTATATCTTTTCACATGGTGTTTTTAATTGTGTTTTGTTCCTAATATTTAAGTCCTAGCGCGTTTCTAGACTTTGGGTCTTAATTGAGCGTTATAGCAAATTCTTGATTAATTCTTGTTTTTATTGCATATCGACCCCTGTCTACTCTGCAGGCCATAAATTTGGCTGTGATTATCCGATTGAGGTGTGTGAGCATGCGTTGGAAAGCTAAGGAACAGAGCTACAATTCTTCTGTTGACCTAGAAACCCAAATCTGAAGTATGGAAGGTCAAAACTGCGAAATACCGAAGCAGTAATGTGTAAAACGGGTTTTGGGCCGAATATTAGTTTGTTATCGGGCTTCTATCTAGTAACCCAGTTAGTGGATTAGGGTTTTCGTTTTTGTCCTAGTTAAATACACTATTCAGAGTCGTTTTGGCTCTGTTACGCATTATTATTCAATTTTAAGGATTTGGTGCGCTAACCTCCATGGAAGCTTAAGACCCTATATCAATCTATTGGTGAAGGGTGTTGCTGTAAGGATTTTGAGGTTCAGTGCTTAATGTTTATTTCCTTTTTTATGGTTTTAATTCTTTCTCTATCAATTTCATCTCGGTAATTCTTGCTGCAAATTCGGTTTGTGTTTTGCTTAATTACTCAAATTCTGTGATTTGCTTATGTGATTCGTTTTATGATTCCGTTTTGCTTAATCACTTAATCATGATTTCGTTTTACAACTTTCATTACAAACTATTTTATCGCTTGTTTAATTTAGTTTGGATAGGAATTGATAGAGTCTGTGACGCTTGTTTATAGGATTGATAGAATTCAGTTATGATGTTAATTGTGTTAGTGACGCTTGTTCACTATCACGATTGATTGAACACACTGTTTTGACGCTTGCTTTAAAAAGTGCGAATTCGTATAAATTGACTGGCGCTTGTTCACTTAGTTTATGATCAATCAAGAATTATCAAACCTTGCATGAATCTTAATTTTAGAACCGATGAGAAATCCAAGAAACACACCTGAAACCAATGGATTGATTGTTTATCTTCAATTGATTTTCTTCGTTACACATAAAACTCTTTTCCTAAAAAAAAACCCCTTTTATTGTTTATTTTGGTTCTTTATTTTGGTAATTTCATTATTTAGAGGTCCTCGAGAGACGACCAAGGTTACTTACCTTGTACTATATTTTCTATCTTTATAATTATTTTGACCCGCGTACGACCGCTGATCACACGCTCGACGCCATTATCATCATATTGAGCCAACAAGCAGCCAATGGCTTGATCGTCGGCCGCAATGTATAACTTCAAAGGCTTCCCAGGCTGTGGAGGTACCAAGACAGGGGAATTGGTCAAGGCAACCTTGATCTAATCGAAGGCCTCCTGTTGTTTGGTTCCCCATATCTTTTCCCCTTTGTTCTTCATTTTCAACAAGGGCGAGAAAGCTTTCATTTTCCCCGCCGAGTTAGCAATGAATCTTCTTAGGAAATTGATCTTGCCTAGTACACTCAGTTGCTCTTTCTTTATTCTGGGTGGTCTTGCCTCCAGGATAGCCCGAGCTTTGTTTTTATCCACTTCAATGCCTTGGTTGTGCACCAAAAAGCCTAGAAGGTTTCTTGCAGATACGCCAAAAGCACATTTAGTAGGGTTCATCTTGAGGTTGTGGAGCCTCATCCATTTCAGAGCTTGTTTAAGATCAACCAAGTGGGCTTCAAAGCTCTTGGACTTGACTACGACATCATCAATGTTTACTTCCATGTTTTTACCAATGAGGTCATGGAAAATAGCATTCATTGCCCTTTGGTACGTTTCCCCAGCATTCTCGAGGCCAAAACGCATTACTAACCATTCATAGATACCAAAGGCGCTTGGGCACCTAAAGGCAGTCTTATGGGTGTCAGCATCGACAAGCATGTCGGCCACAGGCCTGCCATACTCGTCCTTTGTAGTGGCCAAGTTCAGATCTCCGTAATCAATAAAAAATCTGACCTGGCCATTCTCTTTGGTCACGGGGACTATATTAGACGGCCGTTCTACGGACCTGGCAGTTCTGATGAACCCTGCCTTCAATTGTGGGTTGAACCTCCTAGGTGGCCGCTTGTGAGGCTTGCAACCTTCGTTGATTGGTAAACTATGCTCCACCAAGGCTCTATCAAGGCTTGGCATCTCATGGTAGTCCCATGCAAAGCAGTCGCGGTAGTCCTTTATCAAAGTCGGCAAATATGCATTTTTAACCGTTATTAGGAGAAGTGATGTAAGAGCAGTATTTTGATGCAATTAAAACAGATGTATTGATATTGGTAAATTGTTTAATTTACAGAACTACATCTGTATTCCACGAGGTCTGAGATGGCATTATATATATTTGGTGCCTTGTAATAATGTTGTTACTGTTGAAGATCAAAATGCTAATTTCTTCCCTGGTTTTTTTAAGAGACGTACGCGTATGTTGTGTCACTACGCCAGAATTGTGAAAAAAAGTCGCAACCTTAAGCAACGCTTCTACCAAAATGCTACTTAAGGTAGCATCATCAGTATTGCTTTGGGGGAGAGCGCTACTTATTGGTGAAAGGAGTTGAGTGATAAGCAGCGCTTGTGGGGAAAACGCTGCCCGTTGCAGAATGCGCTAGAGGATAAGCAGTGCGCTTCAAGGGAAAACGCTGCCCATTGGCAAAACGCGCTGGAGCGATAGGCAGCGCTTCAAGGGAAAACGCTGCCCATTGGTGAAACGCACAAACTGATAAGCAACGCTTCTAGTTGTAACCGCTGCCCATTGTTTTAATTTTTCTTTCCTCTTCGCATTCCCTCTCTCTCAGTTACACACTCTCTCTTGTTTTCTCACACCCTCACACTCTCACCATTTTCATTCTCACTCTCACACTCTCACCATTTTCATTCTCACTCTCATTTTCGTTCCCTATATCTCTCACTCTCACACCCTCATTTTCGTCTCTCTCATTTTTGTTTCTCCAAAGCTCATATTCGTCTCTCTCATTTTCGTTTTTGCAAAGGACATTTCTTCCACACTTCTCCATTTTCGCAAAGGATTTCAGTTCGTACTTGGAAGCTCATTTCTTCCCCATTTTCGTTTCTCTTTCACAAAGGTTAGTATTATTACATGTTGTTCTAGTTATTTTAATGGCATTGGAACCTTAGGTTAGATGATTCAAAGTTGATGCTTGATGATTGGTTCTTTGAAATGGTGTTTCTAAACATGAGGGGAAATGTAGGTGTAGTGTTTGTTGAAATGTCCAAATGAAATGCTTGTTAATTTAATGTTGCTCTAGGTTAAGGGATTCTTATGATGTATTTATAGATTTGAGATGTTTAGGATTGCATGTTGTTCTAGTAATTTTAATGGCATTGGAACCTTAGGTTAGATGATCCAAAGTTGATGCTTGTTGATTGGTTTAGTGAAAGGGTGAAGTGTTTCTAAAATTGAGGGGAAATGTAGGTGTAGTGTTTGTTGAAATGTCCAAATGAAATGCTTTTTAATTTAATGTTGCTCTAGGTAAGTTTGTAATCAATTTTCTTATATATTTATTTACATTATTGTTGTGAAAAAATGTATTAAATTAAATTTAACAATTAACTAAGCTTTTGTTTTGTAGTGTCCAAAACAACCCAATAACATTGATTGTGGGTATTACGTAAAGAAATTTATGAAGGAAATTATTACCCACAACCAAATGATTATCCCCAGACAGGTATCTATTTAGAACTCTTTTTTATTTTGATATAATAATAGTTAATTTAATTTAACCATTTCAATTCTAATTTTATTTATTTATATAATTTCAGTATTTTCCCGATTGTCGGTGGAAGACATACTCTGCTGCCCAGCTTGATGAGCTTAGGGGAGAGTGGTGTCGTTTGGTCTCCCAATTTTTTTGATTTTGGATAGATTGTAATGTTGTAAGTTGTTAGAGCTTGATTTGGATACATGCATATGAATTAGTTGATGCATATTGTAAGTTGCTAGCTTGTTTTAATTTGGATACATATTGTAAGTAGCTAGCTACTTTTGGATACATATTGTTAGAGAGTTTGATTTGGATACATATGAATTGGTTAATATTGTAAGTTACTAAGTTTTGGATACATAATCACTTGTTAGCTAGTTTGTTTTGGTTCTTGTTGGGTACATATTGGTGCATTAGGATATATAACATGATATTTATCTAGTTTATATATATATATATATATATATATGTTGTTGCTGTCAAATATATATATATATATATATATATATATATATATATATGGTGCTAGTTATATAATGGATTGGATTGTATTGGCCGTATATAACCTGGAAAATCAAATGTAAAAAGGAAAATAAACAAAAACAGAAAGAAAAAAAAAATTCTGCAATGGGCAGCGCTTGTAGGCAAAAGCACTGCTCATTCACTTAATGTTTTTAGGAATGGGCAGCGCTTCCTATTATAAAGCGCTTCCTATTCCTAAAAGCGCCAGGTGAATGAGCAGCGCTTCTCCCTGCAAGCGCTGCCCATTGTGTTAACGTATTTTGGGAATGAGCAGCGCTTTATAATAGGAAGCACTGCCCATTCCAAAAATGCGCTAACATGATAAGCAACGTTTTTCCCTAAAATGCGCTAACATGATAAGCAACGTTTTTCCCTATGACTACCAATGAGCATCGCTTCTTAAACGCTGCCCATTGTGGGGGTGGAATCAGCAGTGCCAAATTTAGCAGCGCTCAGAAACGCTGCCCATGGCCAAAAAAAATGCTGCCCATCCCCAAATCTGTTGTAGTGTGTATTGTTGAAACTGATACAAAGGGCATTTGTGATTCATTTGGAGAGGCTGAGAGTGTCGAGTTAATGTTAGATATTATTTAGAAGGCCGGTTTAAACTTGTTAGAATAGGGGAGACAGAAACAGATGATGACAGTTCATCAAAATCATCTTCCTCAACAAATTCTAGAACATCTGACCAGATTGTGAGGTTAGGGAATATCTATAGTTCAAGTGGGGATGATGATGATGATGATGATGACATAAGCGACGGTGAGCAATCAGAAGTAACTGAAGTTGGACCTTAATTAGGACTTTATTATGTAATAGTATTAGGTTGTATGGAGCTGACATGTGTTGCTATGTTTGTTTTGTTGCATGATCATTGTGTTGTAGAGAGAATGTACATTGGAATGTTAGTTGGATATAGATAGGATTGGATAGATGTTATGTTATTTGTATTTGATATATTGTGGGCATTGAATAGTGTTAAAACAAAAAATGAAGAATAATATGCTAATTTCGAAAGAAACAATTTCATTAATTTAAAAAAAACATTACAATATTTTTTAACTAAAATAAAAACAGCAAGATAAATAAACACACCAAATTAAAAGTAAACAACATTAATAAAGACGAAATCAGTCTGAGCCATAGTGATTGATGTCGTCTATGTCATCAAGGAATTCCTCTTGTAAATGAACATTTTTTAAATATCCCGACGAAAACTTCACGCCGCCGATCCTCTCCATGCACTTGTCCCTGACATATTGGGTGAATGATATAGTTGTGAAATTTTGTATGTCAAGGGTTTGAAGCTGGTTGCATCCCTTTAGTATAACAACCATATCGACACATGTCAGTTTGGATCCCGCCATCTTCAGATGTTTCAGTAGAGGCATTGTATTTCCAATTGCTACTGGGTGGTCATTGAAGACTATCTGAAAGTGTAACATTTCGACGCGAATGTTAAGGGATTTCAACTGATGACAGACACGACCAATCATGCTGACCGTGTCCGCTAAAATGGAGTTCACTGAGAGAGAAATTTCCTCTAGTAGTGGAAGTCTCGGGAATACTTGAGCAAAGGTTCTGTCATTAATCTCCCAACATTGTTGAAGATGTAGAATTCGGAGTGAAGGAGCACTGTGAAAATGAAAAAATGTTATTGGTAATTTAAACAATTTATTTTAAACAAAGGGTATTTTAAACAAAGGCTATCCTGGCCCCACTTGAGGTAAAGAGTTCAGGCACCCTAGCCACCAAGGCCTTGGCACTCTATAGGATGGGGTGATTACTCTCCCTCGGCTTGGCTCAATGGTCCTCGGGCATAATCCTCCCTCGGGGGGGGGGGTTTCTCCCGTTTAATGCGCCCCGAGGACCTTCTTAGGTTCACTCTTTTTGGAAAAATACCTTTTTGCCCCATCTCATATGGCTTGATTTCACACCATGTTTCTCCTTTTCTTCTCTCAATCCTTGGCCTACAACCTATTTATTTTTGGGTGTTAACAATTACCCCCCTTGGTGCTGTCGTGCGGCCTTGAGGATGTGATTGACGGTACGAAAACCCTTGAAATGATTTGAAGTGACGGTTAGAGGGGACGTAACCGCTGCTACGTGACACCTGGCGCTTCGCACAAATTGAAACGACTGCGCGACAGTTCCCCAGGGATACGCCGGTTGAGTTTTCTTGCGAAGCTATAAATAGTCTTCATCATTGCCCCTGCACGGCTCTTTGCATTTCCGGAGTTCCTTGCCACTACCCCCATTGTTTTCCGAAGCGTTCGCCACTATCTCTGCGCGGCAAACATTCTTTCTTTTCTTTCCTAAAATTGCTTCCAATTTCGACTCCTAGAATCAAGAACATAGTTATGGCGGCGCTGAAAGCCCGGCCGATTCGTCATCCAGCTCATCACTCTCCTCCTTACCTCAGGCAAACCCTCATCCAAAGGCTTCCCCGAGGGACCTTTTCGCTGTCGTTTCGAATGGTGTGACGGTGCGTTCAGCCACTTCTGAAGTTCTTGGTTTTACCGCATTGAAGCGCATTTTTAATCCTTTGTCGCTCCCTATTACGCAGGACTGGTTTAGCGTGAGTGCCTGTATATCAGACCCCGACGCGTTGGCCATACCTACTGTTGATTATCGGGACTGGTTCGTGAGGGTCCACAGTGTCAAGGCTGGTGTTTGGAAGACCGTGGGTCTTCCCGACATAGTGGCCCTTTCTTCTTTTGTTGCCCCCAACAGCCTAGAGATGCTTCTGCCCCTCCTAGGTTTTTCGTGGGGCATTCTAACCCCTACCGTGCTTGATGTTTCCGCCATCACCGGCCTACCTGCGTCAGGCAAGACAGTTCATCCTTGCAGGCTGCCGCAGAAGGCGGGCCGTATGAAGGTCCTAGCGAGGGGTTCTTTTCCCAAATTCGTAGGGGACCATGTTGGGGATGCTCCAGAGATCACCGACGATGAGCATCTTGCCTTCCTCCTATACTTCTTCTGCAAGTTTTTCTATGGCACCAGCTCTGAGGGCGTCATCCAGGATTTACACCCCTTCGCAATTATAATGGCCAGCGACACGCGCTACGCTTGGGCCCCTTTTTTCCTCGGCGAGCTTTACCACGGCATCCAGAACATGCTTGACCAGATTCGGGAGCACGGTCAACTCACCCGGGTTTGAGGTCCCATGTGGTTCTTGCAGTTGTGGGCCACCCTTTACTTTCCCAGCCTTCTCACCGCAGGGTTGGAGGGCCGAGGGGTCGTCTCTCCAACATGCTTGGGTCCTGAACTATGGGGGTTTCCCTTTCATCCGCTGGCCCCTGTTACTTTCGTGAGGGAACTCCTTCGGGTGGAAACACCGATTATAACCTAGTTCCCCGTGCTAGACAAAGGGTTTGGCCCCGAATATTCATTCCTTCCAGGCCGCCGACTTCCTATTCTGCTGCCATTCGCAATTATGCTGAAAGCAGTTGGAAATCAGCCTTGGTGGCCCGGGACCTGATGATCGGTTATGTAATTCCTCAGCGCAGCGCCGCCTCCTCGGAGTATTATTTCCCCAACTTTGTCTGTAGGCAGTTTGGCTTTGTGCAGCACGTCCCCCTATCGTATTCGTCTTTGAGGGATACCCAGTATCGTGAAGGGCTGACCGATGCTTGAGTATGTGAGATGGTCGCCGCTTATCAGAAACGGATCGTTGACTTTGTATGGGCGTACCATGCCACGTGTCCAGGTGTGACCAGCGAGTCAATGAATTAGTCTTCCCCCAGATGCATGATGAATTGCTATCTCAGTACTTAAGTCGTCCCCCAAGGTTCCTGATTCTGCCGGAGTCCTCTGGTGGCGCCAGCTCTAGTACCGTTCTCTCCTTTACCGTTCCAGTGCTTCAACCTCTGTCAGTCCCGACAACTGTGTCCAAGCAAGTGGTTAAGCGTCCTTCCGTGAGATCTCACCTAGACCCAGGTATGCCTCGTCCCTCTCGATCCATTAGTTCCTTCCCCGATCCTTTCCTTCTCACCATTCCTGTGGCTCATGCAGCGCCCGTTATTGAAGATGAAGACAACGATCCATTAACATTTTGACGACCTCCCAAGCGCCATATTATGAAGATTCCTTCAGGGACGGCGGCGAAAAGAAATGTCGTGGTGGCAGTCACCGCTTCCTGCTCTTCCAAGAGTCCCAAGGTACTTTTCACAACATGCTTCTTTCGTGCTGACATTATTCTTCTGCACCTCTGCAGGTGGCTGTTCCCCTGGTTGTGGATTCTCCTCTACCAGATCTACCCCTAATTTCTCCTTCCGTCCCTCAACCGGGTTCCCAACCGGAGGCAGATGCTGAAGTAGCTCACCACTTCGCCGTCTGGCGTCAACTTCGGGTTCATCCCCTCACTTCTGACGAGTTACAGCGGCTGGAGGCAGCTCTTCAGGGTGGTATTCCTATCAACACTTCTCAGCTTATGGACTTTCGATCCCTGATCTTCAGGCTGACTTCTCAGGAAGACCTGCCGGAGCAGTAGCGGAGAGCCCTTAAGGACATAGCCTACCGCCTCGCAGCGATTTCCCAGGTTTATTTGGCTGCAAGTATTATCCAAGTCACTGCTCAGGAATCGTTGAATCGTTTGAACGCTCTGCAGGCCGAGCACAATGCGCTTCTTGATGGTTATGACGAGCAGGTGACAGTGCGCCAGTCGGCCTTGACTGAGGAGGAAGCTGCCAGACGCTGTATTGGGGAGATCGGGTTTTCATTAACGCGGCTTCAGACCGATCTTGAGGTTCTACATGCCAACCGTGGGGCGGTCACCGATCGGCTGGCGCAGATCTCGATCAAGCAATCCCGTGTCTTTCATCGTAGCAAACCCTTAGGCCGGCATGTGCAGGAGTCTCGCCCTCAGGGGGACCTTGCCCTTTTTGACAGACACTGTGGCCAGAATGCAATGCAATTGGTCGCTACTTCATGGGAGAGCTTTCGCCTCCGCCTGGCGGACGCCTCTGCTGTTGACCTCGGTGTCGCTGATTCTAAGCCTGCAGAAGCTACGAGTGGTGCTATCAACCTTGCTTGACGGGGAAATTTAGTGCCTCCTTCGATTATCACTAGGCCACCGGTGTGTGGCGATCCATTTTGACAATATTTCTGTTATTTCTTTAAATCCGCCTTTCAATTCCCTGCATACTTCCCCATAGAGTAGGATAATATGCTTTAAGATACTTGTTATATATCTTTGTTTCAAATTCTTCTCCATCCAGAGTGATTAGACGATAAGCTCCACCGTGATATTCATTGCTAACGATATAGGGCCCATCCCAATTCGGGGACCACTTGCCCAATTGGGGGTCTTTCCTCCCTAGTGGCAGAATGGCCGTCCATACGAGGTCACCTTCAACAAGCTTCTTCGGTTTAACGTGCTTGTTGTAGGCTCTGGCCGTCTTGGCTTTATTCATTTCTATCATGCTGAGGGTAGCCAGTTTGTCATCATGCATCGAGTCGCCGGAACGGAAGGGAAGAGGCACAGACATGTTGGGCTCCGGTGCAATGCTAGTCGGTCTTATTTCTTCCCAGCCAGCGATTCAAACCGGGACTTCAAGCCGAACTTCTTCTTTGTCCGAGCTGTGAGCAGTGCCGCCAAGCTTGCTATTCGAGACTTCGAGAACGGGAAGTTAAAAAAGGCGCACTTCCCGCTATCCTGGGATCAAAGTCACTTTCTCCGACATGGGGTGGAAATCGGAACCCAGAGTTACATGATTAATCCTGAAAAGTTGAAAGGAGAGAACAGAAAATCATATGAGCTTTTTAATAAGTGGGGAAAAATAATGGTTAAGGCTGGCCTGAGATTTCACTGCGGCTCAATGATAGATGTCGTGGCTGAGTCCAAAGTCAAGCTGGATAGATACTTTGCCACTTGTAATTTGTTTTTTAGTTAATCTTCTTTTGTTGATTTGTATTATGCCGGCTTCGGCAAACCATTGTTGTTGATCCTTTTCTTGCTGCAGGTAAAATGGACAAGCTGGATCTCGATGCTATCTTCGCTGAGGCCGGGGTGGATACTTCGGCCAAGATAGATAAAAACATTCCTGCAAAGAATGCATATAAGCCTTCTGGGTCGACCTTAGGGACCGGCCCTTTAGATAAACAGGTGGGCAAGTCCATTCTGGGGGAAAGTCCATTTCAGAAAAACAATTACTAAATCAAAAGAAGTCTCCTGCGGTCCGCTCTTCTACCCTAAAGCCAAACTCGGGGTCTGGTGGCAAAGATTGTCGCAGAAGGGACAATGCTGATGCTGCCTCCGAGGAACCTGCTCAACAGAAAAAACAAAAACCAACACAACAACAACAACAGAGCTAGGAGAAGGGGAAAGGCCAGGCTTCCCTAGCTGACTTTAAGGCCTGCATCCGGGTCAGCCAGCGGTGCCGAGGACATCAGAGAGCTGCAGGAGATGGCAGCAGGCAAGATGACTCAACACTTCCAAGGTAAGATCTCCGCCCTTGACGTTGAGTACTTACCAAGACCGTAACTTTGTAGCCTATTCTGAAGAGAACCGGAGCTTGAACAAAGAGTTTGAGAAGCTGAAAGGAGTCTGGCTGCCGTTCGATGAGGCCAATGCCAAGGTCAGTCAGCAGACGAAGGCAATTACATATCTTCCGAAGCTGAAGGCTGATCTGAAGTCGGTCCGGGAGAGGTTGGAGGCCACCGAAGCTGAGAAAGAAAAGAAGACCACAGAGGTGGAGCAGCTGAAGGCGAACAAAGTCGAGCTCACCAAGAAGATGGTGAGGGCGGCCATGTCTAGCTTTGATCGTTGCCTCAACATGGCTGTGGTCCTGGAGCCCGGACTAAACATCAACCTGCTGGATGCCAAGTATAAGGCTAAAAGTGGGAAGATTGTTTATAAGGCTAAGGATGAGGCCGTGCCAACCAATCTAGAGCAGGAGATCAGATCTAAAGATAAGCAGAAGACTGAGAGAGCTGCCTGATTTGCTTAAATTTCTTCTTTTTCTGTTTGCTGATTGTCTTCGGGCATGTCCGGGGCCAATCTCAATTTGTAACATACATTGGGCGCCGCCCCTTTTTTCTGGCTTTTAATTAGCTATGTGCTTTGTTAATTTTGTTGTCATACATTCTACCTTGTTTGCATGCTTTGATTGAATGCCCGTAGTAGAGTAGAACACCGTAGCCGAGATTGGAGAATAGACTGTTGTAGGACGGTCAAACTGTCATAGGAAAACCAATAGAACTCCTTCGCCGATACGAAAGTGAGAATCCGATGTTGACGAGAGAAGTCCAAAGATCTGTGAGATTCCGGCAACTCAAAACAAGATTTTAAAAGAGATCCGCTGAGGGCCGTACTCTAAAGATGGGAAGGCCAGTGCAGGCCCCCTCTCCGTAGCCAGATTGCATAAAAGAACTGCTGTGGGCCATAGCCTTTAGATGAGAAAGCCGCTGCGGGCTCCTCTCTCCAAAGATTCCTCCAACGGAGATCGCTGTGGACCTCCTCCCTTCAACCTCTGATGGAGCACGAAGCTCGGAGATCAGAGGCGCTGCAGGCTCGCACGAGGCAAAATTGGGAAGACCACGGCCTCTGATGGAGCTCGATAGCTCAGAGATCAGAGGGAGGTCGTGTAACACCCCGGAAATAATTTAATTAAAATAGTTGATTGAATTATTAAAATAATTTGGAGGCGGGATATAGATAAATTAAAAGGTTAATATTTTATATGCGTAGGAGGTGAAACGAGTAAAGGAGGTGGTGATGTAGAGAGCCCAGTGTTTACTGAGCCCTCAACTTAAACCCTGGGGGTTTAAGCCAAACCCTCATTCGCAGCAAGCAAAAGAAAAACGAAAGTGAGAGTGAGAGAGAGAGCACGCGGCGCAAAGAGGGAGAGAAGAGGAGGGTTTCGCGAAGAATTTCAAAAGGAGATCGTTCGTGTTGCTGTGGTTTTGTTCGTGTCTCGTTCGTCGTGTTCCGGAGCTTACGTTATTCGAGGTAAGGGTGGGCTTAACCTTGATAATGGGTTGATGATAATTATGTGTGGGTAGTCTAGGGTTTTGTTGAATTGTTCGTGTTGTTGCATATCGTGTTTTCGTTGAGATTGGTTCTTTGATGATTATTGCACGTTATTGTGATTTGTTTCGTTATTTGTTGTTGCGTGATGGTTGTATCACGATGATGGTGTTGTTATTGTTCGTGTTTTTGTTGTTGCTGTGCGTGGTTGATTGTTGTTGTCGCGTTGTCGAATTGTCGTTTTTGTTGTGGTGGTTGCGGTGTCGTTGCCGTTAGGGTTTGGTGTTTGGCAATTTAGCGATTCTGGACACAGGTTCGGTTTTTCTAAAACTGGCGCTGTTTGGTTGATCCAAAAATTATGAGGTTGACTGTTTTTGAAAATAGACTTAACGCCGGTCGTTTTCGCACTGGTTTCGTTAAATTCGGAGTTGTATAGCTCGAGTTATAGGCGATATAAGTTAGGTTAAAATTCTGGAAACGATTTGGGTATAGATTCGGTATTTCGGTGACTGGGAACGTTGTATTGACCGAAAAATTATGTGGTTTATTTTTCTGGAAAATAGACTTAATACTTGTTAATTTGGCACTGGTTTGGGTGCGTTTAGAGTTGTGTAGCCCGAGATATGAATTCCACAAGTTAGAGTAAGATTCTGGAAACAATCTGGACACAGGGTCAGTGTTTTGGTTACCACGTTTTCAAAAGAACTCCTTTTCGAACGAATCCAATTTCTTTGAAAACTAGACAAAATTTGCCCCAGTTTATGCACAAGTTTAATGCAATTTGATTGAGTTTTGGTCACTTTGGAATTGCTTGAATTTGAAGGACAGAAACTGTCCTCTTTTGCAACTAGCCTGTGTGCTTTTCGAAAACTGTACCTATTGGACACTCTCCTTCAAAAACTGAACTTAGGGATGATAACCAGACCCATAGGGCTTTCCAACAAGTATTTATTTGTTGAAATCCGATGTCGTTTGCTATTTTAATTATTTCACTGAAGTAGGTGCGATGTGCCTAGGCGCTGTGCGCCAGTCTTGTGCGTGGTGTGCGTGCGTTATGTCCGCGTTGTGGAGCCGTCTGGTGTTAATATTTCAGGTGCGGTGCTGGTATGCTCAGGAGAGTTTAGTGGTAGCTGTGATGCTACAACTTGGTGCTATTTTTGGTGAAATCATTTGTTTTGATTCTGGTGATATAGTATTTATTTTAAATACTTGTTATGGTGAGTTGGTGCATAATCATGGTGTCGCATTGTCATATGCATGTTTTGGTGATATAGGCTCTGCCTCTGGTGTTTGTTGGTGATATGCCCGTCGTGGCTCATTTTGGTGATCGGTACCGCATGCATATGCCCACTGGAGGGGTTGCATATCATCCCATTGTCTATGAATGTTATAATTTTGGTGGTTCACTGTCAAATGGATTTTTCCTTTGGTATCTGGTGCTGTTATATGGTGTAATTGTATTGTGTTGCTGTAGTTACCTGATGCTAGCATATTTTTATCATCTGCTTATTACCTCTGTTAGACTCACCCCTTCTGCTTGGAATGTTGCTCTCATGCGGCAACGCTGCAGGTGATCGCTAGTGCTCGTGGAGGAATTGCTAGGTTTTGCTTCCTCTCTCGTTTGGGTCTGTGTCAGCTCTGATATGTAGCACCGGGGAGTCGTTAGTTATCGTTTTGAACTATTATTTTAGTTATTGGAAATTGTTTTAATTAATTTTGGAGATGTCTTTAATTGTTAATTCTGGAGATGTTCAAACTGGTTAATATTTCCGCTGCTTGGTGATTTCTTTTATAAAAATTATTTTGGAGATTTTTTTTTGGAATAAATGGTGTTTTTTTTTTAAAATGGTGAAAAATGTAGCGCCCTTCGAGGTGACTCTGATAATTGTCTATTTAGTTGTAATAGTAAAAGGGGGGTGTTACATTAGTGGTATCAGAGCAGTTCGGTCTGTCCGGCCAAGTTGTCGAGTCGTCGAGTCGAGTAACACTTGAGTAATTGTTACTCGTTTCTGATTATAGTTTCTGTTGTAGTGTTAGGTTGAGATGGCAGGACGGAACGATGCTGCACTCGCTGTTGCTTTGCAGGCTGTGGCTCAAGCTGTGGAGAATAACCCAGGTGCTGCTGGTGATGCTGGGTCGCGTAGTTTGGCTACGTTTCAGAGGGAGAATCCTCCTACCTTTAAGGGCAAGTATAACCCTGATGGTGCTTTGGCGTGGCTGAAAGAGATGGAGAGAATCTTTCGTGTTATGGATTGCTCTGAGGCGCAGAAAGTCAGGTATGGTACTCATATGCTGGCAGAGGAGGCTGATGACTGGTGGTTGGAGGTGAGGGAGAGGTTGGCGACTGTGAATGAAGAGGTCACTTGGGCTGTGTTCAGCAGAGAATTTCTGAGAAAGTATTATCCTGAAGATGTCCGTGGGAAGAAAGAGATTGAGTTTCTGGAGCTGAAGCAGGGTAATATGTCGGTGACTGAGTATGCTGCCAAGTTCATTGAATTGGCGAAGTTCTATCCACATTATGGTGAGGCTGGTGCTGAATTCTCCAAATGCATCAAGTGTGAAAATGGGTTGCAGGCTGATATCAAGAAGGCGATAGGGTATCAGAAAATTCGAGTGTTCTCGGAGTTGATTGACAGCTGCAGAATCTTCGAGGAAGACAGTAATGCTCATTCTAGAGTCATGAGGGATAGGCAGAAGAATTTCTCGAGTCGTGGGAAGCCGTATGAGGTTCCAGCTGGTAAGGGCAATCAGAGAACTGCTGTGGGTAAGAGACCTAGTGGGGGAGAAGCTGCTGCTAGTGTGGTATGTTACAAGTGTGGTAAACCCGGTCATAAGCGTCCTGACTGTCCAGGTGATGTGAAGAAGTGCTACAAGTGTGGTAAAGAGGGTCATATGGCGTCTAGCTGTGATCGAAAGGATGTGTTATGCTACAACTGTGGTGAGGGTGGTCATATCAGCACTCAGTGTCCTAAAACCGAAGAAAGAAAGGTCCGTTGGGAAGGTGTTCGCTCTGGCGGGGTCAGATGCAGTGAATGAGATCAGAGGTACATGCTATATTAATAGGGTCTGGCAGGTTACTATAGGAGGTTTATAGAAGGATTTTTGAAGTTGGCACTTCCGTTGACTCAGTTGACTTGCAAGGGTAAAGCTTTCATCTGGGATGACTGTTGTGAAGAGAGCTTCAAAGAATTGAAGAAGAGGTTGACGACGTCTCCTGTTCTGACGTTGCCTAATCCGGAAGAGTCGTTTGTGGTGTATTGTGATGCTTCCAAGATGGGGTTGGGAGGTGTGCTTATGCAGAATGGTAAGGTAGTTGCCTATGCGTCGAGACAGTTGAGGACTCATGAGAAGAACTACCCTACCCATGATTTAGAACTTGCTGCAGTTGTGTTCGCGTTGAAAATTTGGAGACATTATCTGTATGGTTCGAGGTTTGAGGTGTTCAGTGATCATAAGGGTTTGCAGTATCTGTTTGATCAGAAAGAGTTGAATATGAGACAGCGCAGATGGTTGGAGTTGCTGAAAGACTATGACTTTAGCTTGAACTATCATCCGGGAAAGGCTAATGTGGTAGCTGACGCTTTAAGTCGAAAGACGTTGCATATGTCAGCAATGATGGTTAGAGAACTCGAATTAATTGAGCAGTTCAGGGATATGAGTTTGGTTTGTGAAGTGACGCCTCAGAGTGTCAGATTGGGGATGTTGAAGATTGATAATGAATTCATGGCTAGCATTCGAGAAGCTCAGAAGTTAGATGTTAAATTAGTTGACCTGATGGTTGGGATTGATCAATCCGAGAATAAAGACTTTGAGTTGGATGCGCAGAATGTATTGAAGTACCGTGGAAGAATCTGCATTCCTGATGATGAGGAGATGAAAAGAGCAATTTTAGAAGAAGGTCATAGGAGTAAGTTGAGTATCCATCCGGGAGCTACAAAGATGTATCAGGATCTGAAGAAGATGTTTTGGTGGCCTGGTATGAAGCGTGATGTGGCGCAGTTTGTGTATTCGTGCTTGACTTGTCAGAAATCGAAGGTTGAGCATCAGAAGCCTGCTGGGTTGATGCAACCGTTGGAGATTCCGGAATGGAAGTGGGATAGTATTTCTATGGATTTCGTGATAGGGTTACCTAATACTGTGAGGGGGCACGATTCGATTTGGGTGATTGTGGATAGATTGACGAAGTCTGCTCATTTTATTCCTATCAATATCACGTATCCGGTGTCGAGATTGGCAGAGGTTTATATTCAGGTGATTGTGAAGTTGCATGGTGTTCCTTTGTGCATTGTGTCTGACAGAGATCCTAGGTTCACTTCTGATTTCTGGAAGAGTTTGCAAGAAGCGTTGGGTTCTAAATTGAGGTTGAGTTCAGCTTATCATCCTCAAACTGATGGGCTGACAGAGAGGACCATTCAGTCGTTGGAAGACTTGTTGAGATCTTGTGTTCTTGAGCAGGGAGGTGCGTGGGATACTCACCGTCCGTTGATCGAGTTTACTTACAACAATAGTTACCATTCTAGCATCGGGATGGCACCGTTCGAGGCATTGTATGGTCGGAGATGTAGGACTCCGTTGTGTTGGCATGAATCTGGGGAGAGTATTGTTCTTGGACCCGAGGTTGTTCGAGAGACTACTGAAAAGGTGAAATTGATCCGTGAGAAAATGAAAGCGTCGCAGAGTAGACAGAAGAGCTATCATGATAAGAGAAGGAAGGATTTAGAATTCCAAGCTGGTGATCATGTGTTTTTGAGAGTCACGCCTATGGCTGGTGTTGGGCGTGCATTGAAGACAAAGAAGTTGACTCCTCGTTTCATTGGACCGTATCAGATCACTGAGAGAATTGGTAATGTTGCTTATAGGGTGGCCTTGCCGCCTAATCTTTCGAATTTGCACGATGTATTTCATGTGTCGCAACTTCGGAAGTATATTTCGGATCCGTCCCATGTGATTCCGATGGATGATGTGCATGTGCGGGATAATCTCACTGTGGAGACAATGCCTGTGCGAATTGAAGATCGTGAAGTGAAGACTTTACGTGGCAAAGAGATAAACCTGGTGAAAGTGGTCTGGTTAGGAGCTGCTGGTGAAAGCATGACATGGGAGTTGGAGAGCAAGATGCGAGAGTCCTATCCGAAGCTGTTTGAATCAGGTATGTTTTCGAGGACGAAAAATTCTAAGTGGGGGAGGGTTGTAACACCCCGGAAATAATTTAATTAAAATAGTTGATTGAATTATTAAAATAATTTGGAGGCGGGATATAGATAAATTAAAAGGTTAATATTTTATATGCGTAGGAGGTGAAACGAGTAAAGGAGGTGGTGACGTAGAGAGCCCAGTGTTTACTGAGCCCTCAACTTAAACCCTGGGGGTTTAAGCCAAACCCTCATTCGCAGCAAGCAAAAGAAAAACGAAAGTGAGAGTGAGAGAGAGAGCACGCGGCGCAAAGAGGGAGAGAAGAGGAGGGTTTCGCGAAGAATTTCAAAAGGAGATCGTTCGTGTTGCTGTGGTTTTGTTCGTGTCTCGTTCGTCGTGTTCCGGAGCTTACGTTATTCGAGGTAAGAGTGGGCTTAACCTTGATAATGGGTTGATGATAATTATGTGTGGGTAGTCTAGGGTTTTGTTGAATTGTTCGTGTTGTTGCATATCGTGTTTTCGTTGAGATTGGTGCTTTGATGATTATTGCACGTTATTGTGATTTGTTTCGTTATTTGTTGTTGCGTGATGGTTGTATCACGATGATGGTGTTGTTATTGTTCGTGTTTTTGTTGTTGCTGTGCGTGGTTGATTGTTGTTGTCGCGTTGTCGAATTGTCGTTTTTGTTGTGGTGGTTGCGGTGTCGTTGCCGTTAGGGTTTGGTGTTTGGCAATTTAGCGATTCTGGACACAGGTTCGGTTTTTCTAAAACTGGCACTGTTTGGTTGATCCAAAAATTATGAGGTTGATTGTTTTTGAAAATAGACTTAACGCCGGTCGTTTTCGCACTGGTTTCGTTAAATTCGGAGTTGTATAGCTCGAGTTATAGGCGATATAAGTTAGGTTAAAATTCTGGAAACGATTTGGGTATAGATTCGGTATTTCGGTGACTGGGAACGTTGTATTAACCGAAAAATTATGTGGTTTATTTTTCTGGAAAATAGACTTAATGCTTGTTAATTTGGCACTGGTTTGGGTGCGTTTAGAGTTGTGTAGCCCGAGATATGAATTCCACAAGTTAGAGTAAGATTCTGGAAACAATCTGGACACAGGGTCAGTGTTTTGGTTACCACGTTTTCAAAAGAACTCCTTTTCGAACGAATCCAATTTCTTTGAAAACTAGACAAAATTTGCCCCAGTTTATGCACAAGTTTCATGCAATTTGATTGAGTTTTGGTCACTTTGGAATTGCTTGAATTTGAAGGACAGAAACTGTCCTCTTTTGCAACTAGCCTGTGTGCTTTTTGAAAACTGTACCTATTGGACACTCTCCTTCAAAAACTGAACTTAGGGATGATAACCAGACCCATAGGGCTTTCCAACAAGTATTTATTTGTTGAAATCCGATGTCGTTTGCTATTTTAATTAATTCGCTGAAGTAGGTGCGATGTGCCTAGGCGCTGTGCGCCAGTCTTGTGCGTGGTGTGCGTGCGTTATGTCCGCGTTGTGGAGCCGTCTGGTGTTAATATTTCAGGTGCGGTGCTGGTATGCTCAGGAGAGTTTAGTGGTAGCTGTGATGCTACAACTTGGTGCTATTTTTGGTGAAATCATTTGTTTTGATTCTGGTGATATAGTATTTATTTTAAATACTTGTTATGGTGAGTTGGTGCATAATCATGGTGTCGCATTGTCATATGCATGTTTTGGTGATATAGGCTCTGCCTCTGGTGTTTGTTGGTGATATGCCCGTCGTGGCTCATTTTGGTGATCGGTACCGCATGCATATGCCCACTAGAGGGGTTGCATATCTTCCCATTGTCTATGAATGTTATAATTTTGGTGGTTCACTGTCAAATGGATTTTTCCTTTGGTATCTGGTGCTGTGATATGGTGTAATTGTATTGTGTTGCTGTAATTACCTGATGCTAGCATATTTTTATCATCTGCTTATTACCTCTGTTAGACTCACCCCTTCTGCTTGGAATGTTGCTCTCATGCGGCAACGCTGCAGGTGATCGCTAGTGCTCGTGGAGGAATTGCTAGGTTTTGCTTCCTCTCTCGTTTGGGTCTGTGTCAGCTCTGATATGTAGCACCGGGGAGTCGTTAGTTATCGTTTTGAACTATTATTTTAGTTATTGGAAATTGTTTTAATTAATTTTGGAGATGTCTTTAATTGTTAATTCTGGAGATGTTCAAACTGGTTAATATTTCCGCTGCTTGGTGATTTCTTTTATATAAATTATTTTGGACATTTTTTTTTTGGAATAAATGGTGTTTTTTTTTAAAATGGTGAAAAATGTAGCGCCCTTCGAGGTGACTCTGATAATTGTCTATTTAGTTGTAATAGTAAAAGGGGGGTGTTACAGGTCGCCTCGCACGAGGCGAAATTGGGAACCCTTCGGCCTCTGATGGAGCTCGTAAGCTCGGACATCAGAGGGAATGTCGGACTCTCCGATGGAGCGCGGAGCTCGGAGATCAAAGAGCTATTGGAGCCGCTGCGGGCTATTGGCTTGGTGCTAGGGGCATGACAGACCTGCAAAGAAATCTTGAAAAAGAATGGATGAAGATCTGATTAGAGACAGATGTCCGAGATCAGCTTCAAGAATTCTGGGAGAGCCATTCTGATGAATAGATCCAGGATTAAGGTGGAGGATAAAGCCCTGCTGAAGAGGCGAGCAGAACCTGCGAGCTCAAGCCATGCTTGGGAGGCGACCAGAACCTGCGAGCTCAAGCCGTGTCTGGGAGGAGAGCAGAACCTGCAGATGACAAGAGGAGACTATTTGGAGTGATTCGAAGTTCGGGACGTACCTCGGGGAGAAGGTCTAATCCAGAGGAAACATGATAGTTTTGATAGAGTATGGAAGCAAACGACGATGCTCCCACTGTGGTCGCCAATGTTCTGTACCGGAGTACGTCACTAAGGCGCCTGGGTCCTAACATGGTCCAGACCCGGGGCTCGAAATGCTTGAGTGCTTCCAGTTGAGTTGATCTTCAAGAGTGAATGTTGAGCTCGGTTGTTCGGAAATGGAGCTCGGATCGTCCCAGGTAGTTTTCTGTCCACGTCGGGTGGGGGGTACCTGCAAGACACTTCGACGCTCAAGTCTGTAAGGGATAGAGATGGATAATATAAAGAGATTAGAGGGAAGTATGAGAAATATGAGCACGGCAGGGTGCCGATGTTAGTTCGAGGGTGTCCTCGGGCGCGGGATTGCTCAGAGAGCGTGTTCCCTAGTGTCGTTCCGTGGACGCGTGGGTCGGAATATGTCAAGATGGTATCAAGGTGTCGTCCCTGGATTGGAGGGCGGATCCTCTATTTATAGACGAGGCGTCATACCTGGATTGTCGGATGTGTACGACAGATCCTGACCGTTGGGAGCGTTCAGAGCACTGACATGGACGCTCGGAATACGGAAGTGGGCCAAGCCCAAGCCAACGAAGGTTTGGCCCAGTCCGGAACAGGTAATATTCCTATTACTCTTCAAACCATATTCATTCATGAAATCCGCACTTAAATTTCTTTCCAAAAATAAAACCAAATTACCCAAATAAAATTGATCAAGTTCAAAATGGATGTATAGCATTAACTCACACGAATTAATGAAGCATCAAGCATTAATCACATTAAGAATCAATAGATCTTAA
The DNA here is from genome assembly GCA_963573325.1 of Astragalus glycyphyllos. NCBI lineage: Eukaryota > Viridiplantae > Streptophyta > Magnoliopsida > Fabales > Fabaceae > Astragalus > Astragalus glycyphyllos. Next base: position 58,769,168 of record OY754312.1, on the reverse strand, counting down.
TTACATCACCATAGTCTTGACTACTAAGAGATTTAGCTCATAATGAGCCTAAGCATGATAAAACAACATCTAACTACCATAAACAAAGCCAAAAAAACAGTAACAACATTGAAACAGAGTACACAGGAAAATACTGAGAAATACAAACTAAGTGAAGCTCAATGTGAGCTTCAGGTGCTGTAGCTCTACCCTAGAGTTCCTATGCTGTGCAGATGAAGATCTGTGCTCCAGATTCTGTTATTCTAGTTTCAGAAATGGAGTTTCAGAACTGAAAATTGTGGAAGGATGGTTGGGGAAGACGATGGAATAGTGGAATGGAAGGTGGGTGTGTACTCTCTGACGTAGGGAACAGTGGAGGCTGATGTTCTAGGCACTTTTAAGGTAAAGTACCTATTTATATTCCTTCTCTTTCCAAGTACCATTGGGCCTCTCTTTCCGTTCCACACTACCAAGTGCTGCCAACCCTAATTACAAGGACATTTTGTCTTCTAGCAGCCCACTAAATGCGCAGATTCAAATATGCATTTTTCACTAAGGACAAAACACCTTTTTCTTGCTTATACCACCTGTGATGCCTTTAAATCCGTACTCTTCACCAGCTGTCTGTCACGATGCTACCATAGCACTAACCACAGTACTGAACTAACTAAAAATCCTGCACACTTGCACATAAGTTACATCCCACAAAAAATGGTACTTTCGTGCCCAAATTAACCTTTTTCACAATTAATAACACTTTACTATTTATGCACAGTTTATACATTTATTCACATTAATTACTCTAAGACAAAGATAATTCTTGTTTGTTTTGGATATAAATAACTCACATTTGCGTGAGTTATCAGTTATTTACTTCTTGTCCACGTTGGGTAGTGGAATGTGTCCTTAGGGTATGCTTTATTGAGGTCGGTGTAGTCAACACAGATCCTCCATTTTCCGTTAGCCTTCTTCACCAAGACTACATTTGACAGCCAAGTTGAATACTTGACTTCTTTAACGAAATCAACTTTAAAGAGATCTTCGACTACCTTAGCTTATGTTTTGGCCTTTTCTTCGGACTGAGATCTTCTACGTTGTGCGACCCATTTTAGCATCGTGGCGCACAGAAAGGCGACGGCAAACAATCTTGGGGGAACATCCAGGCATGTCAGCGGCGCTCCATGCGAAGAGCTCAACATAATTTCTGAGGCAACTGACGAGGGTCGTTTTAGTTCGGTCGAAAAGGTCGGATCTGAATTTGACAGTCTTTTGAGGCTCATCCCCAATCTATATTGATATAAACTTCCCGTCGGGCTCTGGTCTTTCGATCTTCCTTTTTGACTCCCTGGTTAGAATATCATCATCTTCGTCCTCGCGGCTGTAATTGTATCTTGCGTCCAACTCGGCTAGGTTGACTTGGGAGCTTCCTCCGATTCTTTCAACTTGACTGGTCTTTGAATGCCAAGATCGCACCACCCGTCTTTCTACCTCTAGGGTTACGACTTAGCCTCTATCGGAGTAAAACTTCATCATCAGGTGTACCGTTGAGGTGATGGCTTCTTACCTTCCTAGTGCAGCTCTTCCGATTATGCAATCGCATCCGTGTAGGGTTGATTTTACCATTCGAAGGAGAAGCTGTGACGGCTCCTCTTTCATCAGTTTCATTTGGGAAGGTAGGTGTGCTGATTTTTCGCTTTAGAGACGAATCCAAAGGTGACCGGTAAATGGATGCGTACTAGCGGATCCGTCGAAGTTCCCTCAATGTTGGTGAAATGTTTTCTTAGGCAAGGATCGTGATCCTTCGATGAGACTCCCAAAGCCATGAGCGTCTTGATGGAGACAATATTGAGGGGGCTCCCCTGGTCTATTAGAGCTTTGCGAATCAATTTGTTAGCTATCGTGACTTGGTGAATAACAGGGTAAATAAGGTTAGGTCTCCCGCATATTAGGTCCTCGTCCTCGAAAATTAATGGGGGACGAACGTCGAGGGTACTGACCTCGGTCGACACCAAGGTAACGCTTCTTGACGGGGTCATCATCATGATCGTCAGAGGGTTACGTTAGTAACTCGGAATGGATGGATGGTAGGGGCGACAGGCTCCCACTGTTGTCGCCAATGAATTGTTCAGGCTGCATGCCTCGGCGGAGTTGAGACCGAAGTACGCACCAAGTTGAGTAGCTAGCTCACTAGGAGTTACTCGCTAAATGTAGTGGCTGAAGTAGCTGGCTGATTTCCGAGGCGTTTTTGCTCGTGTTGATCCGTCGAGGAGGGTGGTACCTTGACACACGCCGATCTTAATTCAGCATTGGGAATAGGTGATGTGAGGTAATAAATGCATACCTGTAGCATTGATCGGGTAGCGCTCTTATAATGGTTAGCGCGTACACGTGACTCTCCCTGATAGGGTCTTGGTGTGTACGCCTATGCCGTTAGATGATTAGGGAACATCTAACCCGTCCATTGGATGTGGATCATGGGTGTTAGCTAGATTGGGCCTATTCGTTTGACCAATCTAGAATAGACGTCATTGCTGACGTCATCTCCGTTTGCCATGTCATTTTTTTGGGACGGAAAGTTAACAGTGGACCAAACTGGAAGTGTTTTGGTTTTGCCATGACCTTTTTAAAACTTTTTTTTGCAGGGACTTGACTGGATAATGGTGATATTTACAGGGACCAAACATTTATTTAAGCCTTTTAATTATGACTTATTTTAATTATTTTAATACTTTTAATTATTAATATATTGTGTGACAGGCTAACTGGATCATTAAATAACGTGGCAGCCATGTGTGCTTCCTTCATTAGTTACCATGTTATTTTTAATGAGGGCCACATTAGCTTTTTTTAGCTAGCCTCCAAATCGGCAAATAAAAATAAATAAAAAACCCTTTTAAACTAAACGTCCGAACCTTTTAAAATAATGGGACTATATCTGTAAGTTTTAAAATAGAGAGACCAAAACTGTAATTTAGCTTATATTTTAATATACTTCCTTTGCTTATTGATACATAACTGGAAAAAAAATTGATTCAATATTATTATCTCATCTTACATCCTTGAGTAAGAATTCTTGAAGCGTTGTTTTATCTCAAAAACACCACACATGTTAGCAAAGGCTCTTGAGTATTTCCTTCCATATGTTGATAAGCTACAACAATGACTCTCATAAGTTTTTATCTGCATCAAATATAGAACATAAACTTTCATCTCCATCAAATATAGCATCACACACATAAATAATGGAAATGCTAAAGTTAATTATGTATACTTACAAGTGCCTTTAAATAGTTCTTGTTTCGGACTGGGCCAAACCCCACTAGACTGGGGCTTGGCCCAAATCCATACTTGCGGCGAGTACAATATGAGCTTCATCAACGAGCGTCTGCATCTGACGGTCAAGGTTCAATCGCCCGGATCCAACGGCTCGGGTACGGCACAATCGTCAATAAATAGAAGTGCAAAGGTACGTTCTCATTCCTTGCATACCTCTTCTCTTCCCTTGCTGACTTAGGCATCGGAGTGTTTGCAGGTACCCCCACCCGACGTGCGTGAGCAAGCTAGCTCGGACCATCCGAGGCCAATCTTCATCCATCCGAAGTCAATTCCTTAATCTCAAGAAGCACGACAACCTGTACCCCGGACTCGACGTCCAGGGACTAAACATTGGCGACCACAATGGGAGTATCATCACTTGCTTCCAAACTCATTTGCATCTGTGTTCAAACAAATCATTCTTGCTTGACTCATTCCTCCGCGAGAACGTCCACCCACCCGAGCTCAGTCTCAGGCCCAGAGCGCAAATGCCTTGGTCCATCTCCAGACCAAGGACACGCTAGAGGGACACGTTCAGACGCTGCCCAACGAGGAAGCATTGGCAATTCCCAATTCAAGCCGACTTCCACCACCGGCTCCGATTCCACTTACTGATGCCATCCCTACTCAGCTCCAGGCTGTGAGTCATCTCCTCGACGTACTAGAACGACAAAGCCGGGACCTAGTTCAGCAAGAACAATCTCGACTGGAGATCGAAGCCCTCGCACAAGCCGCCGCTCTTCAGCCTGCCATCTGATACCGTCCTCCCCTGTTCAAGCAGCCGTATCCCGAAGACACCGGACTTCACCTCGGCACAGGGAAACTCCAAAGGATGTCTCCCCGGTACAAAGAGAAAAGCACCGCGGGAAACCCCCAACTCCCCGTCTCCGCCGAGGTCGAATTCTACGAACAATTCAGGCAATTCCTCTTCCGACTCATCCTCCTCCTAAAGTCCATCCCCCCACAAGAAGGAAACTCACAAGAAATCGTTAATTGCCGCATTATCCCGGGCTAGTCCCATTATGCCGGAAATTGCCAATTGCCGCATTCCGAAGTCTCTCGAGAAGCCTCCTCAACTGAATGTGTATGACGGAAGGGGAGATCCGGACAAGCACGTGGACACTTTTGACTTAATGCTTGACTACCGTGATGCCTCGGACCACATCCGATGCAAGCTCTATCCCCTCTCCTTAACCAAGTGTGCGCTGAAATGGTACCGGGAACTTCCCCCGGCTTCAATTTCATCATGGAAGCAGTTCACAAAAGCTGTTCTCAGCACGGTTCACGACCTCGAGGGTAAAGCCCAAGTCAGAGGATGTGTTAAGGGCAGTCTGCCAGGGAGAAAAACAATCATTAAGAGACTATATAGAAAGCTACAACCGAGAAGCGGACAAAGTCCATCAGCTGTCTGACGACGTCTGGGTAATGTTCATGACGCATGACCTCAGGAAGGGCACATTTTTCCAGGTCAGTGTTGGCCTCCGCAAGCCAAAAACACTTGACGAATTCCTGAGGCGTGCCCAGCACTATATCGACAACGAAGAAGCATCTGCTGCAGATATACCCAACACAGGTCCGACTTCGGGAAAGGGGAAGGGTTTCAAAGATAAGAACAAGAAGGATCGCAGGTCCGGGTAGAAAGAGTGACGAGGGAGGTTCGCCGAGTATTCTGACCTGAATGTTCCGAGAGAATGCATTCTGGCCGAGTGCGCCAACACCGAGTCCCGTGACATCAAGTGGCCGACGCCAATTCCTCAACGTGATAACACAAACAAGAAGACCTACTGCAGGTATCAAAGGAGTTACGGCCACAATACGGACGCTTGCACGGTCTTAAGAGACGACATAGAGGACTTGATTCAGAAAGGAAAGCTGAAATAATACCTCCAATCAGACGAGAAGAAAAGGGAGCGATCTCCCCGACGCTCACCACGGAAATCAAAGACCGTGGTCAATGAGGTAGCTAAAACCCCCAATGACGACAGTAGTGACTCGGCTGAAGATGCTCCGAAGTCTCAACATCAGCGACCGGTAGCCATGGTAATCATGGGGGGCTACTCCCTTGAGGTCGGGCAGACGAAGTGTTCGATGAAGCGACACTGGCAGGAAATTTTGAGCTTCGGAAGTGATCCGATTCGAGCCTTGGCTATGTCCAACAGGCCTCCATTGTCGTTCACCGATGCTGACCTCCGCAAGGGAAAGCCAAAGAAGGAGATCCCACTCATCATCTCTGCCGTCTTGGCCAGCGTTGACGTCAAAAGAATCTTAGTTGATCAAGGGAGCTAAGTTGACAAACTGTTCAGCGAGATGCTCCCGAAGCTGAAAATCTTTGAGGCCGACCTCTCGACGTATGACGGTTCCGACTTGGTTGGGTTCAATGGCTCCCAGACAAAGCCGTTGGGTTACCTCAAGCTGCGGGTCATGTACGGGGAAGACAAACTCTCGATGACCATCAAAACAAGGTTCTTAGTGCTGTCGTGCTCCTCCCCATACTTGCGGTGAGTACAATATGAGCTCCATCAACGAGCGTCGGCATCCGACGGTCAAGGTTCAATCGCCCGGATCCAACGGCTCGGGTATGGCACAATCGTCTATAAATAGAAGTGCACCCCTCCATTTCCAGGTACGTTCTCATTCTTTGCATACCTCTTCTCTTCCCTTGCTGACTTAGGCATCGGAGTGTTTGCAGGCACTCCCACCCGACGTGCGTGAGCAAGCTAGCTCGGACCATCCGAGGCCAATCTTCATCCATCCGAAGTCAATATATTCCCTAATCTCAAGAATCACGACAACCTGTACCCCGGATCCGACGTCCAGGTACCGAACAGTTCCAATTATCAAGAAGAGGTTCACCAGGCGGACGAACATGTACCATCATGGTAGAGCTATTCTCTTCTCCAAATAAAAGATTCCCTACGAGATGGACACTTTTTATCTTCATATGCATACCTATGTGTAGTTTCAGAGTCTCTTTTTGTGTCTTTAACTTATCCTCAGAACCATGCAAAACCTTTTTCAAACGGAAACAACAGATGAAAAAAATTATATCTTAATTGTGAAATATTTGTATTCAAAATGCAATGACCGAAATACACATATCTTATATAATATACTTCATTTGTTAACTTTTATGTCTTTTATTGTTATTTTACCTTTTCTGTTTATTTCTTTACAAGGAATAATTAGAGGTATAAATGATAGTCAATTAATTAATATAAACTTAAACTATAAAAGTAACAAATAAGAAATATCAAAGTTCATGTTAAAAATTGACATATAAAAATTCAAAGAATATGGAACACAATGTTTTTGGGTTTTTACTACTCAAAGGAAGGATTAGAAAGTGAGGGATATGTGACTACCACGAAAATATATTAAGAAACAAGAAGGCACATGATCCTTAGACATTATAATTATAAATGTCCCCTAAAGGTGAAAGGAGTCAAGTGAATCCTCTTGAGTAGTGCTCAATGGTAATGAAGAACTGCGAAGAACGAGACATTGATCATCCAAGGAGGCTTAGAATCTCTTATACCTGAGTATTTCTTTGGTTAGGTTGAATTATTGAGCCAAACGATCTACACACACATACACACTAAGCTAATATTAGGGTTTAGTTATGGGTCGAAAAGGGGGCCTAAAACTCTAAAAAAAACAAATAGAACAAGCGTTACCCAATTAGCCCAAGCTGATGATCGATTTACTTTTTCATAAGACACCCTTATTTGATTAACCCATATTGTTAATTGATTCACCTCCCAAAAAGTGGCCTAATCAATTAGCTCCTATATATAATCGACAAAATGAGGTTTGGATCACGTTCTAGGCAGAAAAAGGAATCTTTAATCGCTCAATTAGATTAGATTAGATAATTGATTAGAGGTTTGCAGGAGATACCATCTGGTCTATTTTGATCATAACTTGAGGTTAAGGTGTCTCATTGAAGCGTTCTTGGTGGCAACCAAAAGCTATGGAAAAAGCCTACGAATATTTGGGCTGAATGTAGCTATACCAAGGAAATACCCATTCAAAGTTTCTTTGATTATCAAGGAACTTACTTACATCATGTTGCTTTAAGAGAGTGTATCTGGAGTTGTTTGTGGATACTAGATTGAGGTCAAACAAAAGAAAAATGAAAGCTTAAAGGAAACAATTACAAGTTTAATAAAGGTACCTATAAAATGGTTTTGAATGCACAGACAAGACGAACAAAATCGAGGGTGTTACAACTTTTTAGGCCCTCAAGTCGTCATGCAAACTTGGTCTCCTTAACCAATTCCCATCGCGTGAGAACTGTGGTTCGTGAAACTAACGTCAAAACATTTAAAAAAAAATTAATGTTGTAGAGAAATTGGTGAACACAGTTTTCTTCCTAACCATCGATGTGGTGGAGAAGGTGAATTCGAGTCACCTGGTTCTCTGAATGGGTTGTGCTCTCATGGATCACATTCTCTAAGATGAGGTCATGAGATACAACCTATAAGGACCTCTCTTGTTTACACTTTAGATAGATTGTTAAGTCAAATAGAAGGGAATGAAATTTCGATATACTTCATGGATGTTTTCCTGGAAAAGAAACTAGAGGAACTTTTTATTAAAACGACAGAAATAGCCAATAAAAATATCTACAATTTAGATTTTAACAGCACAAAATACCATCAAGTGTAACAAATTGGTATACCGAAAAACAGGAATACCGAAAGTTAATAGCGCTTCAATTTTTTTTAGAAAGGGGGCATGGACCGAGGACAAATTGGTATAGGAGGTGAAAGGAGAGTTAAGGGTATTTTAGTATTTTCACGGAAAGAAAGGATGTATGAAAAGCTAACAGAGAGGGAGTTAAACGGAAACCTAGGCTTTTGTAGTCCTCCAAAAATTTGTAACCAATTTATGTATTGGCTGTGTGTGATCTATGAAGCCCGATACTCCAAAATAGGTCACGTACCCGTGTCGGATACGTATCCGATATCGATACTTGTCGGATACTTTCGAATACGAATTCTAGGAGTATCTTTGAATTTATATTTATTTTTAAATTCAAAAAGACAAGATATTTACCGGATACTTGAGGGACACTATGGGGATACGTATCCTGGGAGTATTCTGAGATGTCTCTTGATGAAACAGAGTTAGAAGTTATGTTATATTTTGACGATGGAAATGGAGGAGAGGAGAATGACACATTTAGTGTTAAGTAGTGAATAGTAGTAGGCAATTCTATAGAGCATAAACTTCTTTTGGATATGACTTATGATGTTTTTTCCTATATTCTAACTTGGGTAGTAGACTGTATATCTTTTGTGACATGTTGGTAGGAGGAAGAAAATATTTTAAAATGGATGGGGAAAATACATTTAACTATGCTTACTTTTTTTGATCAGAAATATCTTTTTTTGTAAATGTGATCATATCTATTGAATATTATGTCAATTAATAAAATGAAGTATCTTTAGTTATGTTTTATATTTTTAAGTTTTGATTTAATTTTTAATGAAGTATCTCTGTCGTATCGTATCTTGATTTTCAAAATTTTCCCGTATCCACGTATCGTGTCGTATCGTATCCCGTATCGTATCTCGTATCCGGGCTTCATAGGGTGTGATTGATTGCATGACCTTAATGTGCTGCGTTTCGGTTTTATTATATTTTAATATACTTCATTTGCTTATTGATACATAACTAAATGAAAATTTGATTCATTATTACATCAGCTTACATCCTTGAGTAAGAATTCAAGAAGCGTTGTTTTTCTAAGGACAAGCTTGCAATAATGCAGCAACCATTTGTTTCTCAGAAACACCAGCATTGCACATGTTAGCAAAGGCTCTTGAGTATTTCCTTCCATATGTAGATAAACTACCACAATGACTCTCATAGGTTCTTATCTGCATCAAATATAGCACATAAATTTTCTTCTGCATCAAATATAACACACACATAAATAATGGAAATGGTAAAGTTAATTAAGTATACTTACAAGTGTCTTTAAACAATTCCAATCATCAACAAGAGGTTCACCGGATGGACGAACATATACCATCATGGTAGAACTTTTCTCCTCTCCAAACAAAAGCTTCCCTATGAGATGGACACTTTTGTCTACATGATACCTATGAGTAATTTCAGAGTCTAACTCTTTTTGAGCTTTTAACTTATCCTCAGAACCATGTGAAGCCTTTTCAAACTGAAACAACTCAACAAAAAATTATCTTCTTAATTGTGAAATATTTGTATTCAAAGTGACCAAAAATACACACATCGTTTATAATATACTCCATAGGTTCCTTTTTATGTCATTTAAGGTTATTTTACACACAAAAAATAATAATAAACTTCATTGCTTCTGATTAAATTGTTTTTTTTTTACGGAAACCTTGTTTGTTTATTTATTTACAATGAATAATTAGGGATATAATTGATTTAATTAATATAAATTTAAACTCTAAAAGTAACAAACTAGAAATTTCTATGTTGATGTTAAAAATTGACATATAAAAATTCAAAGAATATCAAACAAAAGCAATACCTTGTGTGTAAGATGAAGCAAACGAGCATCTCTTTGGATGACAAGAGTTGTTGAAGTTGGAGTCTGTGATGCTTCAAATGAAGTCGCATTATGGCCAAAATTAGGGTTAAACCCAAGGATTGTAACCAGAAAATCATGGTTGATCTTTGTATCTCCATATTGCATCACGTGAGAACTAGTGTTTTTTCCTGCTCCGCCACCAAGGAATGCTCTTCGACGAACCTATGCATTAATACGAAATGTTTTACTAGGTTTACAATGTACATATATATGTATTGACTGAGGGAAAATGATGTATTAATGACTTACGGTTTTAAATTGTCGCTTCATAGTTTCTCTCCTCAAATCATGTTTCTCACTGCTCCATAAAAAAATGCAAAATATTTAATTTCTAATTGCAGTAATTGACATTCAAAAGAGGCGCGTTTAAAAGACAAATGAACGACGTGTTAGACCCAAACCCATACACAAAACCGGCGCGTTTAATTTCTATGCATATACATTCACATGTCTATGGATACTTATATTGCTATATGTTCCTCTACTGAACTTTAAGCAAATTAAATATATGTTGAATCTTGTTTTTTTATACCTAATTATACTTCTAAGGTTTGGATGGAAGAATTTAAACTTTTGCCCTGGTCCACCCATGGAGAATCCAATAGTATGAAAATTGGTAGTAGCAGAGAAGAGGGTACCAAACAGAGAACAATGGCTGCTTATACATTGCATGCAAAGGTGGGCTAACAGAGCACAACAATATATTAATATTTTATTTTCAATAGTAAAACTCACAAATTCAATAACGATGAGTATGAATGTGATTATTATTTAGGTAACCATGAATCCGTACCTGTCTTCCATCCATGAAATGCTGTACAAATCTCCCAAACAAGTTGAATACTCATTAGGTATTGTAGGCTTTGACCGAGGGCAGTAAAAGGCATAACTACTTTCATGTGCATTAGAAGCCGTGGTTACATAGACATTTGTATTATTTGGAAGAATACCTTCAAACAAACTCCCAGCTTCACATGCTTCCATGTATAATACCTTTTTATTCATAAAAAATAGAATCATCATTTATTTACTAATCTTTTTAAGAAATGAATTTATTTGATTGAATGCATGGAAAAAGAGGGATAAATATTCCAAGGTCTTGGAATTCATTGATTGAATATCGAGACATACACATTCAATATATATTATTGAATTGAGAGTTTGTAGAGTTTATTCGAATTATATACACATCCATTCACCTGTGTTGATCATGTTTTGGAACAAACCACAATAACTCTTCCCACAATGTAAGTGATGATATCCAAAGAGAATGATAGAGTTATTGGATTACTCTTTAAGAGGAAGAGAGTTCTTTTCAAGTTCTCATGATAGCTCGATGACAATTTAGAGATAATTTGTATATCATTCGAGAGTGTAAGAACCACAGAGATCCCTAGACTCAGAGAAAATACTTGTAAGTTGTAATCCTACTTTATAATGAAGTTCGTTTTACTATAATAGGTCCAACGGTTTTTCCTCGATACGGACTTCCATGCAAAAATTCAGGTCTTATTATTATTCATTACACTCTTATTTTACGCTTCCGCGCGATGACCATACTGCTTTCGCAGAGGAAGGAGTGGGTACTGTTCCAATAGTGTTATCAATTTGTTGGTTGCAGAAGTCATTGTCTTGTGCTACTCAATAAGGAAACAACATTCGCTAATCACTACTAGAAAATTTATTTTTAGAGAGGGATTTTTGAGAGGGATAAATATTCCTCACTATTGGTGAGGGATTTAGCTACGGAAAAAGAAACTTGTCACCTGTGGCTCCGTATTAAATTTTTGACGAATGTAGAGAGACAAAAAAACATCCCTCTCTAAGAATTTTGTAGCTAAATTCGTCACAAAAAATTGAAAAGATACGGAATCTCTCGTTGAGTAAAAAAATTAGTAAATTACTTAGTCCCACTTTTTTCTCTCGCTTCCCTCCCAATAACTTTCATCCCTTTCTTTTTTCCCTTAACCTAACTCATCCTCTCAGTGTCGCATTCTCTCCCTCTCGCATTCAACCTCTCATTCTCACTTCCATCTTTCTCGTACACACCCTCACCACCGCTCTCACAAAACCCTCACCACTGTCACTCACCAAGACCACCACCGTCTCTCTGGAATGATTCTAAACTACGCTTGTTACGATTTGAACTACGATTTGAACCCTAACTCTTTGGAACAATATCAGGTACAATTTCTTTTATAAGCAACTCAGGTACGATTTCAACCCTCTTGCACTTTGAACCTTCTGGTTGTGATTTGAAACCCTAATCAATGGAATTTAAACCCAGGTAACACAATTCCACCACTTTTAGAATCGCCATCAACGGCGAACCTCTCTTGCCCTTCCTCTGGAACTAATATATCTGTCTCTCTACACTTTCTCACCCGCTTTAAGTTTCACAATCTCATGAGTTTTTGGCATTTTTGTGAATTCAGTTCAATCAAGAAAGCCCTAGAGAATTCCAATGTTTCTGGTCCGAATTTCAAGAAGTTACTCAGAGATTGCATCAACAAATTCAAGGACAGTGACCGCTAGCAACACGACGTCAGATATCTCAAGATCTGGCTCTTCTATGTAATCCTACTAACTCTCCCTCTTACTGATTCTAATCATGTGATGAACCTTAAATCCTAAATCTCCAATCCAAAGATCTTCTCCCACAGACTTGTCTTCTTCTTCTTCCTCTCGTCTCCATCTCTTGTATCCTAGTATGGTTGATGTTTCATGCAGGATTTGCACACACGCAATGGGTGGTCAGCATGGTATGTATGTATTAGTAAGAACAAATCAAACATCAGAGGATTTTCAAAAATTGGACCAAAAATTTGCAGCATAATGAAGGCCAAAACGTTGTTGATTTGATGGAGTTGCTGCAAGGCATTGAACCGTCGAGCGAAGTAGAGGATAGATGGGTGTGGTTGCCGGATCCAATAAGAGGATTTCTGGTTAAAAGTTGTTATCAATGGAGGTGTTCTTGTTTTGCAGGTAATAAGGACATGGTAGAGGAAGCAAAGATAGAAGTAGGCAAAACATTATGGAGAAATGATATTCCATCTAAAGCATTGATCTTTACATGGAGACTCCTGTTGGATAAATTACCAACATGTGATCCCTTATTTAGACGAGGAATTCTATCATCAGAACGTGACCGCTGCTGTGTTCTTTGTCTCACAGATTCAGAATCGGTGAACCATCTTTTTGGAGGTTGCACTGTGAGCAAAGAGGTAAGCAGTAGTATTTTAAATTGGTTGGGGTTGTCTTGTGCTTGGAACGATGACGCGGTGCAGAATTTTAAGTTGTTTGGAGGCTTTTTCAAAGGGAAAAGAAATAGAGGCATATAGCTTTTGATATGGATATCTGTGGCTTGGTGTTTATGGCTCGCTAGGAACGAAGTCTTGCTTAGGGGCAAGATGACAAATGTAAAGTCCATTATTATGTCTGTAAAATACACATCTTAGAGATGGTTTTCGGCAAGGAAGGGGAGATATTGTGGGTTGTTTTTGGTAGATTGGCTAAATTGTCTAATGGGGTTCATAACATCCATGTAGCAATTGTATTTTGGATACTCCTTTTTCCTCCGTCGGTTTTTTCCCAATGGGTTTTGACCCAGAGAGGTTTTAATGAGGCCCCTTCCCGTTGTAAGGGTTGGTGCACCCCTTGTGCCCACTTCAATAAATTGCTTATCTAAAAAAATCAAACATCATCAGAACGAGACATTTTGCTACAAATTTTATAACCCTTTGGAAAGAAAAGCCATAATGTTTGCAACTTTAGCTGATTGCTGACCTTTGGACTTCTATATTTTTCATCTTGTGTCCTGTTAGAATGTTGAACTAATAACAGTGTCTAAGTGTCATCATCTCACTTGGCTTCAAGAAAAACTTTTCTCGTAATTTTCTTTTACCCCTTTTGGTGCTTCACTCATAAATTTGCTAATATTTCTTGTTTACTTAAGTTAATATTATAAAACAGAATATCTAATCAATTAAAACTTAATCTCACTAAGTAGTAGCTTTTTAGTCTATTTGCAAAAGCATACATCCCTTAAAGATTGTAGACTTTTGTAAAAAGTTGTGAAATAGTCTTTTAAACAGGCTTTCAGGCTTTATCAGACTTTCACAAAAGCCTAATCAGGCCTAAAAGTTGGGTCTGTGACAGACCACAGGCCAGTCTCAGACCTCACACTTTCAACGCAGGCCAGACCCAAGACTTGCAAAGCCCAGCTCGGCCCCTCACATTCACACCCCTAGTGTCAAACGAGGAAGGAGATATATTTGAGATGTATATGAATCCTACCTCAGGAAGGAAGTTAGACAATCTTTTCATGTTTCTCCCCATGAAGGATTCTAATGATGTGTATATGGTGTTGGCATATGGAAACTTGACGCAGAAAGTATGTTTATTGATTGTTTTAGAAAGAAAGGCTATTTTTTCTCATTTAAAAATATACGCAAAATGTAGACAAATGTTGCACAAGAAAAATTAAGAAGTTGTGTTCTAAAAGGTTGGGCCACATGAGTGAAAAAGGTGTAGAGACCCTTGTTAAAAATCATCTTCGATGCATATATGGCAACCACTTGAATCTTGAGAAGATTTCCTTCAAGGTAAGCAGGGAAAAGAATCCTCTCAAAGATTGTGGAAGAAGTTATCAAATTCTAGATCTTCTGCATTAAGATGTTTGTACATGTTTGTAAGGTCGATTTGCTGGTGCTCAATAGTTTGTTTCCTTTATTGATGATCACTTGAGAAAATTATGGGTGTATTCACTAAAGTGAAAGAGTGGACTCTTTCAAGATTTCAATGAGTTTCATGCTTAAAAAGAAGGAGAAATTGGTAGAAAGTTGAAATGATTGAGAAGCAACATCGGTTGAGAGTATAGAGGTCTATTCGAGAACTAATATAAGACTCATGGGGTCAGAAATGACAAGGCAGCTCCCAATAAACCATTATGGTGTAGTTGAAAGGTTCTAATGTGGGGGACGCAATGCTAACAGCTGCTGATTTGGATGAAATGCGATTAGACTATTGTAGTGGGTGGCTGCTTTAAGTGCATTAGTTTTATTGAATTAAATATTCAATATTAATAAAGTACTCGCGAATCAACGAATGATTTTTTAATGAGAAATGTTATATGATAAGAAAAGAAAAGTAAGAAAAGTAATAGTAACAAAACAAAACACTTGGTGTGTGGTGTTAGTTGGTGCCTATAATTCAACTTCTAGTGTATTTTTTTTACATTTTTTACAAAAGTTATTCTTATTTAATAGCAGCGCTCTTTTTTAATTTTGTTGAATATATATTTATATTGTTTAATTTTTTAAATACTATAGTGTTTTCTTTGTTGAAATGCCACTATAGAAACAAAGGTACATTAGGGTTAAAGAGACCAGAATCGTGAGTACCGCCAGGGAAAAGTATCCTCTCAAACATAGGTGTTGGTCTAATAGAAAGGGGTTGGCTTTTTTCGTTTTTCATTTAATTGATTATGCTTTTTGGTATATAAGAAAGGAGGAAGCTTTTTTCCTAGCTATGTTAATTGGTTATAGGAGCTAGGGAGGAATCAAGCTTCTTGATGCTATTCCATTTGTCTCTACTGAGACTTTGAGGAGGAGGAGAAACGCGAGATAGAGAAATCGATTTGAACAGAAACGCAAAATCGAAAACCGTGTTGAACATGAACGTGAAATTGAAAAACGATTTGAACAGAAACGATTTGAAATTCAAAGATCAAGAAACGCGATCGGCGGCAATTACAGCGTCAGCGATGGAGATGGAGAGGAGGTGAGTTTGCAGATGAATTTGGCGACGGAGAGGAGATGGAGACGTGCGCAGCGATAACAAAACGTGAATGGAATGCGTAACAGGGAATGCGTGATCTTAACTGGGAATGTATGATTGTAAAAGAAGGTAAAATGACAAGGATTCCCTCATTAAACAATAGCCCTTAGATTCAATTTTTTAGAGTGCAAACAGATATATTGACAAGTATTTATTTTTAATAATTCTCTCATGGGGATAGTTTGCTAATAGGGTGGGTCGTAATATTTCTATGAATTTTGGAAGCTGGGGCAACAGTCCTATTGCTGGCTTTGATAGTCCCATCAGGTGGTGATGTTACTCTCCAGCAAAGAAGGTGAAGTGGTGCAACTGTAATTGCTTATCATACATGTTACTGGATCTGCTTTTTCGTTATCCTAATTGTAATATCTGGTTCTGTTTTATCAATGACTAGGTATTTTTTTTTCTTTTTTGGGTCTTTTTTTCTTTTGGGTTTTAAACCTGGAGGTTTCTACGTGGCCTCAAACTCTTGTATGGGTTGAAGTACCTTTTATATCCCTCTTAATAATATTTTGGACTTATAAAAAAAAATATAGATAATAAGTCTAGAGGAAAAGAAACTAACCAACTTTTTGTAGGATTTAGCTGCATGTTTCTTGTTCAACACTTCTACCAAATCTTTACCAAAAACAAGGGTATCATCGGGCATAGCTGATCAAATAATAATTACCCGTCAATATTAAGAATGCAAATTAAATCAACAACATGTTTTATTGTTTTTATCGTTTTTGCTGATATGAATTAAAAAAGAAGTCCCATTAACTTTAATTTAAACACAAAAGAATCTTAATAAAGGACTAAAAGTGATGGTTTTAGAAATTACGGAAACTAAAACGGAATTTTTTTTAAAGGGAATAAAAGCAAAAATTACTACATTCGTAGAGATTAAAATGATATTTAAACTTTTTATTTATTATGAGAATTTATTATATTCAATAAATGATAAAAACTTGTTTAAGTAGACAATCATTAATATTAAAAAAATCATTAATATTGTAAAATCATTAATATTATGCACTCGCCATTAATATTGTAAGACGAGTCATAAATGTAAAGTATATAAGAACAATGTGTCACTAACCTACAGAACCAGCAGAACCATGATCTACATAGAAAATAAAGACTGTATCGTTTGGGCCACTTCGCAACACTTTGCCACTCCCTCCAGTGAGAGCACTTTTGTTTCCAAGAAGTCCAGCATAAAAGTTATTTACAGTTACTTCTTCTCCGGTATAATCCTAAAAAGGTAAATTCACAATTAGGAATGGCAATGGAATAAGACAACGTGTTGTAGTGTTTCCTCCATATTCTTACATGTTAATATCCATACATATCTATGTTGGTAATTAGTATCAATGAATATCCGTGAGTACTTTAAAATTTAGCAAAATTAGCAAAAAGATAATAATAATAATAATAATAATAATAATATAATAATAATAATTTAGCATAGAAAGTTAACAACGTAAAATATACTACTCCGACGGGGAAACCTTAAATGTTATTTTGACACAATAAAAAAAACCTTAAATTATTTTTTTCCGACGGGGAAACCCTAAATGTTTAACAGCCTAAAAAGAGCATAATGCACAAAATAGTTTTAAATCCTTGAAAAATAAAATGAAAATCAATCGCTTTTATATATACCTTGGGAACTCCATGATAAACATCTGGACCATGTGGATTATTGATTATAGTGCCAGGCCTTGGGTTTTGTGTATTGTTAGCAATATCATCATACATGAAAACTATGATGTTTTCATCTTTAAGGCCTCCTCTTTTTAATATCTGATATGCATGACAAACATCAGCTTGGTGCCTATAATTGTCGAAGCCTTTGGACCCAGCAACTAATACCGCCCATCTCTTCCCTTCAGCATGATGATGATGCCTACCCTCTAACAATGCAACTGTAACACTCATCCATACTGAGACTATTAGCAATAACCAACTTCTGATCTTGTAACTCATCTTCGTAAAGGATCTGTT
This sequence comes from Astragalus glycyphyllos, assembly GCA_963573325.1. Lineage (NCBI taxonomy): Eukaryota > Viridiplantae > Streptophyta > Magnoliopsida > Fabales > Fabaceae > Astragalus > Astragalus glycyphyllos. The sequence goes on along the minus strand of OY754312.1, from coordinate 58,751,461 downwards.
TGTGAATGAAGAATAGTTTAGAGAGAACAGTATATTTAATAGTGATAGTGTGAGTCAACTTTATCAAAAAAAAGTAATAGTGTGAGTCAACAAAAATGTTAATATACATAAAATACATTAATGACTGTTGACTCAGGTAATAAATATTTCTTAATAAGTAGTAAATCTTTTGATTGCCTCAGGTATTTTATTTTGTGATTCAGAGTCAATTCAAAACTATATAAAATTTAATTGTTTTTTTTTAAAAAAACTATTACATGTTTTTTGGTTTGACAAAATTAAATGTTCTTTTAAATTTTAATATTGTTATTTTCTTTTAGCATTAAATGATGGAGTACTAAATAATGAAAAGTAGGTTTAAATATTTTTTTATTCCTTGCATTTATTATTTATATTATATTCAAAGCTCAATAATGTTTTCTTACTTTTTATTAATATTAAAGTACAACTTTTATTGCCGTCACTTTGGTTGTCGTGAAAATTTCAACGATATGGGGATGTCGGCTACCAAGTTGGTACCTTGTGTGAGCAGTGGTAGTGTGTGCGCATTGTGTTTATTTGTTATTTCATCTAGTAATAAAAAAAGTACAAATTTCTATTATTTGTTTCAACAAATAAAAAAACTAGCATCATTGACACAGTGACATAAACTACCTAGGAGATATATGAGATAAACTTATGAACACAAGGATATCCATAATCTAAGTCGTTGATTTTTATCTAATAGTTATAATTAAATATTCTCATCTATGAAAATTGAGAGAGTCCGGGTCGAGGTCTTGAAGAGGAGAAGGATCTAAAACGAGTTCAGATCCTCTCAATTTCTCCATTTTCTTTCATATCTGAGAAACACGTGGTAAAAACTGATCTAATGGCTTAAATGCACTTTTGGTCCCCCTATTTTACAAAATGTGCAATTTTGATCCCCCTACTTTTTTTGGGCAATTTTGGTCCCCTTATTTTACTAAATGCGAATTTTTGATCCCCTATTTCTTTTTGTACAATTTTGGTCCCCCATTTTACTAAATAAACAATTTTGATCCCCAATTATAGAAAATGATTTAATTATTTAAAATAAATAAATAATTTTTATATTTTAAATAGTTAATTATTTATTTAAAAATAGAAAATTATTTAATTATCTAAAATAAATAAGCGATTTTTATATTTTATATTTTAAATAGTTACCCATTTATTTAAAAAATAGAAAATTATTTAAATAACTAAAATAAATAAGATATTTTTATATTTATATTTTAAATAGTAAAATATTTTTTTAAAAAATAGAAAATCATTAAAAAAATTAAAATAAACAAACTATTTTAATATTTTATATTTTAAAATAAAAATTAAAATAATAAAATAGGGGGACCACCTGATTTATTTTTGTTCTGAACTGGGCTCAAGCCCAATCCATATTTTGTGCCCAACTTGGTGGTCCAAGCACACCAAGGAACTCACATCATTGGCAATCAGTGTGTCATGCCTCACGAACTGTGGAGATCGCGCGACCTAGTTGATGAGAACCAAATCGGGCCATAATTCTACATTTCTATGAAGATCCTTTTAGCGCAACTTGATGACAAAAATTTGGAAAAACCCAATGCACATGATCAAGGAGAATTCAATGGTTGTCTAATTTTTGCTATTTTAATTTTAATTTTCGGATTTATTTTGGCTGAATAAGTTAAAGTGTCTTTTTATCTTTCTTATGTTAGTTTATGGGTTTTAAAGGCTTTCTAAGCCATTATAGTGGCTAGTGGGAAATTATTTTCTAGTTTGTGGTTATATTCTAGGTAAATGCATGATAGTGGAAAGTTACTTCTATCTTTCAAGTTTAGCCTATAAAAACCCATGTAAGAATCCAATTAGAAGATATGTTGAAAGATATATGCAATTAGCATTTTAAGAGCATTGTGCCTCTTGTATCTTCTTGTGGAAGATCACATATTTGGATCTTATCAAAGGCATCATTTCCTTTGTGGCGATTCTTCACTTGGCTTATCATTTCTCATTCTTAATAGAATTGAGAGTGTGGCGCCTTTCTTAATCCATCTACTATCTTCTCCATCTTTTTAATTTTTGTTACTTTGAATTGTGTTTTGTTCTTGTCTTTTAAATTGTGTGATTCACTCGAGGATAGATCCTAATTTCTAAATATGTTCCTTTTCGGATCATATCATTTGGTATCAAAGCTAAGGATCCTAGAGTGAGTTTTTGTTTGTCTTTTTTTTGTTTCTCTCGAAATCTATCATCGTTCTTCCCAAAATGGACATGATGGAGGAAAGACAAAGAGATTATGCCATATATATTAGAGATTTTGTAATGGATCCAGAGTATGTGAAATATCTTTATGAAAATGGTCTAAAAAAAGAAGCAAAAAGAGTGGAAAGGTTAGCCTTGAGAGAAAAGATGAAATTGAAAGAAAAAAGTGAAGAAAAATTGGAGTGTGTCAATGAAAAAAAAGAGGAAAAATATTTGGGGCTAAAAGAGAATGAAAATGAAAGCATTCCCGTGGCTTTCCAAAAGTCAATTATTCCAACTACTATTTCTTCTTCTACTTCTTGTGCTCTTCAAGTTACTCATGTATCATTATCTCCAACAGAAGTTGGTGAGGAAAAGATAAATTGTGCTTTTAAGAGCGTTCAGGAGGAATTCATATTAAAAGGAAAAGAGCAAGAGGATGCCAAAAATGATATATCTCAATTTGAGGAAGATAAAAACAAAAAGAGCAAGGAAAATGTGCAAATAAAAATTGAAAGTTTTCTAGTAATTGAACAAGTGGGAAAAAAGGAATCGTTGTCAGGGAATCTAACAAATATATTTCTTCATAATGGTGTATGTTCGCCTACTAATGCTATTTCTGTATGTAGCAATGCTTATTCTATTTTGAAGGAAGGTGAAAGAACAATTCCAAGAGATGAACCATCTGAATTCAACATAACTGTGTTTGAACCTGAAGGATGGTGATTTCCTAAGCCAATAAATTCGAGGACGAATTCTCTTGAAGAAGGAGGGAATGATGAGAACCAAATCGGGCCATATTTCTACAATTCTATGAAGATCCTTTTAGCACAACTTGGTGACAAAAATTTGGAAAAACCCAATGCACATGATCAAGGAGAATTCAATGGTTGTCTAATTTTTGCTATTTTAATTTTAATTTTCGGATTTATTTTGGCTGAATAAGTTAAAGTGTCTTTTTATCTTTCTTATGTTAGTTTATGGGTTTTAAAGGCTTTCTAAGCCATTATAGTGGCTAGTGGGAAATTATTTTCTAGTTTGTGGTTATATTCTAGGTAAATGCATGATAGTGGAAAGTTACTTCTATCTTTCAAGTTTAGCCTATAAAAACCCATGTAAGAATCCAATTAGAAGATATGTTGAAAGATATATGCAATTAGCATTTTGACAGCATTGTGCCTCTTGTATCTTCTTGTGGAAGATCACATATTTGGATCTTATCAAAGGCATCATTTCCTTTGTGGCGATTCTTCACTTGGCTTATCATTTCTCATTATTAATAGAATTGAGAGTGTGGCGCCTTTCTTAATCCATCTTCTATCTTCTCCATCTTTTTAATTTTTGTTACTTTAAACTGTGTGATTCACTCGAGGATAGATCCTAATTTCTAAATATGTTCCTTTTCGGATCATATCACTTGGTATCAAAGCTAAGGATCCTAGAGTGAGTTTTTGTTTGTCTTTTTTTTGTTTCTCTCGAAATCTATCATCGTTCTTCCCAAAATGGACATGATGGAGGAAAGACAAAGAGATTATGCCATATATATTAGAGATTTTGTAATGGATCCAGAGTAATGGAAATATCTTTATGAAAATGGTCTAAAAAAAGAAGCAAAAAGAGTGGAAAGGTTATCCTTGAGAGAAAAGATGAAATTGAAAGAAAAAAGTGAAGAAAAATTGGAGTGTGTCAATGAAAAAAAAGAGGAAAAAGATTTGGGGATAAAAGAGAATGAAAATGAGAGCATTCCTGTGGCTTTCCATAAGTCAATTATTCCAACTACTATTTCTTCTTCTACTTCTTGTGCTCTTCAAGTTACTGATGTATCATTATCTCCAACAGAAGTTGGTGAGGAAAAGATAAATTGTGCTTTTAAGAGCGTTCAGGAGGAATTCATATTAAAAGGAAAAGAGCAAGAGGATGCCAAAAATGATATATCTCAATTTGAGGAAGATAAAAACAAAAAGAGCAAGGAAAATGTGCAAATAAAAATTGAAAGTTTTCTTGTAATTGAACAAGTGGGAAAAAAGGAATCGTTGTCAGGGAATCTAACAAATATATTTCTTCATAATGGTGTATGTTCGCCTACTAATGCTATTTCTGTATGTAGCATTGCTTATTCTATTTTGAAGGAAGGTGAAAGAACAATTCCAAGAGATGAACCGTCTGAATTCAACATAACTGTGTTTGAACCTGAAGGATGGTGATTTCCTAAGCCAATAAATTCGAGGACGAATTCTCTTGAAGAAGGAGGGAATGATGAGAACCAAATCGGGCCATATTTCTACAATTCTATGAAGATCCTTTTAGCACAACTTGATGACAAAAATTTGGAAAAACCCAATGCACATGATCAAGGAGAATTCAATGGTTGTCTAATTTTTGCTATTTTAATTTTAATTTTCGGATTTATTTTGGCTGAATAAGTTAAAGTGTCTTTTTATCTTTCTTATGTTAGTTTATGGGTTTTAAAGGCTTTCTAAGCCATTATAGTGGCTAGTGGGAAATTATTTTCTAGTTTGTGGTTATATTCTAGGTAAATGCATGATAGTGGAAAGTTACTTCTATCTTTCAAGTTTAGCCTATAAAAACCCATGTAAGAATCCAATTAGAAGATATGTTGAAAGATATATGCAATTAGCATTTTGAGAGCATTGTGCCTCTTGTATCTTCTTGTGGAAGATCACATATTTGGATCTTATCAAAGGCATCATTTCCTTTGTGGCGATTCTTCACTTGGCTTATCATTTCTCATTATTAATAGAATTGAGAGTGTGGCGCCTTTCTTAATCCATCTTCTATCTTCTCCATCTTTTTAATTTTTGTTACTTTAAACTGTGTGATTCACTCGAGGATAGATCCTAATTTCTAAATATGTTCCTTTTCGGATCATATCATTTGGTATCAAAGCTAAGGATCCTAGAGTGAGTTTTTGTTTGTCTTTTTTTTGTTTCTCTCGAAATCTATCATCGTTCTTCCCAAAATGGACATGATGGAGGAAAGACAAAGAGATTATGCCATATATATTAGAGATTTTGTAATGGATCCAGAGTATGTGAAATATCTTTATGAAAATGGTCTAAAAAAAGAAGCAAAAAGAGTGGAAAGGTTAGCCTTGAGAGAAAAGATGAAATTGAAAGAAAAAAGTGAAGAAAAATTGGAGTGTGTCAATGAAAAAAAAGAGGAAAAATATTTGGGGCTAAAAGAGAATGAAAATGAAAGCATTCCCGTGGCTTTCCAAAAGTCAATTATTCCAACTACTATTTCTTCTTCTACTTCTTGTGCTCTTCAAGTTACTCATGTATCATTATCTCCAACAGAAGTTGGTGAGGAAAAGATAAATTGTGCTTTTAAGAGCGTTCAGGAGGAATTCATATTAAAAGGAAAAGAGCAAGAGGATGCCAAAAATGATATATCTCAATTTGAGGAAGATAAAAACAAAAAGAGCAAGGAAAATGTGCAAATAAAAATTGAAAGTTTTCTAGTAATTGAACAAGTGGGAAAAAAGGAATCGTTGTCAGGGAATCTAACAAATATATTTCTTCATAATGGTGTATGTTCGCCTACTAATGCTATTTCTGTATGTAGCAATGCTTATTCTATTTTGAAGGAAGGTGAAAGAACAATTCCAAGAGATGAACCATCTGAATTCAACATAACTGTGTTTGAACCTGAAGGATGGTGATTTCCTAAGCCAATAAATTCGAGGACGAATTCTCTTGAAGAAGGAGGGAATGATGAGAACCAAATCGGGCCATATTTCTACAATTCTATGAAGATCCTTTTAGCACAACTTGGTGACAAAAATTTGGAAAAACCCAATGCACATGATCAAGGAGAATTCAATGGTTGTCTAATTTTTGCTATTTTAATTTTAATTTTCGGATTTATTTTGGCTGAATAAGTTAAAGTGTCTTTTTATCTTTCTTATGTTAGTTTATGGGTTTTAAAGGCTTTCTAAGCCATTATAGTGGCTAGTGGGAAATTATTTTCTAGTTTGTGGTTATATTCTAGGTAAATGCATGATAGTGGAAAGTTACTTCTATCTTTCAAGTTTAGCCTATAAAAACCCATGTAAGAATCCAATTAGAAGATATGTTGAAAGATATATGCAATTAGCATTTTGACAGCATTGTGCCTCTTGTATCTTCTTGTGGAAGATCACATATTTGGATCTTATCAAAGGCATCATTTCCTTTGTGGCGATTCTTCACTTGGCTTATCATTTCTCATTATTAATAGAATTGAGAGTGTGGCGCCTTTCTTAATCCATCTTCTATCTTCTCCATCTTTTTAATTTTTGTTACTTTAAACTGTGTGATTCACTCGAGGATAGATCCTAATTTCTAAATATGTTCCTTTTCGGATCATATCACTTGGTATCAAAGCTAAGGATCCTAGAGTGAGTTTTTGTTTGTCTTTTTTTTGTTTCTCTCGAAATCTATCATCGTTCTTCCCAAAATGGACATGATGGAGGAAAGACAAAGAGATTATGCCATATATATTAGAGATTTTGTAATGGATCCAGAGTAATGGAAATATCTTTATGAAAATGGTCTAAAAAAAGAAGCAAAAAGAGTGGAAAGGTTATCCTTGAGAGAAAAGATGAAATTGAAAGAAAAAAGTGAAGAAAAATTGGAGTGTGTCAATGAAAAAAAAGAGGAAAAAGATTTGGGGATAAAAGAGAATGAAAATGAGAGCATTCCTGTGGCTTTCCATAAGTCAATTATTCCAACTACTATTTCTTCTTCTACTTCTTGTGCTCTTCAAGTTACTGATGTATCATTATCTCCAACAGAAGTTGGTGAGGAAAAGATAAATTGTGCTTTTAAGAGCGTTCAGGAGGAATTCATATTAAAAGGAAAAGAGCAAGAGGATGCCAAAAATGATATATCTCAATTTGAGGAAGATAAAAACAAAAAGAGCAAGGAAAATGTGCAAATAAAAATTGAAAGTTTTCTTGTAATTGAACAAGTGGGAAAAAAGGAATCGTTGTCAGGGAATCTAACAAATATATTTCTTCATAATGGTGTATGTTCGCCTACTAATGCTATTTCTGTATGTAGCATTGCTTATTCTATTTTGAAGGAAGGTGAAAGAACAATTCCAAGAGATGAACCGTCTGAATTCAACATAACTGTGTTTGAACCTGAAGGATGGTGATTTCCTAAGCCAATAAATTCGAGGACGAATTCTCTTGAAGAAGGAGGGAATGATGAGAACCAAATCGGGCCATATTTCTACAATTCTATGAAGATCCTTTTAGCACAACTTGATGACAAAAATTTGGAAAAACCCAATGCACATGATCAAGGAGAATTCAATGGTTGTCTAATTTTTGCTATTTTAATTTTAATTTTCGGATTTATTTTGGCTGAATAAGTTAAAGTGTCTTTTTATCTTTCTTATGTTAGTTTATGGGTTTTAAAGGCTTTCTAAGCCATTATAGTGGCTAGTGGGAAATTATTTTCTAGTTTGTGGTTATATTCTAGGTAAATGCATGATAGTGGAAAGTTACTTCTATCTTTCAAGTTTAGCCTATAAAAACCCATGTAAGAATCCAATTAGAAGATATGTTGAAAGATATATGCAATTAGCATTTTGAGAGCATTGTGCCTCTTGTATCTTCTTGTGGAAGATCACATATTTGGATCTTATCAAAGGCATCATTTCCTTTGTGGCGATTCTTCACTTGGCTTATCATTTCTCATTATTAATAGAATTGAGAGTGTGGCGCCTTTCTTAATCCATCTTCTATCTTCTCCATCTTTTTAATTTTTGTTACTTTAAACTGTGTGATTCACTCGAGGATAGATCCTAATTTCTAAATATGTTCCTTTTCGGATCATATCACTTGGTATCAAAGCTAAGGATCCTAGAGTGAGTTTTTGTTTGTCTTTTTTTTGTTTCTCTCGAAATCTATCATCGTTCTTCCCAAAATGGACATGATGGAGGAAAGACAAAGAGATTATGCCATATATATTAGAGATTTTGTAATGGATCCAGAGTATGTGAAATATCTTTATGAAAATGGTCTAAAAAAAGAAGCAAAAAGAGTGGAAAGGTTATCCTTGATAGAAAAGATGAAATTGAAAGAAAAAAGTGAAGAAAAATTGGAGTGTGTCAATGAAAAAAAAGAGGAAAAAGATTTGGGGCTAAAAGAGAAAGAAAATGAGAGCATTCCTGTGGCTTTCCAAAAGTCAATTATTCCAACTACTATTTCTTCTTCTACTTCTTGTGCTCTTCAAGTTACTCATGTATCATTATCTCCAACAGAAGTTGGTGAGGAAAAGATAAATTGTGCTTTTGAGAGCGTTCAGGAGGAATTCATATTAAAAGGAAAAGAGCAAGAGGATGCCAAAAATGATATATCTCAATTTGAGGAAGATAAAAACAAAAAGAGCAAGGAAAATGTGCAAATAAAAATTGAAAGTTTTCTTGTAATTGAACAAGTGGGAAAAAAGGAATCGTTGTCAGGGAATCTAACAAATATATTTCTTCATAATGGTGTATGTTCGCCTACTAATGCTATTTCTGTATGTAGCAATGCTTATTCTATTTTGAAGGAAGGTGAAAGAACAATTCCAAGAGATGAACCGTCTGAATTCAACATAACTGTGTTTGAACCTGAAGGATGGTGATTTCCTAAGCCAATAAATTCGAGGACGAATTCTCTTGAAGAAGGAGGGAATGATGAGAACCAAATCGGGCCATATTTCTACAATTCTATGAAGATCCTTTTAGCACAACTTGATGACAAAAATTTGGAAAAACCCAATGCACATGATCAAGGAGAATTCAATGGTTGTCTAATTTTTGCTATTTTAATTTTAATTTTCGGATTTATTTTGGCTGAATAAGTTAAAGTGTCTTTTTATCTTTCTTATGTTAGTTTATGGGTTTTAAAGGCTTTCTAAGCCATTATAGTGGCTAGTGGGAAATTATTTTCTAGTTTGTGGTTATATTCTAGGTAAATGCATGATAGTGGAAAGTTACTTCTATCTTTCAAGTTTAGCCTATAAAAACCCATGTAAGAATCCAATTAGAAGATATGTTGAAAGATATATGCAATTAGCATTTTGAGAGCATTGTGCCTCTTGTATCTTCTTGTGGAAGATCACAGATTTGGATCTTATCAAAGGCATCATTTCCTTTGTGGCGATTCTTCACTTGGCTTATCATTTCTCATTCTTAATAGAATTGAGAGTGTGGCGCCTTTCTTAATCCATCTTCTATCTTCTCCATCTTTTTAATTTTTGTTACTTTGAATTGTGTTTTGTTCTTGTCTTTTAAATTGTGTGATTCACTTGAGGATAGATCCTAATTTCTAAATATGTTCCTTTTCGGATCATATCACTTGGTATCAAAGCTAAGGATCCTAGAGTGAGTTTTTGTTTGTCTTTTTTTTGTTTCTCTCGAAATCTATCATCGTTCTTCCCGAAATGGACATGATGGAGGAAAGACAAAGAGATTATGCCATATATATTAGAGATTTTGTAATGGATCCAGAGTATGTGAAATATCTTTATGAAAATGGTCTAAAAAAAGAAGCAAAAAGAGTGGAAAGGTTAGCCTTGAGAGAAAAGATGAAATTGAAAGAAAAAAGTGAAGAAAAATTGGAGTGTGTCAATGAAAAAAAAGAGGAAAAAGATTTGGGGCTAAAAGAGAAAGAAAATGAGAGCATTCCTGTGGCTTTCCAAAAGTCAATTATTCCAACTACTATTTCTTCTTCTACTTCTTGTGCTCTTCAAGTTACTCATGTATCATTATCTCCAACAGAAGTTGGTGAGGAAAAGATAAATTGTGCTTTTGAGAGCGTTCAGGAGGAATTCATATTAAAAGGAAAAGAGCAAGAGGATGCCAAAAATGATATATCTCAATTTGAGGAAGATAAAAACAAAAAGAGCAAGGAAAATGTGCAAATAAAAATTGAAAGTTTTCTTGTAATTGAACAAGTGGGAAAAAAGGAATCGTTGTCAGGGAATCTAACAAATATATTTCTTCATAATGGTGTATGTTCGCCTACTAATGCTATTTCTGTATGTAGCAATGCTTATTCTATTTTGAAGGAAGGTGAAAGAACAATTCCAAGAGATGAACCGTCTGAATTCAACATAACTGTGTTTGAACCTGAAGGATGGTGATTTCCTAAGCCAATAAATTCGAGGACGAATTCTCTTGAAGAAGGAGGGAATGATGAGAACCAAATCGGGCCATATTTCTACAATTCTATGAAGATCCTTTTAGCACAACTTGATGACAAAAATTTGGAAAAACCCAATGCACATGATCAAGGAGAATTCAATGGTTGTCTAATTTTTGCTATTTTAATTTTAATTTTCGGATTTATTTTGGCTGAATAAGTTAAAGTGTCTTTTTATCTTTCTTATGTTAGTTTATGGGTTTTAAAGGCTTTCTAAGCCATTATAGTGGCTAGTGGGAAATTATTTTCTAGTTTGTGATTATATTCTAGGTAAATGCATGATAGTGGAAAGTTACTTCTATCTTTCAAGTTTAGCCTATAAAAACCCATGTAAGAATCCAATTAGAAGATATGTTGAAAGATATATGCAATTAGCATTTTGAGAGCATTGTGCCTCTTGTATCTTCTTGTGGAAGATCACAGATTTGGATCTTATCAAAGGCATCATTTCCTTTGTGGCGATTCTTCACTTGGCTTATCATTTCTCATTCTTAATAGAATTGAGAGTGTGGCGCCTTTCTTAATCCATCTTCTATCTTCTCCATCTTTTTAATTTTTGTTACTTTGAATTGTGTTTTGTTCTTGTCTTTTAAATTGTGTGATTCACTTGAGGATAGATCCTAATTTCTAAATATGTTCCTTTTCGGATCATATCACTTGGTATCAAAGCTAAGGATCCTAGAGTGAGTTTTTGTTTGTCTTTTTTTTGTTTCTCTCGAAATCTATCATCGTTCTTCCCGAAATGGACATGATGGAGGAAAGACAAAGAGATTATGCCATATATATTAGAGATTTTGTAATGGATCCAGAGTATGTGAATTATCTTTATGAAAATGGTCTAAAAAAAGAAGCAAAAAGAGTGGAAAGGTTAGCCTTGAGAGAAAAGATGAAATTGAAAGAAAAAAGTGAAGAAAAATTGGAGTGTGTCAATGAAAAAAAAGAGGAAAAAGATTTGGGGCTAAAAGAGAAAGAAAATGAGAGCATTCCTGTGGCTTTCCAAAAGTCAATTATTCCAACTACTATTTCTTCTTCTACTTCTTGTGCTCTTCAAGTTACTCATGTATCATTATCTCCAACAGAAGTTGGTGAGGAAAAGATAAATTGTGCTTTTGAGAGCGTTCAGGAGGAATTCATATTAAAAGGAAAAGAGCAAGAGGATGCCAAAAATGATATATCTCAATTTGAGGAAGATAAAAACAAAAAGAGCAAGGAAAATGTGCAAATAAAAATTGAAAGTTTTCTTGTAATTGAACAAGTGGGAAAAAAGGAATCGTTGTCAGGGAATCTAACAAATATATTTCTTCATAATGGTGTATGTTCGCCTACTAATGCTATTTCTGTATGTAGCAATGCTTATTCTATTTTGAAGGAAGGTGAAAGAACAATTCCAAGAGATGAACCGTCTGAATTCAACATAACTGTGTTTGAACCTGAAGGATGGTGATTTCCTAAGCCAATAAATTCGAGGACGAATTCTCTTGAAGAAGGAGGGAATGATGAGAACCAAATCGGGCCATATTTCTACAATTCTATGAAGATCCTTTTAGCACAACTTGATGACAAAAATTTGGAAAAACCCAATGCACATGATCAAGGAGAATTCAATGGTTGTCTAATTTTTGCTATTTTAATTTTAATTTTCGGATTTATTTTGGCTGAATAAGTTAAAGTGTCTTTTTATCTTTCTTATGTTAGTTTATGGGTTTTAAAGGCTTTCTAAGCCATTATAGTGGCTAGTGGGAAATTATTTTCTAGTTTGTGGTTATATTCTAGGTAAATGCATGATAGTGGAAAGTTACTTCTATCTTTCAAGTTTAGCCTATAAAAACCCATGTAAGAATCCAATTAGAAGATATGTTGAAAGATATATGCAATTAGCATTTTGAGAGCATTGTGCCTCTTGTATCTTCTTGTGGAAGATCACAGATTTGGATCTTATCAAAGGCATCATTTCCTTTGTGGCGATTCTTCACTTGGCTTATCATTTCTCATTCTTAATAGAATTGAGAGTGTGGCGCCTTTCTTAATCCATCTTCTATCTTCTCCATCTTTTTAATTTTTGTTACTTTGAATTGTGTTTTGTTCTTGTCTTTTAAATTGTGTGATTCACTCGAGGATAGATCATAATTTCTAAATATGTTCCTTTTCGGATCATATCACTTGGTATCAAAGCTAAGGATCCTAGAGTGAGTTTTTGTTTGTCTTTTTTTTGTTTCTCTCGAAATCTATCATCGTTCTTCCCAGAATGGACATGATGGAGGAAAGACAAAGAGATTATGCCATGTATATTAGAGATTTTGTAATGGATCCAGAGTATGTGAAATATCTTTATGAAAATGGTCTAAAAAAAGAAGCAAAAAGAGTGGAAAGGTTAGCCTTGAGAGAAAAGATGAAATTGAAAGAAAAAAGTGAAGAAAAATTGGAGTGTGTCAATGAAAAAAAAGAGGAAAAAGATTTGGGGCTAAAAGAGAAAGAAAATGAGAGCATTCCTGTGGCTTTCCAAAAGTCAATTATTCCAACTACTATTTCTTCTTCTACTTCTTGTGCTCTTCAAGTTACTCATGTATCATTATCTCCAACAGAAGTTGGTGAGGAAAAGATAAATTGTGCTTTTGAGAGCGTTCAGGAGGAATTCATATTAAAAGGAAAAGAGCAAGAGGATGCCAAAAATGATATATCTCAATTTGAGGAAGATAAAAACAAAAAGAGCAAGGAAAATGTGCAAATAAAAATTGAAAGTTTTCTTGTAATTGAACAAGTGGGAAAAAAGGAATCGTTGTCAGGGAATCTAACAAATATATTTCTTCATAATGGTGTATGTTCGCCTACTAATGCTATTTCTGTATGTAGCAATGCTTATTCTATTTTGAAGGAAGGTGAAAGAACAATTCCAAGAGATGAACCGTCTGAATTCAACATAACTGTGTTTGAACCTGAAGGATGGTGATTTCCTAAGCCAATAAATTCGAGGACGAATTCTCTTGAAGAAGGAGGGAATGATGAGAACCAAATCGGGCCATATTTCTACAATTCTATGAAGATCCTTTTAGCACAACTTGATGACAAAAATTTGGAAAAACCCAATGCACATGATCAAGGAGAATTCAATGGTTGTCTAATTTTTGCTATTTTAATTTTAATTTTCGGATTTATTTTGGCTGAATAAGTTAAAGTGTCTTTTTATCTTTCTTATGTTAGTTTATGGGTTTTAAAGGCTTTCTAAGCCATTATAGTGGCTAGTGGGAAATTATTTTCTAGTTTGTGGTTATATTCTAGGTAAATGCATGATAGTGGAAAGTTACTTCTATCTTTCAAGTTTAGCCTATAAAAACCCATGTAAGAATCCAATTAGAAGATATGTTGAAAGATATATGCAATTAGCATTTTGAGAGCATTGTGCCTCTTGTATCTTCTTGTGGAAGATCACAGATTTGGATCTTATCAAAGGCATCATTTCCTTTGTGGCGATTCTTCACTTGGCTTATCATTTCTCATTCTTAATAGAATTGAGAGTGTGGCGCCTTTCTTAATCCATCTTCTATCTTCTCCATCTTTTTAATTTTTGTTACTTTGAATTGTGTTTTGTTCTTGTCTTTTAAATTGTGTGATTCACTCGAGGATAGATCATAATTTCTAAATATGTTCCTTTTCGGATCATATCACTTGGTATCAAAGCTAAGGATCCTAGAGTGAGTTTTTGTTTGTCTTTTTTTTGTTTCTCTCGAAATCTATCATCGTTCTTCCCAGAATGGACATGATGGAGGAAAGACAAAGAGATTATGCCATGTATATTAGAGATTTTGTAATGGATCCAGAGTATGTGAAATATCTTTATGAAAATGGTCTAAAAAAAGAAGCAAAAAGAGTGGAAAGGTTAGCCTTGAGAGAAAAGATGAAATTGAAAGAAAAAAGTGAAGAAAAATTGGAGTGTGTCAATGAAAAAAAAGTGGAAAAAGATTTGGGGCTAAAAGAGAAAGAAAATGAGAGCATTCCTGTGGCTTTCCAAAAGTCAATTATTCCAACTACTATTTCTTCTTCTACTTCTTGTGCTCTTCAAGTTACTCATGTATCATTATCTCCAACAGAAGTTGGTGAGGAAAAGATAAATTGTGCTTTTGAGAGCGTTCAGGAGGAATTCATATTAAAAGGAAAAGAGCAAGAGGATGCCAAAAATGATATATCTCAATTTGAGGAAGATAAAAACAAAAAGAGCAAGGAAAATGTGCAAATAAAAATTGAAAGTTTTCTTGTAATTGAACAAGTGGGAAAAAAGGAATCGTTGTCAGGGAATCTAACAAATATATTTCTTCATAATGGTGTATGTTCGCCTACTAATGCTATTTCTGTATGTAGCAATGCTTATTCTATTTTGAAGGAAGGTGAAAGAACAATTCCAAGAGATGAACCGTCTGAATTCAACATAACTGTGTTTGAACCTGAAGGATGGTGATTTCCTAAGCCAATAAATTCGAGGACGAATTCTCTTGAAGAAGGAGGGAATGATGAGAACCAAATCGGGCCATATTTCTACAATTCTATGAAGATCCTTTTAGCACAACTTGATGACAAAAATTTGGAAAAACCCAATGCACATGATCAAGGAGAATTCAATGGTTGTCTAATTTTTGCTATTTTAATTTTAATTTTCGGATTTATTTTGGCTGAATAAGTTAAAGTGTCTTTTTATCTTTCTTATGTTAGTTTATGGGTTTTAAAGGCTTTCTAAGCCATTATAGTGGCTAGTGGGAAATTATTTTCTAGTTTGTGGTTATATTCTAGGTAAATGCATGATAGTGGAAAGTTACTTCTATCTTTCAAGTTTAGCCTATAAAAACCCATGTAAGAATCCAATTAGAAGATATGTTGAAAGATATATGCAATTAGCATTTTGAGAGCATTGTGCCTCTTGTATCTTCTTGTGGAAGATCACAGATTTGGATCTTATCAAAGGCATCATTTCCTTTGTGGCGATTCTTCACTTGGCTTATCATTTCTCATTCTTAATAGAATTGAGAGTGTGGCGCCTTTCTTAATCCATCTTCTATCTTCTCCATCTTTTTAATTTTTGTTACTTTGAATTGTGTTTTGTTCTTGTCTTTTAAATTGTGTGATTCACTCGAGGATAGATCATAATTTCTAAATATGTTCCTTTTCGGATCATATCACTTGGTATCAAAGCTAAGGATCCTAGAGTGAGTTTTTGTTTGTCTTTTTTTTGTTTCTCTCGAAATCTATCATCGTTCTTCCCAGAATGGACATGATGGAGGAAAGACAAAGAGATTATGCCATGTATATTAGAGATTTTGTAATGGATCCAGAGTATGTGAAATATCTTTATGAAAATGGTCTAAAAAAAGAAGCAAAAAGAGTGGAAAGGTTAGCCTTGAGAGAAAAGATGAAATTGAAAGAAAAAAGTGAAGAAAAATTGGAGTGTGTCAATGAAAAAAAAGAGGAAAAAGATTTGGGGCTAAAAGAGAAAGAAAATGAGAGCATTCCTGTGGCTTTCCAAAAGTCAATTATTCCAACTACTATTTCTTCTTCTACTTCTTGTGCTCTTCAAGTTACTCATGTATCATTATCTCCAACAGAAGTTGGTGAGGAAAAGATAAATTGTGCTTTTGAGAGCGTTCAGGAGGAATTCATATTAAAAGGAAAAGAGCAAGAGGATGCCAAAAATGATATATCTCAATTTGAGGAAGATAAAAACAAAAAGAGCAAGGAAAATGTGCAAATAAAAATTGAAAGTTTTCTTGTAATTGAACAAGTGGGAAAAAAGGAATCGTTGTCAGGGAATCTAACAAATATATTTCTTCATAATGGTGTATGTTCGCCTACTAATGCTATTTCTGTATGTAGCAATGCTTATTCTATTTTGAAGGAAGGTGAAAGAACAATTCCAAGAGATGAACCGTCTGAATTCAACATAACTGTGTTTGAACCTGAAGGATGGTGATTTCCTAAGCCAATAAATTCGAGGACGAATTCTCTTGAAGAAGGAGGGAATGATGAGAACCAAATCGGGCCATATTTCTACAATTCTATGAAGATCCTTTTAGCACAACTTGATGACAAAAATTTGGAAAAACCCAATGCACATGATCAAGGAGAATTCAATGGTTGTCTAATTTTTGCTATTTTAATTTTAATTTTCGGATTTATTTTGGCTGAATAAGTTAAAGTGTCTTTTTATCTTTCTTATGTTAGTTTATGGGTTTTAAAGGCTTTCTAAGCCATTATAGTGGCTAGTGGGAAATTATTTTCTAGTTTGTGGTTATATTCTAGGTAAATGCATGATAGTGGAAAGTTACTTCTATCTTTCAAGTTTAGCCTATAAAAACCCATGTAAGAATCCAATTAGAAGATATGTTGAAAGATATATGCAATTAGCATTTTGAGAGCATTGTGCCTCTTGTATCTTCTTGTGGAAGATCACAGATTTGGATCTTATCAAAGGCATCATTTCCTTTGTGGCGATTCTTCACTTGGCTTATCATTTCTCATTCTTAATAGAATTGAGAGTGTGGCGCCTTTCTTAATCCATCTTCTATCTTCTCCATCTTTTTAATTTTTGTTACTTTGAATTGTGTTTTGTTCTTGTCTTTTAAATTGTGTGATTCACTCGAGGATAGATCATAATTTCTAAATATGTTCCTTTTCGGATCATATCACTTGGTATCAAAGCTAAGGATCCTAGAGTGAGTTTTTGTTTGTCTTTTTTTTGTTTCTCTCGAAATCTATCATCGTTCTTCCCAGAATGGACATGATGGAGGAAAGACAAAGAGATTATGCCATGTATATTAGAGATTTTGTAATGGACCCAGAGTATGTGAAATATCTTTATGAAAATGGTCTAAAAAAAGAAGCAAAAAGAGTGGAAAGGTTAGCCTTGAGAGAAAAGATGAAATTGAAAGAAAAAAGTGAAGAAAAATTGGAGTGTGTCAATGAAAAAAAAGAGGAAAAAGATTTGGGGCTAAAAGAGAAAGAAAATGAGAGCATTCCTGTGGCTTTCCAAAAGTCAATTATTCCAACTACTATTTCTTCTTCTACTTCTTGTGCTCTTCAAGTTACTCATGTATCATTATCTCCAACAGAAGTTGGTGAGGAAAAGATAAATTGTGCTTTTGAGAGCGTTCAGGAGGAATTCATATTAAAAGGAAAAGAGCAAGAGGATGCCAAAAATGATATATCTCAATTTGAGGAAGATAAAAACAAAAAGAGCAAGGAAAATGTGCAAATAAAAATTGAAAGTTTTCTTGTAATTGAACAAGTGGGAAAAAAGGAATCGTTGTCAGGGAATCCAACAAATATATTTCTTCATAATGGTGTATGTTCGCCTACTAATGCTATTTCTGTATGTAGCAATGCTTATTCTATTTTGAAGGAAGGTGAAAGAACAATTCCAAGAGATGAACCGTCTGAATTCAACATAACTGTGTTTGAACCTGAAGGATGGTGATTTCCTAAGCCAATAAATTCGAGGACGAATTCTCTTGAAGAAGGAGGGAATGATGAGAACCAAATCGGGCCATATTTCTACAATTCTATGAAGATCCTTTTAGCACAACTTGATGACAAAAATTTGGAAAAACCCAATGCACATGATCAAGGAGAATTCAATGGTTGTCTAATTTTTGCTATTTTAATTTTAATTTTCGGATTTATTTTGGCTGAATAAGTTAAAGTGTCTTTTTATCTTTCTTATGTTAGTTTATGGGTTTTAAAGGCTTTCTAAGCCATTATAGTGGCTAGTGGGAAATTATTTTCTAGTTTGTGGTTATATTCTAGGTAAATGCATGATAGTGGAAAGTTACTTCTATCTTTCAAGTTTAGCCTATAAAAACCCATGTAAGAATCCAATTAGAAGATATGTTGAAAGATATATGCAATTAGCATTTTGAGAGCATTGTGCCTCTTGTATCTTCTTGTGGAAGATCACAGATTTGGATCTTATCAAAGGCATCATTTCCTTTGTGGCGATTCTTCACTTGGCTTATCATTTCTCATTCTTAATAGAATTGTGAGTGTGGCGCCTTTCTTAATCCATCTTCTATCTTCTCCATCTTTTTAATTTTTGTTACTTTGAATTGTGTTTTGTTCTTGTCTTTTAAATTGTGTGATTCACTCGAGGATAGATCATAATTTCTAAATATGTTCCTTTTCGGATCATATCACTTGGTATCAAAGCTAAGGATCCTAGAGTGAGTTTTTGTTTGTCTTTTTTTTGTTTCTCTCGAAATCTATCATCGTTCTTCCCAGAATGGACATGATGGAGGAAAGACAAAGAGATTATGCCATGTATATTAGAGATTTTGTAATGGATCCAGAGTATGTGAAATATCTTTATGAAAATGGTCTAAAAAAAGAAGCAAAAAGAGTGGAAAGGTTAGCCTTGAGAGAAAAGATGAAATTGAAAGAAAAAAGTGAAGAAAAATTGGAGTGTGTCAATGAAAAAAAAGAGGAAAAAGATTTGGGGCTAAAAGAGAAAGAAAATGAGAGCATTCCTGTGGCTTTCCAAAAGTCAATTATTCCAACTACTATTTCTTCTTCTACTTCTTGTGCTCTTCAAGTTACTCATGTATCATTATCTCCAACCAAAGTTGGTGAGGAAAAGATAAATTGTGCTTTTGAGAGCGTTCAGGAGGAATTCATATTAAAAGGAAAAGAGCAAGAGGATGCCAAAAATGATATATCTCAATTTGAGGAAGATAAAACAAAAAGAGCAAGGAAAATGTGCAAATAAAAATTGAAAGTTTTCTTGTAATTGAACAAGTGGGAAAAAAGGAATCGTTGTCAGGGAATCTAACAAATATATTTCTTCATAAATGGTGTATGTTCGCCTACTAATGCTATTTCTGTATGTAGCAATGCTTATTCTATTTTGAAGGAAGGTGAAAGAACAATTCCAAGAGATGAACCGTCTGAATTCAACATAACTGTGTTTGAACCTGAAGGATGGTGATTTCCTAAGCCAATAAATTCGAGGACGAATTCTCTTGAAGAAGGAGGGAATGATGAGAACCAAATCGGGCCATATTTCTACAATTCTATGAAGATCCTTTTAGCACAACTTGATGACAAAAATTTGGAAAAACCCAATGCACATGATCAAGGAGAATTCAATGGTTGTCTAATTTTTGCTATTTTAATTTTAATTTTCGGATTTATTTTGGCTGAATAAGTTAAAGTGTCTTTTTATCTTTCTTATGTTAGTTTATGGGTTTTAAAGGCTTTCTAAGCCATTATAGTGGCTAGTGGGAAATTATTTTCTAGTTTGTGGTTATATTCTAGGTAAATGCATGATAGTGGAAAGTTACTTCTATCTTTCAAGTTTAGCCTTTAAAAACCCACGTAAGAATCCAATTAGAAGATATGTTGAAAGATATATGCAATTAGCATTTTGAGAGCATTGTGCCTCTTGTATCTTCTTGTGGAAGATCACATATTTGGATCTTATCAAAGGCATCATTTCCTTTGTGGCGATTCTTCACTTGGCTTATCATTTCTCATTATTAATAGAATTGAGAGTGTGGCGCCTTTCTTAATCCATCTTCTATCTTCTCCATCTTTTTAATTTTTGTTACTTTAAACTGTGTGATTCACTCGAGGATAGATCCTAATTTCTAAATATGTTCCTTTTCGGATCATATCACTTGGTATCAAAGCTAAGGATCCTAGAGTGAGTTTTTGTTTGTCTTTTTTTTGTTTCTCTCGAAATCTATCATCGTTCTTCCCAGAATGGACATGATGGAGGAAAGACAAAGAGATTATGCCATATATATTAGAGATTTTGTAATGGATCCAGAGTATGTGAAATATCTTTATGAAAATGGTCTAAAAAAAGAAGCAAAAAGAGTGGAAAGATTAGCCTTGAGAGAAAAGATGAAATTGAAAGAAAAAAGTGAAGAAAAATTGGAGTGTGTCAATGAAAAAAAAGAGGAAAAAGATTTGGGGCTAAAAGAGAAAGAAAATGAGAGCATTCCTGTGGCTTTCCAAAAGTCAATTATTCCAACTACTATTTCTTCTTCTACTTCTTGTGCTCTTCAAGTTACTCATGTATCATTATCTCCAACAAAAGTTGGTGAGGAAAAGATAAATTGTGCTTTTGAGAGCGTTCAGGAGGAATTCATATTAAAAGGAAAAGAGCAAGAGGATGCCAAAAATGATATATCTCAATTTGAGGAAGATAAAACAAAAATAGCAAGGAAAATGTGCAAATAAAAATTGAAAGTTTTCTTGTAATTGAACAAGTGGGAAAAAAGGAATCGTTGTCAGGGAATCTAACAAATATATTTCTTCATAAATGGTGTATGTTCGCCTACTAATGCTATTTCTGTATGTAGCAATGCTTATTCTATTTTGAAGGAAGGTGAAAGAACAATTCCAAGAGATGAACCGTCTGAATTCAACATAACTGTGTTTGAACCTGAAGGATGGTGATTTCCTAAGCCAATAAATTCGAGGACGAATTCTCTTGAAGAAGGAGGGAATGATAAGAAGCAAATCGGGCCATATTTCTACAATTCTATGAAGATCCTTTTAGCACAACTTGATGACAAAAATTTGGAAAAACCCAATGCACATGATCAAGGAGAATTCAATGGTTGTCTAATTTTTGCTATTTTAATTTTAATTTTCGGATTTATTTTGGCTGAATAAGTTAAAGTGTCTTTTTATCTTTCTTATGTTAGTTTATGGGTTTTAAAGGCTTTCTAAGCCATTATAGTGGCTAGTGGGAAATTATTTTCTAGTTTGTGGTTATATTCTAGGTAAATGCATGATAGTGGAAAGTTACTTCTATCTTTCAAGTTTAGCCTATAAAAACCCATGTAAGAATCCAATTAGAAGATATGTTGAAAGATATATGCAATTAGCATTTTGAGAGCATTGTGCCTCTTGTATCTTCTTGTGGAAGATCACATATTTGGATCTTATCAAAGGCATCATTTCCTTTGTGGCGATTCTTCACTTGGCTTATCATTTCTCATTATTAATAGAATTGAGAGTGTGGCGCCTTTCTTAATCCATCTTCTATCTTCTCCATCTTTTTAATTTTTGTTACTTTAAACTGTGTGATTCACTCGAGGATAGATCCTAATTTCTAAATATGTTCCTTTTCGGATCATATCACTTGGTATCAAAGCTAAGGATCCTAGAGTGAGTTTTTGTTTGTCTTTTTTTTGTTTCTCTCGAAATCTATCATCGTTCTTCCCAGAATGGACATGATGGAGGAAAGACAAAGAGATTATGCCATATATATTAGAGATTTTGTAATGGATCCAGAGTATGTGAAATATCTTTATGAAAATGGTCTAAAAAAAGAAGCAAAAAGAGTGGAAAGGTTAGCCTTGAGAGAAAAGATGAAATTGAAAGAAAAAAGTGAAGAAAAATTGGAGTGTGTCAATGAAAAAAAAGAGGAAAAAGATTTGGGGCTAAAAGAGAAAGAAAATGAGAGCATTCCTGTGGCTTTCCAAAAGTCAATTATTCCAACTACTATTTCTTCTTCTACTTCTTGTGCTCTTCAAGTTACTCATGTATCATTATCTCCAACAAAAGTTGGTGAGGAAAAGATAAATTGTGCTTTTGAGAGCGTTCAGGAGGAATTCATATTAAAAGGAAAAGAGCAAGAGGATGCCAAAAATGATATATCTCAATTTGAGGAAGATAAAACAAAAATAGCAAGGAAAATGTGCAAATAAAAATTGAAAGTTTTCTTGTAATTGAACAAGTGGGAAAAAAGGAATCGTTGTCAGGGAATCTAACAAATATATTTCTTCATAAATGGTGTATGTTCGCCTACTAATGCTATTTCTGTATGTAGCAATGCTTATTCTATTTTGAAGGAAGGTGAAAGAACAATTCCAAGAGATGAACCGTCTGAATTCAACATAACTGTGTTTGAACCTGAAGGATGGTGATTTCCTAAGCCAATAAATTCGAGGACGAATTCTCTTGAAGAAGGAGGGAATGATAAGAAGCAAATCGGGCCATATTTCTACAATTCTATGAAGATCCTTTTAGCACAACTTGATGACAAAAATTTGGAAAAACCCAATGCACATGATCAAGGAGAATTCAATGGTTGTCTAATTTTTGCTATTTTAATTTTAATTTTCGGATTTATTTTGGCTGAATAAGTTAAAGTGTCTTTTTATCTTTCTTATGTTAGTTTATGGGTTTTAAAGGCTTTCTAAGCCATTATAGTGGCTAGTGGGAAATTATTTTCTAGTTTGTGGTTATATTCTAGGTAAATGCATGATAGTGGAAAGTTACTTCTATCTTTCAAGTTTAGCCTATAAAAACCCATGTAAGAATCCAATTAGAAGATATGTTGAAAGATATATGCAATTAGCATTTTGAGAGCATTGTGCCTCTTGTATCTTCTTGTGGAAGATCACAGATTTGGATCTTATCAAAGGCATCATTTCCTTTGTGGCGATTCTTCACTTGGCTTATCATTTCTCATTCTTAATAGAATTGAGAGTGTGGCGCCTTTCTTAATCCATCTTCTATCTTCTCCATCTTTTTAATTTTTGTTACTTTGAATTGTGTTTTGTTCTTGTCTTTTAAATTGTGTGATTCACTCGAGGATAGATCCTAATTTCTAAATATGTTCCTTTTCGGATCATATCACTTGGTATCAAAGCTAAGGATCCTAGAGTGAGTTTTTGTTTGTCTTTTTTTTGTTTCTCTCGAAATCTATCATCGTTCTTCCCGAAATGGACATGATGGAGGAAAGACAAAGAGATTATGCCATATATATTAGAGATTTTGTAATGGATCCAGAGTATGTGAAATATCTTTATGAAAATGGTCTAAAAAAAGAAGCAAAAAGAGTGGAAAAGTTAGCCTTGAGAGAAAAGATGAAATTGAAAGAAAAAAGTGAAGAAAAATTGGAGTGTGTCAATGAAAAAAAAGAGGAAAAAGATTTGGGGCTAAAAGAGAAAGAAAATGAGAGCATTCCTGTGGCTTTCCAAAAGTCAATTATTCCAACTACTATTTCTTCTTCTACTTCTTGTGCTCTTCAAGTTACTCATGTATCATTATCTCCAACAGAAGTTGGTGAGGAAAAGATAAATTGTGCTTTTGAGAGCGTTCAGGAGGAATTCATATTAAAAGGAAAAGAGCAAGAGGATGCCAAAAATGATATATCTCAATTTGAGGAAGATAAAAACAAAAAGAGCAAGGAAAATGTGCAAATAAAAATTGAAAGTTTTCTTGTAATTGAACAAGTGGGAAAAAAGGAATCGTTGTCAGGGAATCTAACAAATATATTTCTTCATAATGGTGTATGTTCGCCTACTAATGCTATTTCTGTATGTAGCAATGCTTATTCTATTTTGAAGGAAGGTGAAAGAACAATTCCAAGAGATGAACCGTCTGAATTCAACATAACTGTGTTTGAACCTGAAGGATGGTGATTTCCTAAGCCAATAAATTCGAGGACGAATTCTCTTGAAGAAGGAGGGAATGATGAGAACCAAATCGGGCCATATTTCTACAATTCTATGAAGATCCTTTTAGCACAACTTGATGACAAAAATTTGGAAAAACCCAATGCACATGATCAAGGAGAATTCAATGGTTGTCTAATTTTTGCTATTTTAATTTTAATTGTCGGATTTATTTTGGCTGAATAAGTTAAAGTGTCTTTTTATCTTTCTTATGTTAGTTTATGGGTTTTAAAGGCTTTCTAAGCCATTATAGTGGCTAGTGGGAAATTATTTTCTAGTTTGTGGTTATATTCTAGGTAAATGCATGATAGTGGAAAGTTACTTCTATCTTTCAAGTTTAGCCTATAAAAACCCATGTAAGAATCCAATTAGAAGATATGTTGAAAGATATATGCAATTAGCATTTTGATAGCATTGTGCCTCTTGTATCTTCTTGTGGAAGATCACAGATTTGGATCTTATCAAAGGCATCATTTCCTTTGTGGCGATTCTTCACTTGGCTTATCATTTCTCATTCTTAATAGAATTGAGAGTGTGGCGCCTTTCTTAATCCAACTTCTATCTTCTCCATCTTTTTAATTTTTGTTACTTTGAATTGTGTTTTGTTCTTGTCTTTTAAATTGTGTGATTCACTCGAGGATAGATCCTAATTTCTAAATATGTTCCTTTTCGGATCATATCACTTGGTATCAAAGCTAAGGATCCTAGAGTGAGTTTTTGTTTGTCTTTTTTTTGTTTCTCTCGAAATCTATCATCGTTCTTCCCGAAATGGACATGATGGAGGAAAGACAAAGAGATTATGCCATATATATTAGAGATTTTTTAATGGATCCAGAGTATGTGAGATATCTTTATGAAAATGGTCTAAAAAAAGAAGCAAAAAGAGTGGAAAGGTTAGCCTTGAGAGAAAAGATGAAATTGAAAGAAAAAAGTGAAGAAAAATTGGAGTGTGTCAATGAAAGAAAAGAGGAAAAAGATTTGGGGCTAAAAGAGAAAGAAAATGAGAGCATTCCTGTGGCTTTCCAAAAGTCAATTATTCCAACTACTATTTCTTCTTCTACTTCTTGTGCTCTTCATGTTACTCATGTATCATTATCTCCAACAGAAGTTGGTGAGGAAAAGATAAATTGTGCTTTTGAGAGCGTTCAGGAGGAATTCATATTAAAAGGAAAAGAGCAAGAGGATGCCAAAAATGATATATCTCAATTTGAGGAAGATAAAAACAAAAAGAGCAAGGAAAATGTGCAAATAAAAATTGAAAGTTTTCTTGTAATTGAACAAGTGGGAAAAAAGGAATCGTTGTCAGGGAATCTAACAAATATATTTCTTCATAATGGTGTATGTTCGCCTACTAATGCTATTTCTGTATGTAGCAATGCTTATTCTATTTTGAAGGAAGGTGAAAGAACAATTCCAAGAGATGAACCGTCTGAATTCAACATAACTGTGTTTGAACCTGAAGGATGGTGATTTCCTAAGCCAATAAATTCGAGGACGAATTCTCTTGAAAAAGGAGGGAATGATGAGAACCAAATCGGGCCATATTTCTACAATTCTATGAAGATCCTTTTAGCACAACTTGATGACAAAAATTTGGAAAAACCCAATGCACATGATCAAGGAGAATTCAATGGTTGTCTAATTTTTGCTATTTTAATTTTAATTGTCGGATTTATTTTGGCTGAATAAGTTAAAGTGTCTTTTTATCTTTCTTATGTTAGTTTATGGGTTTTAAAGGCTTTCTAAGCCATTATAGTGGCTAGTGGGAAATTATTTTCTAGTTTGTGGTTATATTCTAGGTAAATGCATGATAGTGGAAAGTTACTTCTATCTTTCAAGTTTAGCCTATAAAAACCCATGTAAGAATCCAATTAGAAGATATGTTGAAAGATATATGCAATTAGCATTTTGATAGCATTGTGCCTCTTGTATCTTCTTGTGGAAGATCACAGATTTGGATCTTATCAAAGGCATCATTTCCTTTGTGGCGATTCTTCACTTGGCTTATCATTTCTCATTCTTAATAGAATTGAGAGTGTGGCGCCTTTCTTAATCCATCTTCTATCTTCTCCATCTTTTTAATTTTTGTTACTTTGAATTGTGTTTTGTTCTTGTCTTTTAAATTGTGTGATTCACTCGAGGATAGATCATAATTTCTAAATATGTTCCTTTTCGGATCATATCACTTGGTATCAAAGCTAAGGATCCTAGAGTGAGTTTTTGTTTGTCTTTTTTTTGTTTCTCTCGAAATCTATCATCGTTCTTCCCGAAATAGACATGATGGAGGAAAGACAAAGAGATTATGCCATATATATTAGAGATTTTGAAATGGATCCAGAGTATGTGAAATATCTTTATGAAAATGGTCTAAAAAAAGAAGCAAAAAGAGTGGAAAGGTTAGCCTTGAGAGAAAAGATGAAATTGAAAGAAAAAAGTGAAGAAAAATTGGAGTGTGTCAATGAAAAAAAAGAGGTAAAAGATTTGGGGCTAAAAGAGAAAGAAAATGAGAGCATTCCTGTGGCTTTCCAAAAGTCAATTATTCCAACTACCATTTCTTCTTCTACTTCTTGTGCTCTTCAAGTTACTCATGTATCATTATCTCCAACAGAAGTTGGTGAGGAAAAGATAAATTGTGCTTTTGAGAGCGTTCAGGAGGAATTCATATTAAAAGGAAAAGAGCAAGAGGATGCCAAAAATGATATATCTCAATTTGAGGAAGATAAAACAAAAAGAGCAAGGAAAATGTGCAAATAAAAATTGAAAGTTTTCTTGTAATTGAACAAGTGGGAAAAAAGGAATCGTTGTCAGGGAATCTAACAAATATATTTCTTCATAAATGGTGTATGTTCGCCTACTAATGCTATTTCTGTATGTAGCAATGCTTATTCTATTTTGAAGGAAGGTGAAAGAACAATTCCAAGAGATGAACCGTCTGAATTCAACATAACTGTGTTTGAACCTGAAGGATGGTGATTTCCTAAGCCAATAAATTCGAGGACGAATTCTCTTGAAGAAGGAGGGAATGATGAGAACCAAATCGGGCCATATTTCTACAATTCTATGAAGATCCTTTTAGCACCACTTGATGACAAAAATTTGGAAAAACCCAATGCACATGATCAAGGAGAATTCAATGGTTGTCTAATTTTTGCTATTTTAATTTTAATTTTCGGATTTATTTTGGCTGAATAAGTTAAAGTGTCTTTTTATCTTTCTTATGTTAGTTTATGGGTTTTAAAGGCTTTCTAAGCCATTATAGTGGCTAGTGGGAAATTATTTTCTAGTTTGTGGTTATATTCTAGGTAAATGCATGATAGTGGAAAGTTACTTCTATCTTTCAAGTTTAGCCTATAAAAACCCATGTAAGAATCCAATTAGAAGATATGTTGAAAGATATATGCAATTAGCATTTTGAGAGCATTGTGCCTCTTGTATCTTCTTGTGGAAGATCACAGATTTGGATCTTATCAAAGGCATCATTTCCTTTGTGGCGATTCTTCACTTGGCTTATCATTTCTCATTCTTAATAGAATTGAGAGTGTGGCGCCTTTCTTAATCCATCTTCTATCTTCTCCATCTTTTTAATTTTTGTTACTTTGAATTGTGTTTTGTTCTTGTCTTTTAAATTGTGTGATTCACTCGAGGATAGATCCTAATTTCTAAATATGTTCCTTTTCGGATCATATCACTTGGTATCAAAGCTAAGGATCCTAGAGTGAGTTTTTGTTTGTCTTTTTTTGTTTCTCTCGAAATCTATCATCGTTCTTCCCGAAATGGACATGATGGAGGAAAGACAAAGAGATTATGCCATATATATTAGAGATTTTGTAATGGATCCAGAGTATGTGAAATATCTTTATGAAAATGGTCTAAAAAAAGAAGCAAAAAGAGTGGAAAAGTTAGCCTTGAGAGAAAAGATGAAATTGAAAGAAAAAAGTGAAGAAAAATTGGAGTGTGTCAATGAAAAAAAAAGAGGAAAAAGATTTGGGGCTAAAAGAGAAAGAAAATGAGAGCATTCCTGTGGCTTTCCAAAAGTCAATTATTCCAACTACTATTTCTTCTTCTACTTCTTGTGCTCTTCAAGTTACTCATGTATCATTATCTCCAACAGAAGTTGGTGAGGAAAAGATAAATTGTGCTTTTGAGAGCGTTCAGGGGGAATTCATATTAAAAGGAAAAGAGCAAGAGGATGCCAAAAATGATATATCTCAATTTGAGGAAGATAAAAACAAAAAGAGCAAGGAAAATGTGCAAATAAAAATTGAAAGTTTTCTTGTAATTGAACAAGTGGGAAAAAAGGAATCGTTGTCAGGGAATCTAACAAATATATTTCTTCATAATGGTGTATGTTCGCCTACTAATGCTATTTCTGTATGTAGCAATGCTTATTCTATTTTGAAGGAAGGTGAAAGAACAATTCCAAGAGATGAACCGTCTGAATTCAACATAACTGTGTTTGAACCTAGAGGATGGTGATTTCCTAAGCCAATAAATTCGAGGACGAATTCTCTTGAAGAAGGAGGGAATGATGAGAACCAAATCGGGCCATATTTCTACAATTCTATGAAGATCCTTTTAGCACAACTTGATGACAAAAATTTGGAAAAACCCAATGCACATGATCAAGGAGAATTCAATGGTTGTCTAATTTTTGCTATTTTAATTTTAATTTTCGGATTTATTTTGGCTGAATAAGTTAAAGTGTCTTTTTATCTTTCTTATGTTAGTTTATGGGTTTTAAAGGCTTTCTAAGCCATTATAGTGGCTAGTGGGAAATTATTTTCTAGTTTGTGGTTATATTCTAGGTAAATGCATGATAGTGGAAAGTTACTTCTATCTTTCAAGTTTAGCCTATAAAAACCCATGTAAGAATCCAATTAGAAGATATGTTGAAAGATATATGCAATTAGCATTTTGAGAGCATTGTGCCTCTTGTATCTTCTTGTGGAAGATCACAGATTTGGATCTTATCAAAGGCATCATTTCCTTTGTGGCGATTCTTCACTTGGCTTATCATTTCTCATTCTTAATAGAATTGAGAGTGTGGCGCCTTTCTTAATCCATCTTCTATCTTCTCCATCTTTTTAATTTTTGTTACTTTGAATTGTGTTTTGTTCTTGTCTTTTAAATTGTGTGATTCACTCGAGGATAGATCCTAATTTCTAAATATGTTCCTTTTCGGATCATATCACTTGGTATCAAAGCTAAGGATCCTAGAGTGAGTTTTTGTTTGTCTTTTTTTTGTTTCTCTCGAAATCTATCATCGTTCTTCCCGAAATGGACATGATGGAGGAAAGACAAAGAGATTATGCCATATATATTAGAGATTTTGTAATGGATCCAGAGTATGTGAAATATCTTTATGAAAATGGTCTAAAAAAAGAAGCAAAAAGAGTGGAAAGGTTAGCCTTGAGAGAAAAGATGAAATTGAAAGAAAAAAGTGAAGAAAAATTGGAGTGTGTCAATGAAAAAAAAGAGGAAAAAGATTTGGGGCTAAAAGAGAAAGAAAATGAGAGCATTCCTGTGGCTTTCCAAAAGTCAATTATTCCAACTACTATTTCTTCTTCTACTTCTTGTGCTCTTCAAGTTACTCATGTATCATTATCTCCAACAGAAGTTGGTGAGGAAAAGATAAATTGTGCTTTTGAGAGCGTTCAGGAGGAATTCATATTAAAAGGAAAAGAGCAAGAGGATGCCAAAAATGATATATCTCAATTTGAGGAAGATAAAAACAAATAGAGCAAGGAAAATGTGCAAATAAAAATTGAAAGTTTTCTTGTAATTGAACAAGTGGGAAAAAAGGAATCGTTGTCAGGGAATCTAACAAATATATTTCTTCATAATGGTGTATGTTCGCCTACTAATGCTATTTCTGTATGTAGCAATGCTTATTCTATTTTGAAGGAAGGTGAAAGAACAATTCCAAGAGATGAACCGTCTGAATTCAACATAACTGTGTTTGAACCTAGAGGATGGTGATTTCCTAAGCCAATAAATTCGAGGACGAATTCTCTTGAAGAAGGAGGGAATGATGAGAACCAAATCGGGCCATATTTCTACATTTCTATGAAGATCCTTTTAGCACAACTTGATGACAAAAATTTGGAAAAACCCAATGCACATGATCAAGGAGAATTCAATGGTTGTCTAATTTTTGCTATTTTAATTTTAATTTTCGGATTTATTTTGGCTGAATAAGTTAAAGTGTCTTTTTATCTTTCTTATGTTAGTTTATGGGTTTTAAAGGCTTTCTAAGCCATTATAGTGGCTAGTGGGAAATTATTTTCTAGTTTGTGGTTATATTCTAGGTAAATGCATGATAGTGGAAAGTTACTTCTATCTTTCAAGTTTAGCCTATAAAAACCCATGTAAGAATCCAATTAGAAGATATGTTGAAAGATATATGCAATTAGCATTTTGAGAGCATTGTGCCTCTTGTATCTTCTTGTGGAAGATCACATATTTGGATCTTATCAAAGGCATCATTTCCTTTGTGGCGATTCTTCACTTGGCTTATCATTTCTCATTCTTAATAGAATTGAGAGTGTGGCGCCTTTCTTAATCCATCTTCTATCTTCTCCATCTTTTTAATTTTTGTTACTTTGAATTGTCTTTTGTTCTTGTCTTTTAAATTGTGTGATTCACTCGAGGATAGATCCTAATTTCTAAATATGTTCCTTTTCGGATCATATCACTTGGTATCAAAGCTAAGGATCCTAGAGTGAGTTTTTGTTTGTCTTTTTTTTGTTTCTCTCGAAATCTATCATCGTTCTTCCCAAAATGGACATGATGGAGGAAAGACAAAGAGATTATGCCATATATATTAGAGATTTTGTAATGGATCCAGAGTATGGGAAATATCTTTATGAAAATGGTCTAAAAAAAGAAGCAAAAAGAGTGGAAAGGTTAGCCTTGAGAGAAAAGATGAAAATGAAAAAAAAAAGAAGAAAAATTGGAGTGTGTCATTGAAAAAAAAGAGGAAAAAGATTTGGGGCTAAAAGAGAAAGAAAATGAGAGCATTCCTGTGGTTTTCTAAAAGTCAATTATTCCAACTACTATTTCTTCTTCTACTTCTTGTGCTCTTCAAGTTACTCATGTATCATTATCTCCAACAAAAGTTGGTGAGGAAAAGATAAATTGTGCTTTTGAGAGCGTTCAGGAGGAATTCATATTAAAAGGAAAAGAGCAAGAGGATGCCAAAAATGATATATCTCAATTTGAGGAAGATAAAACAAAAAGAGCAAGGAAAATGTGCAAATAAAAATTGAAAGTTTTCTTGTAATTGAACAAGTGGGAAAAAAGGAATCGTTGTCAGGGAATCTAACAAATATATTTCTTCATAAATGGTGTATGTTCGCCTACTAATGCTATTTCTGTATGTAGCAATGCTTATTCTATTTTGAAGGAAGGTGAAAGAACAATTCCAAGAGATGAACCGTCTGAATTCAACATAACTGTGTTTGAACCTGAAGGATGGTGATTTCCTAAGCCAATAAATTCGAGGACGAATTCTCTTGAAGAAGGAGGGAATGATGAGAACCAAATCGGGCCATATTTCTACAATTCTATGAAGATCCTTTTAGCACAACTTGATGACAAAAATTTGGAAAAACCCAATGCACATGATCAAGGAGAATTCAATGGTTGTCTAATTTTTGCTATTTTAATTTTAATTTTCGGATTTATTTTGGCTGAATAAGTTAAAGTGACTTTTTATCTTTCTTATGTTAGTTTATGGGTTTTAAAGGCTTTCTAAGCCATTATAGTGGCTAGTGGGAAATTATTTTCTAGTCTGTGGTTATATTCTAGGTAAATGCATGATAGTGGAAAGTTACTTCTATCTTTCAAGTTTAGCCTATAAAAACCCATGTAAGAATCCAATTAGAAGATATGTTGAAAGATATATGCAATTAGCATTTTGAGAGCATTGTGCCTCTTGTATCTTCTTGTGGAAGATCACATATTTGGATCTTATCAAAGGCATCATTTCCTTTGTGGCGATTCTTCACTTGGCTTATCATTTCTCATTCTTAATAGAATTGAGAGTGTGGCGCCTTTCTTAATCCATCTTCTATCTTCTCCATCTTTTTAATTTTTGTGACTTTGAATTGTGTTTTGTTCTTGTCTTTTAAATTGTGTGATCCACTCGAGGATAGATCCTAATTTCTAAATATGTTCCTCTTCGGATCATATCATTTTGTATCAAAGCTAAGGATCCTAGAGTGAGTTTTTGTTTGTCTTTTTTTTGTTTCTCTCGAAATCTATCATCGTTCTTCCCAAAATGGACATGATGGAGGAAAGACAAAGAGATTATGCCATATATATTAGAGATTTTGTAATGGATCCAGAGTATGTGAAATATCTTTATGAAAATGGTCTAAAAAAAGAAGCAAAAAGAGTGGAAAGGTTATCCTTGATAGAAAAGATGAAATTGAAAGAAAAAAGTGAAGAAAAATTGGAGTGTGTCAATGAAAAAAAAGAGGAAAAAGATTTGGGGCTAAAAGAGAATGAAAATGAGAGCATTCCTGTGGCTTTCCATAAGTCAATTATTCCAACTACTATTTCTTCTTCTACTTCTTGTGCTCTTCAAGTTACTCAGGTATCATTATCTCCAACAGAAGTTGGTGAGGAAAAGATAAATTGTGCTTTTGAGAGCGTTCAGGAGGAATTCATATTAAAAGGAAAAGAGCAAGAGGATGCCAAAAATGATATATCTCAATTTGAGGAAGATAAAAACAAATAGAGCAAGGAAAATGTGCAAATAAAAATTGAAAGTTTTCTTGTAATTGAACAAGTGGGAAAAAAGGAATCGTTGTCAGGGAATCTAACAAATATATTTCTTCATAATGGTGTATGTTCGCCTACTAATGCTATTTCTGTATGTAGCAATGCTTATTCTATTTTGAAGGAAGGTGAAAGAACAATTCCAAGAGATGAACCGTCTGAATTCAACATAACTGTGTTTGAACCTGGAGGATGGTGATTTCCTAAGCCAATAAATTCGAGGACGAATTCTCTTGAAGAAGGAGGGAATGATGAGAACGTAATCGGGCCATATTTCTACAATTCTATGAAGATCCTTTTAGCACAACTTGATGACAAAAATTTGGAAAAACCCAATGCACATGATCAAGGAGAATTCAATGGTTGTCTAATTTTTGCTATTTTAATTTTAATTTTCGGATTTATTTTGGCTGAATAAGTTAAAGTGTCTTTTTATCTTTCTTATGTTAGTTTATGGGTTTTAAAGGCTTTCTAAGCCATTATAGTGGCTAGTGGGAAATTATTTTCTAGTTTGTGGTTATATTCTAGGTAAATGCATGATAGTGGAAAGTTACTTCTATCTTTCAAGTTTAGCCTATAAAAACCCATGTAAGAATCCAATTAGAAGATATGTTGAAAGATATATGCAATTAGCATTTTGAGAGCATTGTGCCTCTTGTATCTTCTTGTGGAAGATCACATATTTGGATCTTATCAAAGGCATCATTTCCTTTGTGGTTATTCTTCACTTGGCTTATCATTTCTCATTCTTAATAGAATTGAGAGTGTGGCGCCTTTCTTAATCCATCTTCTATCTTCTCCATCTTTTTAATTTTTGTTACTTTGAATTGTCTTTTGTTCTTGTCTTTTAAATTGTGTGATTCACTCGAGGATAGATCCTAATTTCTAAATATGTTCCTTTTCGGATCATATCATTTGGTATCAAAGCTAAGGATCCTAGAGTGAGTTTTTGTTTGTCTTTTTTTTGTTTCTCTCGAAATCTATCATCGTTCTTCCCAAAATGGACATGATGGAGGAAAGACAAAGAGATTATGCCATATATATTAGAGATTTTGTAATGGATCCAGAGTATGTGAAATATCTTTATGAAAATGGTCTAAAAAAAGAAGCAAAAAGAGAGGAAAGGTTAGCCTTGAGAGAAAAGATGAAATTGAAAGAAAAAAGTGAAGAAAAATTGGAGTGTGCCAATGAAAAAAAAAGAGGAAAAAGATTTGGGGCTAAAAGAGAAAGAAAATGAGAGCATTCCTGTGGCTTTCCAAAAGTCAGTTATTCCAACTACTATTTCTTCTTCTACTTCTTGTGCTCTTCAAGTTACTCATGTATCATTATCTCCAACAGAAGTTGGTGAGGAAAAGATAAATTGTGCTTTTGAGAGCGTTCAGGAGGAATTCATATTAAAAGGAAAAGAGCAAGTGGATGCCAAAAATGATATATCTCAATTTGAGGAAGATAAAAACAAAAAGAGCAAGGAAAATGTGCAAATAAAAAATGAAAGTTTGCTTGTAATTGAACAAGTGGGAATAAAGGAATCGTTGTCAGGAAATCTAACAAATATAATTCTTCATAATGGTGTATGTTCGCCTACTAATGCTATTTCTGTATGTAGCAATGCTTATTCTATTTTGAAGGAAGGTGAAAGAACAAGTCCAAGAGATGAACCGTCTGAATTCAACATAACTGTGTTTGAACCTGGAGGATGGTGATTTCCTAAGCCAATAAATTCGAGGACGAATTCTCTTGAAGAAGGAGGGAATGATGAGAACCAAATCGGGCCATATTTCTACAATTCTATGAAGATCCTTTTAGCACAACTTGATGACAAAAATTTGGAAAAACCCAATGCACATGATCAAGGAGAATTCAATGGTTGTCTAATTTTTGCTATTTTAATTTTAATTTTCGGATTTATTTTGGCTGAATAAGTTAAAGTGTCTTTTTATCTTTCTTATGTTAGTTTATGGGTTTTAAAGGCTTTCTAAGCCATTATAGTGGCTAGTGGGAAATTATTTTCTAGTTTGTGGTTATATTCTAGGTAAATGCATGATAGTGGAAAGTTACTTCTATCTTTCAAGTTTAGCCTATAAAAACCCATGTAAGAATCCAATTAGAAGATATGTTGAAAGATATATGCAATTAGCATTTTGAGAGCATTGTGCCTCTTGTATCTTCTTGTGGAAGATCACATATTTGGATCTTATCAAAGGCATCATTTCCTTTGTGGCGATTCTTCACTTGGCTTATCATTTCTCATTCTTAATAGAATTGAGAGTGTGGCGCCTTTCTTAATCCATCTTCTATCTTCTCCATCTTTTTAATTTTTGTTACTTTGAATTGTGTTTTGTTCTTGTCTTTTAAATTGTGTGATTCACTCGAGGATAGATCCTAATTTCTAAATATGTTCCTTTTCGGATCATATCACTAGTTGAACGGCTTAGATATCACCTCTTCTCTGTGCACCAAAGCACTCCTTACTCCATCCTAGCGCCTATAAATAGGCCTCCACCCAAGACAAAAGGGATACAATTCATTTCTCCTAACTTTTGCTCATTATCACTTCCCTCTCTAACCTGAGCGTTAGAGTCTCTTTGCAGGTACCACAACCGCTGACCTCAACCTTGGCTTGAAGAACTACCTCGGGCAGCTCCACCTGGGACGAAGAACTACCTCGGACAGCTCCACCTCGGACGGCTCCACCTCGGATGATGATCTACCTCGGATAGAAGACCTCACTAACCCCGACAAGCCATCTATCACCGTGAGGTACATCTCTTTCTCTCTCCTGAGTTCGGACACGAACAATTTTATTAAATATTTATTTTAAACAATTGAATTATTTTTATATTTTAAAACATAAAATATAAAAATAATTTAACTATTTAAATAATTAAGTTATTTTCTATTTTGTAAGATACAAAATATAAAAGTAGTTTATTTATTTTAAATTATATATTAAAATATAAAATATAAAAATAATTTATTTGTTCTAAATAATTAAATCATTTTCTATAATAGGTTATCAAAATTGCACATTTAGTAAAATAAGGAGACCAAAATTGCACAAAAATAAATAGGGGGATCGAAATTGCGCATTTAGTAAAATAGGGGGACCAAAAGTGCATTTAAACCTATTTTTTAATAAAAAACCAAAATCAATACTTCGTTTCCCTTGCTCTTCTCTCCCATCGCCTTTTGTTTTACTCTGCCCACCACCACTTTGATGTTGTGGCGCTCCTCACGGTGACTTCCCGTCGCGCTGCTTCTCACCCCACTCTTGCCATGAACGCATTCTTTTAATCTCAAGGGTTACAACTACCTATTTGCTTTATCTGATTTTTTTTTGTGTGTTTGGGAATTACATCTGTGATTGATATTTTGGGTTTACTAAGGCAATAGGTTTACACCTTCTCCCAACTTTGTTTTCACGAAGACACACAGTGATCCATTTCATTTACTCTTTTTTGTTTTTGTTTTGTATTTTAGAAGATTGATTTTAGTGGGTTTGTTTTGTTGTGTGCTTATTCACCAGTAAGGATATTCAATTTCTAAGTAGTCTCCTTCACAGAAGAAGGTTGTCCTCCCTGTGCTGAGGTCCACTTCCTTGGCCTATTGCACCTCATTGTGCACCATAGATTTCACTATGTCAGCCAATTGGTGGGACAGTTGGTACATGATATCGTGTATTCCCATGTCGACTTGCTATCGGATAAACGACATGAACATCACCATAGGTTCCTCAGCATTAACCGCAGGAGGGGTTCTCCCCGAAACACTTACTGCCTTAGTGTTTGTCGTTTTAGGAGCAGTTCCCTTTTTTGATGCCGACGGAGGCTCCATATGTAGGTTCCTGCCAGAGCGTAGGTGCATACGCCAACAATAATCCAGTCTAGGCGAATCAAACAAAATTGTTTGTTCACGTGTTCCTGTCCCACGGGCATGCCAATTTTTATTTTCGTCAAACTCTTAAGTCCTAGCCATGGGGTCGGCCAGAGGTTTGGATAGTCTTTGATTCCTCTATTCTTCAAGAAATTGCGCCGAGGAGGGAAGTCTGCTCGTTGACTATGGGTATCCTAACTCCTCTAGAAAGGATCAGGTGAGGTGAAAAGGACGCGAGGGTTGGGTTATTCTACGGGCCTATCGCATAAAGTAAAGATCAAGGTGCGGTAAAGGAGATAAAGTGAAATAAAACGTAGAGTTTCGATTGATTGGATGTGTTTCTTTACATTTACTCTATGCTATATATATATATATATACACATAGGTCCTCGCCGGCCACTATGCTAGTCAACACTTGCCTACCGTTGGATCAATCTAAGATCAATGTCTATCATTGCTCCTGAACCGTACCTCATGTGGTTCTGGATAGACGGTCAAGGTGTCAGGTCGATCTGTTGAATTGCTGGTCGCGTTCAGAGCCCAGCCCAGGTTGTACCTACAACGACACTCC
Organism: Astragalus glycyphyllos; assembly: GCA_963573325.1. Taxonomy (NCBI): domain Eukaryota; kingdom Viridiplantae; phylum Streptophyta; class Magnoliopsida; order Fabales; family Fabaceae; genus Astragalus; species Astragalus glycyphyllos. The sequence continues at coordinate 58,714,338 of OY754312.1, read as the reverse complement.
AACGCTCAAGTCAGTGGGAGAATGTGAACAGAGTAACGGTATGGGTGAGTTGTGTGTACTTGTCAACTGAGGTAAGACCTCTATAATTATTGTCAGTAATTTTGCGGGCGGCCGTAAGATCTATGCACAAACCAATCTGAGCCGTTGATTCTAGGTCACCCCAGGCTTTCTCGCTAATGGGCCGATCTCGCCCTATACAGTGGGAGTTGGGCCTCGGTCCAGTCAAGGAACAGCTCCCAAGCCCTAAAAAAGGTGGAATAACTACCCACGGTCCCACTAGCACTATTAGTGGGGTAAATGCTTGTCGCTCCATTTTTCACGGCCTCGCTCATTCGTTTGATCTTCAACTGCTCTGACGTTAAGTCTTCGTGCCTCCTCTATCTTGCCTTCCAAGCAACTTGCCTTACCTCGGTCACTCGGCTGCTCTTTGCCTTTGGGCAGTGACTTAGGCACCCGAGCCACTTTTGCCGTGAAACTCTATAGGTGAGGCTTTACTCTCGCTCGACTTAGCTTATTGGCCCTCGGGCTGACCCCTTCCTCGGGGAGTTTTGTCTTGTAGTGTGCCCTGAGGGCCTCTCTTGAGTTCACGCTATAAGCAATTACCTCTTGGGCTTTAGTCATATGCTTGCCACAACATTCTAACCCTTTTTCCCTTTTTCCTTAGCCCTCAGCCTACGACTTAATTATTTTTTGGTGTTATCCGTTAATAAAGTTTATTATTTCATTATATAATTTACTTGATTATTAATTTTCTAATTTTTTAAGATATTAGTTATGATTTATTTTCGTTATTATTAATCTTGAATTATTATTAGTATTATATTATTTGATTTCTATTATTACTATTATGTTTGAAATAGTTATATAAGGTGGATGTAAGAGTTATTGTAAAGAAAAAGAAAAGGGATTTTTTTTTGTACCCCCACTGTTTACCCATATACCCCCACACGTTTATTTGGACGAAAATACCCCTGTCTATTTTTGGCTCAATCGGATTACGTTATTATGATATAAATACGATTTATTTTTTTACAAATCGTATGTATATAGAGGTAAGTACATACGATAATCCTGAAAAATTTCCAATCGTATTTACCCAAGCTGAGGTATATACGATAGAAGTAAAAACACAAAGTGTATTTACCTTTGGGTGAGGTAAATACGATTCAGGTAAAATACAAATCGTATTTACCTATGGCTGGGGCTACATACGCTTTGTAAAATACAAATCGTATTTACCCTCACCCATAGGTAAATACGATTTGTTAAAATACAAATCGTATTTACCCTAACCCATAGGTAGATACGATTTGTATTTTAATCGACGGCCAAATTTACTCCCCTGACCCAACAGCTATTTATTCAACGGTGTAGATTGCACGGATAGTATCAACGGTTGATATTTATTCACGAATTCTATAAATACCAACCCCCACCCTCATTCTTTTCACACCAAAATTTCACTCTCAAATACATTTCTCACACATCCAGAATGCAGATTTGCTTAACACAACGGTCTGCTGAGAATAGGCTCTGCGGTATACATTATGGGGGCAACATCACGATGAGAGAAGATGGGGTCTACTTTTGGAGTCCGAAGCCGGAGTTATGCTGAATCGACCGCGCCATGGGGTTTGATGGGTTGAAGGATAAAGTGTGGTCAAAAGTTCAAGTGATTGGGGACGACCGTGACGTCACTAGTATCACTTATCGGAAACCCAATCGTGGAGATGTTGGCTGCATTTCCTACTCGTCCATGTCTATCAAGATCGACGAAGACGTGGCGACCATGTTCGACATTCATGACAGGCTTATGAGGTATAATCTTTTGGAGCTGTACGTGGAAACACAACGGAGCGTGAATGAGATATTACGTCGTCTACGAGCACCGGAGTATTAGGATTAGGGTTTAGTTTGTTATGTTTTATCTTTTATGTAACTTTGTTTTATCGAATCAATGAAATGAATCAAATCGAAATTTTAACCAAACACGTAAGAATTAGTAATCAACTAATATAAAATAAAAGAGTTCAAACATAAATCCAGAAAGTACAGACATAAAATAAAAGTAATAATATAAAATTCCCTAGTCATCACTCTCTATCTCTAGCATCTGCATCAACTAGTAGAGGCAACTGTACGTCGAAGTGGCCATACGAATATGTCCGCGACGAAGCCCATCCTGTATCGCATCAGTCACACTCTGTACCCACTCAGGATCACGTTGTGGGGTGGTGGTGCAGCTGCCTACTCTGGTGGTGGTGCAACCGGCAACAGTCTGGGACTAGATACTCTGACGTACCACTCTAAGTAGTCCGCAGCAACCTCACCCAAATCCCGAGCAGGCCTAGTCGTTTGAAGCACCAAGTGCACACTGGGCAAAAAGTTAGAAATCCGGAAGATGCAGTCATCATGGCTAGGACGACTGGTGAGAGGGGGACGTGCGATGACCTGGACGTACCCAAACTAGCGGAGGCATCTATCTGGCATGTACGGAACGGTGATGTCTCCCCAACTAAGGAAACCCCTATAGAGTGCAACATGCTCAAAGGGTCTAACATCCCGATGACCCTCAAATGGTCGTCAGCATACATCATCAGCACTGAGGTCGTCAATCCTCTACCTGTAATCGACCAACTTCAGCGCATCTATCTTCTTCCTCTTCTAAACCCCACAGAGTGGTGTGCCCTGCACATCAGATGGCTGCCTCTCCACCAGATGAGGAAAGCACCATAAAATCCAGCTCTGAAATGCAAAGATTAAAAACATAATTATTTAAATTAAAAACATAATTATTTACCTATAACAGGGAAGAGTAGCCAGCTAAATGTTTGGCTTGGTCCAACGATCCATAGTTCAGCTGGTCGTACATATGAGCAAGTCCAGCCACACCCTATGCATATGATCCAGCACCAGTAGCAGTAAGGTCCTCAAGCAGCAGCAGCCACTTGGCCTCAGCCCTGTCATACGTCTCCACTGTGAAGATGCCTACGCCTAGTGGACGCGTGTCCGGCAACTCTCCGCCGGGTTGTTTACCTTGGATTTTGGTAAACACCGCTAGTTTGAAATTGCTTCTGTTTGCAGGATCAACTAGTAAATCCTAAGACCATTTGTGTTAAAGTTTTTCGCAGAATTATATGTGTTCTTGCAGTTTAAAAGTAAAAAGAAGAAGATAACCGTCAATCTCGCGCGAAACCATCGGATTTCCTCAATGAGGGAGAATAAAACAAAGAAAAAATCAGAAAAGCAAAGAAGAAAACAAATTAAAATTGCATTAATTGTAAAGAAAGTTGGTGCACAGATCATACATTCTTCTCTTGGCTCGTTTTCTCTGTAATGTGTTGGAAGTTAGAGCGTGAGAATTTTATAATGAGATTGTGACCCCTTTTTCCTATGAGAAACTCCTATTCATATGAGGAGGGAAAACGCTAAAACTAACTAACTGTACAGAGAATTTAAAAAAAAGGAAACTGCTACAACCTTCGACTAGGATAACTACCAAAGCTTCGACAGCGAGCACTTGCTTTTGACTTGCTATTGAATTCAATTTTCGTCTCGTCGAAATATCACCCTTCAAATTAGTTAAGTCTGAAGCTTTGTCGAATTTGCCTTCTGATGTAACACCCCAATTCTACCCAATAATACTATAAATCAGAGTGCGGAATTTTCAACATAAATATTGGAGTGCTACACTTACTTCCCAAAACAAACAATATAATTCATTTCATGGTAAATTCAATTTGAAGCAATCTTAACAGTCCTTGTCCATTAGACAACTCAAAACCAACAATTTGCTTAATAGAAATAACGTCGAGTTCAACAAATTTTGCAACCTAAATGATAAAGGAAAAAAAAACAGCGTTCAATCCCCCCTCGAGTGTTACGTATCAGAGTGACGACACCGACTCAACTAAGGAAGAATCACCGCCTTCATTCGCGACTACCTGCACGTTACCACATAGGGGTAACATTCAAACAGAAGGGGTGAGATATCGAACTATATAAGAGCATGTATGAAGAACAATATGATAGGTCAGGTACTATAGAATTACACATATCATCGATAAAATCCTCAATAGAGTCATCAATAGAATCATCAAAGTGCAATGCGGAATGCGACTCAACTGTGCATATGCATGTGGTACCATTGGAGCAAAACTCCCGTCGTAAAAATCGTCGTTACCAGTAAATGGTGGCTCACAGGGCATAGCCCTCATCGTTCACGTCGTAAAGCAAATGCAAAGGTATGCGACACAATGTGAATGTACAAGTAACGCTAATCACAGTCACGCAATCGCACGACAACAACACCAAAACGTCATGGCGGCCATAGGCCTACAACTTACTATCTTTGCCAATAAATAGAGGCAAATCAACTTTTACAACTTCACCTGCAATTTACCACATTTTCGACAAGGTATTCAACGCAACAATTAACCACAACAGCAACTGTGGCAACAATATTGACAAAGCAGCAACATCAACAGCGTAAAACAGCAAGAATAGCAACGACACAGCAGCAAAACGTAACAGCAATGACAACAATAACAGCAAAACCGCAACAGCATTAACAGCAAAACATCAACAGCATTAACAGCAAAACAGCAACAGCATTAACAGCAAAACATCAACAGCATTAACAGCAAAACAGCAACAGCATTAACAGCAAAACATCAACAGCATTAACAGCAAAACAGCAACAGCATTAACAGCAAAACAGCAACAGCATTAACGTAACCATCAATTCAATTACGAAAAGTATTTATAATTCTTACTAACGAGTTATCTATATTCCTATCATTTTTTTTTATTATAATAGTGAAAACCTTAATCCAACAAAATTACAATTTGATTTAGTTAGAACTAACAACATAGGAATTCAAGCACACACGGTCAATTCATCAAACATTTCTCATACGATATATATATATATATATAACTACGCAACATACACAGAGGCAATCTATAATAAACCCCAAACCCCGCATACGATCCCTCATATACGCTATTATAGAATTCGAACCCACCCTTACCTCAACTATGGTGGCGCAAACTCCCTCCTAGCCTCGTTCCTCGATTCTCCGAATACGGCGACTCCCCTGCGATAGTAACGACGCGTGACGATCACGAACGTAGAGAATTGCAATGAAAATCAACCCTCCCAATCCAATCCTAGGCTAGAGCTCTTGAAAATTGAGGCTTTTGTGTAACTTAGAAGTGAGAGGAAGAAGGAGAAGAAGGGAAAAGAGGGCGGCTGCGCAAAAAGACCAGCCCTAGCGCATATTTGCGCTATATATTTATAAGGAGGAGTGGCGCACAAGCGCCTTCCTGCGCAAGCTGCGCATTGGACACGCTGCTAAGGTTGCGTGAGCGCTGCGCACTCGCGGTGCTAAGCCCAATGCTATTTTTAACTGGCCCACAACACGTGATTATCATCTAACTCATTTTCAACATAGCTACTACGCCCATAATTTCAATTCTTACAATTATCCTACGGCAATCCAACTTCAAAGTAATTTGATTAAATTTTAGGGCGTTACATCTGACACAACTCTTCTGTGTTAAAACCAACACCTTCTTCTAAGAAAACCAAAGTCAAACCGCGTTGACTGCATTTAATTTAGCCTGTCGAAATTACAGGCTAACACGGGTGCGTGTGCTGGGAGCAGCAGACGACGAGGAGGCCTGGTCAGTCCGTCGAGAAGAAGACAGTGAAAAAAAACAAATTAATTAAAAAATAAAAAAGGAAATCGTATTTACCCTACAGAAAGGTAAATACGATGCGATTTTTTTAGAAAATCGTATGTATGTTGGATGGAGGTAAATACGACTTACTGGTTTTTGAAGCTTCTAGGAGGAAATCGTATTTAGCTAGATACGATGTGAAATTGGATGGAAAACGTATTTATCTTTTGGAAGGTAAATACGATTAGCTCAAGAATTTTTCTGGTCAAATCGTAAGTAAGTGCCAAATGGTAGATATTTTGTAAATTTGTAATTTTTTAGGGGTATTTTGGACTTTCATTGTATGCGTGGGGGCTATAGAGACAATGGGTGGGGGAAAAAATTCCCAAAAGAAAAGAATTGGGCGTTTCATAAACATAACACGATGGTATTAGTTTTTTTAATAGAATTACTGGTTGCAGCCCCTTTTTGTTAGGCGCACCTCCTGATTGATAAAGCCCAGCGTACTGTTCATCTTCCCTAATCTCTCAGCCAGTTTTTTGAAAAACCTTACCTTCCAAACTTCTCTCTTTAATGACCAAAAAAAAAACTTCTCACTTCATTTTCTCCCATGTGTTATTTTTGTGTGCTGTATGATTGTTTGATTTGTGTGTACCATGTGTTATTTGTATTTAATTGTGTTCAGTGGATTGTATTGAGAAGATGATTTTTAATCACCTCATAGATCATTTTTGTTTACTGTCTTGAGATGCCCAAATAGTGTTGATAGCGGTTTAGGTGTAAAAGTAATGACTATTTAAATTATGTGTTTTGTTCTCCTCTTTAGATGTGAATTTCGGATTGAGACTGATAATTATATGTTGTGAGAGAAGGAATATTGATCACTATAGTTGTAAGTTAAATATGAGGTTAATTAGAAAGACTCAATAACATTGAATTTTAATTATATAGAGAGACCAAACAGATTTTTTGTTACTTAGTGAGGAGGTGCTAAGCTAGACTTTTTTTATAGTTAGCGAGTTGTACTATTTGGTTTTAAAAACATCAAACTTAAATTAGTAAAAATAGAGTGAGATAAATTTCACTGAAAATGGAAGGAAAATAAAATTAAAATATATAGGACAAGGTGAATTTTATAAATAGGAGAATATAAATATCTTTTGACTTGATAAATAATATGTAGTTATTCGTCTTTAATTTAGAGAACTGTAGCGTTGAAGATATTAATTTTAGTTTAAGCATATTAGTCCTAAGATTTTGACTTGTAGTTAATAGATTATTAAGTTTGTGATTCTTTAGATCTTGGCATTTGTGTTCTTAGTTTAATTATGTGATTTTTAGTTTAACTGATTTTTAGTTAATAGATCTTGGAATTTGTGTTTTTTTTTAAAAAAATTGGGGACGGGGAAATTTTTATTAATCAAAGTGACACTAATGGTCAATTTACAACTGTTCTCAAGGGGATTTGAACTCGGCACCTTGAGGATATAAAGTTAGCTCTTACCACTGAGCTAGCACCTCAAGTATTTGTGTTTTTAGTTTAACAAACTTTTAGGTAATAGATCTTGGAAATTGTGTTCTTTGTTTAACTATGTGATTCTTTAGATCAATTTGAAGGCAATTCTCGAGGATGTATGTATTTTGCGAATGTTACTATCAATTGACTATTTTGTGAGACACACGAGTCTTTTTTTTATGAATATTATTGAGATGAGTTACTTAGCCTATGAGAGGTGAGGATGGTGTTCGGGTGATATTTCGTTTGTGTCGAGCCCAGCCTGTGAGAGTCAACCCTATTTCCGAGTCCGAATTACCCAGCATCTGAGAGGCAACCCGACCTCTTCTAGTTCGAGTTACCTAGCCTGTGTGTGGCGAGAATGGTACGCAAGTGCTTTTATATAGCCTGTGGGAGGCAACCCGATGTCTTCCTGTTCGAGTTACCTAGCATGTGGTCGAGTGTCATTGAGTTTGTGTTAGTGTCATTAATTTTCCTGCCCTTTTCTATGAAATTTACCTCACTCTATTTTTACTAGTTTAACTTTGATGTTTTTAAAACTAAATAGTACAACTCTCTAACTATAAAAAAAAGTCAGCTTAGCACCTCCTCACTACGTAACCAAAAATCAGTTTTATAAGGTAATATAATTAAAATTCAGTCTTATAGAGCCTTTCTAATTAACCTCAAATTTAACTTACAACTATAGTGATTAATATTTTTTCTCTCACAACATATAATTATCAGTCTCAATCCGAAACTCATATCCAAAGAGGAGAACCAAACATATAATTTAAATAATCATTACTTTTACACCTAAACCACTATCAACACTAATTGGGCATTTCAAGACAGTGAACAAAAATGATGTAATAAGTGATTAAAATTCATCTTCTCAATCCAATCCACTGAACACAATTAAAATTAATCAAGCACTAACCCTTGATTAATACCAGGGCGTTAGTCCGGTCTCAACAAGGGATTGTTGATAACAAGTCTTTGAAGTGGCTCCGAGTTTGGAATTCGTCTCATATTTTTGGAAAACCCTTGATTAATACCAAGCCGTTAGTCCGGGCTCGCAATCGTGCCGGGCTAAAGTTCCCTTTTGGTTGACTTCCCTTTACTAACTCCCTTTTCTTCGTTTTCTTTTTTGATCAGTTGTTGACAAATTTTATCTTTCCCTTTGCAGGTGCAATGATGTCAGCCAATGTGTTGCGGAGGATGAAAGCCATGGCCGACTCTGAACAACCAAACCCTGGAACCTCGGTGGTGACTGTCGGGTCCACTATGAGAGTGAGTGTTGTAACACCCCAATTTTCTTTGTGATTTTTCTGTGTACTTATTTTAATAATAAGCATATTTTAACTGTTTATATGTTTTTGTCAAGAAAAATGATATGTTAGTATTATACCATTTTATTTCTAAATATTAGCCATGATTTATTGTCATTATTATTTTAAATAATTGGTTAAATGATTTTAACGTCTCCGAACTTTTAAAATAAGTTGAATTGATATTTGATTATATTTTTAAATAATATTGGTTGTATAATATTATTCTTATTTAATTATGTTACTTTACAAGCACTAGTGTTTCAAATATAAGTTCGTGACACGTTCTTACGTTTTTAAAAAGATTTGCGGTTTTCTTTGGAATCAGGTAAGGGGGGAGAGATTATTTTACTCATGGGTATAATAATGGTTGTGGGTAGAGGGGTTGGCCTTAGACCCCATTTACTGTCCAAATTTTGGTGTTAGATATATTTTGCTATGAAATTTTGTGTACACTATGATGTTGAATTTAACTATGAAATTCCGGGTGCTCTATGTATTGTTTGATTTTATGTGTAATATGTATTGTTTATAATTCACTTTGAATTGTGTGCATATTGAATTGACTGTTTTATTATATTTAGGATTAGGATACCTTGAGATAGCAAAATAGTGTGAAGAAGAGAATTAGGTACTGATATACTAAGTGTATAATTTATGATTGTAGTTGTCTCGTTTAGAGTAGAATTTAGTATTATAAGAGTGATAAGTACGTAAATGTGAGATAGAGAATATCAAGCACGACTGGTTGTAAATTGAACTTGGAATTAACTAGAAAGACTTCATGAAATAGAATCATTAGTAAATTAGAGAGACTTTTAATAAAATTGAAATTTTGTGGTTTAGAAGAACTATATAAAGCTGGATTTTGGGGATATTTTGTGAAACGAGTGAAGTTGAACTTTGGCTATTTAATAAGACTCAAAGAGTGATTTTGCTTGTTATTTAGAGAGATCTTATGAACTAATATTTTTGGGTTATTTAGTGAAAATGCGTTAAGCTGATTTTTTAGAAGATAGAGAGTTACAATATTTGGTTTTTCAAATAGAGCAAGATGAGTCCTATAAATAGCAGAATGCAAATGTCTATTGACTTGATAAATAATAGTTAGCTGACTTACCTTTAATTAAGGGAGATGCAGCATGTAAGATATTTATTTTAGTTTAAGTGCATTAAATCTAAAATATTGATATTTAGTGATTATATTAGCTATTAGCTATTTGATTTTCTTATGGCTTAGAATTTAGATTGTCAGTTTTAAGGACATAGTTGGTTAACTAATTTTAAGACAATTCTTGAGGATGTATGCGATTTTATGATCGTTGCTATGCGTTGGTAGTTTCGTGAGACACATGAGTCCTTTTTAAGAATATTATTGAGACGAGTCACTTAGTCTGTGAGAGGCGAGGATGGTGTTTCGTGATATTCCGTTTGTGTCAAGCCTAGCCTGTGAGAAGCAAACCTGTTCCTGAGTCAGAGTTATATCTAGCCTGTGAGAGGCTGATATAATATCTTTCAGTTTGAGTCGTATCTAGCCTGTGAGATAGTCTGTGAGAGGCTGATACAGTATCTTTCAGTTTGAGTTATATTTAGCCTGTGAGAGGCTGATATAGTATCTTTTTATTTGAGTCGTATCTAACCTGTGAGAGGCTGATACTGTATCTTTCAGTTTGAGTTATACCTAGTTTGTGAGAGGCAAGAATGGTACTGAAACGACCTTTCCTTGCCCGTGAAAGGCGACCCGGTGTCTTTAAGTTTGAGTTTCTAGCCTGTGAGTGGTTAGAATGGTACTCACGTGGTCGAGTGTCATTGAGTCTGAATTAGTGATATGGTACCACGTGCCTATGGTGTAGAGTTAGAGGATGTCTTACACATGACAGACATGTTTTGGTGACGATGTAGCTTGGTAAAATTATATGATAATTTTGATTGTATGTGTGTAGTTTCTATCCATCATTGTTGATATGCTTTTAACATGACGTAAGACGTACTCACACCCTATTTTCTTTGTCTTTTTCTTTTATGATTTGTGTGCAGGCTATTCTTAGGATAAGACGGTGATTAGTGTTGTGTGTTCTCCATTAGGATAGAGTGGAGATATTTTCTTTAACTTATACTATAGTATGTTAAACTACTGTTAAGTTCAATTGGGATGTAAGACTCTGATATAGTGACACTCGGGTTGTAATATTTCTATGTTATTACTATTTCATCTTACTTTTAATTAATGATGATAAATGAACTTACGATCTTTTTTTAGGCTTGTATGGCTATTTAAAAGCCAATAACATTTTCTTTTAATTAATGAGGTTTATGCTATGCTTGTGGTTTCACATGTGATGTCCTTAGCCATGTGGAAATGAATTTTTAAACTTGTAATTTTATTTCGAAGCGAGAAACAACTATTTTCAATTTATTTTCTTTATATTACATTATGGGGTTAAGGGTGTCACACTTTGGAAAAATTGATGTAAATAAAATTATTAATAGAAATTATGACTTTATAAAAACTTTGAGTCAAATGAAATAACAAGTATCAATAATAAACATGGAAATACAAGTCAATCAAATAACAAAAGTAAAGTAAAAACCCCATGGAACCTTCGTGTCACATGTCTCAGAGATTTTACCACTTATTACAACTTTTGAAAAACAAACTAATAACAATACACAACAACTAAAGTTTTCATCTCTCGTGAACTACTTCTCGGCATCCACGTCGACAGGTTCATCACCGTCTGCTTACTCATCAACTAAACATGTACAATGGAACACGAATAGCCACAAAAAGAAGAGTGAGTAAATCACATAATTAATATAGGAAATGATCAACAGTAGTGGATACAACATACATAACACGCATACACAAATAATCATCATCTAACTCTCACCGTGGCGACCTAACGTACATTCCTAGGACTACAACGTAAACATGATCCTAACACCACTACTCCAATGTCATGCTCAAACCGTCACTACTCTGTCAACACATCTGAATCCATCTAACTCAGGGTAAGCGAATGAAAGTGTCCTCACATCCCGAGAAATAGATAGAGTCTAATCAGGGTAACCCAGTGTTTTGTGAAACTCCCAAGCGGTTCCCCACTTAGATCCCCCCACTAAGACTACCTGCAAGGCCGGGTCGTGGTCGTCTCTATTACTACCCCCATAATCATTTTCTTACCACCCCATCTATCATAATTACCATCTTTTGAGGTATGGCTCACCATCCTATGACGAGTCCTTGCCCATACCGCGACAAGGCTCCTCCTACACATTTCAATTACTGAGGTACAATTCGCCCATACCTCGACAAGTCCTTGTCCATACTGTGACAAGGTTCTTAATATGGGTAAACCCATTGATCATCATCATCACCATCCCTAAGAAATTCTAAGTCCAAGGGTATCATCATCTATGGTTTAAGGTGTTTCCTAAGGCTCTCTATAATTTCAAATCCTTTAAACATCATCTATGGTTTAAGGTCACTTAAAAATAGATTAAGAATGGTCAATCATCATCCAAAACTCACCAAAAAGAGTCCTCATTCATTAATAGCATAGCCCTAGGCCATTAACAAGCACCAAATTGTCTTATAGGTGATTCTTCGTTATCTTTATAGATTAACGGCCCTTTCTAATCCATTAACACGAGTCCTAAACGCCTCATGGGTGATATTAACTACTCTAATTGATTACCATCTTACCCTTAAATGACTTACACGAGTCCAGAACATCTCCCGGGTAATTTCCACCGCTTTAATGAATTGCCATCTCCATCTATGTCTAGAAGGTAATCTAAGTCATTATTAATTTGAATTAAACCATCATAATACTTAGAAATATAAATATCATCAACTCAACCTCCTATACCAACTTAGAGGTAGTCCAAACCATGAGTTTATCTTTAGTTCAAACTTATGGGCTATCTATTCGTATAATTCCATCACCAACTCTTTCATAATTCCAATAAGGTCTACTACCATAGAGTTCATCAATTATAACTACCCAATTACAACAACACTAACACTCATATGTCCTCTAGGGAGGTTAGCCCTTAGGCCTTAACAACAAGACTCAATCCCTTGGAATTGGTCTCTTATCATCATCAGCAACAATCATAACAAGAAGGATAACCACAACAATAAAAACAACATTAAGGGATAACATACTCAAAAACCACATATAGCAATTACGCATATCATCAACATCATCACATTATAATAGAGTCCATACTCTTACAAGGAAATAACCAAATTATAAAATATGACATATAAAAACCATTGCTTATAGAATGGTTTACACACAAATATACTGTCGATTGCATCCTAAACTACCATGTTAGCTAGTTATCATCCCCATTTTCTTACATAGAATCCAAGCTATCACGAATGACAGACCAAAGAGATAAAATCAACTTGATTCATCAAAACAACGTTAAATCAGGCCTTTGATGATCTCAGAAGTCATGAATAGCAAAAGGTAAAGGAAAATACATCTAACATGTAGCTTCAAAAGCTAGGGTATAGAACGACCAAAAGCTAGGGTATAGAAACTTACCACAAAAAAATATGATACAAAAGAGTGAAAAATAAAAGGAAATTGTTACAAACGTGTAGCTTCAAACGATACCTGATTCTGACATCGGTAGAAGAAGGTATGTATGTCAAAAACAGTTTCTTACAATTTATAAAATTAAAAGAAAGAACTTGAACATGAAGAAGATGTGCCTACCCTGAATTTAGACAAAAACAGAAAACTAGAGGATCCATAGATGATTTGATTGTCCATCAAGGTTGAAGGAATGAACGGACTGCGAATCTTCTTGAGTAGTGCTCAACGGTAATGAAGAGTAGTAAAGAATGACGAATAACAGGACCCATTTATGACACATTTCAGCTTGAGAACCTAATTGGATTGAATGAAATTTGGTGAGTCCAAAGAAAGTCTGTGTTCTTAAGAATATTTCCCGTGTCGCCAGAAGTGAGACCGGAAGTTGAAGTCACAAGTAATGAAGGTCGGTTGTCGACTTTAACTAAATAATAGAAGCAGTACTTTTTCTTGAAGGTTTCGATGAGAGGAATCCAAATACGATGTCCGTTTTTAAAAGGACTACCATCGTGTCCAGAATCAAGAATAGTAAGTACGAAATACGAAAAATGTTCTATCTTTGATGGTCAAAATAATGCCATAAATGGGTTTCGTGGATGATGTTGTATTGAAAAGTGAAGTTTGGCAATTTTCTGTGGACAAATAAGCAAGATAAGGAACTAAGAAGAAGTTGAAGTGTAGGGAAGACGACTACAAGGTGAGAAAAGATTCACGACAGAAGGGTTCTATATTTTCTTCCAAGCATATTTAGGATTTTTTTATTGAGAAACGGTACATGGACTTCTATATACACTCGATTTTGCTGAGGGCTACTCAGCTGTCGTAAAATCGGCTAACTGAGAGGGCTGAGGGATGATTCCCCTAGGTAAAATACAAAATTAGCCGCTTAGGATCTAACTGACTATACATGACCACACGACTAAGATAAGCAGGTGAGGAGTAGTTGAGTTTCCTAGTCTGTTGACGTAAAATCTATCGAGGTAAGACACGACTGAGGATAATCAGTTAGATGTTGCTGCTAAGTCTATATAGGCTTGGAGGCTATTATACAGTGTTAATGTGTTCATATAATTATTTATTATATTTCCATGTTATAGTTAGTTTATGAAAAGAAATATAATGGAAAATACCAAGTCAAACTACGGTAACCACCTTCCTACATTTATGGGAAGTAGGCATGAGAAGTTGATCGAGTCAAAAAAGCTTGCTTTTCAAGCAAGTTTACAATGCATGTGGACAGTTGGAGCGTGGAGAGGTTTAAGAGATCTTGGAGAAGCACCATAGAAACATAAGCGAAGATATTTTGACCCCACTACCTGTGCTAGTGAAAGAGTGGAATGTGCTTCCTAGTTTTTAGGGCCTAGATGTAATATAGTACGTTTATATTAGCCGAACCAATGGTGAGTAGTTGTAGGCTCATAGTAGTGGCTAACAAAGGCTCAAGTATATATATATTACTAAAAGAAGCTTTTTTGGAGGCTCTAGGATGCTCCTCCATATTTTCACTTAATTTTTTAAATTAAATCTCAATAATCTACTTTTATTAAAAAAAGCCTTCATTCAACATTTATGGCATCCAAATAGTGGTGTTAAATATTACTTAAATAACAATTATTTAATATCATTATATTATCTATCTATCTATCTAAAGAAAACTCCAATGGAAGCTCCATAATTTTTCTCAAAAATTTTATTTAATAAAATATTTATTTATAATTTAGACATTCTATATATTAATTCACTATTTTTATATTTATATGAAAATGATATTTTGTTATGGAAATATAGAAGTTGATAATAACAACTAAATAATATAATATAATATAATCACTTTTGTGATTATTAAAAAGGTATTCAACGCTGAAATCATCACCTTTTTTTATCTGTATTAATATTAATTTTTTACATAACAATATTATTGTTAATATAAATACAAGATAAACCTTATCTATATCTATCTATCTATCTATATATATATATATATATATCTATATAAATTACTAAAAGAAGCTTTTTTGAAGGCTCTAGGATGCTCCTCCATATTTTCAATTAATATTTAAAATTAAAACTCAATAATTTGTTTTTGTTAGTAAATCTCCATTCAACATTTATGACATCCAAATAGTGGTGTTAAATATTAGTTAATTAACAATTAAGTAATATCATTATATCATTCTAATAAATTGTTTTTGAAAATATCATATTAATATTCAAATTCATATATTTAGTAAAATTTATTTAGATTCGTATCATTTGAAGAAAAAAATTGAAGTTATATTATTTTTTGAAAAATTATCCATATCAGTTGAAGTTATATTAACTCAAACTCTAAGAACAAAAAAATCTGTATCATTTGAAGTTATGGTATTTTTTTGACAACTAATTATAGTATAGTAGTATTAAAATTGATAGAAAAAAATTGGGTTGTTAAACATATTCACTGATTATATCGTATATATACAGTATAATTGGTTAACTACAACACTATAAGTTCTATTTCTTATTTAAAGTTTTCCTTCAAAATAATTAAATGCATATTATATATTATAAATAAAAAAATTATTATCCTTGATATAAGAATAATAGGGGACGTTTTAAATTGTTTTTCCTTTTAACATTAAATAATTATTCTAATCTATTTTTTTAAGCAAAAATTATTCTAATTTATTAAAAAGATATTAATACCATTGTTAACCAAAATAATATTATTATTTTCAAAAATTAAAAAAAATATTATTACTTGATTTGTCTTCATGTGGCGACAGTTATGGAATTGAAAGGTTTCTAACTTTTAATTTTAGGTCCTTTAAAATTTAACTATAAAATGTATTTTTTTTAATGAAATCTAAGTCACTACCTTATTAAGTGATACTACTCATAGTGGAATATCATTTAACTATTTTTACATTGTTATGAAAATATGTTTTCTAATTTCTAAGCAAATATTGAAATTATAATAACAATTAACAATATATTTACCAATAATATAATATAACATAAGATAATATATGTTTCGTCAAATTTAATCTAAAATTGTCTTTGAAACATAAAATAGTTAGCTAACCATTAACACTATTTTTAGTCTAACAGTTATTCATTGTTTCAAGTTAATATGAATCATTTTTTAAGAACATGAATTGTAACATCCTTTAATTTAGACGTCATAAATTTAGAACGTTAACAATTTGAATAAAATCAGAGACGTGAACCTGCTTAAGAATTTGGACATGAAACCCCCTATAGGATAAAATTTTCATAATTAGTTCACTAAGTAGAAATTTATCAAAAACTCGACTCTTTTACATAACGGATATCAATCTATTTCAGTTATATAACTGTGAATGTCCAAATTCCCAAATAGCGTTCACAATACATAATAATACCTTGATTACATAATCAAGGGTTTTCTATCCTAGAATCAAATTCCAAATTACATCCAGAGAAATAAAGCTAGCAAACATACTACATCGATCTAGAAGGATCTCTCAATAACCTACGCAACTACACCATCAACTACTTGTTCTTCCGTTTGCTTTACTTTACCCTGTCCATCTGAAAACACCACAAATAAAACAGTGAGATTACAAATCTCAATGAGCGCCTCCGAGACCCCTTACGGTTCCTCTCATTAGTTCCTTTTAAGATTCATTATATTTCCATTCCGAATAATGTGGGAGCTCCCATTAATCCGAGAAACTCCAATTCGGTTATATCAATAAATCATTTTATCATTTTCTTTGGCTTAGCACAATCCGTGAAACGAAATCTCACGAGATCACGGAAACCCCAATCCAACATACCAATGAGGGATAATGCGGGGACCTTGGCTTCTGGGCTCATGACTTCCCTCCATCAAGTATGCTAAATAACTAGGAGTCGTCACTCCGTTAATAAATCATTAATCAATGAGCAATATTACACATGTTCAGGAAATCAATTTCAAGACCTTTGAAGGATTCTCACTCGATATTCGGTATTTCAACCCATCAACATATCATTTAACATAGAAAATGATATGGAAATTAAGCAAACAAACATTCATTCATACATTTCAATAGACAGTATTGGTGCAGTAAATTTTCAGCAAGTATGCATAAACATCGGAAAATTATTTGACCGAACAAACAACAACGAAATTTGACAAATGACCCCTCTACAGAAAGCTAAGGATGTCTATTTTCTGAATATGACTTTTGTTTTGGAAAATAATGAACCAATTAGTACAGTTTTGAAAAATAGACAGAATGGTTCTAAGATTTGGACAGAATCTGTCCCCTGACTTCAAGCAACTCTAAAATGACCAAAACTTGACCAAATGACACGAAACTTGAGCCTAACCAGAAGCTAATTGAGTCTACTTACTAACGGGACAAGAATTGTTCAAAACGGAGTTCAATTGAGACCACAAAACCCAAAACACTGAACCTATACTCAGTTTAACTTCAGAAATTTGACCCAACTTGGTATACTCATAACTCGAGTTACACAACTCCAAATGCAACCAAACCAGTACCAATTTGGCAAGCATTAAGTGTAGTTTCTAAAAAGGTGAACCACATAATTTTTGGACCTCTATATTATTTCCAGTTACTGTATAACCGAACCTACACCAGTATAGTCCTAGATTTTTGATCTGACTTCTGACTACAATTTCTCAAGTTATACTTATCCAAATTTATTAAAATCAGTGTCTAAATTGTAGCAAATTGTGTCTCTTTTCTAGGAAACCAAACCTTAAAAATTTTGGACACACAAAGTTCATAATTACAGAAACACAGAAGCTATGTCAAACAGTCCCAAACAGAGTTTCAACACAACATTATGCACACTTAACACCACCAATCATCCAAATTCAGCAACCAATTCAATAACATGCTACCAATTCAGAACACCTACAAAACATTTAAAACATATAACGTGGTGAGGACACTCACCCGATTGACGAGCTACTCGAAATTTTGACGAATTGAAAACCGTAACTCACGAAGCTCCAATATTCTCAAACCTGAAACCAATCTACCCAAAACCAAGCTACTTTCTTTAAATCCCTTGCCAACTGAAATGTACTATCTTGTGGATCTTAGAAACTCCTCCTAGCTCCAAAATGAGTGAAGTAGCAACAATGGAAGTGGGAGCTTCCCTCTCTCCCCTCAAGCTCGATTTCTATGGGGATAAGGAAACAATGTTTGAGCTTGTTTCAGCTGGTGTTTTTGGTACCAATGGAAAGAGAATGAAGAATGGAGAAGGATGGTGGTGGAATCATGAACATGCAT
Source organism: Astragalus glycyphyllos (assembly GCA_963573325.1). Taxonomy (NCBI): domain Eukaryota; kingdom Viridiplantae; phylum Streptophyta; class Magnoliopsida; order Fabales; family Fabaceae; genus Astragalus; species Astragalus glycyphyllos. Next base: position 58,695,944 of record OY754312.1, on the reverse strand, counting down.
CAAGAAATGAGTGAGAACTCTCCTCTTCTTCTTCCTCTCTCTCTTCACAACTCTCCTCTCTTTCTCTCCTCTCTTGTTTTCTGTTTTTCACTTTCTTTCTTGTGTTTTTCAAAACAATTAATGTGTCTTTAGCTTAAGTTTGGGTCAGCTGGGGGTGGGGTGTGAGTAAGTGAGTGTTTGGTGATTGGAAAACCCCTAAATACCCTCATTCTACAATTAATTCTCTAATATACCCAATTCTCTTATTGATTTCATTTTTTTTCCTGTCATACCCTAATTTTGTCCGGCTTGGAACAAAACCTTAATTTTCCACAAAAAGCAATAAATTATGAAGTGAAGCATCATTCTGAAGGATGTGAAGAACTATGAGCATGCATTTTTGGGTTCTAAAAGTCATTTCAGCGCTTTTAAAATCATTTTTAGGATTGGAATGCCTTTTGGAGCAAAATTAGGGTTTTTTGGGCAAAAGGGGTATTTTGGTCATTTCCAAAATTAAGCAATTTCTCACCAAAAATCATTGTTCAATCTCAGAGGAATTTATTTGGATCTAGATGATTTGGGTTATGAATTTTTGTGCGCATGCATGCATGATTTTTGGCATAAAATTCAAATTTTAAGCAAAAGGGCAAAATGGGAATTTCCATCAAGGTGAGGTCTCAAATCAATTTTGGGAAGGGTGATATCATGGAATTTTGGGCCCAATCATTGATTCCTAGGATATGGCCCAAAGTGGCATGATTTTTATGGAATTATCTAGAAAAGAATAATCAAAAATGGTGAAAATAAGGAAGTGTCCCCAATAAGACAAAATGTACTATTTTTCTTGACAAGCTTGCAAAACTTGGGCACCAATGCCTCATTTGCTCCGAATTTTCCAGCTCATTTTCACCTCATTTTGTGTTTCCTCATGCCCTTGATCCATGTGAGTTGTATTTTCTAGCCATTGATTAAAATTCTAGATCAAATCCTAGGCTACAACTCTGTGTAGAATGACCTAGGTGCCCTCAACAATTTTTGTGCAACAAAAACTCATAATTTTTGTGTATGACCAGCTATTCCTCACTCATTTGTGTTTTCTCCTTGTCCCTAATCCATGTGCATTGCAATCTTGGCCTTTGATTCAAATTCTAGCTCAAATCTCAATGGTTTGCAAAAGCACAATGTCCTATATACCCTTAATTTTGCACCTCATATAAAACCCAAAATAAGAGACCATGAGGAGGACACTCATTTTTTTTACCCTAGCACCCAAATCTCTCCTCTCTTTCTCTCATTCCTTCGAAGCAACCGGCCACCATACCCATATTCTTTTCTTCAAAATTCTTCCAAAAAAATCAACCATCAAACCTTGTTTATTCTTCATCCTTTCAATAAATCTACTTCTAAACTTGCATAATCATCAAAGTTTCATCAAAAACCATCAAGAATCAAGCGTTTGCGAAAGGTTCAAGAGGTTCTTGTGGTGTTCTTCAAGTGTTCTTGCTTCTATTCTCTTTCCTTCTTCATTTTCTAGCTAGATCTAGAGGTAAGCTCACTAACCCTTGCATTTTCTTTAATTTTCATCATGTAATCTCTCTTCTATTCCTCTTTCCTTCTTGAAAGAAGCTTTGAGGACTCATTTCAAACATTATTGGACAAGGACATTGGGAGCCTTGGGTGTTTGAGATGAGTCCTTGGCCTTGAAGGAAAGATTCTTGTGTTTTCTCATCATTCATTGCATTTCTACCTCATTTGCATGATTTTGGTGAAATAAAATCTTGTTTTCCTACCTATTTTGCTTCGGCCATAGCATGGATTTTAGGGTTCTTGTGTTCATTTTGTTCATTTCATGATTTTAAGTTGAATTTTGGCTTGATTTTGGTGTTGGGTGCCTCGGGTTGTTGCTTCAAAACCTAGGGTTTTTGTTGCCTTTTTACTTCTTTGATTTTGTGAAGAATAAAATACATGATATGCTTGATGCTTACCTTAGAACATGGCATGATGATCTAGGGTTTAGTCTTGTGAATTGTTTCATGTATTAATTGTGAATTTTAGCATGAAATTTGATGGTGATTTGTGCTTAGCATTGCTTCGGCCTTAGGCCACTTTTGTGCATATTTTGTGCTTGAAAACGTGTTGTTTTGATCTTGTGTGAATAAATGCAATTGTGCAATTGTGTTTTTACCTTTTTACTTTACCATCTCATTAAATAATTACCATTTACCTCATGCATTTTTACTCTACCATTTCATTAACTTCTCACTCAAACTTTTTACCACTTGTAAATTTGCATAAAAAAATCCCAAAACATTTCAATCATTTGCATTTTAAACTTTTACCACTTCTCATTTAAAACCCCAAAACATTTTTACCACTTCTTACTTTGCATTTCACTTATTTGCATCATCTATGCGACACCTTGCATGCTTGCACTCACATTCACTCATACTTGTATACCATGCATAATAAATGCTCATGCATTCTTGTATGCTCATGCATTCTCTTGTATACTTATTCATGCATTCTCTTGTATGCTCATGCATTCACATGCTTGCTTAATCATGTATCATCGCTCACATGTTCATTCATTAAACCTAGAATACTCTATGCCTATGATCAATTGTGTTCACTTGTTCTTGATGCCATTTGAATGACTTGATTTAATTGTGTGCCCTTCCTTCCACTAGTATGTATTCTTAATGAAGACGTAAGCCTACTTTTCCGGTTGTAGCATAGAGTCATTAAGGTATATGCACCCCTTTGAGATTGTTGCCCGTCCCGTAGCAATTCTCACACACACACAATTGTCTTGAAAGCTTTGTCTTGCATCCTTAATAATTGGATCTCTTGATTATATTGGCATGCTTAATCTTGGTTAATAATCAACATGTTTATGATTGCTTGATTGGTGAGTATGTTTGAATCTTGTTCACTCATGGTTGCATTTGGTTATGGACTTGGAATTGATTGAATAATGTTCTACTTGTTTTCCAAAACCCATTTTCTAAACTCATTTTCAAGCGCTCCTTGCTTTGCGAAAACATTTTCTTCCTCCATTAAATAAAACAAATTGTCATTGATGATCACTCGCGCTGTTGCCGTTTGGATCGTTAATGATGATTGTATTTTCAAAAAAAAGAGTTAGTAGTGAGGCCATTCTAACCGTTGTTGTTCGGTCTTCACAAACGCTCACCCAATTGCGAAAAACTCTTAAGCCGTTTTCAGACGCAAAAGCCGAGAACTACGTAGCTTTGATCCCTCAACCCAGTGAGGGTACGTAGGAGCGGGTCCGTCCCGTCAAGCACCCTTTTAAAAAAAATCTTTGTTTTGTTTCCACTTTTCAAAGATAACAAAAATATTCCTATCTTCCATTTTCAATAAAACGATTTTTCAAATAAAAAAAAAAGAAAAGAAAAGAAAAGAAAAGAAAAGAAGTAGAACAAATCACTTTCAACTCAAACCTTTGTCAAACCACACATCGAGTTAATGGTTCCCTTTCAGTAGAAAGGACGTATGGGATGCTAATAGCTTCCCCATGCGTAACCGACCCCCGAACCTACATCTCTGATTTTGAAAGACCACTCGCTTTTCCAAAAAAAGGGTTTTTCCGATGTTTTCCCAAATAAATATTGGTGGCGGCTCTACTATTTTTCACGTTGCAAAACGAGAAGTCCCAAACCGGATTTTTCGGGCGCAACAGCTGGCGACTCTGCTGGGGACTTTTTATAAAAGGCGAGGGTCAAGCCTAGTTAACTCGATGTGAGGTTTAAATCGTTTGAATTGAAAGCTTTGTTCTACTTCTTCCTTTTCTTCCTTTTCTTTTCCTTTTCCCTTCTTTCTTTGTCTGTGATGCTTGATTGTTTCTCTAGCATTATCATGATGTTATGTTGTATTCATATGCATTTGTTTTCCTTCTATGTGTGCTCCTTGCGCATTTTCTCTTTGTTCACATACCATGTTCATGCATTCCTCAATTCCCACGTCCCCTCTTCTTTTCTCCCTTTCTAAAGGTAAATTCATGCATTTCTCCCCCACCTTATCATGATCCCTTCCTCTTGGCTCCCTTTCTTAAGGTAAACAATGTTTGCGATTGCTTATTGACTTCCTGTGTTAATTCTTGAATTGGAATGCTATATGATATGCAACATGCTATTGTATGCTTTTGTCTGGACTGTTCTGGGTTTTCATTTGCAGGTGGGGGTTTATGATGGGTAGTTTTAGGCGGTATGTCCTTGCTACACACACTCACACCTTATGCTTATTGTGCTTTGAGAGGGGCCTAAAACCCAAGGTCTGACAAAACTTAGGGGAGTGGAAATGAGTAGTGACTGGCAATTGGACCGTTGTCCTTCTGACTCTCACAAAAGTTTCAGCCGGAGTATGCTCTTTCACGATGCCTCACACCAGATGGCGTACCATCGTTGTGGGTGCTATTGTGAGAGAGAATTAGCTCTGGTAGCCTGGTGAGGAAGTGATTAAAGCCAACATGGGAGGAACATCTGAGTTGCCCTAGAACCTAGGTTCCCGCCTCGTAGGACACAAGGACATACAAATTGTGTGTTGCATTGTAATCTAGGCATGTTTTCCAAAAGGAGTAGAAGGAGATTTTTCCAAAAAAAAAGGAAAGCAGAGAAAGAGCTGCCGTTGTAGCCTTTCTTTTGCCGGTCTGTACGAGATAACATATGGCCCACCCTTTTCAAAAAAAGGGAACGAGCTGCCGCTGTAGCCTTTCTCTTATAAAGTAACATATGGTCCACATTTTTTCAAAAAAAAAAGGGAGAACGAGTTACCGTTGTAACCTTTCTCTTATGAAGTAGCATGTGGCCCGCATTCTTCAAAAAAAGGGAGAACGAGTTGCCGTTGTAGCCTTTCTCTCACTGGTCCATATGAAACAACGTACGGCCTGTATTTTCAAAAAAAAAAGGCTTAAATCAATGCCAATAAAGATTTTGCCCTAATCTGCATATGCATAAAACATCATCAGCATTTGCATACATCCTCGCATTACATAAAACCCATGCATGCATCATTGCATCTTACTCAAGTTTGTTTGCCGAGAATCACAAAGTGACAAAGAATCTTGCCATAGGAACTTAATGGAATCAAGAAGTGAGACAGTGCATGCTCCAAGGTACCCGGGTGTAAGAAAGGTAGACGTCACCAGCTTGAAAGGATATGTTGACTTAATGGGACCTATTGAAAGGGGATCGTTTGACAGCTCTTATGGGAACCTTCGGAAGTTGTTGTTACTAGAGGTACAGACTGAGGCTATCGTGGCTCTAAGCAGATTCTATGACTCCGAAATCAGATGCTTCCTTTTCAAAAATTTCCAAATGGCTCCCACTTTGGAAGAATATCATCAGATCTTGGGTTTCCCTCAGACCAAAGCTGCTCCCTGCTAGTATTAAGAGCAGTATTACACGGATGAGAAGTTTGCTGCATTGTTGCAAGTAAAGGTAGAGGACCTGAAGCTCCAGAGGCAGAGGAAAACCTTGTGGTAGGTTTCCCGCAGAGTTATCTCGAGGGTATGATGGATACTCATGCCAGAAACAAAAATTGGGTTGTCTTCAAGCAAATCTTGGCCTTAACAATCTTCGGGATTGTTCTCTTTCCGTAGATTGAAAGACTTGTGGATGTGACTGTCATTGGCATCTTCTTAGCTTTCCAGAATGAGAATAATCCTATCAATCCGATCCCTGCAATGCTTGCTGACACTTATTCCGCTCTTACTCACCACTGTGAACTCAAAAGGAAGAAAATCTCTTGCTCTTCCCATCTGTTATATGCCTGGCTTCTTATCCATGTTTTCACCAATCCAAAGAAAGTGGAAAAGTTGATTGACTATGCTGTATCTTGTGAGGTGAAAACCATGAGTATTCAAGAGTGGATCCAGTTTCTAGGGAGTCTAGACGAGCACTCGGTTCGTTGGTATCTTTCATCTTGCTGGGAAGCTAGACCTGAGGTAGTCTTCCGCTGTGGTGGTTTTCAAAATGTTCCACTGATGGGCACTAAAGGGTGCATTAACTACAATCCCTCCCTGACGCTGAGACAATTAGGATATCCTATGAGGAACTCGCCTACTGAAGAGATGTCATTCCCGTTTTACATCTATGAGGGAGGTCCAAAGGATGACAGTTTGACTAGGAAGATTTTGCAAGCTTGGAGTATGGTGACTCGTTATGGAAAAGTAGAGATCTCTTAGAGAACTAGTGGTGTTACCTTTGCTCAATGGCTTGAGAAAAGGATTCAGAGCGTCCGATTGCCTTATCAGAAATTATTGCAAGTTGAGAGGAAGGTAATAGACTCTGGTACTCCCGTTGTTGAAGAGTTAGGTGAGGTCAAGTTGGCTCTAATGAAAGCAGAGGAAGAGAAAAAATCCTTGCAAGCTGAGATAGAGAAGTTGACTCTGAACAACCAAAGATTAAAAGAAGATAATGCTCTCAAATCTGCTGCCATTGAGGAGTTTGACAAGAAACTCAAAGTAGAAGAGAAGGAAAAGCTAGAAGCTCAAAAGTATCTGCAAGTAGCCAAAGAGGAAATCAAGAGGCAAAAGGCTAAACAAAAGAGAGCCATTGAAGAGACCAGTCAGTGGAGAGATCTCTATGAAAAGACAAAGATGGATGAGAGGACTGTGAAGAGCTTGCTTGCAAAGTCAAAAAGAGAGTCCCGCTTGCTACAGGCTGAGTGGGAAAGCAAACTGAGCAGTGTCGTGCAAGAAAGAAATTCAGTTGAGAGCATTCTCAAAGAATACAAGCAGGCTCTAGGATTTGAGCGAGAGATTTCTGATGAACTGAAAAGAAACCTTCGACACATCAGTGATGCATACAGGCAGGTGAAGGATGAGAGTCAGCATTGGGAACACCGCTTTGTTGAACTGCTTGGCAGGATTGAAGAACAGGCAGTTATCATTGAGTTGAAAGATGAAATTCAATAGTGGAAGGCTAGATTCTCTGAGCTTGCAGAGTTGGCCAACCAAGCTCTTGCAGGTGTACCTAAAAAGCTAAGAAAGGCTGAGGTTGAGATGTTTCCCTTTAACACTCCACTGGCAGTTTACAAATTCGTGAAGTTTTTCAGGGCCTTGGTTGAAGAAGTCAGACAGAAGACTGGAAGGGTTCCCACAGGCAACAAGAGAAAGAGATCTGAAGATTTCAAAGCTCTACTGTAGTTGGGCTCTTGTTTGTAATTTTCATTGTACTCTCTCTTTCTGGATGACCGTATTTCCATTTGAGTATTCTACCTTTTGAAATGTAAGGCTTGAAGTACTTGCTTGAATTTGAATGTATGGAGTATGTTTTTTCACTTATTGATTCCAATCTTGTCGTGTTTCAACAAAAATAATCAAAGTCCACTGTTAGGCCTATGGCAAGACATGGCACACTGTGGTTCACGGCATAAGACAAACTAAAACTAACACCCATTTGCATTGCATTCATTAATACCCCTGCTCATAAAAAAAATGTTTCGTCAGAGCAAGTCAGGCAAGCTGGTTCTCCGTCACCGATACTTCACCCGACTGCAAGCAAAGTTGATGGCCAATCTGCAAGATTACGCAGAGATTGAGACCGAGAGTAATCCAGAGCACGAAGATCTGGGTGTGCAGAAAGCAAATGCTCAACCAATAGTGATTGAAGTTCCGGCTCCTTTCCCCTATGAGTCGGACAGGGCAGTCCCATGGAAATACACTGCGCTATCTACAGTAGAATACTCTCCAAATACTACTACTGTAACAAACATAGTGGGATCGAGCGGGATCACCAGAAGCGGGAGAGTGTTTGCTCCAGAGACCTTTCGTACAGAAACTTCCAAGGAAGGTGGACAGAGAGTTCGGAAGGAGAAGGGAAAGGAACCAGAAGTTTCCCAGGAAAAGGTAACGGAAAGGGAAGCAAATGAATTCTTGAAGATAGTCCGGCAGAGTGACTACCAGGTTGTCGATCAGTTAAAGCATACCCCGTCGAAGATATCCATGCTATCATTGTTGCTCAGCTCGGAAGCACACAGAAATGCTCTTATGAAGGTGCTTAGCGAGGCACATGTTGCAGAGGGTATTTCAGTGAACCAATTTAATGGGATTGTGGGGAATATAGTGGCTGCAAGCCACCTAACTTTTGCTGATGATGAGTTGCCCGCTGGAGGAAAAAAGCATAATCGGGCTCTCCACATCTCAGTTAAGTGTGGGGACTATGTGTTGGCGAGGGTGCTGATAGATAACGGATCTTCATTGAATGTAATGCCGAAATCCACTATGGATAAGCTGGACGTGGATTGTTCCTACATGAAGCCAAGCTCGACTCTGGTGCGAGCCTTTGATGGATCCAAAAAGGAAGTATTGGGAGACATGGAGTTTCCCATCCAAATTGGCCCAGAAGTTTTCTATATCAACTTTCAGATCATGGACATCACATCCTCGTACAGTTGCTTGCTTGGCCGACCCTGGATCCACATGGCAGGGGCAATTCCGTCATCTCTGCACCAGCAAGTCAAGTTCGTGGTGGATGATAAGGTTGTTGTAGTGTTTGGCGAAGAAGAGACTCTGGTGAACAGGCCATCAGAATTCAAGTATGTGGAAGCGGCGGAAGAATCTCTTGAAATGGCCTTTCAGTCCTGGGAGATCGCAAATGCAGTGCTTGAGAGGACCAAGGAGGAAAAAATGGTTGCTAAAATCATGTTAGCCCAAGGATATAAGGTTGGTTCTGGCCTGGGAAAATCTGGACAGGGAATCCTGGCGCCCATCCAGCTGAAGGAGAGCAAAGATTGTTGCGGACTGGGATACACTCCAAGTGAAGATGAACGGAAGAAGATAGCAGAGGAACGAAAGAGCAAATGGTTGGCCAAGTCCAAAGGCCAAGATCCATGGCCCCAGAGGATCCCAATTTGTGACATTAGCCAGAGCTTCGTGAGTGTTGGTCTGCTGGATCCCAACCAAGTTGCTGTCATCAAGGATGGCTCTGAAGATGAAGAGGGTAGTGCAAGTCTGGTTCGCCGCTGCTGTGACGTTGAAGAGTTGAAGAACTGGGAAGCTGCCGACTTTCCTGTGACCTTTGGTTCAATGTAATCATCTGTAATACAATCCTGTGGCTCTGCCCAAGGCCATAGGACCAGTTGCTAGGGGCACACATGTTTTTATTTTCTGAATCATCATCATGAGACTAATGAAGCAAGAGGAAAGGGTAATCCAGACTCACGGGGAATCTACCGAAGTGATTAACTTGGGTACAGCTGAGAACAAGAAAGAGGTCAAAGTGGGAACGGCCATGAATGACGAAGATCGCATGAAGTTGGTACAGCTGTTGCATGACTACGTTGATGTGTTTGCGTGGTCCTACCAAGATATGCCTGGGTTGGACACTGATATTGTGGTACACAAGCTGCCGGTCAAACCTGAATGCCCGCCCGTAAAGCAGAAATTGAGGAGGATGAAGCCTGAGATGTCCCTCAAAATCAGAGACGAAGTAAAGAAGCAATTTGATGCAGGATTCCTAGCAGTGGCCAAATACCCACAGTGGGTTGCCAATATTGTCCCAGTTCCCAAGAAGGACGGGAAGGTTAGAATGTGTGTTGACTACCGAGATCTGAATCGTGCTAGTCCCAAAGACGACTTCCCACTGCCACATATTGATGTCTTGGTGGATAGCACTGCACAACACTCGTTATTCTCCTTCATGGATGGATATTCGGGATATAACCAGATCAAGATGGACCCCGAAGACATGGAAAAGACAACTTTCATCACTCTCTGGGGTACTTTCTGTTATAAAGTCATGCCATTCGGGTTGAAGAATGCTGGCGCAACCTACCAGAGGGCCATGGTCACCTTGTTCCACGATATGATGCATAAGGAGATTGAGGTCTATGTTGATGACATGATCGCAAAATCCAAAACTGACAAAGAGCACATTGTCAACTTGCAAAAACTCTTCGATCGGTTGAGGAAGTACAAGCTCAAGTTGAACCCTGCCAAGTGCACATTCGGGGTGAGATCAGGGAAGTTGCTAGGCTTCATTGTTAGTCAGAAGGGGATTGAGGTGGATCCAGACAAAGTGAAAGCCATCCTTGAAATGCCGGTGCCCAAAACAGAAAAAGAAGTCTGTGGCTTTCTGGGAAGGTTGAATTACATCTCCCGATTCATCTTCCAGCTGACGGCCACCTGTGAGCCAATCTTCAAGCTGCTCTGCAAGAAACAAGAACATCAAGCGGATAGTGCAGAAGATGGTGGTAACATACAAGGACTGGCATGAGATGCTTCCCTTTGCTCTGCATGGCTACCGTACTTCAGTGCGTACATCAACTGGGGCAACCCCTTTTTCCTTGGTATATGGGTCAGAAGCAGTCCTGCCCATTGAAGTTGAAATACCCTCCCTGCGGGTACTGATGGAAACAAAACTAGAAGAAGCTGAGTGGGTACAGGCCCGGTTGGATCAGCTAAACCTGATTGAGGAGAAAAGGATTGCAGGCTTATGCCACGGTCAGTTATACCAGCAGAGGATGAGAACAGCTTTTGATAAGAAAGTCAGACCTCGTGAATTCAAGAAAGGCGATCTGGTGCTGAAGAAGATCCTGCCTATTCAGACTGATCCCCGAGAAAAGTGGACACCCAGCTATGATGGTCCCTATGTTGTCAAGAAAGCCTTTTCTGGAGGGGCGCTGTTGTCATACCCTTATTTTGTCCGCCTAGGTTTAAAACCCTAATTTTCCGCAAAAAATAAATAAATTGAGAAGTGTGGTTTTATTTTGAAGAGTGAAGAGCATTGTGCATGCATTTTTGGGTTTTAAAAGTCATTCAAGGGCTTTTAAATTCATTGTTAGAGTGGAAATGCATTTGTTGTTAAAAAACAAGGTTTTTAGGGCAAAAGGGTATTTTGGTCATTGTCAAAAATAAGATAATTTCTCATCAAGAATCATTGTGCAATTTTAGAGAAATTTATTTGAGGCAAAACATTTTTGGTCATGTATGTATGTATGCGCATGCATGCATACATTGTGCACAAAATTCAAATTCAAAAAAGGCATCAAAAAGGAATATTCTACAAAAATTTCAAGATGAGGTTTTTATGATATTTTTGGTCATAGTGATCTCATAAAATGGCATATTCCTCAAGATACCTTGTATGTGGCCTAAATTGGGTGTATTTTTGTACAATTATCCTAAGAAGAATAATAAAAAATGAAGGGATAATGGAATGGTCATATAATAGTACAATAGTACAAGATGACAACTTGCAAAACTTGGTCACCAAGGACCCCTCCCAATGTTTATGCGCCACCCCCTCTCTATTCTCTCATTTTGTGTTTTCTCAATGTCCTCAATCCATGTGAGCCTCAATCCATGTGAGCCTCAATCCTAGCCTTTGATTCAAAATTAAAATCAAATCCTAGAGCACAACTAGTGCACAATGACCTAACTACCCTTAAACCTAATTGCTTTCTATATATACCCTATTAACCTCACCTCACAAAGGAGAAAGCTTTTGGCCTCACCATTCACTCATAAACCCTAGCACACAACTCCCTCCTCACCTTCTCTCCATTTTATGCGCCACCCCCTCTCCCTTCTCTCTAACTCACTTCTTCATTTCTCATCTACCCACACACATTCAATCCATCTTCCAAGCCTAAACACTAATTTTCAACCATCAATCCTTCATAAAATCACACAAAAGTTCAAGATCAAGGGTCATTTTTTGGAGATTGGAGACCAAGCTTGAAGATAAGTTGATTTGGTTGATTGTTTCTTCATCTATTGTGTTTATTTGGAGCTCATCTAAAGGTATGTGATTCCTAGACCCCTTCTCTTGTAAATCCTTGCATAAAGTCATCATTTCTTGCATATTTGTGAGATTTCCACTTCCAAAAATGTAGATCCTTTCTTTTAACTTCATTTTTATGCTTGTACATATGTTAATCTCATGAATCTTTGTTTTGATGCTTTGATTTTGGGGTTATATGCATGATTTTGTTGTTTTAAGTGAAATAAAATGTTATTTGCTTTGATCATAATTTCGCATGCTTCAAATAAATATGTGTTTTATGATTTTTTGGTTATCATGGTTGAATCTTGTGAATAAATGCATCTATGTTTTGGTTATGTCACTCGCTTGCTTGATTTGGTTGGCTTGTTAAAATAAATTGATGATTGGCCATTAAACTTGCAAATATTCAAACCTATGTTGTTAATTGTGAAATTTGTGACTTGAGAAAAATGAATTTGGGTTTTGGTTCATTTATGATCCACAAATGATCTTGGGTTATGCTAAGTTGGCAAGAGATAGGTTACTTCAACCTTGATGCCTATGCTTGTAAGCATTTAAAAATTCAATTCTCATTTGATGTGCTTGTGAAATGTGAGCAAAAAAGGGGTCTATAAACAATTGAATTTGCGCACATGATTGGTCTCCAATGACCTTGATGCATCCTCAAGTTTAATCATGCTTTCTTTGCTCTTTGAGTTTATTGTAAATTGTTGTTTGAAGCTTGTGAAGTTTCGGCAAAGGATAGGTTCACTTAACCTTGATGCACATGCATTTTGCATATTCATGCATTCTTACCTATTCTTGCATCCTTGCCTACTCATGCATTCTTGAATTGAAGCTTGGTACTCCATGCTTGATATACTTGTTTATGTGCTTGTGGTGCATTAAAATGTTGAATTGGTGTTCACAATTTGCTTGTTTTGATTTCCACCAATTGTTACTCGTTAGTAACTCTCCAAAACTTCAAAACCATGTTGCATACAAAGAACAACTTGTTACTCGTTAGTAACGTTCCAACTTCAAAACATTTTTTTGCATTTACATAATCATTGATAAACAACTTCACTTCTTCTCAAAACAATTTCAAACTATTTTTCACAAATCAAACTTTGTTGAGGATAATGCGAAGCCTTTGCTTGCACGATTGTCAACAATGGGGTGCTAGTGGTGATCACTTGGAGTCTTTGCTCAATTGATTATCATGAACACTCATTTTTCAAAAGAACTCTCATTTCACAAATTAAAAACTTTGTTGAGGATAATGCGAAGCCTTTGCTTGCACGATCGTCAATAATGGGATGCTAGTGGTGATCACTCGAAACCTTTGTTGTTTGATCACTGTGAACATTCAATTTTCACAATTAAACAACTAAAAAATAAAAACCTTTTCTCGACAACCGAGAACTACGTAAGCTTTGAATTCTCCATCGCACTGGGAGATACGTAGGAGCGGGTCACATTCCCGTCAAGCACGACAAATGAAAACCATTTTCTTTTCAAAAAAAAAACAAACCCTTTTCCAAAACAAGGCAATTTCTAAAAACAAAACAATTTTCGAAAACAAGAACTACGTTGCTTTGATTCCCTCCCCAGGATACGTAGGCACGGTGCCCTCCCGTCAAGCGCAAAAGATTAAATTTTCCTTAAGTTTTTCCATAAAGTAAGGAGAGATAAAGAGAGATAAAAACAAAGCATTTCTTAAATCAACCTTTTAAATCACACGTCAAATCGAGGTTCCCTTTCAGTAGAAAGGATGTGTGGGGTGCTCGTACCGTCCCCATGTATAACCGACCCCCGAACTCAAATCTCGTGGTTCCAAGGACCATTGTCTTTCAAGAAAGGTTTTTTTCAATGTTTTACCTCTAAAAAAATATTGGTGGCGACTCCAATTCATGTTGTGCGAAGAGAAATCCCTCCAAAGGATTTTTCGGGGTGCAACAGCTGGCGACTCTGCTGGGGACCTTTCTTTAGTGGGTCGAGCCAATCGATTCGACATGTGATTTATTTCGTTGATTTGAATGCTTTGTTATATCTCTCCTCCTTTCCCTTTCTTCTTTCTTTCCTTTGCCTTTAAAAACATGCTTGCATTATTCTTAGAATTGTCGTGTGCATTCTTGTGATGTTGTGCTTGCGTGCATTGTGTGTTAGCCTTCTTCCTCTTCTATATTTGCTTCTTGAGTAAAATAAGAGTAGTTTCTTCTTCTTCTCCTTACTTTCGTCGTTTATATGCTTTTCTCATACATTTCCCCAATCCTAGCATGTTCCCCTCTTCTTTGCTCCCTTTCTTGAGGTAAGCTCATGCATTTCCCCTAATCCTATTATGTCCCCTCCTCTAGGCTCCCTTTCTTAAGGTAAGCAATGCTTGCGATTGTTGTTGGAACCCTAGGTTAGTATACTTATGTTGAAATGATATTGAACCCTAGGGTAGACGACATGCTGTTGCTTGATATTGTCTGGACTGTTTTGGTTTCCCTTTGCAGGTGGGGTTTGGGTAGATTTTTAGGTGTTGTGCCCTCATCACACACTGCACACCTTATATTTGTGAGCATTGAGTGGGGCCTAAAACCCAAGGTCTGCAAAGAACCCTAGGAGAGTGGAAATGAGTAGTGACTGCCATTCGTAGACCGTTGTCTGTCTGGCTCTCATGAAAGTTTCGCCCAAGAGTGCGCTTTCTTTATGATTCCTCACATTCGGTAGCTCTCTACGATTGTGGGTGTATTCATGAGAGAGACTTTAGCTCTTGGTTGCCATTGTGAGGCAGTGACCAGAACCCACATGGGAGGATTACCCTTGTCGTTGACTTTAGAGCCTACGATCTTTACCCATTTGTAGGACACGGGGGCACGCAAATTGTGTGTTGCATTAGCTTAGGCATCCTCTTTCGAAACTCTTTTACCAAAAATGTAGAAAGTAATTTCCTTTTTCCCTCATAAACACCTATATGAGGTGGCATATAGCGGGTATTTTCAAAAATGTTTTGAACCGCCACCAATAAACATCATTTTCTTCTCTCTTTTCTATGTAAATAAAAGGTCATAATCATCACATCTGCGTCATTTTGCATCATCATCATTGCATTCGCATCTAACAAAAATTTTGAAAAAAAACCTCCATTCTTTGCATCCTCCATGCATTAAAGTTGTTTGCCGGAGATCGCAACGTAACACAAAGTCTTGTCATAGGTGTGTAAGAAACGGAATGGAATCAAAAGGCAAAACCGTTTTCAATTCAAAAAGCGCCTTTTTCTAAAAACCTTTTCCCCAAATAAAGCACCTTTTTCTAAATTTTTTTTTCAATAAATCACTTACATCTTCAAATCATTTTTAAAATCATTTTCTAAATCATTTTCCAAAAAAAAAATGAAATGAAATAAGAGAAACTCCTTATGCAATCGTTCCATGGGTAGAAGTGCATCTTTGAATGATGAAGGGTAATATCTCAAATTTGTTTGTGTACTACAAATTTGAGATGATACTCTACGATATCAGGGCACTTTGACCCAATCAGGCGCAGTTTGTTTTCAAATAAAGTGAATAAGTGGAGTCAACCAAATGTCGAAGCATTTCAGTATATTACGTGAAGTATTGAGTCAGGATCCACTCAATGTTTCATGCAAGTTACTCAGAGTAACGACAATTGGTTGCCTCACGTCATCATTTTCGCGAAAAGGGGCATTGGTATTTCAGATCTTGCCGTGCCTCTAAAGAATAAAAATCATTTTGAAAAAATATCATTCTTGCATCTTGCATCATCCAAAAATGCATTGGAGTTTCGTATTTCATCTTGCATCAAAAACAAACAAAAAATCTCCTTTAGAATAATTACACTTTTCAAGTGATCATTTTTCATGCATTTGCTTATTATGATTTGTTCATTCATACATTGCATAAACAAAATAAAAAAGTTGTGATGAGGGACGAGACGCTTTTGCAAAATAATCTGTTGAAAAAGTTTACCCTTACTTATTTGCAAACTCAAGATGTTCCAAGGCACTCAGTTTTTCAAATCAACAGTTCATTTGCATTTTCTTCAAAAAAGGCATTGCATCTCATCCGTTCCATGATAAAAGACTGAAACAGTTCATCAAAAAAACTTTCCATCATGTTTTAACCAATGTTAACTCTCTACGAAGCATTCTTCTAGTGGGCGTGCATGCCATGTGCAGTTTCTCTTGTTTGAGTCTGTCAGTTTCCTTCCCTTATCATCATTCTCCATCCAAGTTTGATCCCGCCCCATCCCCGTGTCATACGCCGACCTATGCAGCTATCTAATCAGTCATGGATGGATCACTCCTCGCAAGATGAGATCAGTTCAACCTCCATTCCCAAGCGGGTACAATCCAGAAGCCACTTGCGAGCTCCATGCTGGGGCAATTGGGCATTCTGCTGAAAATTGCTATCTTTTGAAAAGTTTGGTTCAGGGCTTCATTGATTCCAAGCAGTTAACTTTTGAGAAGGGGGGAAGGATCAAGTTCTCAGGGTCTGTGGACTATTAAGCAAGGATAGCAGTTGTTGAAGAGGGTTAAAGTGGTGAAAGCGGCATCATCAAAACATTTGTGTCTTTGTCATGCATTTCATAGCATTTATGAGTGATTGTTGATTTTCATGTAGTTTTTCAGTTCAAAACAATTTTCTGTAATGCAATCCTTTGGCTCTGCCCAAGGCCTTAGGATATTTCAATAAGGGCACACATGTTTCCTTTTAGTATCATCATCAATAAAATGTTATTTTGAATTCCTCAATAAAATTTCTTTCTTTCATTTTGTCATGTGTCTGTTATTTGCTTTTCAATTCCTCCCAACGCGGATCAAAAATAATAATAAATGAAAATAATCTTTGAAAACAACGACGCCAATGGTTCATATTGTGACTCTGATTACCCGATTAACCAAACTGAGAGAGAGGCTGAAGACAACTGGGATGTTTCTTCGGAGTTAATAAGTGAAGAATTGGCTAAGGCTGTAGAAATTCATGATGCCACAACTAGGTTGGGCAATGAAGTCAAAGCACAAGTTCAAGCAAAGTGGAGCAATGCTGAGGAAACCAAACAAATGTTACAAGCGAACCTCTTTCGCGACCAAACCCTTTCCCTTCCTCAGATCAACCAACTTTCCCATTTCCCATTACAAGTACCCCATCACAAAAAAAATTTCATAACCAAATGCCTGCCATCGCCACCTTCCTCACTACCAGTGGCCCTTCTACAAAATCAACCCATCTCATTTACTCCTCCCTCTGAACCTCCTGTCACCCCAGTTAATACCAGAACCCAATCAAGCATCCTCCAACCGCTGCAGGGGTTTCATTGCCATTATCTCTCCAATCACCCTAGACAAGGATCACTTCAAATATCCAAAAATAGTGTATCACTTTTATCAGCTCACTCAACTCAAAAGCAAAAAAGGAAAAAATCAGAAAAAATGAAACAAAAAAGAACAGATTCAAAAAATGAAAATCCCAAAAATGAAAAAACAAGGGAAAAAGAGACGAAAGAAATATAAGTTGTGAGCTGATACATTTGGCCATAAAGCGTAAGAGATCCTTGTCTCAATGAACCTTCCTACACCTTGTTGTGTATGACCACCCTTTCTTCCATAAACCTTCAAACACTTCATCATTCCTATACATCTCTCCTTTCATAAAACCGCAAACACTACCTCGACCTCGTCATCCCGCCCTCCACAAACCCTCAGTCATTCCTCAGACTCCACCATCAGATTTGCAATCAAGCTGTTGTGCAAGAATAAGAGAACAAAGTGGTCCGTCCTCATGAGGAATCAAGTGACATGATCAATTTGAGCAAAGGAGAGGATTGACGCCATGATAAAGAGCAATGAATCAACAAGTTTGTGTAAATCACCCTTCTGACATAAGACACTTGCCATTATAACAAAGTCTGTAATTACCAAAGTTCGGTCTGTTGCACAGCTTTCCAAGCTAAGGTAGTCACAAATGACAGTATGAAGACTCCAAGTCAAGCATCATGATCCCTCCCTACGCCACCCTAAAAATGGGGCAGTTAGAGACAATCAACAAAGGATATCAAGGACGATGATGACCTTCATGGAAATCAGGCTTCGTTTTACACTCTAACAGGGGAAAACCCCATATGATGGAAGTAATACTTTCATTGAGCCTTATCAAACCAAAGTACATTTGTCTTATGTCAGAAGAAGATTAAGAGAAAGCTCAAACCGAAGAAAGCTCATCTTCAACAATTTCAAAGAAGACTCAATGCTCAAAAAGATCATGAACCTCCAAAGGGATTCCCATGGAGATGAACCCAGTATCATGAAGACGAAGAACTTATTCTCCGGAGGGGCCTTTAATTCTCGCAAAATGGGATGCAAGAAAAGAAAACCCCAGTTTCCAGTAAATTCAGATACAGTCAGAAAGGAGTATGCCTAAAGAAATAAATGAAAAAAGAGAAAGATGAGCCAAGTAAGAATCAGCTCACTAGGTTGAAAACACGCAAAGGGCGACCTAGGCAAAACCAGAGCGACCCGGTGGATTGAAAACCTGCAAAGGGCGATCCAGGCAAAAATTAGGGTCAGAAAACTTGGACTTGAAATGAAAAAGGCAATCAGCACTCCCAAAAGTTTGGATAAAGGGGTGATCAAGGTCATGAGTATGGACGATTGGCATCGTTACTTCAAAAGAAAAAACACAAGATCTGCTTCCCCTTTTTCTTGTATTTTTCCAGTTTAAAAATTTTTCAATGTACTTTCAATTGGCGTGACCTTCTGCACGTCCAGTTTCCATAACAATAAGAATTCAACTTTTTCTTCCATGTGTTTGCTTTTCGTGTCTTTTATCTTCACTTATTCTGTCTCTTTGTTTTAAAATAAATGTTTTTATGATTGATGATACTGAATTGTGAAACCTGTGCATGAGTCAAAAAGCATTACAATTATTGCGAAATTTCTGAAAATCACAGAAAAGAGGGGATCCCTCAAATAAATGAATTGGCAAAAAAACAAACGCGGGCAATCACTTCAAATGGCAAGCAAACTTATGCGCGGCTCTGGCATTGCTATTACCCTAGATGGTCCTCATGTCTCAGGCCCAAAGGAAAAGATTTGCACCAAAGATTAAAACAAGGTTTAGTGATCACCAAGTGAGGCTTCTTTCATGCCAAAAGTCAAGACATTCATAGAGAACCAAAGATTTGCACTGAGAACACCACTCAGATCCAAAAGTTGGGGCATTCTCTTCACCACCCACCCACCCTGGTCTTGGGAAAGTTTGTTCATTGTCCATCCCATTCATATACCACCCTCAGTTCATAACCAGTACCATAACTTCATCCCCTTTCACAAACCCACTCAAAGAACCCATTTGAAATTGTCATTCTAAAGTGGGGCATTTCTATAACTGTTCACTCCCGCTCAAATGAGCAGAGTTCTCCCTAAAGTCATTCACATCCATAAATTCCTGTCCGGGCAGTCTCTCAACTCACTGTCCTAAACCAATCCCAAGTTAACTGACTCACTCGTCCACATCTGCACTCTTATGCATACTTACTAGTCAATGCTTCAGAGAGAGAGAATACAAATTGATCATGTGGTGTTTAAAGTTCAGTCATCATGGAAATGGAAAGGAAAATAAGTGAGCTTGTTAATAAAAACCTTGAGAACACCAGAGTTTGAATCAAATCTAGTTTTTCCAAAGAATGGTCCATAGCCATCTCAATTCCTTGCATTTAAAGTCTCGCGTCTCATCATCATAAAAATGTTTACAAAAATGTTTAAATACTCCAATCATTCATCCTCCTCATGCATGTAGGCATTTCATGTTATTCAAAGCATTACATTCGCATCATCCACATTCATCACAATAAAAGCAAAAGAACACAGACATTCCATAGCATTTATCATCATCACATCAAACATCAAATCAGTTTTCAAAACAAAAAGAGGCATTCTTAATAAATAGTCATAGTCGTCACGATAGGACGCTTGAATTGATCACTCAAGAATCCTAAAGTCCCTATGCTAAAAGAAAATTAAAAACATATCATTGCATCCATGTGCATCCCAGCATCAAAAGCCTGCATTCCATGCATCATTCAAAGCTTCCCAATTTTCAAAAAGAAACTCAGTTGCTTTGGACTCGTTAGTCCCCAAAATTTTCAAAAAAAGTCAGTTACTTTGGACCAATGGGTCCCCGAAATCTCATTTTCAGAAAATCATCATGACACCGAGTTAGTGAACTCCATCAGCACAGAGTTAGTAAACTCCCACAGAGTTAGTGAACTCCTTCCACAGATCACAACGTCGCATACGAGCGCGCGGCAGATCCTACAGACTTCGTTAAGTCCATCGGATTAATTGTGTCAACCTAAGGCATAGCGTAGATCCATTGATCATATCAGTTCCGGACCTGATATTGATCGGCCGCTCGAAAAGGCCACCCCCAGAGCTCGGACTTGACGAGAGTCCGTGAAACGGTTTTAGGCAACCTCCGAATTCCCAATTTACGGCACTTCCCATTTACTGCTTTCATTTACTGCTTTACGCAATTTACTGCTTTCTCGTCGACGCGACAAGTGTTGACTCTCTCTCTCTCAAAAGAAGAGAGATCAAAGAAAGGAAACAAAAAAAAAGAGAAAAAAGAAAAGGAAAATTTGGGTTTCTCTAAGTAGACAAAATTAGTATTATTTCTGAATTCTTTATTTCTATTTTGCCTCGGAATATGTTTCGGCCAATTCATATTCCTTGGTAAAATCCAAATAAAGGGGGGCAGCTGTCATACCCTAATTTTGTCCGCCTAGGTTTAAAACCCTAATTTTACGCAAAAAATAAATAAATTGAGAAGTGTGGTTTTATTTTGAAGAGTGAAGAGCATTGTGCATGCATTTTTGGGTTTTAAAAGTCATTCTAGGGCTTTTAAATTCATTGTTAGAGTGGAAATGCATTTGTTGTTAAAAAACAAGGTTTTTAGGGCAAAAGGGTATTTTGGTCATTGTCAAAAATAAGATAATTTCTCATCAAGAATCATTGTGCAATTTTAGAGAAATTTATTTGAGGCAAAACATTTTTGGTCATGTATGTATGTATGCGCATGCATGCATACATTGTGCACAAAATTCAAATTCAAAAAAGGCATCAAAAAGGAATATTCTACAAAAATTTCAAGATGAGGTTTTTATGATATTTTTGGTCATAGTGATCTCATAAAATGGCATATTCCTCAAGATACCTTGTATGTGGCCTAAATTGGGTGTATTTTTGTACAATTATCCTAAGAAGAATAATAAAAAATGAAGGGATAATGGAATGGTCATATAATAGTACAATAGTACAAGATGACAACTTGCAAAACTTGGTCACCAAGGACCCCTCCCAATGTTTATGCGCCACCCCCTCTCTATTCTCTCATTTTGTGTTTTCTCAATGTCCTCAATCCATGTGAGCCTCAATCCATGTGAGCCTCAATCCTAGCCTTTGATTCAAAATTAAAATCAAATCCTAGAGCACAACTAGTGCACAATGACCTAACTACCCTTAAACCTAATTGCTTTCTATATATACCCTATTAACCTCACCTCACAAAGGAGAAAGCTTTTGGCCTCACCATTCACTCATAAACCCTAGCACACAACTCCCTCCTCACCTTCTCTCCATTTTATGCGCCACCCCCTCTCCCTTCTCTCTAACTCACTTCTTCATTTCTCATCTACCCACACACATTCAATCCATCTTCCAAGCCTAAACACTAATTTTCAACCATCAATCCTTCATAAAATCACACAAAAGTTCAAGATCAAGGGTCATTTTTTGGAGATTGGAGACCAAGCTTGAAGATAAGTTGATTTGGTTGATTGTTTCTTCATCTATTGTGTTTATTTGGAGCTCATCTTAAGGTATGTGATTCCTAGACCCCTTCTCTTGTAAATCCTTGCATAAAGTCATCATTTCTTGCATATTTGTGAGATTTCCACTTCCAAAAATGTAGATCCTTTCTTTTAACTTCATTTTTATGCTTGTACATATGTTAATCTCATGAATCTTTGTTTTGATGCTTTGATTTTGGGGTTATATGCATGATTTTGTTGTTTTAAGTGAAATAAAATGTTATTTGCTTTGATCATAATTTCGCATGCTTCAAATAAATATGTGTTTTATGATTTTTTGGTTATCATGGTTGAATCTTGTGAATAAATGCATCTATGTTTTGGTTATGTCACTCGCTTGCTTGATTTGGTTGGCTTGTTAAAATAAATTGATGATTGGCCATTAAACTTGCAAATATTCAAACCTATGTTGTTAATTGTGAAATTTGTGACTTGAGAAAAATGAATTTGGGTTTTGGTTCATTTATGATCCACAAATGATCTTGGGTTATGCTAAGTTGGCAAGAGATAGGTTACTTCAACCTTGATGCCTATGCTTGTAAGCATTTAAAAATTCAATTCTCATTTGATGTGCTTGTGAAATGTGAGCAAAAAAGGGGTCTATAAACAATTGAATTTGCGCACATGATTGGTCTCCAATGACCTTGATGCATCCTCAAGTTTAATCATGCTTTCTTTGCTCTTTGAGTTTATTGTAAATTGTTGTTTGAAGCTTGTGATGTTTCGGCAAAGGATAGGTTCACTTAACCTTGATGCACATGCATTTTGCATATTCATGCATTCTTACCTATTCTTGCATCCTTGCCTACTCATGCATTCTTGAATTGAAGCTTGGTACTCCATGCTTGATATACTTGTTTATGTGCTTGTGGTGCATTAAAATGTTGAATTGGTGTTCACAATTTGCTTGTTTTGATTTCCACCAATTGTTACTCGTTAGTAACTCTCCAAAACTTCAAAACCATGTTGCATACAAAGAACAACTTGTTACTCGTTAGTAACGTTCCAACTTCAAAACATTTTTTTGCATTTACATAATCATTGATAAACAACTTCACTTCTTCTCAAAACAATTTCAAACTATTTTTCACAAATCAAACTTTGTTGAGGATAATGCGAAGCCTTTGCTTGCACGATTGTCAACAATGGGGTGCTAGTGGTGATCACTTGGAGTCTTTGCTCAATTTATTATCATGAACACTCATTTTTCAAAAGAACTCTCATTTCACAAATCAAACTTTGTTGAGGATAATGCGAAGCCTTTGCTTGCACGATTGTCAACAATGGGGTGCTAGTGGTGATCACTTGGAGTCTTTGCTCAATTGATTATCATGAACACTCATTTTTCAAAAGAACTCTCATTTCACAAATTAAAAACTTTGTTGAGGATAATGCGAAGCCTTTGCTTGCACGATCGTCAATAATGGGATGCTAGTGGTGATCACTCGAAACCTTTGTTGTTTGATCACTGTGAACATTCAATTTTCACAATTAAACAACTAAAAAATAAAAACCTTTTCTCGCAACCGAGAACTACGTAAGCTTTGAATTCTCCATCGCACTGGGAGATACGTAGGAGCGGGTCACATTCCCGTCAAGCACGACAAAT
Organism: Astragalus glycyphyllos; assembly: GCA_963573325.1. Classification (NCBI taxonomy): domain Eukaryota; kingdom Viridiplantae; phylum Streptophyta; class Magnoliopsida; order Fabales; family Fabaceae; genus Astragalus; species Astragalus glycyphyllos. Next base: position 58,672,754 of record OY754312.1, on the reverse strand, counting down.
GAAAACCATTTTCTTTTCAAAAAAAAACAAACCCTTTTCCAAAACAAGGCAATTTCTAAAAACAAAACAATTTTCGAAAACAAGAACTACGTTGCTTTGATTCCCTCCCCAGGATACGTAGGCACGGTGCCCTCCCGTCAAGCGCAAAAGATTAAATTTTCCTTAAGTTTTTCCATAAAGTAAGGAGAGATAAAGAGAGATAAAAACAAAGCATTTCTTAAATCAACCTTTTAAATCACACGTCAAATCGAGGTTCCCTTTCAGTAGAAAGGATGTGTGGGGTGCTCGTACCTTCCCCATGTATAACCGACCCCCGAACTCAAATCTCGTGGTTCCAAGGACCATTGTCTTTCAAGAAAGGTTTTTTTCAATGTTTTACCTCTAAAAAAATATTGGTGGCGACTCCAATTCATGTTGTGCGAAGAGAAATCCCTCCAAAGGATTTTTCGGGGTGCAACAGCTGTTACTCACAGACATGGATGGCGAGGATCTCCGGAATCCGGTCAATTCTGATCAAGTGAAGAAGTATTATGCCTGAAAGAAATAGACGAAAAAGAGAAAGATAAGCCAAGTAAGAATCAGCTCGCTAGGTTGAAAACCCGAAAGGGCGGCCTAGGCAAAATCAGAGCGACCCGGTGGATTGAAAACCCGAAAGGGCGATCCAGGAAAAAATTAGGGTCAGAAAACTTGGGCGTGGAAAGTTAAACAAAGGCATACAACCTTCCCCGAGGCTTGAATGAGGGAATGATCAAGGTCAAGGACACAGATGTTGGCACTGCTCCACAGAGACGGACAGTCAGAAATTAGCTTTTCTCTTTTTTCGTGTCTTTTTGTAGTTTAAACTTTCAAATGTATTGAACAGTCGTCGTAACATTCTGTACGATTGGCTTCTACATCAATAAAGCTCAACTTTTTCCTACCGGTTTGTTATTTTCCGCTTCTCTGCTCAAGATAAACGTTTTATGATGATGGTAATACTGAGTTGCAAAACATGTGCATACATCATAGAGCATTACAAATCATTGCGAAATCCTTAAAAGTCATGGGAAATAAGCAATCTCCCAAAGAAAGTTAATCTTGCAAGGAAAGTTGCACTCATGAGTCATTCCAGAAGGCAAACCATAAAGCAAACTTGCACTCGACTCATGGGTCCCGTAAATCAGTTCCTCAGTCTCGTGCCAGGAGTGTCGGGGGTCGGTTGAACCAGCAAAAGAATAAGCCTTTTATTAAAAAAAAGAAGAGCACAAAAAAGCAAATGATCAGAAAACAGAAAGCTGATCAAAAGAAGAATTAAAAGATGAAAGAAAAAGAAAAAAAAACAATCAAAGCTGAAAGAAAAGCATTCCCCAGCATTCATCATTCACCCAAAATCATCGCATCGCATGCATTTGCATAACAGGCCTTTGCATAACATGCATTCATTCCATGCACCATGCATTGCATCTGCTAACATGTACAGGTACCGCCAACCTGAGAAACCTGAAGGAAAGTCCTGCGACCAGAGCAGGCACCCCTGGATCGGTGTGAAAGCATTGACCCTGAAGAAGATGAATTGGATTTCCGAATCCCCCTTTTGACCCACGTGTCCCCCAGAAAGACTGACTTCAACTTGTATTCGAGCTGCAGGTAAGTCCCTCTGATCTCAATAGGTCCAGTCGAAAAGGATAGCCGTGTTGGTCTAAAACATGGCGCAGTCCTAGGGAAATATCGAGATCTAGACTTGATATAGTACCCTTCCCCTGGTCGCTCGAAAGACCACCTCTTTTGAGCCCGCGCGCTCCCGGGCCCAAGTGCAAACTCGGATCGTTCGCGATTCGTTAAAAGGCTTTAGGCAGCCTCCTTCGCCGGCTCAATGTGAGTCAGTACCCCTTTTATTGCTTTCTTTATTTTCTGCTTTCTGTCAGCTTATTGAGGGTTGACGCTCATAGGAAAAACAAAAAATATCATGTCATCGCATTTGCATCAGAAAAAATAAAAAAAATAGAAATGGAAAAAGGAAAATTCGGGTTTCTTTAGGTAGACAAAATTGGTATAATTTCTGAATTCTTTATCTTTATTTTGCCTCGAAATATGTTTCGGCCAATTCCTATTCCTTGTTAAAATCCAGATAAAGAGGGGCAGCTGTCATACCCTAATTTTGTCCAGCTTGGAACAAAACCTTAATTTTCCACAAAAAGCAATAAATTATGAAGTAAAGCATCATTCTGAAGGATGTGAAGAACTATGAGCATGCATTTTTGGGTTCTAAAAGTCATTTCAGCGCTTTTAAAATCATTTTTAGGATTGGAATGCCTTTTGGAGCAAAATTAGGGTTTTTTGGGCAAAAGGGGTATTTTGGTCATTTCCAAAATTAAGCAATTTCTCACCAAAAATCATTGTTCAATCTCAGAGGAATTTATTTGGATCTAGATGATTTGGATTATGAATTTTTGTGCGCATGCATGCATGATTTTTGGCATAAAATTCAAATTTTAAGCAAAAGGGCAAAATGGGAATTTCCATCAAGGTGAGGTCTCAAATCAATTTTGGGAAGGGTGATATCATGGAATTTTGGGCCCAATCATTGATTCCTAGGATATGGCCCAAAGTGGCATGATTTTTATGGAATTATCTAGAAAAGAATAATCAAAAATGGTGAAAATAAGGAAGTGTCCCCAATAAGACAAAATGTACTATTTTTCTTGACAAACTTGCAAAACTTGGGCACCAATGCCTCATTTGCTCCGAATTTTCCAGCTCATTTTCACCTCATTTTGTGTTTCCTCATGCCCTTGATCCATGTGAGTTGTATTCCTAGCCATTGATTAAAATTCTAGATCAAATCCTAGGCTACAACTCTGTGTAGAATGACCTAGGTGCCCTCAACAATTTTTGTGCAACAAAAACTCATAATTTTTGTGTATGACCAGCTATTCCTCACTCATTTGTGTTTTCTCCTTGTCCCTAATCCATGTGCATTGCAATCTTGGCCTTTGATTCAAATTCTAGCTCAAATCTCAATGGTTTGCAAAAGCACAATGTCCTATATACCCTTAATTTTGCACCTCATATAAAACCCAAAATAAGAGACCATGAGGAGGACACTCATTTTTTTTACCCTAGCACCCAAATCTCTCCTCTCTTTCTCTCATTCCTTCGAAGCAACCGGCCACCATACCCATATTCTTTTCTTCAAAATTCTTCCAAAAAAATCAACCATCAAACCTTGTTTATTCTTCATCCTTTCAATAAATCTACTTCTAAACTTGCATAATCATCAAAGTTTCATCAAAAACCATCAAGAATCAAGCGTTTGCGAAAGGTTCAAGAGGTTCTTGTGGTGTTCTTCAAGTGTTCTTGCTTCTATTCTCTTTCCTTCTTCATTTTCTAGCTAGATCTAGAGGTAAGCTCACTAACCCTTGCATTTTCTTTAATTTTCATCATGTAATCTCTCTTCTATTCCTCTTTCCTTCTTGAAAGAAGCTTTGAGGACTCATTTCAAACATTATTGGACAAGGACATTGGGAGCCTTGGGTGTTTGAGATGAGTCCTTGGCCTTGAAGGAAAGATTCTTGTGTTTTCTCATCATTCATTGCATTTCTACCTCATTTGCATGATTTTGGTGAAATAAAATCTTGTTTTCCTACCTATTTTGCTTCGGCCATAGCATGGATTTTAGGGTTCTTGTGTTCATTTTGTTCATTTCATGATTTTAAGTTGTATTTTGGCTTGATTTTGGTGTTGGGTGCCTCGGGTTGTTGCTTCAAAACCTAGGGTTTTTGTTGCCTTTTTACTTCTTTGATTTTGTGAAGAATAAAATACATGATATGCTTGATGCTTACCTTAGAACATGGCATGATGATCTAGGGTTTAGTCTTGTGAATTGTTTCATGTATTAATTGTGAATTTTAGCATGAAATTTGATGGTGATTTGTGCTTAGCATTGCTTCGGCCTTAGGCCACTTTTGTGCATATTTTGTGCTTGAAAACGTGTTGTTTTGATCTTGTGTGAATAAATGCAATTGTGCAATTGTGTTTTTACCTTTTTACTTTACCATCTCATTAAATAATTACCATTTACCTCATGCATTTTTACTCTACCATTTCATTAACTTCTCACTCAAACTTTTTACCACTTGTAAATTTGCATAAAAAAATCCCAAAACATTTCAATCATTTGCATTTTAAACTTTTACTACTTCTCATTTAAAACCCCAAAACATTTTTACCACTTCTTACTTTGCATTTCACTTATTTGCATCATCTATGCGACACCTTGCATGCTTGCACTCACATTCACTCATACTTGTATACCATGCATAATAAATGCTCATGCATTCTTGTATGCTCATGCATTCTCTTGTATACTTATTCATGCATTCTCTTGTATGCTCATGCATTCACATGCTTGCTTAATCATGTATCATCGCTCACATGTTCATTCATTAAACCTAGAATACTCTATGCCTATGATCAATTGTGTTCACTTGTTCTTGATGCCATTTGAATGACCCTATTTAATTGTGTGCCCTTCCTTCCACTAGTATGTATTCTTAATGAAGACGTAAGCCTACTTTTCCGGTTGTAGCATAGAGTCATTAAGGTATATGCACCCCTTTGAGATTGTTGCCCGTCCCGTAGCAATTCTCACACACACACAATTGTCTTGAAAGCTTTGTCTTGCATCCTTAATAATTGGATCTCTTGATTATATTGGCATGCTTAATCTTGGTTAATAATCAACATGTTTATGATTGCTTGATTGGTGAGTATGTTTGAATCTTGTTCACTCATGGTTGCATTTGGTTATGGACTTGGAATTGATTGAATAATGTTCTACTTGTTTTCCAAAACCCATTTTCTAAACTCATTTTCAAGCGCTCCTTGCTTTGCGAAAACATTTTCTTCCTCCATTAAATAAAACAAATTGTCATTGATGATCACTCGCGCTGTTGCCGTTTGGATCGTTAATGATGATTGTATTTTCAAAAAAAAGAGTTAGTAGTGAGGCCATTCTAACCGTTGTTGTTCGGTCTTCACAAACGCTCACCCAATTGCGAAAAACTCTTAAGCCGTTTTCAGACGCAAAAGCCGAGAACTACGTAGCTTTGATCCCTCAACCCAGTGAGGGTACGTAGGAGCGGGTCCGTCCCGTCAAGCACCCTTTTAAAAAAAATCTTTGTTTTGTTTCCACTTTTCAAAGATAACAAAAATATTCCTGTCTTCCATTTTCAATAAAACGATTTTTCAAATAAAAAAAAAAGAAAAGAAAAGAAGTAGAACAAATCGCTTTCAACTCAAACCTTTGTCAAACCACACATCGAGTTAATGGTTCCCTTTCAGTAGAAAGGACGTATGGGATGCTAATACCTTCCCCATGCGTAACCGACCCCCGAACCTACATCTCTGATTTCGAAAGACCACTCGCTTTTCCAAAAAAAGGGTTTTTCCGATGTTTTCCCAAATAAATATTGGTGGCGGCTCTACTATTTTTCACGTTGCAAAACGAGAAGTCCCAAACCGGATTTTTCGGGCGCAACATTTCCCCAACACACAATTCACTTAAATTGCACATTTATCGTCAAATTCAACCAAATAACAAGTCAACAAGAAATCATAGATAATGAAATTACTCAATTAATTAGACACTCAAAATAATTATTTTGGGATGTTACAATACACCCCAACTTGAAAAAAATTTGTCCTCAAAAATTGTTCAAGTCTTACTATGTGTCTATTGAGACATTACACCCTCAGAAAGATCTTTATATTGATGATGACCTAAGCACCATTCATGAATTCACACTGACTCTAATTGGGCTAGCTAAAATTGAAACAAAGTAATAAATAACAATCCAAACAAGCATTTTATTGTATCATAACCAAATACAGCACACTAGATCGTATATCCAATTTTTCAGCTCCTTGGAGTGATTGTTTAACGCAGCGACTCACTAAAAATCTAAGTATATGATTTGTTTCAAGACAGGCATGAGAATTGGATTTCAAAACTTCGTAACAATTTCAACCATTTGATACCAAATAATCAAGAACCATGTTTGTGTACGTGCGGCTGATAAGTTGTGTACTAAGTGTGCAATTATTATCGAGTTATACATGCATTTTATGCTCAATTTGAAGCGAAAAAAATAACACGTTGAGAAACACATTACGTATATTAGTACTTGAATTAAGTAGAGTATCGGAGTAGATAGGGTGTCAAAAAGGAGAAGTAGCGATAGATTTAAGGATTTCATTTTTTTTTAAAAGTGGTTGTATTCCTCTATTTTGGTCCAAAATCTTCTCCAATCTCAACTTAAATCCAAACAACTTACCTTATTTCTTACAATCAGATACCACATGTAAGTTAGCATACACCATATTACTACCATAAATCCAAATTAGCAAGAAATATATAATAATCCACTTTTATTCCTAACTAAATGAGACTTATCAAAACTTCATTTCCCGCAACAAGCATGTGGTCCATGTTACTATTTGATTTACCAAATTCTCCCTTACTAACTAAGTGATTAAAGAAAACACGGGGAATAAAATATTGAACCGATATGCATGCAAGTTTATTAAAATTTTCACATGTAACTATTAATGTGATCACAATCATATCTAAAGAACCAATGAACAAATTCAAAGTCACATTCATCTCCTCTCATCTTTCATCGCGAGTAACCCCAACTTAAGCTCGATCATATGGGATATTAAACGTTCCACACTATATGAAAATAATGAAAGAATTCAAGGAGTAAAATTTCAACCAAGCTACTCCTAGTTAGCAGTAGGTCTATGCAAAGTGTCATTTCAATTGATTTATCTATTCATCAATGATTTAGCTACCCCAACAAAATAACAGTCATTCATATTCACTGGAAGAATGGAATTAGAAGTAATCTTTCAAAAAGCAAGAATCATAAAACATTATTATCTCACATTTACATCATCAAACAGAGATGGCTAAGTGCAAGGTGTGTGCTCCCTCATGGCATTTATTCATAAAAAGAAAATTCATCTCTGAATCAAGGATTGAATCAATAGCATACATCGATTTCACATTTATAGCATATCTCAATGATCTCAATGATCATTCAACTGACCAAAAACAAAGATTGTTTCACTTCGAGTCTTCCAACATAAGGAACCTTCCTTAGCATAATGCCATATAATGAATAGTTACGCCTCAAAATATAATTTTGTAAAGAAACATGTTGGTGACACTTCATCTTGACCAATGCATGGTAATGATAGAAAAGCAATCATAAAAAAATATATAAATATGTATATAACTTAACTTAGAGCCACAATCATAAAATGTAGTCAAAATACAAGTTAGGTCACTTCTTTCAAAGACTTCAAAGGATGACCAACCCATATCAATTCGTTTTCCTCCATTTGATTCAATCACGTCCTTTCTTATATCACGCTATAGAGAAAGAGTCTTAGAAAAACCGGTTGTCAATCAAGGTGTTGAATTGAGCTAGAAATGTCCTCCAAAAGAAGCAAGAAACACAAATCATTTTTGATATATCGCATTTCTTACTTAATTGGAATACTTTCTAACTCACCCCAACTTGAAAATAACCATTCCAATTCACAAAGCTTCACCATTTAAAGAAGCGACATCATAGACCTACCGATTCTTTTGAAAAGAAATAACGCAACACTATAGGAGGTCTAATCGCCCTACATAAAATTTTCGTAAAAGTAATTATATCAAAAGGTTTGACAAGAAGCCGAGGTTAAGATATATCTCAACATTGATTAATATAGAAAATATACTGATGTACACACATAAAATATTTTGCAATTGGTGAGACTTCATTCATATATTTTTCATTAAGGCATTTCATGACAATTGAAAAATAAATTAGACTTTCGTTTAACATGCAAGTGATTGAACACCATTTAAACACATAATTAGGTTGAGTAATCAATAGTAAACACACTTGCAAGTAACATTTCGAAATCAAATACTACTGAGGTCACAAACATGTACACATTATATGTAGAAACAATATTAAGTTCCTACTCAAAGTCCTCTTGTCCTGAAATTAAGATTTCTTTGATTCATACAATAAGTTGATGATGACTTAATCAACGATCATAAGAGAACCACAATCCAAAACCAACCTATACGGAAAGGCTTCATTATTTACTCATCTTAACACACAATAATATCCGTACATACAACATATTATCAAAACAATCCTTTCTTGAATTAACATGTCTGCAGTACCGGATCAAATAAATAGCATATCGTCAATTATATCATTGACTAATCAAGTTGGAATGTTTATGTTTGAACTAAGTATGGAATTGGGATAGATTGTAGCATCAAGGAAACGAGAAAAGGGAAGAATTTGTTTAAGGAAACAGATGGCACACAGGTCGGGCTTCCCTTACCGATTCAAAAAAATGAATTTTCAGCTATTTTGTGCATTCCTTTGATCCTCAATCTTTCCAGATTCCATAAACAATACAAACGAAATAATTACTACTATCATAATCACTCAAATTCATATTATCAATAACGTTCATGAATTCAATCATCACCAAAAATACAATCAACCAAGGGGAAAGAATCCACAATAGGTTAGAAGTCCAATTCAACAAACAATCTGAATCAAACAGATAGGTAGTCACTAGTTCAGATTTTAAAATCACGCGTAAATGTATCATTTAATAATAGACAATAAGATAGGATAAGAACTCATAATAACCCATCATTATGTGGCAACTCCATCAACAATTCAAGTGTAAAGATTGGTTTGCACTCATTTGAAATTATAAGCAACAACACTTCAAGTCAATCTTTATCATTTAGCAGCAAAATTGATCTACGTTTCCCCAACACATATGCAATCAATTAAGGTTTCAAAATCAACATAAAAAAAGTCTTTAATAAACGAAATTCCTAGCCCGCAAGATCATTTATCAAACAAAACATATTACGGTAGTGTGAATTAGAAAAGCAACCATCATCACGAGTTTCCTACCACTTGGAAAGTCTATTTCAGGTCAAAGAGCAACATATCCATTGGAACAGTTAGCCAATGTTAACATAGAAGAATCTGAAATTTCTAAGGGTCTCCTACTTCACTAGGGAATTCCTCATGATCTTATACTACTATTGTAGGTGCGTACCCATCTACGATTCTATACTTCCGCTTTGCACTCTTATACGAGTAAGTACGGAAATCCTATGGTTCAAGCTTTTGAAAGTTTTCTGGGCTAAAGCAACAAGTTGTCATTAGTCTTAGTACTTTGCGTGTAATATTGAGTTGATCAAGCTCAATGCTTCACACAATATACTAAGAGATTCTGACAATTAACCATCGGAGTCCCTAACTAATTAAATCTACCTATTTAACTAAATACAACATCTAGGTCCGACTAGGTCGAACCGCTCTGATACCAAAATGTAACATCCTTAAATTTAGACGTCATAAATTTAGAACGTTAACCATTTGAATAAAATCAGAGATGTGAACCTGCTTAAGAATTTGGACATGAAACCCCCTATAGGATAAAATTTTCATAGTTAGTTCACTAAGTAGAAATTTATCAAAAACTCGACTCTTTTACATAACGGATATCAATCTATTTCAGTTATATAACTGTGAATGTCCAAAATGCCAAATAGCGTTCACAATACATAATAATACCTTGATTACATAATCAAGGGTCATAGAATCAAATTCCAAATTACATCAAGGGAAATAAAGCTAGCAAATATACTACATCGATCCAGAAGGATCTCTCAATAACCTATGCAACTACACCAGCAACTACTTGTTCTTCCGTCTGCTTTACTTTACCCTGTCCATCTGAAAACACCACAAATAAAACAGTGAGATTACAAATCTCAATGAGCGCCTCCGAGACCCCTTACGGTTCCTCTCATTAGTTCCTTTTAAGATTCATTATATTTCCATTCCGAATAATGTGGGAGCTCCCGTTAATCCGAGAAACTCCAATTCGGTTATATCAATAAATCATTTTATCATTTTCTTTGGCTTATAGCACAATCCGTGAAACGAAATCTCACGAGATCACGGAAACCCCAATCCAACATACCAATGAGGAATAATGCGAGGCCTTGGCTTCCGGGCTCATGACTTCCCTCACCCAAGTATGCTAAATAACTCGGAGTCGTCACCCCGTTAATACATTATTAATCAATGAACAATATTACATATGTTCAGGAAATCAATTTCAAGACCTTTGAAGGATTCTCACTCGATATTCGGTATTTCAACCCATCAGCAATTCATTTAACATAGAAAATGATATCAAAATTAAGCAAACAAATATTCATTCATACATTTCAATAGACAGTATTGGTGCAGTAAATTTTCAGCAAGTATGCATAAAATTCGGAAAATTATTTGACCGACCAAACAACAATGAAATTCAACAAATGACCCCTCTACAGAAAGCTAAGGATGTCTATTTTCTGAATATGACTTTTGTTTTGCAAAATAATGAACCAATTAGTACAGTTTTGAAAAATAGACAGAATGGTTCTAAGATTTGGACAGAATCTGTCCCCTGACTTCAAGCAATTCTAAAATGACCAAAACTTGACCAAATGACACGAAACATGAGCCTAACCAGAAACTAATTGAGTCTACTTACTAACGGGACAAGAATTGTTCAAAACGGAGTTCAATTGAGACCACAAAACCCAAAACACTGAACCTATACTCAGTTTAACTTCAGAAATTTGACCCAACTATGTATACTCATAACTCAAGTTACACAACTCCAAATGCAACCAAACCAGTTCCAATTTGGCAAGCATTAAGTGTAGTTTCTAAAAAGGTGAACCATATAATTTTTGGACCTCTATATTATTCCCAGTTTACTGTATAACCGAACCTACACCAGTATAGTCCTAGATTTTTGATCTGACTTCTGACTACAATTTCTCAAGTTATACTTATCCAAATTTATTAAAATCAGTGTCTAAATTGTAGAAAATTGTGTCTAATTTCTAGGAAATCAAACCTTAAAAATTTTGGACACACAAAATGTTCAAAATTACAGAAACACTGAAGCTATGTCAAAGAGTCCCAAATAGAGTTTCAGCACAACATTATGCACACTTAACACCACCAATCATCCAAATTCAGCAACCAATTCTATAACATGCTACCAATTCAGAACACCTACAAAACATTTAAAACATATAACGTGGTGAGGACACTCACCCGGTTGACGAGCTACTCGAAATTTTGACGAATTGAAAACCGTAACTCACGGACCTAGCTCCTAACACCTCCAATATTCTCAAACCTGAAACCAATCTACCCAAAACCAAGCTACTTTCTTTAAATCCCTTGCCAACTGAAATGTACTATCTTGTGGATCTTAGAACCTCCTCCTAGCTCCAAAATGAGTGAAGTAGCAACAATGGAAGTGGGAGCTTCCCTCTCTCCCCTCAAGCCCGATTTCTATGGGGATAAGGAAACAATGTTTGAGCTTGTTTCAGCTGGTGTTTTTGGTACCAATGGAAAGAGAATGAAGAATGGAGAAGGATGGTGGTGGAATCATGAACATGCATCAAGAAATGAGGGAGAACTCTCCTCTTCTTCTTCCTCTCTCTCTTCACAACTCTCCTCTCTTTCTCTCCTCTCTTGTTTTCTGTTTTTCACTTTCTTTCTTGTGTTTTTCAAAACAATTAATGTGTCTTTAGCTTAAGTTTGGGTCAGCTGGGGGTGGGGTGTGAGTGAGTGTTTGGTGATTGGAAAACCCCTAAATACCCTCATTCTACCATTAATTCTCTAATATACCCAATTCTCTTATTTATTTCATTTTTTTTCCCCAACACACAATTCACATAAATTGCACATTTATCGTCAAATTCAACCAAATAACAAATCAACAAGAAATCATAGATAATGAAATTACTCAATTAATTAGACACTCAAAATAATTATTTTGGGATGTTACATGAATCATTTCTTTAATTGATAATAAACTCATAAATTAGTATGAAATGAGTAGAAGAGGTAGATTTGTTTTATTTCTTCTTCTTTTTTTGACGGATTTTATTTCTTCTTTTAAAAGCATAAATCTCAACATAGTTTTTAAATTATATATTTATTTACAAAGAAATTATATATTAAAATTGGTAAAATCTAAATTATTTGAATAAAATATATTTACTAATTGTAATTGTTTAGATTAATTCAAAATATTCCAATACAAATATATTTCTCTCTTTAAGTCAAACTAACGTATGTTGTTTTTAAAATAATAAATAATTAGCTGACATTTAAAATTCTTCTTAATGTTACAATTTTGCATTGAAAAGGAGGAGTTTCACATTCATATGAATTTATCCTTTAATTGATAATTAACTCATGAGTTAGTAGAATATGAGGTGAAGAGGTAGAGTTTTAGTCAATTATAGCAACAAATGACTATTTAAACAAGACAATTTTGGATGGTGAGGGGAAAGATTTTGACAAAAAAAATTATAATGCAAAACAAGAAGTAGAAGAAAGGGCCAAGTTTTGAGAGAAGAGGTGGAATGCACAAAAAGGATAAAGAGTTTCATGTTCTTGACAATTTTGAAGTAGGCAAAGAGGCAAGAAGATAAATTTGGATCCATTAGTGAATAAAGCGATGGACACAACAATTATTTGTAAAGTTATAGACATTGAGAAATTCTGTATATTTTAAGATTATTCTTTAGATAAATTTTTAATTTTATTTTGTTGGTTTCTACCATATAGATCAGGTTTACTTCTTCCTCCCCTTTTATGTAGATTTGATGTTGTTATCATAATGCTTTGTTAAGTTTCATTCACTTGATTTTTTCAATTTTCTTGCACGAGGGTTATTCTTCACTATGTGATTGTTGGATCATATGTTGTCTGTTCGATGCTTCTCATGGGTACTTAATTGTAAGTGATCAAATTACTTGGGGGATTATTCTTCTATCTGTGATTTTAGTCTATTTTTCTTTACCCAATGGATACTTATATTGCAGGCGATCAAATTTATAGATTTTTCTAGGTTGTTATATAGTTTGAGTTCGAAAGTTTGTATTGGGTTGTTTTTGTATGAATGTAACACCCCAATATTTCTAACATGTAGATATACTAGAATGCACAGCCTGAATACATCAAAGGACATAATCTCTGTTAAGGTATTGAACATACTAAAATTTTTCAATGGTAATACAACCAAATCCACCTGTCTTAAACTTCATCGGTTAGTAACTTAGAATACAACCATACCTATTTGTTCAATATCCAAAAGCAGAGAAGCGGAAAAAGGTTTATACAACTCATAATAAATATAAGTTACATAACCCTGACATAAAGTAACAGGGAAACTTAAACAGAATAAAGACAAGTCTTCAACATCATCAAGCACATGTCATCTAATCATGCCGTTTTGATTTCTTCTTCCCCTGTTTCTCTGTAAAAAAAAACAACAATTGATAGGGTGAGATAACACATCTCAGTGAGTTTTACCGTGACCCCTAATTACGCTCACGGTTTAAATACAATGTTCCTCTTTAACTGATAATTCAATATGAATTATAAAATCATCTCGCAATTCTATAAATGAATTGCAAAAACATGTGGTAATTCAATAAAAGAATTACAATAAAATTTTATTAGTTCTAGCTCATAACCAACAACCCAAGGAAGCTTGAGTGAACCCCAACATCAGGCCGATAAGTGTACAACTCTTAAAGGCAAAATCATAATAAACATCAGGGGGCCTAGGATAAGGGCTCATGACTTCCCTCTCCTAGTATGCTAACATCTGGAGGTCGTCACCTCAATTCAATATAATCTATATATCATACCCGCATTGGGCCGTCAATCTCATATGATATAATTTATATATCATATCCTTTACAAAAGTAGAACATAAAGTTCCGTTTTGATTTGAAAAACATAAGTTCTCACACGTGGCTACATTCGGTTTTTCGAAACATTGATAAGTTCCAAAACATTTCTGAAAAATCAAGTTTGAACATGTTAAAATCTTGTTTTTATAAAGTAAATATCATCCCAATTGGTTGAGAAAAGGTTTAGAAGTGATTTGGAACAAAAAGGAGTGACGAAACGACAAAACGGCATTTTGAACCCGAAAGCAACGCACGGTCCGTGCCCCTAGGGCGCACGGTCCGTGCTACCTGTAAAAAAAAATTTGTGTAAGTTTCTGTCTACGGGACGCAAGGTCCGTGCCTCTGAGGCGCACGGTCCGTGCTACCTGTACAGAAACAGCGTTTTAACTCCATTTCATCTGTTTCGCGATTCCGATCGATTCCAAACCGAAACCCGAACCAATTCCAACTGAAAAACAGAAAATTTCACAACACATTCCAGTCCAAACAATCACAATCAAACCAAACTTCACATCCCAATCAAAGTATAATGGGAAAATTAAACCGTAAACGATGTTTTTCTAAAATTCGGTATTTGACTCTAAAATCCTTTCGGAACCAAAACACAATCGATTCCAGAATTTCAACACAATCAATTTAAAGTGTAAATTCCCTAAACGTGAGTAAAACTCGCCGGTTTGACGAAATATCGAGAATTCACGTCGTCACACCAAAAACAATCTACCGTAACTACTCGAACAATCCGCGTAAATGATCAAATCGCTTCCAAACTGAAATTACAGCTTCTCCTTTGAAATCAACAACCCCAAACACTTCCAAATCAAGCTTTGAGCTCTTTAGAACTTTGGGATAGCATCCAATGTGCCAAAACTTCAATTTTTGACAAAAATCTATCCATGGTTTCCAATACAACCACAAACACAACAAGATTTCAACTTAATCAAGATAAAAACTCTCTAGGGTTTGAAAAGGGGAAAGGAGAAATAGAAGGAATTAGCTTTTCAAACTTGCATCAATGAAAAGGAAATCAAAAATGGAAGAGAATGGACTATGGAAGTCTCACCTTCAAGAAGAATTTGAGCTTTTGCTCTCCACCTCTCTTCTTCCTCTTCACGCCTTCTTTCTCTTCTCTCTCTATTATTCTTTCTTCCTTTGCTTCTATATCTTAAGAATGAAGAAATAATCCCATTTAAGGGTTTTTAATGAGGACAATGACCAAAATACCCCTTAGTTCCAATTTTCACTTAAACTCTCTTTTTAACCCAATTTCTCTCCAAATTACCACATAGTTCATATACTAAGGCATTTTAATCTTGTGACTTAGCCAATATATAATGCTTTCTTGACTATCCCATATTCGTATCTTGATTTATGTTTCACTTCGAATAATAAATCACTCGTTAATTCCTTAATTCGAAATTAACGAAACTAGGGATGTTACAATCACCCCAACTTTTAAAATTTTGTCCTCAAAATTGAAAAGACATACCTTAATGGAATAGATATGGATATCGAGTCCGCATGTCTTCTTCCAATTCCCATGTAGCTTCATCAGCAGAAATATTTAGGATTCGGTTGGAAAGAGAGATCCTTGTCCTTGTCCTTGTCTGCAATGTCCTTTCACCGTATTCCAAGATATATTTAGGATACGGTTGGAAAGAGAGATCCGGTCGGAGGTCAATCTGTTCAAAATCCAATGGATGGTCCGGATCGGGAATATACTTTCTCAACTGAGATACATGAAAAACATCATGAAAATTTGATAGAGCTGGCGGTAAAGCAAGACGATACGCAACTGGCCCAATACGCTCGATAATTTGAAATGGTCCAATATACCGAGGACTGAGCTTTTTGGCTCGCAAGGCTCTACCAGTACCTATAGTTGGAGAAACTATCAAAAATACATGATCACCAACATCAAATTCCAAAGGTCTCCTTCTTTTATCAGCATAGCTCTTCTGTCGACTCTTAGCAGCTTTCATCCTGTCTTGAATCTGCCGTATCTTCTCAGTGGTTTCATGAATCATATCAGGTCCCAATAATCTACTTTCACCTACTTCCCACCAACACAATGGAGTTCTACATTTCCTCCCATATAATGCTTCAAATGGTGTCATTCCTATACTGGAATGATAACTATTATTGTAGGTGAATTCAACTAATGGAAGATGATCCTCCCATTTCTTTCCGCTATCCAAAACACATGCCCGAAGCATATCCTCAAGAGTTTGAATAGTTTTCTCTGTCTGACCATCCGTTTGTGGGTGATAGGCTGTACTAACAAATACATTAGTTCCCAAAGCATCATTTAATGCTTTCCAAAATCTAGAAGTAAACTTTGGATCACGATCTAAAACAATACTTGTGGGAACTCCATGTAATCTGATTATGTTTTTCACATACTCGTCCGCCAACTTAGAAACTTTGAAATTAGATCGAATGGAAATAAAATGAGCAGACTTAGTCAAACGATCCACGACAACCGAAATGAAATCATTACCAGCTTGCGATCTCGGCAATCCCATAACAAAATCCATTGAGATGTCTTCCCACTTCCATACCGGTACATCTAAAGGCTGCAACTGACCCGCCGGTTTCCGGTGTTCTGCTTTAACTCTTTGACAAGTCAAGCAATGTGAAACAAATTCAGCAATATCCCCCTTCATTCCAGGCCACCAATACATTTCCTTCAAATCTCTGTACATCTTGGTAGAACCAGGATGTATAGAATATTTACTTCGATGAGCCTCCTCTAAGATCTGCTTTTTGATGTCATCATCATTAGGTATACAAATTCTACCATGATAACCAATAATGCCATCACTATCTTCGATATAATTTGGTAATCCTTTCTGAGATTGTAACTCTACATCAACCTCTTGAGCTGCACGTATCAAATTTCTCAACGCACTAGAGATTCGAATGTGCCTCAATACCAATCGATCTTTCTTTCTTGCCACTTTTAAATCCAAATCTCTAAAAGATTCCAATAAAGCCATTTCATGAATCATAAACTCCGCAGTATGAATAGACTTTCTACTCAGAGCATCTGCCACAACATTGGCTTTTCGAGGATGGTACTTCAATTCAAAATCATAATCTTTCAAGAATTCTACCCATCTCCTTTGTCTGTTATTAAGCTCTTTCTTATCAAACACATATTTTAGACTCTTGTGATCACTAAAGACCTCGAGACGAGAACCATAAAGGTAATGTCTCCAAATCTTCAACGCATGCATACACAATCGCCGCTAACTCCAAATCATGAGTTGGATAGTTTCCTTCATGCGGTTTCAACTGCCTGGAAGCATAAGCTACCACTTATTGATTCTGCATAAGAACACATCCTAAACCCTTCCTTGAGGCATCACAGTAAATTTCAAATCCCAAAGACGGATCTAGAAGAATCAAGATGAAAGCAGAAGTAAGTCGAGACTTCAACTCTAAGAAACATTCCTCACAATCATCATCCCATAAAAACAGGTATCCCTTGCGAGTTAACCGAGTAAGAGGAAGAACTAACTGTGAGAATCCTTGAATGAATCTTTGATAAAAGCCAGCAAGTCCCAAGAAACTTCTGACTTCAGTCACTGATGTTGGGCGTTCCCAATTTAATACAGCTTCAACCTTACTAGGATCAACTGCCACTCCGGCCTGAGAAATTACATGACCCAGAAACTTTACTTCAGACATCCAAAAGTCACATTTCGACTGCTTAGCATATAGCTTCTTTTCTCGGAGTACATTCAAAACAATACGGAGATGTTGAACATGCTCCTCAACAGTTTTTGAGTACACCAAGATATCATCTATAAATACCACCACAAACTGATCTAAGTAGGTATGAAAAACTCGATTCATGTAATCCATGAATACCGCTGGAGCGTTCGTTAATTCGAAGGGCATCACTACAAACTCGTAATGTCCATACCTAGTACGGAAAGCTGTCTTCGGAATATCAGAAGCTCGAACTCTTATTTGATGATACCCTGACCTGAGATCAATTTTGGAGAACACAGCCGCGCCTCGAAGTTGATCAAGAAGATCATCAATTCTTGGCAATGGATATTTATTCTTGATCGTCACTTTATTCAACTGACGATAATCAATGCACAATCGCATGCTTCCATCTTTCTTTCTGACTAACAATACGGGAGCACCCCATGGAGAAGCACTCGGCCGAATAAACCTTTTAGAGATCAATTCTTCAAGTTGAGATTTGAGTTCCTTTAATTCTAAAGGAGACATCCTATAAGGCGCTATAGATATTGGCCCAGTACCCGGAACCAATTCTATAGAGAATTCTACCTCTCGGTCAGGAGGTAAGGAGGAAACTTCATTAGGAAATACATCTAAAAATTCCTTAACAACCTGAACAGAAGAAAGATCCAAACCAGTTTCAGTAGAAGCAGATAACATAATGACATAAGCTTCCGCACCTTGAAATAAAGAATGGTTGGCTGAAGTGAAAGAAATAACAACTTCAGATGCAAGCTGAGACAAATCCACAGCTTCCGAAGAAAATCCAATGGTGCGATTAAAACAATCGATGGTCACATGATTAGCT
The DNA here is from genome assembly GCA_963573325.1 of Astragalus glycyphyllos. Taxonomy (NCBI): domain Eukaryota; kingdom Viridiplantae; phylum Streptophyta; class Magnoliopsida; order Fabales; family Fabaceae; genus Astragalus; species Astragalus glycyphyllos. The sequence goes on along the minus strand of OY754312.1, from coordinate 58,654,317 downwards.
GCCATCCAATTCATACCCAGAACAATATCGATTCCTCTCATAGGCAAGCAAATAAAATCAACCACAAAATTTCTGCTTCCTATGGCGAGCAAACAATTTAAACATAAAGATTGGGTGCTAACACAACCCTTGGCAGCAGTCAAGATAGAAATCGGTTCAGACAACGGTGACAAAGTTAATCCTAACCTTTCTACACATGCTTCAGAGATAAAACAATGAGTGGCACTAGAATCATACAATATATTAACAGATTTATGAAAAAGAGAACCTGTACCCCTCAAAAGATTATCCTCTAGCCTGATGGTTTGGGCATCCAAAGTATTAATCCTTCCTTGTTTGAAAGCATTTTGATTTTCCATGACAGCTCTTCTAATGGGACATTCGTTTCCATAGTGACCTTCCTCCTTGCAACAATAACATAGATTCTTTCGCAGTAGGCATTCACCCAGATGACGTTTTCCACAATGAGAACAGTTATTGATGCCTGAGGAATTAGTTGACTGTACCTGTTTGCCTTTATTGTTGTTGTTCCCCATGAACTGCTTGTTTTGATTAGAGGATTCAGCTACCTTCTTCTTACCTTTCCAGAATTCCTTTTTCTCAGCATACAGTTTCTTAAGATCTTCTTCAGCGGAATGAGCTTGTTGCACAAGAGCCGGATAATTAGTCAAAGTAAAAGAACTAAGTCCTTGATTGACATCACCTCTAAGACCTTCCTTGAACATATTCATTTTCCAAACATGAACAGGAGCATATCTTCCTAATTCATAGAACTGAGATAATCTCTCAAATTTGGCAGCATACTCTCCAACAGACATATCACCTTGCTTTAGATTAGTAAATTCTGTCTGTTTACGCAGTTTCTGTGCTGAAGGGAAGAATTGATTCACAAGTCGCTCCTTGAAATTGTACCAATTAAGAGGAGTTCCTTGGATTAGCATCAATGCACGAGTATTAGTCCACCAAGTATGTGCATCCCCATCGAGTGCAGTGGCAGTACAAATTACTTTTTCTTCCTCACCACACTGTAAGGTAGTGAAAATCCTCTCCATAGCATCCACAAATAGTGGGGATCAATTGGTACCTCACCTCTTCCTCTACCCCTTCCAGCCATAATTCTACAAAATATGCACAAAGTATTAAGTTGATCAAGCTCAATATCAAATAGCATATAAATAAGAATCACAACTAAAAGAAGTAAAGATTCCTAATATCTAGGTCCAACAAAACGGAACCGCTCTGATACCAAAATGTAACACCCCAATATTTCTAACATGTAGATATACTAGAATGCACAACTTGAATACATCAGAGGACATAATCTCTGTTAAGGTATTGAACATACTAAAATTTATCGATGGTAATACAACCAAATCCACCTGTCTTAAACTTCATCGTTCAGTAACTTAGAATACAACCATACCTATTTGTTCAATATCCAAGAGCAGAGAAGCGGAAAAAGGTTTATACAACTCATAATAGATATAAGTTACATAACCCTGACATAAAGTAACAGGGAAACTTAAACACAATAAAGACAACAAGTCTTCAACATCATCAAGCACATGTCATCTAATCGTGCCGTTTTGATTTCTTATTCCCCTGTTTCTCTGTAAAAAAAACAACAATTGATAGGGTGAGATAACACATCTCAGTGAGTTTTACCGTGAACCCTAATTACGCTCACGGTTTAAATACAATGTTCCTCTTTAACTGATAATTCGATATGAATTATAAAATCATCTGGCAATTCTATAAATGAATTGTAAAAACATCTGGTAATTCAATAAAAGAATTACAATAAAATTTTATTAGTTCTAGCACATCACCAACAACCCAAGGAAGCTTCAGTGAACCCCAACATCAGGCCGATAAATGTACAACTCTTAAAGGCAAAATCATAATAAACATCAGGGGGCGTAGGATAAGGGCTCATGACTTCCCTCTCCTAGTATGCTAACATCTGGAGGTCGTCACCTCAATTCGATATAATCTATATATCATACCCGCATTGGGCCGTCAATCTCATATGATATAATTTATATATCATATCATTTACAAAAGTAGAACATAAAGTTCCGTTTTGATTTGAAAAACATAAGTTCTCACACGTGGCTACACTCGGTTTTTCGAAACATTGATAAGTTCCAAAACATTTCTGAAAAATCAAGTTCGAACATGTTAAAATCATGTTTTTATAAAGTAAATATCATCCCAATTGGTTGAGAAAAGGTTTAGAAGTGATTTGGAACAAAAAGGAGCGACGAAAAGACAAAACAGCATTTTGAACCCGAGAGCAACGCATGGTCCGTGCCCCTGGGGCGCACGGTCCGTGCTACCTGTAAAAAAATTTGTGTGGGTTTCTGTCTACGGGACGCATGGTCCGTGCCTCTGAGGCGCACGGTCCGTGCTACCTGTACAGAAACAGCATTTTAACTCCATTTCATCCGTTTCGCGATTCCGATCGATTCCAAACCGAAACCCGAACCAATTCCAACTGAAAAACAGAAAATTTCACAACACATTCCAGTCCAAACAATCACAATCAAACCAAATTTCACATCCCAATCAAAGTATAATTGGAAAATTAAACCGTAAATGATGTTTTTCTAAAATTCGGTTTTTGACTCTAAAATCCTTTCGGAACCAAAACAACAATCGATTCCAGAATTTCAACAAAATCAATTTAAAGTGTAAATTCCCTAAACGTGAGTAAAACTCGCCGGTTTGACGAAATATCGAGAATTCACGTCGTCACACCAAAAACAATCTACCGTAACTACTCGAACAATCCCCGTAAATGATCAAATCGCTTCCAAACTGAAATTATAGCTTCCCTTTGAAATCAACAACCCCAAACACTTCCAATAAGCCTTCCAAATCAAGATTTGAGCTCTTTAGAAGTTTGGGATAGCATCCAATGTGCCAAAACTTCAATTTTTGACAAAAATCTATCCATGGTTTCCAATACAACCACAAACACAACAAGATTTCAACTTAATCAAGATAAAACTCTCTAGGGTTTGAAAAGGGGAAAGGAGAAATAGAAGGAATTAGCTTTTCAAACTTGCATCAATGAAAAGGAAATCTAAAATGGAAGAGAATGGACTATGGAAGTCTCACCTTCAAGAAGAATTTGAGCTTTTGCTCTCCACCTCTCTTCTTCCTCTTCATGCCTTCTTTCTCTTCTCTCTCTATTCTTCTTTCTTCCTTTGCTTCTATATCTTAAGAATGACGAAATAATCCCATTTAAGGGTTTTTAATGAGGACAATGACCAAAATACCCCTTAGTTCCAATTTTCACTTAAACTCTCTTTTTAACCCAATTTCTCTCCAGCAAAAAATGCATGTTTTTTTACATATCACACCCTCTTGCAGGTTCCAGACCAAAAATGATTTCTGATAGTCCTGATAAAGAAGACAAATGATAAAATGTTAGTATACATATCAAAGAATGAATGAAAAAAATTGTAAAAGAAGGATTTTATTGTTTTCTAAAAAAATAAAATACAACGTAGAACATATATAAGTGATGAAAAAAGGTGAGAGGGTAAAAACTTCATAGATTTTGGCTGTTATGCATTGGTGCGTAAAATTGTGTTTTGTATTAAAAAAAATAAGTGATGGAATAGTTAAAACAATGAAGACAATATGGAATCGGTAAAAAAAAAGAAAAAAGAAGAGAATATGGAAGAATTAATGTGTGTGGCTCACAATGGTTAGGAATTGAGATGTATATATATGTACAAAATTGAAGGCTTCCTTTTTTAATGGTAGTAACGTAGTCATAGAAGTCCAAAAGAAAGAACAATAAATAAATAATAGTTAGTAAAAAGGAAAAACAGTTTTTTAATATTAAATCATGCACTGTGTATATATAACAGTTGAAAGAAGACCATTCACATTCTTTATTAAAAACAATTAAAAAAACTCAAATAGAGTAAAAGACAACTATTAAAATAAAATTAAACTAATTCTATACCAAACTAATTCACATTCCTTATTTAAAACTGCTAGATTACGGTTTGAAACTAAATCAATTCAAAAAAAAAAACTATTCACATTCCTTATTTAAAAAGTATAAAGTGTAAGAGAACTATTAAATTTGGTAAAAAAAGAAAACTATTAAAATAAAACTTAAATTAATAGACCCTACGGTAACCAACTCTCTTAGATATCTTTTTTTTTTTCTAAAAATAAAAGATAAAAATACACTATTATTAAAACTAAAAAACCCAATAAAATTATAAATTTTAAATAAATATTAACATAGATAAAATAAAGTGGAGTATTCTAAAGGGCCATTAGAGCTTCCTTTAGATATTTATATATATATATATATATATAAATTATTAATATAATACTTAATAAGTCATCCAAACTTAATATATATATATATATATATATATATATATATATATATATATATGTAAATTATTAATATAATACTTAATAAGTCATCCAAGCTTAATATTCCACTAAATCAACATTTAATAAGTTAAATTGTGTAATTATGTGTTTTCACTATATGTAATTAATAACTAAAAAGGTTATAAAAAAATATTTTAATACACATAAAAATCTTGAGAAGCATCCTAGAGCCTCCAAAAAAGCTTCTTTTAGTAATTTATATAGAATATAGATGTGTTTGCGTTGGTTTTCAATTGATTTTTTTCTAATCATATATACGTTTAATTTTCTTTCTTTTTTGTTTATTTATATTCAACAAGTTATTTTTGGGCCTAAGAGGTCACAACTAATTGAACTCATGGAGAAGGTTACAAAATAATTTAAGAAAATACCTTATTCTGAATTATGCGAAACAACTCGATTCTTAGTTTAGGAGATTCAATATGTTTTTATTTTAACAGTATCTATTATATTAGAATATAGAACAATGCATGTACTTTCAACATAAAAACATTTCTTTAGCTCAAGATACGAAAAATATAGAAACGGTATCAATCTTTACATAGAAACACCCTTCCTAATGATATAGGAATATAAAAAACCTACTAATAAACATAACACTATTAATTCATTATATAGAAAAAAGGCATTAAACTATTCTCTAAAAATAAATTATACTGAAATGAATATTATTTAGTAAAATTGTAACAATAATACTAAATAATATTTTTTTATGGATATATACATATACATATTTTAATCTCTTTTATAACTCCACTGTTATCAACATATATAGTTGAATGTTAGCATTTTATAATATATAATAACCTGTTTCACGTGCTGTCAAAAAAAAAATTATTGTTTTACGTGTCATATATTACATATATTGCAACATAAGTTTTATTTTGTGTAGTCTTTCTATATGATAAAGTCTTAGTATTTCAGCATGCAAAAAGTCACATGGATAGAACATACAAATTTAATCTAATATATAAGTTGAACCTTTTAAACTACAATTAAAATACACATTAGTTATTAAATATTGGTTTCAAATATATTATGATATTTACTAAAATTTATTGATACGATACTAAGTTCTATCTATATACCATTTAAAATTTTACCTAAAAAATAATTCTTAAAGTTATTACTAATATTATTTATTTTAATTTCAATATATTAATTATAATTAAAGTAATATTTATGTTATAATCATCTTCGTATTACTATATAAAAGAAATATAATGAATGAGTTTTTTTTTTGTTTTTTCTAACTTCAATTTTAGATTAAATTTCTATAGTTACACTTTTATTTTCAATTTTATTTTTACATTTAAATTTCATATTAATTTTAAATTTTTTCCTTCCAATCCATACAATATCTTCAAAGCCTTACAATAACTATCTAAAATAAAACAATATTTTATATACATGTTATAATTTATTGTATAAATAATCTATCAACAATATATATATATATATATATATATATATATATATTACTAACCGGTGATGAAAATAAAAGAACGAAAATGATAAACAATAATGTATTATTAAGATTTGTAAACATTGCTGTAAAAAAAAACGATTTGTAAACATAAGTTCACAAATATTAAGAAATAATTTTTTTTATCATAAAATATTTTTCGACTGTTAAAAATAATATAAAAATATTATCCACAATAATTTTTGTTAAAAATGCATAAACTATATAAAAAGATTGTATAAAACAAATAATATTTTTATATAACAAATTCTAACCTTAAATTTACATAATAATGTATTTATATAGATATAATTTATATTAAATATTTATATATTTTTATCTATAAACCACCTAAAATTAAATAAAAACTATTATAACAAACCGTGCAACGCACGGGTATTCCCCTAGTAAATTACTAAAGGAAGCTTTTTTGGAGCCTCTAGGAAGCTCCACATCATTTCCATCTATTTTACAACTTAAATCTCAACTTTATTTTTTGCTTAATTAATGTCCACTCAACCTTTATGACATCTAATTTTTAAGATTAAATCTCACTTTATCAAAAAATTCCAAATATCAAAATATATTTTCAGTTCATTGTAAACAACGAAATATATATTAATATTCAGTACAATATATTGATTTATTATTTAAAAAAATTATAAGCATTAAAAAGATGTTAAGCATTAAAAAGATTTTTTGGAGCCTTTATGAAAATTACATGAACAAATTTGGTCTACTAAAGTCCACAATATAGACATAGAATTTTGTTTTTTTTTGTTTGTGGAAAAATAAATGAAGTCTATAGAAAATGTAGTCTATTTGTTTGCTAATTTATAAATTGAATTTAGAATCTTTTTAGCGTATATAACTTTTTCAATTAATATATAAATATATTGCTTTGAATATTAACATTATATTTTGTGGTTTTGAAAAAGAATTGAAAAATATTTTCTCCTTTCAATATGTTAATATATAAAGTCTGTCTAGCCAGATCAACATAACTCACTATACATTTTCAATTACTTTTTGAAATTAAAAAAAATTTAGTATATACTAAAATTGATTTATTTATTAACTATAAATTTGTATATGAATTTAAAATATTTAACCTCAAATTAAACTAAATATTAACTTTATGAAGAATTTAGAGAAAATTTTATGAAGATTAGGCTAACAAAATGATCCCTCTGAATTATATACATGGGGATAAGATTATTTGCAATATATTTGAAATGAAATTATAAATGGATGATGACAATGAATTATCATCATTGTAATAACTAAAGGATGGAATTAAGTAGCCGTTCTACATTTGTGTCCTTGAGAGTTATAAAATCATTTTAATGAGATGATAAATTGATAATTCTAAGAGTTCAGATATGTATCACTTCATATTCCCCATTATTATATAATAATTCAGTTTAGACTTGGGAGTATATGTAATATTTGTGGTTTACAAAAAAGAATTGACTATGTTTTCTCTTTCTAATTTTATTAATATATATGAAAAGAACTTTTCTAAGTTTTTAAACGAACCACTAAAACATTTAGTTATCATATAATGGTTTGTTTAACTTTCTAGAAAATGTGTCACAACCGTTTAGGAGTTTAGGCAATTAAATAATTAAGGACTTTTTTTTTTGATAAATTGCTTCATTTTCCATCTATCTATCAATATTATATATGTAAAGGAGACTTGAACTTTTTTTTTTAGTTAAAACTTCAATTGCCAATTTGTAACTTTAAATTAAATTATTCTTGCTATATTATATATGTAAAGGAGACTTGAACTTTTTTTTTTAGTTAAAACTTCAATTGCCAATTTGTAACTTTAACATTAGAAATCTTTTCATCATACCATGTATTTCAAAACCCTTTTATTTTCATTTTATTGTGATGTTCTGAAAAATACAATTTTAAAAAATCTAATATTATAATATAAGCATCTCACCTAACCCATTAATTACCTATGAATCGTAAAAGGTGTTTTAAATTCGAGAGTGGCCAATACTTTTATCACAATCATTTTCTTTATGTTATTCAGTTTTATTACCAATAGTTTTATTAAACATTGTGGTTTTATCATTTTGAATTCAACAATTACCAAAAAATAAAATGTTACATTATTGAGATGATGTTATGAGGACTAAACGTATCCATCTCAAAAACTTGAGAGAATCTCAAAAGGTTTTACAATACATTATCATAATTAGGCCAATGCGTATTCTACATTTTCTGTGATCCTAATAACTACAACATTTTTGACTTTAGGCAACAGTAGAAAACCGTGGCCTGAACTTTAGGCCATGGGTTGGCCACGGTTGTTTAGGTGCTGTCTAGGCGGCCGTCGCCTATTCCTTTAGGCCACAGTTTTGGAACATTAGGCCACGAAATATTAAAACCGTCGCCAAAGTTATTAAAAGAGGCCACGGTTTACTAGTCTAGTTTCCAGCCACGATTTTTAATTGGCCACACATAAATAACCGTGACCTATAGGTTTAAGCCATGGTTTTCAATTGGCCACACATAAATAACCGTGGCCTGTGGCCTATAAGTTTAAGTCCAATTTTTTTTTCAAATATCAATAATTAGTCACCATAAAATAGAAGCAAGCCACACATCAATAGCTTTTAACACTTGATTCATTCCGGTATATGATAAAATAATGAATGGTAATCTAAATAAAGAAGATGGCCATACTATGTGAAATATGCATCCATAAATCAAAAACAAATACAACAGAATTCAAATTCTTTAACATTTTAAACTGTACCATGGACATTAAACTAAAGCCTAGTCACAATTTAATTAGCCAATCCTATTAGTAAGCTCAAGTGACACTACCCTATCACATCAACACGGTCAATTACACCACAGTATCCAAAAAAATTATGCACGTCATTCTTCATAGCTGTTGGAGATAAGTTAGTAACTTCAGCAGTAGAACCAGCAGGATACATAATTGTCAAGACACTCAAATTGGAAAAATAAAACCAGATTCAACAGACCTGCAGAAAGCAATGGAAGTCAATTTATTCTCTAATACAAGTATCATTCTCAATAAGAAAACTAAATGCATAAAAGAGAGATCTAATAATTCTGTCCTCCCTAGCGGTATTTCAATTTCTACCGAAGGAAGGATATAAGCAAATACAATGGTGTATGCACTAGAACAGAGTGTTTAGCTTGATCCAGAGGGAGGGAGGGTTTGAGTCATCAATTTTCTTAAGAAATTAAACTCTTGTATGGATCTTGAAAAGAAAATTCTGTTTATATATCCAAATGGGATTCACGCCCATAAATTTGTTGAATAAGAATGAGAATAACCCAAGAAAATACTAAAAAAAAAACAGAGCTGCATAGTTTCACAACCAAAAAAGCTATTGATATCCACTACATAGGCGACAATCTAATTTTGAAAAATTACTCAAAGTGCAAAGAATGACTTAATGCCCCAATTAAGAAGCCGAGGAGACAAACTACATGAAGAACTTACTTCTCTTCACTTTCTGGCCTTTCCAGCCCACATTTAACAAAGTTGATTGCCTTATTAACCTATAGCAAATACAATAACAGAACAATTAACCAAAGATAACATTTACAAAACCACGTCACATATACAGCCTGAATTGATTGGAAGAAGACAAAAGGTCTTAATTGGATCAAGATGGAAACTATCAGTGATATTACAATAAGATATACTAGGATAGAGTTAGACAACTTGCTCATGTATTCTAGATTATATCTAACCGTGGCCTGAACTTTTGGCACCTTGAAAATTGCGTACAATAAACTGGAAATAAGAGAAAGTGAGAAAATATGACAGGAACCTGATTATTGGAAATGGCATACCTTTCTACATGGCCTTATGGATTGGTTTCTAGAATATTAAAGTTGGTAGTAGTATAGCCAATTTTTCCTTTTCTTCTTCTTAGCAGCTAGACCAGAAAAGTTGCTTTGCATCATAAACAACCTGAAAAACAAATATCCAAAGTGAAAAACAACAACAAAATAACCCGGTAGGATAAAACACAACAAACACTCAATCAGATTAAAGGGAAATAACTGAGTTTCAGAATTTTATTGCTGATGACTACCTGAATTCATCATCAGTTGCAATTAATTAAATGGAAATAGCATAACAGTAATAAGAATTTCAAAACACTATCAAGTTGTGATAATGAAGAACTAAGGTGGGCTTGCATCATTTCAAACCATAAAAAGGGCACTTCATTATCACTAGCAGTAGGAACACAATCAAACTCTTTATCCCCAAAACTATTATCAAAATAGCAATGAAGATTCTCCAAAACAAAACTATAGTCATCATGAAAGAGATCATTCCAGCAGCTCCAAATGTGACCATGAAAGAGAACTCTAATTTTCTTCCCTTGTTTGGCCACTGAATCAGCAGACAAATCCATACCACCCACTAACTTCAAAAATGATTTTGATGTTGGGAAATGAAGAGACACTCTTCCATTAAATTTGCTTCCTTGTACGCAGATTCCTCCTCATAATCATCAAGAACAACATAAAAGTAAAATTGCATAGTAATAATAAAATTAATCACTAATTGCGAGTGTTTCATAATCCAAAAACTCACAAAAGCCCAAATTCACTGATTGGGCAAGTGAATATAGCATCACAAACAGCCACGAGGCTCCTTGAAATTTTATCAAACAGTTGGTGGATAGTAGGCAGTGAGCTATAGAAGATAGTACCTGTGTATTGGGTATCTATGAAACGCGTTGCAGCAGTGTGTCTATGTGACCAAAATAGAATGTGTGGCAGTGTCGGAGAAGCGCTCCAATCGGATGGTTCCGGTGGCGGTGGGTGTGTGGTCATGCTACTCGGAAGCCGTAGCAATACTCTTCTCGAAGACGCATCCCTTTTTACAAGAGAAACAAGGTCTGAAAGCACCATGGTTGCTAATGCAATCGGTACGAATTCGTAACGCGATGAATCAACAGTCTCTGACTTGGGAGGAATGAAATTGGCGCAAAATTGGGAACCAGAGAAGAAGTGAGCGGTCAATTGTTGGGGTGTGAGTATGGTGTCGCTAAGAATCAAGGAGTAGGAAAGGAGAATTTCAGAGCAAACCTATTCATCAACGATTTCAGGGGATGAATCGTGGACACGGTCATCGATTGTTTAACGTTGGCTTGAAAACGAAATCTATCAACTATTGAGATGCTCGGTTTACCTTGGGAGGTAGAATATGAAGATCGAGCATACTAGAGAAGAGACAGTATATGAAGAAGGAGGGTTTGGAGGAGTCTGCGAAGCGTGGTTCGTTTTGCTTCTTTCTTTTTATTTTTTCATTTTCAGTTTCTTCATTTCGTTTGAACCAGAAACTAAAAATGTATGAAAGTAAAAATGAATAGTCCACGGTTTTTTCCCAGACACGTTTTAGTTTTAGTTCATGGTTTTTTAACTGTGGTCCTGAGACAAAACAAAACACACTCACTTTTCACTTTTTCAGACCACAATTTTGTTCTTTACCTAATAAATTTTTAAAGACCACGGTCTGACAAATGTGGTTTTAGGTATCCACAGTTTTATAACCGTCGCTTAAACAGTTATAAACTGTGGCCTAACAGCAAGTTAACAAAACTGTGGCCTAATATCTATCTCAATAGCCACACTTGTAAACGCGTCGCCTATTTCATGTTCAAGTCACGGTTTTTTAGCCGTGGCAATGAGTGGCGTGGCCTAAAGTCAAAAATGTTGTAGTATAATAACTCTATTATATATTTATAAAAGAAGTTTGACTCTTAAATTGTGGATTTTTCTTCCCTTTTTATTTTTATTTTAAAAACTTTCTCCCTTATTGATTATTCTTAATTAATTACCTGATGTTGTGATTTTGGTTGCCTTTTGGTGTCTCTAAATTATTATTATTATTATTATTAGTACTAACTATTATAGTTAGTTTTAAATTGAGTGTGGTTACAATCTTTTCATTTTCCATCACTTTAAGTCTTCTATTTGATATACTATAAATACCTAAAAAGTAGAGAAGAGAGGTCACCATTTACCTTTTCTTTTTTTACATTTGTTTGGTTGTTGCATCAGCTATGTAATTTTTATGGTTTACATCACTAATATTCAAGCTTGAAGAAGGTCATTAGGGTTCCAAATATTTTGAATGTAAATTTGTCTTTTATTTGTAAGGTTTTTATTGATTGCTGATTAAGCAGTACTGAAACTTTTATAGGTTTCAAGTTTCTTGGATTCATCATGATTGTATAGTGTGTAAACAGAAGCAACCATCTCTTCTTGGATTTGAGTATATCTTCAACTATTATTTGTAATCCTATTAGCTGAATCACGGAACTGTAATTGAGATGTTGTGGTGAATCTTATTAGTTCTCCTCATTATTTCTTATTTTATTTATTTGTAAGTGGGATTAAATTTTAACTTATGAGTTTCATTGTTCATTGAACCTTGCTATGTGAATATGACTAAAAAAAAATAAACCTACGTAATTTGTAATTATTATACTCTCTTCGTAGTTTTTTATAGGCTTATACTCTCTTTGTAGTTACGAAGTCTATTAGTCTTTTTTGAAATATGATCATATTATTTAAAATCATTTATCGGTTACATATTATTCATCTTCCTTAATTTTGTTAAACCACTCTTTGTGTCTTGAATGAATTTAAAGCATCATCTCTTGAGTTGGTAGACGGTAGTTAAGCCATTCTTTGTATCTATAAAAAAAACTCAAGAGATGAAATAATATGACGATATACTAAATAAAGAAGCTCTTAGAAAGCCTCTAGAGCGCTCCCCTCTTATTTGTCTATTTAAAAAAAATTGATCAAATATATTAAAATATTTAATTATATATAGTTTATGTCCAATTATTTATTAAAATGTCATTTAACACACAACTAATTGAAAAAATTATTTATTTGAAATTCATACAATACCATTAATCAATACATTATTTAACAAATTATTTTCAATCTAAAGGTCACTAAAACTGTTTAAACATATTCCGGATAAAATTTAAATTTTATTATAAAATTAACTTTTGTTATCTGTAAATAAATAACAGGACTTAATTAAAAAAAACTCAAGAAAGTATAAAAAAATAGAGAACAGTATAATTGTTTATATATTTACATGAAATTCCATCATTATGGATTAAATTTAATTGAAATTTTTTATCATATTTAAATAATTTGCATATATAAATAATTTTCTATTTCTCCTTATGTAAAAATAAATAATATTATAATAATTTAGAAACAAATGATTTTAAACAAACCCATGCAACGCACGGGCTTAACTCTAGTATCTATCTAAAGCAAACTCCAAAGGAAGTTCCACAATTTTTCTCAAAATTTTTATTTAGTAAAATTTTTATTTATAATTTAGACATTCTATATATTAATTCACTATTTTTATATTTATATGAAAATGATATAATATAATCACTTTTATGATTTTTTTTTTGAAGCAAAATTACTTTTATGATTATTTAAAAGGTATTCAACGCTGAAATCACCACCTTATTTATCTGTATTATATAAATTTTTTATACAACAATATTAATGTTAATATAAATACAAGATAAACCTTTTTAATATATGTCCAAATGAGGCAAAAGAATCATACGGCATTAATTTAAAAAGTGACGCACGGGTATAATAACTTATTATATATTATATTACTATTATTCATTAGGCATATATATATATATATATATATATTTAGTGTTTCGAAAAAAAAATGAATATTTAGTATTAAAACAATGTGTAACATCCCTAACTTCGTTAAATTCAATTTATGGAATTAACGAGTGATTTATTATTCGAAGTGAAAAATAAATCAAGATATGAATATGGGATAGTCGAGAAAGCATTATATATTGGCTAAGTCACAAGATTAAAATGCCTTAGTATATGAATTATGTGGTAATTTGGAGAGAAATTGGGTTAAAATGAGAGTTTAAGTGAAAAATTGAAATAAGGGTATTTTGGTCAATTTCCTCTCAATTACACTCTCATCTCATTTAACCATGAGACTCATCTCACCTTCTCTCTCAAAATTCAGAAGCAAAGAAAGAAAGAAGAATAGAGAGAGAGAAGAGAAAGAAAACGTGAAGAAGGAGGAGAAGAGGAAGAGAGCAAAAGTTCAATTTCTTCTTGAAGGTGAGACTTCCATAGTCCACTCTCTTCCATTTTTGATTTCCTTTTCACTGATGCAAGTTTGAAAAGCTAATTCCTTCTATTTCCCCTTTGCCCTTTCTGAACCCTAGGAGCTGTAGTTATAGTTTGGAAGCAAGTTCGTGATTACGGGGATCGTTCGAGTAATTTCGGTTGCTTGTTTCGGGTGACAACGAAATTTGTCTCTATTTTGTTGAACCGGTGAGTTTTACTCACGTTTAGGGAATTTATACTTTAAATTGATTGTGTTGAAATTCTGGAATCGATTGATGTGTTGGTTTCGAAATGGTTTTAAAGTCAAAAACCGAATTTTAGACAAATATCGTTTACGGTTTAATTTTCCAAATATACTTTGTTGTGTGATTTGAAACTTGTGTTGAATTGACTTGTATTGTGTGGAAAATCTCTGTTTTGATGCTGGAATTGGATTGGGTTTCGGATTGGACGCGATCGGAGAAACAAAACAAACGAAATGAACGAAATGTGAACCTGCTACAGCAGCACGGGTCGTGCTGATTTCTGCACGGGTCGTGCAACTTATCAGATTGGCTGGAAAAATAAATTTTCAGCAGCACGGGTCGTGCTGATTTCAGCACGGGTCGTGCCAACTCCTCTGTCTCCGGATGCCAAAAATTTGTTTTGTTGCTCTTTTAGATTCCAAACCACTTCTAATCCTTTTCTCAATCAATTGGGATGATATTTACTTTATAAAAACATGGTTTTAATATGATCAAACTTGGTTTTTAGAAAATGTTTTGAAACTTATAAATGTTTCGAAAAACCGAGTCTAGCCACGTGTGAGAACATATGTTTTTCAAATCAAAACGGAACTTCATGTTCTACTATTGTAGTGGACATGATATATAAATTATATCATATGTGATTGATGGCCCAATGCGGGTATTAAATAAGATTGACGGCCCAATGCGGGTGTGATATATAAATTATATCGAAGTGAGGTGACGACCTCAAGATGTTAGTACACTAGGGAGAGGGAAGTCATGAGCCCTTGAACTAGACCCAAAGATGTAGTCACTGAAATGCATAGGTGATCTGGGTTCATCGCAAACCAAAGAAAAGAAAAAGGGTTTAAGATGTTGTACTAAATTGATGAAAAAAAAAATAGTGCATAGTCATCAAGAATTGGACTGTGAACTATGGAATATAATTGAACCGAGAGCGGTTAGGGGTAACGGTAGAACTCACTGAGATATGTTATCTCACCCTATCATATGTTGTTGTTTTACAGAGAAACAGGGAAAGAAGAAGACAATAAGGCACGAGTAGATGACGTGCACGAGGAGAGGATTTGAAGACTTAATTATTTCAAGTCTTAGTTTATGTATCTTTCCTTGTTGTCTTTGTACTCGATTAATGACTTGAGCTGTATTAAGTTATTTATCGTTTCCGCTTTCCTTGTGAGGATGTTGAACACTAGGAATTAATGTTGAGGTTATGAACTCATGTATTCGGTTTATTGATGTACCGACAGGTGATAAATGGGAGATATTTTATAATATCGAACAATTTTAGTTGTGTTCAATATCTAAACAGGAATAATGATATCTGATGTATGCTAAAGTTGTGCATTTTAATATTTCTACTTATTAGAGATGTTAGGGTGTTACATTTTGGTATCAAAGCGGTTCCGCCTAATCGGACCTAGATATTAGGAGTCTTTATTTCTTTTGGATATGATTCTTATCAGTATGCTATTAGATATTGAGCCTGATCAACTTTATACTATGTGCATATTTTGTAGAATTATGTCTGGAAGAGGAAGAGGCAGAGGTAGAGGGCAGGCTCCTGCTGATCCCCATATGGAGTGGATGCAAAATGTCATTGAGACACAACAGAAAATGATGAATGACATGATAATTATACAGCAGCAACAAATGGCCCAGATGGCCCAAATGCAACAGAATGCTCAGGCACAGCCCCAACCACAACCCGTTCCTGAACCACCAGTGAATCCAAGGCAGCTTTATTCTGAATTTCTCAAGATGAAGCCTTCTGAGTTCCAAGGAGGGCCTGATGTTATGAAAGCTCAGCATTGGTTGGACGATGTTGAGAAGATTTTTCTTACTATGCAGATCAATGATGATGAGAAATTGAGATTGGCATCTCATATGCTGAAGGGTGAGGCCAATAACTGGTGGGTTAATGCTCGAGCCATGATGGTAACTATGGGAACTCCTCAGACTTGGGGAAATTTCCGTCGGACTTTTCTGGAGCAATTCTTTCCAACTGCAATGAGAAGTGAAAAAGAAAATGAGTTTCTAAATTTCAAACAAGGAAGTTTAACTGTGGGACAATACACAGCTAAATTTGAAGAATTGTATCAGTTCTTTAGGTTGGCTGGACAAGCTCTTGATGATACGTGGAAGACGGAGAGATACAAGTTTGGGCTTAGGGAGGATATTGCACAGAGTTTAAGTTCTTTTTCTTGTGCTAATTATGCTGCCATGGTACAACAGGCTTATATTTCTGAAGTTGATTTGAAAAGGTTGTATGCAAGCAGAAAGGCATATAATCAGAACAAGAGAAATACAAATTCATCTAATTCCCAGGCTGGTTCTAAGAACAATAACTACAAAGGGAAACAGGCCCAATCATCTGACTTCTTCAAAGTTAGCAAGTGTTCCAAGTGTGAAAGGTATCATAGAGGTGAATGTAAAAAGGGTTCAAATCAATGCTACTACTGCAAGGAACCGGGTCATTATGCAAATGAGTGCCCTTCAAGAAAGGCTTTCTTAGAGACACCGGATGCTCCAAGGCAGGGACGCATCAATACTTTGGATACCAAGACCATCCAGCCAGAAGATAATCTATTGAGGGGTACAGGTTCTCTATTCCAAAAATCTGTTAATATACTATATGATTCTGGTGCTACACATTGTTTTATTTCTGAAGCATGTGTAGATAGGTTAGGATTAACTGTGTCTCCTATATCTGAACCGATAACTATTCTGACTGCTGCAAGGGGTCGTGTTCAGACCCAATCTCTGTGTTTACACTGTTTACTTACCATAGGAAGCAGAGATTTTGTTGTTGATTTTATTTGCTTACCCATGAGGGGTATGGATATTGTGCTGGGGATGAATTGGATGACTATCAATCATGTTACCATTGATTGTTTCAACCGTACCATCGGGTTTTCCTCAGAATCAGTTGAATTGTCTCAGCCTGTAACTGAAGCTGTTATTTCTTTCACTACAGCCAGTCAATCTCTATTCCAAGGTGCGGAAGTTTTTGTCATTATGTTATCCGCTTCTACTGAAACTGGTTTGAATCTTTCTTCTGTTCAGGT
This sequence comes from Astragalus glycyphyllos, assembly GCA_963573325.1. Taxonomy (NCBI): domain Eukaryota; kingdom Viridiplantae; phylum Streptophyta; class Magnoliopsida; order Fabales; family Fabaceae; genus Astragalus; species Astragalus glycyphyllos. The sequence continues at coordinate 58,636,927 of OY754312.1, read as the reverse complement.
TGTTAAGGAATTTTTAGATGTGTTTCCTGAAGAAGTTTCCTCTTTACCTCCTGACCGAGAGGTAGAATTCTCTATAGAATTGGTTCCGGGCACTGGTCCAATATCTATAGCACCTTACAGGATGTCTCCTTTAGAGCTAAAGGAACTCAAATCCCAACTTGAAGAGTTAATATCTAAAAAGTTTATTCGGCCGAGTGCTTCTCCATGGGGTGCTCCGGTGTTGCTAGTTAAGAAGAAGGACGGAAGTATGCGGTTATGCATTGATTACCGTCAGTTGAACAAAGTGACGATCAAGAATAAATATCCATTGCCAAGAATTGATGATCTTCTTGATCAACTTCGAGGCGCGGCAGTGTTCTCCAAAATTGATCTAAGGTCAGGGTATCATCAAATAAGAGTTCGATCTTCTGATATTCCGAAGACAGCTTTCCGTACTAGGTATGGACATTACGAGTTTGTAGTGATGCCTTTTGGGTTGACGAATGCTCCAGCAGTATTCATGGATTACATGAACCGAGTTTTTCATACCTACTTGGATCAGTTTGTAGTGGTATTTATAGATGATATCTTAGTGTACTCAAAAACTGTTGAGGAACATGTTCAACATCTCCGTATTGTTTTGAGTGTACTCCGAGAAAAGAAGCTATATGCTAAGCCATCGAAGTGTAACTTTTGGATGTCTGAAGTAAAGTTTCTGGGTCATGTAATTTCTCAAGCAGGAGTTGCAGTTGATCCTAGTAAGGTTGAAGCTGTATTAAATTGGGAACGCCCAACATCAGTAACTGAAGTCAGAAGTTTCTTGGGACTTGCTGGCTATTATCGAAGATTCATTCAAGGATTCTCACAATTAGTTCTTCCTCTTACTCGGTTAACTCGCAAGGGACACCCATTTTTCTGGAATGATGATTGTGAAGAATGTTTCTTAGAGTTGAAGTCTCGACTTACTTCTGCTCCCATCCTGATTCTTCCAGATCCATCTCTGGGATTCCAAATTTACAGTGATGCATCTGGGAAGGGTTTAGGATGTGTCCTTATGCAGAATCAACAAGTGGTAGCTTATGCTTCCAGGCAGTTGAAACCGCATGAGGAAAATTATCCAACTCATGATTTGGAGTTAGCGGCGATTGTGTATGCGTTGAAGATTTGGAGACATTACCTTTATGGTTCTCGTTTCGAAGTCTTCAGTGATCACAAGAGCCTAAAATATTTGTTCGATCAGAAAGAGCTTAATAACAGACAAAGAAGATGGGTGGAATTCTTGAAAGATTATGATTTTGAATTAAAGTACCATCCTGGAAAAGCTAATGTTGTAGCAGATGCTTTGAGTAGGAAGTCTATTCATACTGCAGAGCTTATGATTCATGAAATGGTTTTATTGGAATCTTTTAGAGATTTGGATTTAAATGTATCAAGAAAGAAGGATCGATTAATATTAAGGCATATTCGAATTTCAAGTGCATTGAGAAATTTGATTCGTGCAGCTCAAGAGATTGATGTAGAGTTGCAATCTCAGAAGGGGTTACCAGATTATACCGAAGACAATGATGGTATTATCTGTTTTAACGGTAGAATTTGTGTACCTAATAATGAAGACATCAAGAAGCAGATCTTGGAAGAGGCTCATAGAAGTAAATATTCTATACATCCTGGATCTACGAAGATGTACGGAGAGTTGAAGCAAATGTATTGGTGGCCTAGAATGAAAGTGAATATTGCTGAATTTGTTTCACGTTGTTTAACTTGTCAAAGAGTTAAAGCTGAACACCGGAAGCCCGCTGGTCTGATGCAGCCTTTAAATGTACCGGTATGGAAGTGGGAAGATATCTCAATGGATTTTGTTATGGGCTTGCCGAGATCGCAAGCTGGTAACGATTCCATTTGGGTTGTCGTGGATCGCTTGACTAAGTCTGCTCATTTCATTCCAATTCGATCTAATTTCAAAGTTTCCAAATTGGCAGACGAATATGTGAAAAACATAATCAGATTGCATGGAGTTCCCACAAGTATTGTTTCGGATCGTGATCCAAAGTTTACTTCCAGATTTTGGAAAGCAATGAATGATGCTTTTGGAACTAAGGTATTTGTTAGTACAGCCTATCACCCACAAACGGATGGTCAAACAGAGAGAACTATTCAAACTCTTGAAGATATGCTTCGGGCATGTGTGCTGGATAGTGGAAGAAATTGGGAGGATCATCTTCCATTAGTTGAATTCGCTTACAATAATAGTTATCATTCCAGTATAGGAATGGCACCATTTGAAGCACTATATGGGAGGAAGTGTAGAACTCCGTTGTGTTGGTGGGAGGTAGGTGAAAACCGACTGTTGGGACCTGAGATGATTGATGAAACTACTGTGAAGGTAAGGCAAATTCGAGACAGAATGAAAGCTGCTCAGAGTCGGCAAAAGAGCTATGCTGACAAAAGAAGGAGGCCTTTAGAATTTGATGTTGGTGATCATGTATTTTTGAGAGTTTCTCCAACTATAGGTACTGGTAGAGCCTTGAGAGCCAAAAAGCTCAGTCCTCGATATATTGGACCTTTCCAAATTATCGAGCGTATTGGGCCAGTTACGTATCGCCTTGCTTTACCACCAGCCCTATCAAATCTTCATGATGTTTTTCATGTATCTCAATTGAGAAAGTATATTCCCGACCCGGATCAGCCATTGGATTTTGAAGTGATTGACCTCCGACCGGATCTCTCTTTCCAACCTTATCCTAGATATATCTTGGAACACGGTGAAAAAACTTTGCGGACAAGGACAATTCCCATAGTCAAAATCGTTTGGGACGGTTTTTCGACTGATGAAGCTACATGGGAATTGGAAGAAGACATGCGGACTCGATATCCCTATTTATTCCATTAAGGTATGTCTTTTTTTAATTTTGAGGACAAAATTTTAAAAGTTGGGGTGATTGTAACATCCCTAACTTCGTTAAATTCAATTTATGGAATTAACGAGTGATTTATTATTCGAAGTGAAAAATAAATCAAGATATGAATATGGGATAGTCGAGAAAGCATTATATATTGGCTAAGTCACAAGATTAAAATGCCTTAGTATATGAATTATGTGGTAATTTGGAGAGAAATTGGGTTAAAATGAGAGTTTAAGTGAAAAATTGAAATAAGGGTATTTTGGTCAATTTCCTCTCAATTACACTCTCATCTCATTTAACCATGAGACTCATCTCACCTTCTCTCTCAAAATTCAGAAGCAAAGAAAGAAAGAAGAATAGAGAGAGAGAAGAGAAAGAAAACGTGAAGAAGGAGGAGAAGAGGAAGAGAGCAAAAGTTCAATTTCTTCTTGAAGGTGAGACTTCCATAGTCCACTCTCTTCCATTTTTGATTTCCTTTTCACTGATGCAAGTTTGAAAAGCTAATTCCTTCTATTTCCCCTTTGCCCTTTCTGAACCCTAGGAGCTGTAGTTATAGTTTGGAAGCAAGTTCGTGATTACGGGGATCGTTCGAGTAATTTCGGTTGCTTGTTTCGGGTGACAACGAAATTTGTCTCTATTTTGTTGAACCGGTGAGTTTTACTCATGTTTAGGGAATTTATACTTTAAATTGATTGTGTTGAAATTCTGGAATCGATTGATGTGTTGGTTTCGAAATGGTTTTAAAGTCAAAAACCGAATTTTAGACAAATATCGTTTACGGTTTAATTTTCCAAATATACTTTGTTGTGTGATTTGAAACTTGTGTTGAATTGACTTGTATTGTGTGGAAAATCTCTGTTTTGATGCTGGAATTGGATTGGGTTTCGGATTGGACGCGATCGGAGAAACAAAACAAACGAAATGAACGAAATGTGAACCTGCTACAGCAGCACGGGTCGTGCTGATTTCTGCACGGGTCGTGCAACTTATCAGATTGGCTGGAAAAATAAATTTTCAGCAGCACGGGTCGTGCCAACTCCTCTGTCTCCGGATGCCAAAAATTTGTTTTGTTGCTCTTTTAGATTCCAAACCACTTCTAATCCTTTTCTCAATCAATTGGGATGATATTTACTTTATAAAAACATGGTTTTAATATGATCAAACTTGGTTTTTAGAAAATGTTTTGAAACTTATAAATGTTTCGAAAAACCGAGTCTAGCCACGTGTGAGAACATATGTTTTTCAAATCAAAACGGAACTTCATGTTCTACTATTGTAGTGGACATGATATATAAATTATATCATATGTGATTGATGGCCCAATGCGGGTATTAAATAAGATTGACGGCCCAATGCGGGTGTGATATATAAATTATATCGAAGTGAGGTGACGACCTCAAGATGTTAGTACACTAGGGAGAGGGAAGTCATGAGCCCTTGAACTAGACCCAAAGATGTAGTCACTGAGATGCATAGGTGATCTGGGTTCATCGCAAACCAAAGAAAAGAAAAAGGGTTTAAGATGTTGTACTAAATTGATGAAAAAAAAAATAGTGCATAGTCATCAAGAATTGGACTATGAACTATGGAATATAATTGAACCGAGAGCGGTTAGGGGTAACGGTAGAACTCACTGAGATATGTTATCTCACCCTATCATATGTTGTTGTTTTACAGAGAAACAGGGAAAGAAGAAGACAATAAGGCACGAGTAGATGACGTGCACGAGGAGAGGATTTGAAGACTTAATTATTTCAAGTCTTAGTTTATGTATCTTTCCTTGTTGTCTTTGTACTCGATTAATGACTTGAGCTGTATTAAGTTATTTATCGTTTCCGCTTTCCTTGTGAGGATGTTGAACACTAGGAATTAATGTTGAGGTTATGAACTCATGTATTCGGTTTATTGATGTACCGACAGGTGATAAATGGGAGATATTTTATAATATCGAACAATTTTAGTTGTGTTCAATATCTAAACAGGAATAATGATATCTGATGTATGCTAAAGTTGTGCATTTTAATATTTCTACTTATTAGAGATGTTAGGGTGTTACACAATGACTCTTAATTGGTCATTATCTCTACCTTTTTTAATATAAGTTGTTTTTGAAAAATAAATAATTATTTGACCTTTAAAATTTCTTTGTTTGTAACAAACTATGCACTAAAAGGGAGGGCGTTATAATAAAATCATAAGTTAATGAAATATGAGTGGAACAGGTTCAACATATTTTAAATATTTAAAATCGTTTTGTTTTCTCTTTGAATAAATTTAAACTTATGAAAATCATGTGAATAGGGAATTAAGTAAATTACTTAATAACCGAATTCAACTAATTTCAAGATAAAAAAGGAAATAAATTATTAGAAACTATAATAAACGGAAGCATAACAATTAAAATGATCCTGTAATATTCAGTATACTACTATGATTTTGTTACTTATAAAATAATTATTATATTAAACATATTTTGAGTAGACTTTAAATATCATATAGATATAATTTTAGAGTAATTAGATCAGTTATGTAACATCCCTAGTTTCGTTAATTTCGGTTTACGAAATTAACTAGAGATTTATTATTCGATGAAATAATAAATCTAGTCGAGGATATGAGATTGTCTCGAAAGCAATATAAAATTGCTAGATTATGTGATTTAATCGCATTGTTGTTTGAATTATATATATGATTGTGTGTGATTGTTGTAGGTAGAAATTGGCTTAAGCGAGAATTAGAGCACAAGGGTAAAATTGTCATTTTGCCACCTAGTAAAGATTTATTATTCGATGAAATAATATATTGAGTCCTAAACATGGGAGGATCATGGGAATGGTAGTTAATTTGCTAAGTTATAGGAATTGATGAGTGCTAATTAAATTGATTAGAATGGATTTAAGTGAGGATTAGAGAGAAGGGGTATTTAGGTCTTTTCATACCTTTTAATAACCCTCAACTCAACACTCCAACATCAGCCAACACCACCTCACTTTCCTAAATTCTGAAACTTAGCAAAGAAAAAAAAAGGGTATAGAGAGAGAAGAGAGAGACTCGTGAGAGAGAAGGAGGAAGAAGAAAAGAGGAACTTCCACCCTAGTTCTTGTATGTAAGTTATTCTACCACAATCCTTCTCCATTTTTCATTTCCTATCTATTGATACTAGTTTCATCACCAATCTTTCTTCCTAACTCAAATCACCATTGATGATCTTTAGAGCTCATAGTGAAGAGAAATGGAGTTTTAGAACACTCAAAGCTTGAATTTGGTCCTTGAAGCTCTACCTTCAGATTAGAAGCTCAAAAACAACTCACCTTGTTGTTTGATTTTGGTTTGGGACAGTAGGAGAGGGTATTGGAGTAGTTGGTTCGATTTCGAAGCAATTGGAAGTGTTCGAAGCTAGTTCGTGAAGTTCGGAACGTGTTCGTGCGTTATGGGTCGTTTGAACTTCGAAAGTCTCGGTGTTTCGTGATTTTCATCACGATAGGTGAGGTTTACTCACGTTTAGGGAATTTACACTTTAAATTGATTGTGTTGAAATTCTAGAATCGATTGCTGTTTTGGTTTCGAAATGGTTTTAGAGTCAAAAACCGAATTATAGAAAAAACATCGTTTACGGTTTAATTTTCCAATTATACTTTGATTGTGATGTGAAGTTTGGTTTGATTGTGACTGTTTGGACTGGAATATGTTGTGAAATCTTCTGCTTTTCAGTGGAATTGGTTTAGGTTTCGGTTTGGAATCGATCGGAATCGCGAAACGGAGTTAAAATGCTGTTTCTGTACAGGTAGCACGGACCGTGCGCCTCAGAGGCACGGACCGTGCGTCCCGTAGACAGAAACCCACACAAATTTTTTTACAGGTAGCACGGACCGTGCGCCCCAGGGGCACGGACCATGCGTTGCTCTCGGGTTCAAAATGCTGTTTTGTCTTTTCGTCGCTCCTTTTTGTTCCAATTCACTTCTAAACCTTTTCTCAACCAATTGTCATGATATTTACTTTATAAAAACATGATTTTAACATGTTCAAACTTGGTTTTTAGGAAATGTTTTGGAACTTATCAATGTTTCGAAAAACCGAGGCTAGCCACGTGTGAGAACATGTGTTTTTCAAATCAAAACGGAACTTCATGTTCTACTATTGTAGTAGACATGATATATAAATTATATCATATGTGATTGACGGCCAATGCGGGTATTAAATAAGATTGATGGCCCAATGCGGGTGTGATATATAAATTATATCGAATTGAGGTGACGACCTCCAGATGTTAGCATACTAAGAGAGGGAAGTCATGAGCCCTTATCTTAGGCCCCCTGAGGTTTATTATTACTTTGCCTTTAAGAGTTGTACACTTTTCGGCCAGATGTTGGGGTTCACTCAAGCTTCCTTGGGTTGTTGGTGATGTGCTAGAATTAATAAGGCTTTATTGTAATTCTTTTATTGAATTACCAGATGTTTTTGCAACTCATTTGTAGAATTGCCAGATGGTTTTGTGATTCATATTGAATTACCAATTAAAGAGGAACTTTGTACTTAAACCGTAAGCGTAATTAGGGGTTCACTTAAGCTTTCGGAGTTGGTGACTTGCAAAAGATTAAAATGTAATATTGAAATTCATCACTTAAGCTACTTTGGGTGGTTGGTGATGTGATAAAAGATAAAATGGACTATTTTGTAATTTATATTGAATTACGAATTAAAAGGGTTTTCATAATTGAACCGAGTGAATGTTAGGGGTCGCGGTAGAACTCACTGAGATATGTTATCTCACCCTATCATTTGTTGTTGTTTTACAGAGAAACAAGGGAAAAGAAGAAGGTTAAGGGATGCGAGTAGGTGTCATGCAAGAAGAGGAGATTGAAGATTTAATCCTTCAGTCTCTGATTATGTTATTCCCGTCGTCTTTGTAGTCGATATATGTCTTGAGATAATTGAGTTATGTAATCGTTTCCGCTTTTTCCTTATTATAAGTAGGAAAGTTACTCTGATGTTTACTAAATTGTATATTCTTAGTATTTCTATTGATTAGAGATATTAGGGTGTTACAAGTTACAAATATTTTGTTAACGGTTATTATTTCTATTTAATATAACTTTTTCAACCTTTGGTTACCCAATTTAATTACAATAATTAATCATTATTTTATATTTAATCAAAAAAATAATTGATGCCTATACAAGCTTTTTCCAATAGGTATCATGGCTCTTGAGGTAAGAGTGTCTCAATTATAATCACTATAGCTATGGAGAACTTTGGTTGATTATTTTCTGATTATTTTTTAAACAAAAAACAATCAAACTGACCCATCAATTTTTTCTGCCTATGTCCATCCTGTCTCTATGGTAAAAAGGTCCTATAAAATTACTATAGATGACATGACAATGTTTACGATTTCATGGGGTGTTAAAAGCTAGCTACTAGGTTAGAGAAAGGCGACTACTAAAGATCAAAATCATTGATCATAGAGTATGCAGTACCAAAAGACAAAATAAATTCATTAGTCATGGCATTCTTTAGTTTTTTGATATGTTCTTATGTCTTATCTTAATTTGTAGTGTTGTATGTTTGATGATAATGATAATATTGTTTATATATTGATGAGAATCCTTTTATCTCCATTTTAAGATTTTCGAGAAGAAGAAAAACTTCTAATTAGTGTGTTCAACATCAATTACTTAATATTATCCAATTGTGTTATTAATGACTTGTTTTTACCTCATGACTTATAAAAGAAAGCATAAAAATATATGCATATTATTGTCAAAAAAATTTAAAAGATTTACTAATGAGAATATATTTGTCTACAAAATATAAAAACAAATATCATACTACTATAAAATAATTCATGTAAAAGGCTAAGAATATTCATAATAATAAACAATTAAAAAATAAGTTATATGTGCGTGTTTGTCAGACCTCCCTTCCTTACATATTTTATTTAGCACATAATACATTAACTTTACATGAAAGTTATTTTGAAATTAAAAATCATGACATGATTGTTTTAAGGTTTAAATATGTATTTAGTCCCTGCAAATGTCCTTATTTTTCGATTTAGTCCTTGCAATTTTTTTTTAAATACGTCCCTGCAAAATAACTTTTTTTGGAATATGCCCTTCCAAAAGTTGGAATTTTAAATACGTCTCTGCAAAATAGCTTTTTTTTTAAATACGTCCCTGAAAAATAACCTTTTTTTTGACATCACTAATATTTGTGGGGACGTATTTAAAAAAAAGTTATTTTGCAGGGACGTATTTAAAAAAAAATGCAGGGACTAAATCGAAAAACAGGGACATTTGCGGGGACTAAATACATATTTAAACCTTGTTTTAATAATTTTATTTTAATAAAAAATATAAACATTGAAATATAATTAAATTTAAACGAAGTTGTTAGTACAATTGCAAACTTAAATATATATATATATATATATATATATATATATATGAAGTAAAAAATAGATTCTAATATTAGGAACTTACTTTTTTAAATATATGTTGTAAAAATTAAACGTTATCTTAACATTATTGAATAAATTTGTCAACCATTTTACAGTAATACTAAGATTATAAACTAAAATGTTTTAAAAAAGAAGATTATCAAATAATGTCAAAAGCTTTTAAATTAATGTCAATTCTTCAAAATTTACAATTTAACCATTTAATGTCAATGTTTCAAACAATTTACTATAAAATAAAATTAGTAATATGGGTTGATACTTTTACCTATCAATCTCACCAAAAGGGTTGACAATATACTATTGATGAACATGATGAAAATCAAATACAATACATAATAATGAAATACAAAATTTCTCAAAGGTTCTCTTTGTGGTTAAGGTACTACTAGATCTGTTGGATGTTCTCTTCGCGAATAAGGTATGCACATGCATATAAGTGGATCTTCGCTAATATTAATTCAAGTGTGAATGTTCTTCTTGGTTCTTGGCTAATGTTAACTTGAGTTATTGTCTCTTTTATAAATAATGTCTTGACACTTAATTTGGAGCGTCTCTCGCAAGCATTGGCAGACCCAAGATCTTAGGTCAAGAGTAGGAAAAAAATCATTATCCAAATTATTGGTTTATGGGTTTTTTAAAAGTTTCTTTTTTCAAATATCGTCATTTGAGTATTAAAAATTAATAAAACTAATTATTTAACCCTAAATTTGTTTTAGAGTCATCAATTTTGTTTGTTAGTTATTATTCATTCTTCTCTTCAGTCCTAAAATATATAAAAATAATTAATAGTCTCAAAAGATAGTGATGTTCATTGAATTACTTTAGTAGATTAATAAATTGTCCATTACGAAAAATAATGAGAAATTTCATAAAACTTAGAGACTAATGATATATTTCTTATCACTAAATACAATGAAAAATAGTGTTACATTTCCTATTACTAAATATAATAAAAAAATATTATATTACCCTAAAAAATTTGATGAAAATAAATTAACAAATTTGTAAATAAGAAAGTATTCAATCATTTTTTTAATATTCATTTCACTTTACTAAAACTTTATTTCCAACAATCAACCTTATAAAAAATATGGGCAGTTATTTATATTAAAAACCACATAAATTATATAAGAATATTGTCTAAAAAGTAATTTTTTAATATACAAATGCAACAACATATTTATATGATTATATTTTTAATATCTATAATTTATATTAACAAATTATATATTTTTATATAATACCACGGTAAATTTTTAAAAAAGAAATATTATAACTACACGTGCAACGCACGGGCATTCCCCCTAGTATATATATATGGCTTGTACATTTGTAAAAACACACCCACCAATACAAACACAAGTCTTTACTTACTTTATTTTTCCTTTATCGCTTTCTCATTTATTTTTATGCATTCGTAGTTTAGTAGTTCTTCTTCTACACTAGACACTTTCTAAAGTAGTCTAAGAACCAGCAGTTGAGAATCAGAGTCTCTTTCTCAGCGTAATGCTTAATCAATAAAGGGATCACAGTTAAGAGTGAGATCTAGCCTTAATCAGTTGATCGAACACCTAGATAGCCAAGGAAACATCTAGTCGGCTGATTGAGCAACTTGCTTGTCTAAGTACCAAAATTCGCATGGGAACAAAATTGGCATGCCCGGTGGGACAATGAAGGTGAACGTACTTTTCAACTTTGTAGTACCACAAAAAGAGCAACGATATGTTAAGGTTAGAGCATTTACCATAGGTTTAGTCGAGCGCTATTCAAGTAGAAGTTTTATCACAAGTTCAGTCAAATACGTTTGCTACTATTTGCCTAGGGGACAAATAATGATGAATGATAGATGAGTGTATACTAACTGTCCCTCATCCGATTCACCCCAACATGATAGCTGAGGTTACGCGAACTCACTTCTCAATACAACTAAGGCCTTTGTCTCGGCCTATGTATGGAAAGTTATATCACGAATGGGTGGACAAAATGATGCCATTGCCAAGTGGGTTGAGACCCCAAATTTTACCTCTTTCTTAAGAGTTTATGACATGTCTACCATTCAACATATTGGTAGATTTACTGCATAGTGCTCAGAGGATAATTAGAGTGGACAACATAAGTTACAATTTTTTACTTTGTCGTTGACAAAGAAAACATTTACTTTATATTCATCCTTGTTTCCTAATTTCATGGTAAACTGGGTAGAGATCGAGAGGTGATTCCATGAGATATTTCACATGCCTAAACTGGAAGTTACAATAGCTGATTTGATGTACCTGAAAAAGGTAGAGGCGAAACGGATGTAGACTTAAAAGAAAGATTCAGGAAGTTGAGTAGAAGATACGCAAAACAACTCCCAAAAGCAGAGTATGCTGTAATTTTTTTCTGTAACAAGCTTCCTCATATAAAAGAAGTTTTGGTTGGCCATGATTTGTCATGCCTAAGTCAATTGGGAGTTAAAGCTTCTATTATTGAGCGCTTCTTTCATGTGAAGAAGCAAGAAGGATTTGACGATGAAATGATGCCTATAGATAATTATGATGTGTCTGTAGATGAGTCAGTGACCATAATGATTAGGCAACTACATTGACATGGCAGCCGATACCTCTCCAACTGACAAGGGTGTAGCTTATGAAAATTTGCTAATAGTTACACTCTTTGATTATGGTTTTGGCGCACGACTTACCATTTCCTTCAACAAAGGATAAGTGGAATTAGCTGATGCAATGGAAACAAAATGGTGTACCAATCTTATAAGACATAGTGTTACTTTGACAGTGTGATTCTACTATCTGTGGAATTAGCTGATGCAATGGAAACATAACTCTACTATTAGTGTTACTTTGACAGTGTGATTCTATTGTCTGCAGTCCTCGATCGGCTGGAGCATACAATATTGGGGGCACCTAGCATTGTCACATTGACATTGGGGGCCTACTGTCTACAATCTCAGTTGTTCCGAAGGATTAAGTTTTCATATGCACTTGAATCATAGTTGTCAAGTGTAAGAAGTTGGTAGGAAAGAGATCTGCTAACGTAATGCTTCCTTCATCTTCCTCTTACTATCCTCAGCCAAAGGAAGCAGGGGCATTTTTTACACCCAATTTTGCTGAGGGCTATTTGGCTGATGTAGAATCAGCTAGCCAAAGAATGAGGGCTGATTCTCGTTGGCAAAAAAAAAAATTAGCCGCTTAGGGTTTAATTGACTACTCATGGCCACACGGTTAGAATAAGAGGCTGAGGAGCAGTTGAGTTGCCTACTCGACTGACGCAAAATAAGCCAAGGCAAGAGACGACTGAGGAAAATCGGCTCGACGTGGCTGCTAAGTCTATATAGGCTTGGAAGCTATTATTTGGTCTTAATATGTTTTATATAAATATTTATTAAATTCCCAAGTTATAATTATATGATTTATGAATAGAAATATAATGGAAAAGACCAAGTGAAGATTTGGTAAACCACCATCCTACAATTATGGGAAGCAAGCATGAGTAGTTGGCCGAGGTCAAAGAAGCTTGCTTTGGAAACAAGTATAAAATGCACGTGGACACTTGGAGCGTGGAGCGACTGAAGAAAGCAGAGAGAAGCGTCGTAGAAATAGAAGCGGAGATATTTTGACCCCGCTATCCGTGCTAGTGGAAGAGTGGAACGTGCTTCCTAGATTTTAGGCTATAGATGTAATATAGTATATTGATATTAATCAATCCAACGATGAGCAGTTGTAGGCTCATGGTAGTGACTAACACAGGCTCACATGTATATAGTTGGTGTGTACATTGGTAAAAACACACCCATCAATAGAAACACAAGTATTTACTTACTTTATTTTTCCTTTCTTGCTTTCTCCTATATTTATGCATTCATAATTTAGTAGTTCTCCTTCTACCGTAGAGACTTACTAAAGTAGTCTAGGATCCCACATCTGAGAATCAGAGTCCCTTTCTTAGCGTAATCGCTTGATCAACAAAGGGATCACTGTTAAGAGTGTGAGTTAGTCTTAACCAAATGATTTGCTGATTGAGCAGCTTGCTCGGCTAAGCACCAAAATTCACACGGTAACAACTTCACGTATGTTTTTAAAATAAAGTTAAGTCTAGTTAAGTCAATTTTCTTCTCGTCGAAATATCACCCTTCAAATCTAGTTAAGTCTGAAGCTTTGTCGAATTTGCCTTCTAACACAACTCTTCTGTGTTAAAACCAACACCTTCTTCTAAGAAAACCAAAGTCAAACCGCGTTGACTGTATTTAATTTAGCCTGTCGAAATTACAGGCTAACAAATTTCCCCCCAAAAAATGTCTTTTTCGACAGGGACTATGTGATTACGTCACTTGCATCACGTTGTAGAGTGATACGACGTTTCAGTGAAAAAACAGCTTTTGGTGCCTCCGTTGTAAAGTTAGTGGGCCACGTTTCACCCTAAAACTCCCCACTACTCATTGCGAGTAACTGCTCCATTAAAAGGAAAACTCAAGAGTTTTCAGCCTTTGAACTTCAAACAGCTATAAAAACCATCGCTTCTTCTTCATTTCACTCTTTCTGAAACCTCTTGCAATCCCCCTTTTTTTTTCTTCGCGAGAACACTTGTGCTCACTAAACCCAGAAAACTAGACCTTCATCAACATCCTTCGTTGTTCATCAATGGCATCTTCTTCTCGTCCTCGATCCCCCTCAACCATTGCAGGTAAGCAACCAATCCTTGCAGAACCTGCCCAAAACCCAACACCTGAACCACCTTCACATACTCATTCATCTGGAAAACACCTCTGTGTTGCTGAACCTGATCTTGATGATCCACATGCTCCAAGTTGGAGATCACAAGTGATTATTCCTGGTCCCATTGATCACACTCATGCTTTTCTCGGTCCCATTCGTGAGTTTCTTCTAGAACCACCAAAAATCCAAGAAATCTTCCCTAGTTACCATCATTATAGCCCTAGAATCTTCGACCAAGCTCCTTACGAAATGGGTTTCATCGCTACACGGGTTTTCAGATCTGCACCTTATATAGGGCACGAAGCTTACATCAACTGGCTCAACAAGATAGAGTCAAAGAAAGGGGATTTCTGGAAAACTCAAAGTATTTTCGACCTGATTCAATTGTCGAGATATGGTCCCAAATACCAAAGTACCATGCTTATTGCAGCACTTCATTTTTGGGAGGCTACTACTAACAACCTTCATCTGGAATATGGTATGCTTACTCCCACCTTGCTGGATATAGCTGCTATCACTGGTCTTCGACCAACAGGCGAGATCTTCGAGCCCGACAGAGCTTTTGATACATACAATATCACTTTTCAACGTGCCACCTTCGTTGGGTACATCGAAGATCAACACGTCCTTGACAGTGATGAGGTTTATGATGAAGACCACATAGCTTTTCTTACCTTATGGTTATCTCATTATAATTTCTGTTCTTCATCGCCAAGTTGCAAAGATGTATATCAATCTGGCTACTCAAATTCATAATGGTCGGAATATCTGTCTTAGCAAACTTATCCTAGGGTCTCTTTATGAAACTTTAGGTGATGGGGCCCTTGACATGAAAAATTCTAAGCCTCAATCTTCTTTGCTGATTTCTGGGCCTATTTGGCTGTTCCAATTGTGGCTCCTTGCCACTTTTGAATCAAGACTTCAAGTAATGTGCCCTAAAAGCCAAATCCGAATAGCTGAAAGGAGGAGCATTGAAGGTCTGAGACTTGCCCTTTTAAAACCCAGGGAGAATAACCAAACAGTCGAAGACCAATTCTCTGACACTTTCGACATGCTACTGAATTGCAAGTCCTTTATTCCTTCAATGGCCCCTTTCGTCCACAGAACTCACGGGCCACAATGGTTCCTCAAAAAATTTCCTGCAACACCCATTGATTCCGATGATGAACTTAATGAAATCTGGAGAGCTTATTTGACCCCTTGCTGGTTATCACTTAGGATTTCGTCAAGCAAAGGTCCAACCCACTATGGCTTGACAAGATACCAGCCAAATCTGGTGGCAAGGCAATTTGGATTGTGCCAACCTCGACGGGCCTCTTTTTACAAGTCGAAAAAGTCTTTGATATTCCCAGATACTGAAAGGGACTACTGGCATCGACTAACCCTGGCTACCCAGTGCACTCCTACTTTCATTCCTTTGAAGTACAACCCCCTTTTCGCTTGCACTAAAGAATTTCTCCAATGGTGGTCGAACTATTACAAGCCTAAACTGGCTGCTGTCGACGAATCCAATTTGCTTCAGAACTTACTCTCTGCTTTCCCCAAACCTTCAGGTATATTACCTTAATACATTCTAGATTTCCAAACTCTTCAAAATAATACATTCTTTAACTGTTTGAACCAAACAATTTCTAAAATCTTTCTAAACTAACCTCGTCGAAATATTTTTTGCAGCCACTCCCACAACCACTGGCACTACAAAGGCTTCAAAGAAAAACACCAAGAAAAAGGCTACTACTATTCAAAGACCACAAACAACTCAACAAACCAAAAAACAAGAGGTAACTACTTTTTTTTTTCTCTATTGGGGTATTTGTTATATCACATTTACTCCTTAATTTCAACGCTTGATTGATCTCCATATTTCAGAGTCGAAAAAGAGGAAGCAATCCTGCGCTTGATGTACCTCTTAAAAGGTCGAGGAGGATTGGAACACAGATTGTGAGTGATGATTCTAAGGTTAAAAAAGAAAATTTTACCTCTTTGCTCTCTCCATTATTCATCTATTTGCTTTAGCCATCACTAATTCTGGATGTTGGGTTTTCAGTCGGATGACCAAACAAGCAGCCCAAAATCGTTTAGGATTTCCGCGGGTCAGTTTGAGCAAGAAAAGAAAATGAAACACTCGCAAGAAACTTCCAGAACTGCTATCCCTGTGGTGCTTGTCGAAGAAACACAAGGCAAAAAAGAAACAGCTAAAGAGAAAATTTCACCTTTAGAGAAACCTGCTCAGAAGAAAGCAGAGGTTCCTAAAACACCTGCAAGCGCAAGCTCTCATGTTGGTGACACTGTATCAAAGGTAAATAACTGAGCTTGCAACTAGTCCCTAATTATTCTGGTTCATAAACTGATCATAACTTCGACGTATCGTCATGACAGGGAAATGAAGCTGGTCATCTTGACCCTTCACATAAGCAACTAACACCAACATCAGCTCTCTCTCCCTCTGTCAAACCAATAGCTGAAAGGGTGGTCGAAAATCAAGCCCAAAAAGATGATCCTGTCCACATAGCAAGAACACTCCTACAACAGCTTGTTGATATGCCAACCGATGAGCCTCCCTCTCATGACCAAGCACTTGAAACAAACCCTCTTGATACCAATCAGGGAGTACAAGATTTAGAGATGGTCGAGGCAGTTGGCGTCGAGATTAAGCATGTCAATGAACCATCAAGAGATGATAGCTCCTCCAAGATGGTTTATTCAAGTAGCAACACTGTCAGTGATGAGGCTTTAGCTGAATTAAAGAGCAAAAATCCTCTTGAGGCTTTGAACCTCCTACGGAGTGGTAGGAAATCTTCGACTAAACAGAGTTCTTCGACCACTTCTTTTGGCGAAGTATCTGACACATCGAAGGAAGACCTCCTAAAGGAATTTCGAGACAAAGTTCTTGAAGCTGACTTGTTCCAAGCCATTGAGCGTGACCACATGATTGCCTTTGAGATTAAAGCCTTATTGCGCAAGCTCAATACCTCAACCTCATGCAAGGCCCTCATTGGCTTCATTGCCGAATTTGAGCCCCCTTTTAGAGCGAATCACCCATGACATTCAGAAAAAGAAGAACTGTATTGCAGAAAAGGCACGGGAAGCCAAACTTCAAGAAGAAGAATAGGCAGCTGTTAACGCCTCTCAGACCAAGATTGCCTCTTTGGAAACTCAAGCAGCAAACAATGCTCGAGTGTTGACAGATTGCGAAAATGCCATCTTGAGCTACCAGATACAAATCGAAGACTTACAGTCGAAGATCAAAGCTGAAGAGGTGAAGAAAGCTTCTCTTCTCAAAACGACTCCTAAAGCTTTAGAATCTGCGATTCACGCAGAGGCCACTGTGGCTCTTGAGCACTTGGAAAGACATGGTCAACATGAAGCGATGGTTCGAAGTTTGGACGAAGAAGAGGCTCTTGTCGCCATTAGATTGGAACATTTCAAATCTGTCTTAGAAAGGCTCAAAGCTAATCTTCAACTTTGACTTATCTGACTTATAATATTTATCTTATAATTTCAACAATGTCCTGGCAACTTTTATTTCTTGAAGGCCATGTTTGAATTTGTACTCTCTTGCTGCTTTAATCTTGCGCTATTTTAACTTCTTGCAAAATTGGCATATATTTCTTTAAGTACTTGCCATTTATTTGCAAAATTCGACCATCAGCGCCAAGTTCTTCGACTTCATAGGCACCGTTAGTATACACTTGTAGAATCCGAAATGGTCCTTCCCAATTTGGTGACCATTTACCCAAGACTCTATCTTTTTTATCCATGGGTAAAATAACTTTCCACACTAGATCTCCTAAGGCAAATGTTTTTAGCTTAACCTTTTTATTGTAGGCTTTAGCCACTCTTTCTTTTTGCCTTATAAGAACATCCAACGCATGTAGTCTTTCTTCATCTAAATCAACCAATTCATTTAACATCCTATTCCAATAAGAATCTGATGGAATTTCAAACTGTCTTTGAATTCTTGCTGATTGTAAACAAATTTCGACAGGTAAGACTGCGTCATGTCCAAATGTAAGTCTATAAGGAGTAGTGTTGATTGATTCTCTAGGAGAATTTCTACATGCCCACAACACTTGATCAAGCGTTTTATGCCAATTCCTAGGCTTTTGCCCAATGTGTTTCTTGATCAAATTGATAATAATTTTGTTGGCAGTCTCCACTTGACCATTAGCTTGAGCATAATATGGTGTCGAAATTAGTAACTTGAAACCAATTTCAGAAGCAAAGTCAACCATTTTTCGACCAATAAAAATTGTGCTTTGGTCAGTCGTAATGGTTTCAGGAATTCCAAACCTATGTAAGATATGGTTTTGAATAAAACTTATCACAGCTTCCTGATCAACATTAGTTAAGGGAACAGCTTCCACCCACTTGGTGAAATAATCTATTCCTACTAAAATAAAACAGTGACCCTTCAATGAAGTTGGTTTGATTTCACCAATTAAGTCTAAAGCCCAACCCCTAAAAGGCCAAGGTTTTATTATTGAATGCAATTCACTTGCAGGCACATGTTGTATTCCTGCGTGTTTTTGACATTCTTGACAACCCTTGGCGAAATCTATGCAATCTTTCAGCATAGTTGGCCAATATACTCCTTGTCGAAATAAAAGCCACTTCATTTTGTGACCTGCTTGATGAGGTCCACAAGCACCACTATGAGTATTGGAAATTGCTAAATACGCCTCACTTTCACTAAGGCATTTCAATAATACTCCTTCAGGAGTCTTTTTAAATAATTCATTCCCAATAATCACATAGCTTAAGGCTCTGTACTTGGTTTTTCTATCAGTCACTACTGTTGGATTCTCCAAGTATTCGACAATTTGCCTTCGCCAATCATCATTCGACATATTGTCAATGACATAAATTTCCACTTCATATTTTTCAAAAAGTTGAAAATTTTCCACCAAATTAAACATCTCTGCCCCCTCAAGTTTTGGCATTGACAATTCGGCATTGGATGGATCTGTCGAAATCAGTTTGTGCTTTATTTCTATTAGCTCCAATAGCTTTCACTTTGTTGGAGTTTTCCACCTTGCCTGCAGCAGCAACTTTTTTCTGGCGTTGATATCTGCGCCATTGCGTTCTTGTCATAGGGTTCTTCCCTTTGTAATTATTGTTTTAGGCATACTTGTTAGATTCAGTTGCCTTATTTTGGCTAGTAGCACTAGTGCTGCCCCTGACCAATTTTGCTGGTTTCTGTTGATTTCCAACATTCTTTCCAGCATAATATACTGGGTAATACCCAGTACTCTTTCCATCAGAATGCACCCATTTCTCGACAGGTGACTTTGCTGGAGGAACATAAGTTCTAATCTGACCTTTCTGAGGATTCCTTGTCGAAGTAACCTTATATTGGATCCCTCTGTTGTTAAAACCTATAAAATTTAAGACTCATCATAACTCAAAAACTACTCCCAACATTGACAACAATAATTTTACTTGGACCATTTTCGAAACTCCTATTTATATGAGGAGGGCAAACGCTAAAACTAACTAACTGTACAGAGAATTTAAAAAAAAAGGAAACTGCTACAGCCTTCGACTAGGATAACTACCAAAGCTTCGACAGCGAGCACTTGCTTTTGACTTGCTATTGAATTCAATTTTCTTCTCGTCGAAATATCACCCTTCAAATCTAGTTAAGTCTGAAGCTTTGTCGAATTTTTCTGACACAACTCTTCTGTGTTAAAACCAACACCTTCTTCTAAGAAAACCAAAGTCAAACCGCGTTGACTGCATTTAATTTAGCCTGTTGAAATTACAGGCTAACAACATGCTATATTAGTATTTATCTAAAAATGCAAAGGAATAATTATTTGGTAAAGTAAAATATGTGATTTCATAGTTTAGACAATAATAATATTCAATTTTGGATATTATGTGCCATATAAAATTATATCACAAAAGAATTTAAACTTCACTTATCTGATGCATTTTTAATGAGGTACACGTGGATGTCGACCTAGGTTGTAATGGGTATCCATTGCCTTTTGTTCAAACATTAACTGAACACGTGAAATCAGCAAATCAACGCCAAAGAACGTGGTTAATAAGATTAACTTTTTAACTAAAGTACATATTTGGTTTCGTAGCGTTCCAAGTCTTGAAAATCGGCTCCCTGCTCAATGTTTTGAGCTAATAAGGGGCATTAGCGATCTTGACAAGGACGCGATAGGGGCCTCTTCCCATGGGATCCTTTGGGACGAAACTCCAGTTAATTCCTGGCACCATTTTTCGTTTGATCACGGCCTCCTCGAGCCCAGCCTGATCTCAGGTTCCCTCTACGAGGCCTTGTTCTTCGCGGACAACCTGCTGGTTTTATCTCAGGCTTTTAGGATGGGCGGTTCTCACATCATCTTTGTAACCTCTTACGAGATCACTGCTTCGGTTCGATAAGTATGTCGGAAGGGAGTCTGCCCCTGGATGAGTGTGGAATAGTGAAATAGGACCACAACACGTGTGGCATCTCGTCTACCCAGTTCCCTTGGGCATCATCAAGATGTCGTCTCAAAGCATAGTGCATGACTCAATTTGCTGCCTCGACTTGTCCTTTGGTATGAGGATGTTCCACCAAGGTGAAATTAGGCTTGATGAGTAAGTCGTCCACAAGTTTGCAAAAATTCTTATAAGTGAACTGTATCCTATTGTCTGTCACTATCACATCTGAGATTCCAAATCGGACCATGATAGATTTCTTGTAGAACATCATCTAGTTCTTTCCGATGATCTTGGCCTTGACCCATGTAACACCCTGGGCCCTTTTCTTACTTAGTAGGCTACCCACAAGTGTACATCATGACCTTCTCTACCCCCCATGTAGAATTTTTGCCTTCCGTGGGAATCGAACCTTGTACCTGGGGCCTAAGTACAAGTTCAATGCATTCCCACTACCAATTGAACTATCCTTTTTTTGTAACAGCCCGGGCCCTTTTCTTACTTAGTAGGCTACCCAGCACTGCACTCATGATCTTCTCTACCCCCCATGTAGAGTTTTTGCCTTCCGTGGGAATCGAACCTTGTACCTGGGGCCTAAGTACAAGTTCAATGCATTCCCACTACCAATTGAACTATTAGTTCAATTGGTAGTGGGAATGCATTGAACTTGTACTTAGGCCCCAGGTACAAGGTTCGATTCCCACCGAAGGCAAAAACTCTACATGGGGGGTAGAGAAGGTCATGATGTACACTTGTGGGTAGCCTACTAAGTCAGAAAAGGGCCCAGGGTGTTACAAAAAATGTAACACCCTAATATCTCTAATCAATAGAAATACTAAGAATGTACAATTTAGTAAACATCAGAGTAACTTTCCTACTAATAATAAGGAAAAAGCGGAAACGATTACATAACTCAATTATCTCAAGTCATATATCGACTACAAAGACGACGGGGAATAACATAATCAGAGACTGAAGGATTAAATTTTCAATCTCCTCTTCTTGCATGACACCTACTCGCATCCCTTAACCTTCTTCTTTTCCCTTGTTTCTCTGTAAAACAACAACAAATGATAGGGTGAGATAACATATCTCAGTGAGTTCTACCGCGACCCCTAACATTCACTCGGTTCAATTATGAAAACCCTTTTAATTCGTAATTCAATATAAATTACAAAATAGTCCATTTCATCTTTTATCACATCACCAACCACCCAAAGTAGCTTAAGTGATGAATTTCAATATTACATTTTAATCTTTTGCAAGTCACCAACTCCGAAAGCTTAAGTGAACCCCTAATTACGCTCACGGTTTAAGTACAAAGTTCCTCTGTAATTGGTAATTCAATATGAATCACAAAACCATCTGGCAATTCTACAAATGAATTGCAAAAACATTTGGTAATTCAATAAAAGAATTACAATAAAGCCGTATTAATTCTAGCACATCACCAACAACCCAAGGAAGCTTGAGTGAACCCCAACATCTGGCCGATAAGTGTACAACTCTTAAAGGCAAAGTAATAATAAACCTCAGGGGGCTTAAAATAAGGGCTCATGACTTCCCTCTCTTAGTATGCTAACATCTGGAGGTCGTCACCTCAATTCGATATAATTTATATATCACACCCGCATTGGGCCGTCAATCTTATTTAATACCCGCAATGGGCCGTCAATCTTATTTAATACCCGCATCGGGCCATCAATCACATATGATATAATTTATATATCACCCTACAATAGTAGAACATGAAGTTCCGTTTTGATTTGAAAAACATAAGTTCTCACACGTGCCTAGACTCGGTTTTTCGAAACATTGATAAGTTCCAAAACATTTCTGAAAAATCAAGTTCGAACATGTTAAAATCATGTTTTTATAAAGTAAATATCATCCCAATTGGTTGAGAAAAGGTTTAGAAGTGATTTGGAACAAAAAGGAGCGACGAAAAGACAAAACAGCATTTTGAACCCGAGAGCAACGCATGGTCCGTGCCCCTGGGGCGCACGGTCCGTGCTACCTGTAAAAAAATTTGTGTGGGTTTCTGTCTACGGGACGCATGGTCCGTGCCTCTGAGGCGCACGGTCCGTGCTACCTGTACAGAAACAGCATTTTAACTCCATTTCATCCGTTTCGCGATTCCGATCGATTCCAAACCGAAACCCGAACCAATTCCAACTGAAAAACAGAAAATTTCACAACATATTCCAGTCCAAACAATCACAATCAAACCAAACTTCACATCACAATCAAAGTATAATTGGAAAATTAAACCGTAAGCGTTGTTTTTCCAAAATTCGGTTTTTGACTCTAAAACCCTTTCGGAACCAAAACAATAATCGATTCCAGAATTTCAACACAATCAATTTAAAGTGTAAATTCCCTAAACGTGAGTAAAACTCACCGATCGTGATGAAAATCACGAAACATCGAGACTCTCCGAAGTTCAAACGACCCGTAACGCACGAACACGTTCCGAACTTCACGAACTTGTCCAATCGCTTCCAAAATCGAAAACCCATCTACTGGGATTTGCAACCAGCAACTCAATCACCCTAAAACCATCTTCAATGACTCAAACTCCTAGATCTTACTCCAATATTCCCATCCTCTTGTTCCTCTAAGTGAAGTGTAGCTCCTAATACTCCAATCTCTCCATAATCGTGACATAGAAGCTGATTTCCTCATGTTCCTAAAGTGGTTCAAGTTTCTGTTTTCGATAGGTTTTTGGGTTGGGATTTTGAGGCTTTGCACTTCAGATTCTCGTGGCAAGAAGTGTATAGAAACTGAATTAATGGTGGTGAGTGATGAAAGGAAGAAGAAGGAAGTAAGGGTTCTCATTTTATTCTTTCCCTTTGTCTCTTCTCTCTCGGCTTCTCCCTTCTTTCTCTCTCTGTTTTTCAACTTTTTAAAACAGTGTGTGTGTGTGTGTTGTGGTAATAGTAAGGAAAAGAATAAATGTGTTTGTTAGTGAGTGAGTGAAGTGTTGAGCTGAAAGCATATTATTAAAAGGATGGAAAAAGACTAAAAAGCCCTTCTCACTCAAACTCTCACTTAATTCTAAATTCTACCCAATTTCTCCTCAAACAACTACACAATTTCAATAATAATCCAGGGAATCACATAGCTTAGCAATTATATATATATATATATTGCTTTCGCGACAATCATACATCCATGACCGGATTTATTATTTCATCGAATAATAAATCTCTAGTTATTTTCGTAAACCGAAATTAACGAAACTAGGGATGTTACAATTTTTTTGTAACACCCTGGGCCCTTTTCTTACTTAGTAGGCTACCCACAAGTGTACATCATGACCTTCTCTACCCCCCATGTTGAGTTTTTGCCTTCCGTGGGAATCGAACCTTGTACCTGGGGCCTAAGTACAAGTTCAATGCATTCCCACTACCAATTGAACTAATAGCCCAATTGGTAGTGGGAATGCATTGAACTTGTACTTAAGCCCCAGGTACAAGGTTCGATTCTCACGGAAGGCAAAAACTCTACATGGGGGGTAGAGAAGGTCGTGATGTACACTTGTGGGTAGCCTACTAAGTAAGAAAAGGGCCCAGGGTGTTACAACCCACATGGTAAACTAATCGACTACAACCACTAGGTACTTGACTTGTCCCGGTGCGGTTGGAATGGGACCAAGAACATCAATCCCCCACCACGTGAAGGGCCACGGTTCTGTCAATGAAGTCATGCCGGTTGGTGGAGCGACATGGACGGTGGCATGCTTTTGGCATTTCTCGCATTTCTCAACAATTTTTTTGAGTTTTCCATCATGGTGGGCTAGTTGTAATGCGCCCAAAGCGCCCTACTAGCTAGGGCTCGTCTTTTGAGGTTTTGTTATTCTATTCCTTCATAAAGACCCATTTTAGTCCCTGACAATTTCTAAATAGGATAAATTGGTCTCTGACAATTTTTTAGGGTAAATTAGTCCCTGACATTCTCAAAACGGGGACAAATTAGTCTCTGTCCTATTAAGAAATTGTTAGAGACTAAAATGGGCTTTTACTCTAAAAGTAATAAGTGGGGAACATATACAGAAGGAGGGTAAGAACTCATGTAAAGATATTTTCTAACAATCCAATGCAACAAAAATTGATCTCCAAAATACCCTGCCTTGACACAAAATTAACGCCCAAAACCTATAAATTTTAAGATTCATCATAACTCAAAAACTACTCCCAACATTGACAACAATAATTTTACTTGGACCATTTCCGAAACCCACAGTCTAATAACTTACCCTCCTTCAATCCATAGCTCTTTAAAATTGCTTCCACCCAACAGTCAAATGATATTAATTTTTTGCACCTCCTACCCATTTGAGCTTTTCATCCTCTAGGATACACATTTTTTTGTTGTTTGGAAATGCATGTGAACCAAATTCAGCTCTCAATGGCCAAAAAAAGAAATAAGCAATCAAACATATGCTTCAAATTTAGATTCCATTTGCATTGAATGTAGCTTTATGATCTGGTTAATACATTTCACATCAATAATAAACAAAATGTAGAGCATCAAGATTCAACAAATTGAATATACCCTTTTAAGATAAACCAACAAAATCAACATCATAAATATCATTTTCTTATTTTTTAAATATGGTACACCCAAAAAAATAATGGATGTTTCAAGAAATAAAGAAACGAACAAACCAATAATCAAGTGCTTTGAATACCCCTATCAACTTTGCAGCAATATTTGGACAAACATGAAGAAAAAAGAATGCACACTGTAGCATGTGAAATAAGGTTCCCTTTTTTCAAAAAAAAAACAAAACCGAAATACTTCATCCAATATGACCTCCAAATTATTTTACCCTAGTGTTATTACTATAAAGAAAAACAAACACAAATTCCATTAAGTTGAAATGTTGATAATTAAAAAAAAAAAACATTAGAAGCAAGTCCTCCGTCAAGTTTTCGAAGTCAGAGCTCCTAGTTGTGTAGATGAAAATAGTGTTGTTAACACTAAAACAGAGAATAGAAACTTGATTTCAAGGTCAATCCGAATGAACCATTGGATTTGGAACATAAATCGCGTAATGTGGAATTTTTCCTTTTGTATTTTGACGTGTTATACATCAATTATTACTGATATTGAATTTTTGTTGAAACAATGTCATATTAAAATACATTTAGGGATCTAGGTGCAAACTGTGTCAAAATAATTTAATTATAGAAGGGTAAGTGCCCTTCTTTATTTTTAAGGGGGTGTAAGTGACCCCCATGAATTTAATGTATGCAGTCAAAATCCACACACAAAAATTGGGGTAAATATATTTTTTTTTGACAAATGGTAAAATTTGAGAATTTAATTTTTAGTTCGTATTAAAAATTTCACTTACTTTTAGTCCCTACATTTTCTGCAGCCAACACATTTAGTCACTCATGAGTTTTAATAACGCCCAGAAGTGCTATTTAATGGCCCAAAAAAACACTACTAAAAATCATGAGGGACTAAAACCTTTGATAAAGTAAAATATAGAGACTAAAAGTGAATGTAATTTTTTATAGGGACTACAAACCAAAATTTCAAATGTTATAGAGACGAAAAACATATTTAACAAAAAAAAATAACCAGCTACACTTCTTTCAAACACTACGAACCAATCATTGCACTTTGAGATCATAATAGAAGAGCCAACAAATTGCATGGCAAAAGTATAGTCAACCATTTAGAGTTAACAAGATGTATATCTAGTCAACCATTTTAGTAACTAAAAAATGGGATATGATTCTAAATTTTAATAAAAAAGTTTTATATAAAAATATATCTTCATATACTTATTTGTTTATTTGACTTTTTGTTTCATTAACATAAATTCTATTTGGTAATATATATGTATATTTTATTTAAATAATTTTATATCATTCAAATAAAATGTAAGGTATATATAGTTTATATATCTTTGTGGATATACATGCTAAATGTAATGAAATTAGTATGATAAAAGACATTGAATTATATATTAACTTCTATAAAAACTATTGACACTAAAATAATTTGTTAGGTGTGATAAAGTGAATGTCGGAAGGAAAGTAGCGAGAAGTTTTTTTTTTTGACGTGAAGTAGCGAGAAGAAGGTTGGTAGCACTTCTCTTGAGACACATCACCGAACGAACCGAAATAGTGTTAATTACTAAATAAGTTTTTTTGGCAAAATTACTCAATAAGATATTAAGGATGTATTAGTATTTTATTAAAATAAAAATAATAGATTGTTGCCCAACATATAAATCACCGATGGACATTTTCAAAAGAGAAAAAAAGGCACACCGGTGGATAATTCACTAGAAATTTTATTTTATTAAAATTTAAGAAAATAGTGAAATATGAAAGGAAAGTGATATTAATTTAAAAGATAAAAGAAAGGAAAGCGAAAGAAAAAGAAGAGGAAGCCAATTCGAGAGAGGGCTATTGCGTACATGTTTTATGGAAATGCATTAAAAGTATATGTTTGTGACACTTGTGGAAAGGCAATAAAAGTATAGACACTTGTGGCTCTTGAATTTAAGATTCAGCTTTGTTGTTATGGCTTACGGTAAATCATATAAACTATAACTCTCTCTTCAAAATTGTCTATAACTGTGTTGTTGTAAGCCGTTTGAATACCTATATTGTGTTGATAAGAGATCGTTATAATGCTTTTAAATTGTGTGCAGATAACGATAACGGCCAGACAACAGTGGATTTGTTTCATGTGCATTACTTCAGAGGTGGATCACTTGAGATTGTAAGTATTTTGTATACACAGATGAATACATTTTGGTGTTTCCAACTGTGGATTTCAATGTTATTGATCATATAAACTCTAATGAAGGCTTAGAATTCAGTAAGTTAATTGAGCATTTGTTTACTCTAATATTAGAACAATCATCTATTTATCTAATTATCTGTTAGAAAACAATGATATGCAGGTCATGTATTATTCTAGGCAACATACAAACATATTTTCAAAAGATGGAAGCGGCAAACATTATACCATTTTTCCAAAGGCTCTTCAAAAAGGTCAGTGTGTATCTATATACTAAAATATACATGCTCCTTTATGTGTGGCTTAATATGTCATGATAGATGATGTCTTAGGTATTTTGATCAGTTGATAGTTTATAGGGTTAAATATGTTTTTAGTCCCTACAAAATTTCACTATTTTGTTTTTAGTCCCTATAAAATTTCAAATTTTCGTTTTTAGTCCCTATAAATGCCAACTAGTGTATATCCATTGAATTTTTGAGTGATGTTTTGCATACATGTTGAGGACATTATAAACATCTCTTTCAGAAAAACTTTGAATTTTTTAACAACGCATAAATTAAATCTAAATTTTTTAAGTGCAAAAGATTCGATAAACGAATTAAAGGAAATACTAACCTATAAATCAAATTTTGAGTTTATTTTTTGTGAGGGAGATATTTTTAATATCTTTAACGTGTATGCAAAATATCATTCAAAAATTCTAAAGGTATACACGAGTTTACATTTTATAGGGACTTAAAACAAAATTGTGAAATTTTATAGGGACTAAAAGTTGACAAAATTTTTTATAGGGACTAAAAACAAAATAGTGAAATTTTGTAGGGACTAAAAACATATTTAACCCTAGTTTATATGTTATGTTAAAAATGAATAGTATAGTCGACTATCGCTTATTACAAATATTTTCTTAGAGAAAAATAGGTCCCCATTAAAACAGAAGTACACTAAATGGTAATTTGTGTTTTTTTCCCCAAATAATATTTATTAATTGACGTATTACAAACTATATGGGGCCTGGATTGAATTAAATAGAACCAATTACAATGGGACAATATAGTTGCACGTTTGATTCATAGATAACCATACTTCGACACTTACGAAAAACAAACCATAGTATTAAAAACGTTCTAAAGAGAAATAGACGCACCAAAATAATTGGTGTGTTCAAAGTTGGCTTTGCCAAACCAAAGCCTCTTTCAAAGTTGGTGGGCACACAATCACCAAAATTAATACTAAAAACCAAAGAGATAAACCTAGTGAAAGTGGTCTGGTTAGGAGCTGCTGGTGAAAGCATGACATGGGAGTTGGAGAGCAAGATGCGAGAGTCCTATCCGGAGCTGTTTGAATCAGGTATGTTTTCGAGGACGAAAGATTCTAAGTGGGGGAGGGTTGTAACACCCCGGAAATAATTTAATTAAAATAGTTGATTGAATTATTAAAATAATTTGGAGGCGGGATATAGATAAATTAAAAGGTTAATATTTTATATGCGTAGGAGGTGAAACGAGTAAAGGAGGTGGTGACGTAGAGAGCCCAGTGTTTACTGAGCCCTCAACTTAAACCCTGGGGGTTTAAGCCAAACCCTCATTCGCAGCAAGCAAAAGAAAAACGAAAGTGAGAGTGAGAGAGAGAGCACGCGGCGCAAAGAGGGAGAGAAGAGGAGGGTTTCGCGAAGAATTTCAAAAGGAGATCGTTCGTGTTGCTGTGGTTTTGTTCGTGTCCCGTTCGTCGTGTTCCGGAGCTTACGTTATTCGAGGTAAGGGTGGGCTTAACCTTGATAATGGGTTGATGATAATTATGTGTGGGTAGTCTAGGGTTTTGTTGAATTGTTCGTGTTGTTGCATATCGTGTTTTCGTTGAGATTGGTGCTTTGATGATTATTGCACGTTATTGTGATTGGTTTCGTTATTTGTTGTTGCGTGATTGTTGTATCACGATGATGGTGTTGTTATTGTTCGTGTTTTTGTTGTTGCTGTGCGTGGTTGATTGTTGTTGTCGCGTTGTCGAATTGTCGTTTTTGTTGTGGTGGTTGCGGTGTCGTTGCCGTTAGGGTTTGGTGTTTGGCAATTTAGCGATTCTGGACATAGGTTCGGTTTTTCTAAAACTGGCGCTGTTTGGTTGATCCAAAAATTATGAGGTTGATTGTTTTTGAAAATAGACTTAACGCCGGTCGTTTTGGCATTGGTTTCGTTAAATTCGGAGTTGTATAGCTCGAGTTATAGGCGATACAAGTTAGGTTAAAATTCTGGAAACGATTTGGGTATAGATTCGGTATTTCGGTGACTGGGAACGTTGTATTGACTGAAAAATTATGTGGTTTATTTTTCTGGAAAATAGACTTAATGCTTGTTAATTTGGCACTGGTTTGGTTGCGTTTAGAGTTGTGTAGCTCGAGATATGAATTCCACAAGTTAGAGTAAGATTCTGGAAACAATCTGGACACAGGATCAGTGTTTTGGTTACCACGTTTTCAAAAGAACTCCTTTTCGAACGAATCCAATTTCTTTGAAAACTAGACAAAATTTTCCTCAGTTTATGCACAAGTTTCATGCAATTTGATTGAGTTTTGGTCACTTTGGAATTGCTTGAATTTGAAGGACAGAAACTGTCCTCTTTTGCAACTAGCCTGTGTGCTTTTCGAAAACTGTACCTATTGGACACTCTCCTTCAAAAACTGAACTTAGGGATGATAACCAGACCCATAGGGCTTTCCAACAAGTATTTATTTGTTGAAATCCGATGTCGTTTGCTATTTTAATTAATTCGCTGAAGTAGGTGCGATGTGCCTAGGCGCTGTGCGCCAGTCTTGTGCGTGGTGTGCGTGCGTTATGTCCGCCTTGTGGAGCCGTCTGGTGTTAATATTTCAGGTGCGGTGCTGGTACGCTCAGGAGAGTTTAGTGGTAGCTGTGATGCTACAACTTGGTGCTATTTTTGGTGAAATCATTTGTTTTGATTCTGGTGATATAGTATTTATTTTAAATACTTGTTATGGTGAGTTGGTGCATAATCATGGTGTCGCATTGTCATATGCATGTTTTGGTGATATAGGCTCTGCCTCTGGTGTTTATTGGTGATATGCCCGTCGTGGCTCATTTTGGTGATCGGTACCGCATGCATATGCCCACTGGAGGGGTTGCATATCATCCCATTGTCTATGAATGTTATAATTTTGGTGGTTCACTGTCAAATGGATTTTTCCTTTGGTATCTGGTGCTGTGATATGGTGTAATTGTATTGTGTTGCTGTAGTTACCTGATGCTAGCATATTTTTATCATCTGCTTATTATCTCTGTTAGACTCACCCCTTCTGCTTGGAATGTTGCTCTCATGCGGCAATGCTGCAGGTGATCGCTAGTGCTCGTGGAGGAATTGCTAGGTTTTGCTTCCTCTCTCGTTTGGGTCTGTGTCAGCTCTGATATGTAGCACCGGGGAGTCGTTAGTTATCGTTTTGAACTATTATTTTAGTTATTGGAAATTGTTTTAATTTATTTTGGAGATGTCTTTAATTGTTAATTCTGGAGATGTTTAAACTGGTTAATATTTCCGCTGCTTGGTGATTTCTTTTATATAAATTATTTTGGAGATTTTCTTTTTTTTAAAATGGTGAAAAATGTAGCGCCCTTCGAGGTGACTCTGATAATTGTCTATTTAATTGTAATAGTAAAAGGGGGGCGTTACATTAGTGGTATCAGAGCAGTTCGGTCTGTCCGGCCAAGTTGTCGAGTCGTCGAGTCGAGTAACACTTGAGTAATTGTTACTCGTTTCTGATTATAGTTTCTGTTGCAGTGTTAGGTTGAGATGGCAGGACGGAACGATGCTGCACTCGCTGCTGCTTTGCAGGCTGTGGCTCAAGCTGTGGAGAATCACCCAGGTGCTGCTGGTGATGCTGGGTCGCGCAGTTTGGCTACGTTTCAGAGGGAGAATCCTCCTACCTTTAAGGGCAAGTATAACCCTGATGGTGCTTTGGCGTGGCTGAAAGAGATGGAGAGAATCTTTCGTGTTATGGATTGCTCTGAGGCGCAGAAAGTCAGGTATGGTACTCATATGCTGGCAGAGGAGGCTGATGACTGGTGGTTGGAGGTGAGGCAGAGGTTGGCGACTGTGAATGAAGAGGTCACTTGGGCTGTGTTCAGCAGAGAATTTCTGAGAAAGTATTATCCTGAAGATGTCCGTGGGAAGAAAGAGATTGAGTTTCTGGAGCTGAAGCAGGGTAATATGTCGGTGACTGAGTATGCTGCCAAGTTCATTGAATTGGCGAAGTTCTATCCACATTATGGTGAGGCTGGTGCTGAATTCTCCAAATGCATCAAGTTTGAAAATGGGTTGCGGGCTGATATCAAGAAGGCGATAGGGTATCAGAAAATTCGGGTGTTCTCGGAGTTGATTGACAGCTGCAGAATCTTCGAGGAAGACAGTAATGCTCATTCTAGAGTCATGAGGGATAGGCAGAAGAATTTCTCGAGTCGTGGGAAGCCGTATGAGGTTCCAGCTGGTAAGGGCAATCAGAGAACTGCTGTGGGTAAGAGACCTAGTGGGGGAGATGCTGCTGCTAGTGTGGTATGTTACAAGTGTGGTAAACCCGGTCATAAGCGTTCTGACTGTCCAGGTGATGTGAGGAAGTGCTACAAGTGTGGTAAAGAGGGTCATATGGCGTCTAGCTGTGATCGAAAGGATGTGTTATGCTACAACTGTGGTGAGGGTGGTCATATCAGCACTCAGTGTCCTAAACCGAAGAAAGAAAGGTCCGTTGGGAAGGTGTTCGCTCTGGCGGGGTCAGATGCAGTGAATGAGATCAGAGGTACATGCTATATTAATAATTCTCCTCTTATTGCTATTATTGATACTGGTGCTACCCATTGTTTTATTGCTACTGCATGTGTTGAGAAATTAGATCTTATTTTATCTTCTATGTTGAGGGAGATGGTTATCGATACTCCGGCTAAGGGTTCGGTGACTACCTCGGTTGTTTGTGCTAAATGCCCTTTATCGATATTTGGTAATGATTTTCTCGTTGACTTGATTTGTTTGCCGCTGAGCGGAATGGATGTTATTCTAGGTATGGACTGGTTAGTTGATAACCATGTTCATATCAACTGTCATGAAAGGTCTGTGAGTTTCTTTCCTCCTGAAGAGGAAGAGTCTGGTTTGTTGTCTGCTGGTCAGTTGCATAGGGTAATGAGGGAAGACGTCCAGTTGTTTTCATTAATGGCGTCATTGTCTGTTGAGAGCCAAGCGAAGGTTGATGAGTTGCAGGTGGTGCGAGAGTTTTCTGAGGTTTTTCCCGACGAGATTCCGGATGTACCACTAGAGAGAGGTTGAGTTTGCTATTGATCTGGTACCTGATACTAAACCTGTGTCTATGGCACCGTATAGAATGTCTGCATCTGAATTGTCAGAACTGAAGAAGCAACTCGAGGATCTGCTTGAAAAGAAATTTGTGAGGCCAAGTGTGTCGCCGTGGGGAGCTCCAGTGTTGTTAGTGAAAAAGAAAGATGGTAGTATGAGGTTGTGCGTAGACTATCGGCAGCTGAATAAGGTGACTATTAAGAACAAGTATCCGCTTCCGAGGATTGATGACTTAATGGATCAGTTGGTGGGTGCTCAGGTGTTCAGTAAAATAGATTTGAGATCGGGTTATCATCAGATCAAGGTGAAAGACGAAGACATTCAGAAGACAGCTTTCAGAACCCGTTATGGGCATTATGAGTATTCCGTGATGCCTTTCGGTGTGACTAATGCGCCGGGAGTGTTCATGGAGTACATGAATCGTATCTTTCGTGAGTATCTGGATCGGTTTGTGGTGGTATTCATTGACGACATCCTAATTTATTCTAAGTCAGAAGAGGAGCATGCAGAACATCTGAGATTGGTATTGGAAATTCTGAGGGACAGGAAATTATATGCGAAGCTGTCTAAGTGTGAGTTTTGGTTGAAAGAGGTTAGCTTTCTGGGTCATGTTATTTCGGGGAATGGAATTGCCGTGGATCCGTCTAAGGTTGATGCCGTGTTACAATGGGAGTCTCCGAAGTCAGTTACTGAGATTAGAAGTTTTCTGGGTCTGGCAGGTTACTATAGGAGGTTTATAGAAGGATTTTCGAAGTTGGCACTTCCGTTGACTCAGTTGACTTGCAAGGGTAAAGCTTTCATCTGGGATGACTGTTGTGAAGAGAGCTTCAAAGAATTGAAGAAGAGGTTGACGACGTCTCCTGTTCTGACGTTGCCTAATCCGGAAGAGTCGTTTGTGGTGTATTGTGATGCTTCCAAGATGGGGTTGGGAGGTGTGCTTATGCAGAATGGTAAGGTAGTTGCCTATGCGTCGAGACAGTTGAGGACTCATGAGAAGAACTACCCTACCCATGATTTAGAACTTGCTGCAGTTGTGTTCACGTTGAAAATTTGGAGACATTATCTGTATGGTTCGAGGTTTGAGGTGTTCAGTGATCATAAGGGTTTGCAGTATCTGTTTGATCAGAAAGAGTTGAATATGAGACAGCGCAGATGGTTGGAGTTGCTGAAAGACTATGACTTTAGCTTGAACTATCATCCGGGAAAGGCTAATGTGGTAGCTGACGCTTTAAGTCGAAAGACGTTGCATATGTCAGCAATGATGGTTAGAGAACTCGAATTAATTGAGCAGTTCAGGGATATGAGTTTGGTTTGTGAAGTGACGCCTCAGAGTGTCAGATTGGGGATGTTGAAGATTGATAATGAATTCATGGCTAGCATTCGAGAAGCTCAGAAGTTAGATGTTAAATTAGTTGACCTGATGGTTGGGATTGATCGATCCGAGAATAAAGGCTTTGAGTTGGATGCGCAGAATGTATTGAAGTACCGTGGAAGAATCTGCATTCCTGATGATGAGGAGATGAAAAGAGCAATTTTAGAAGAAGGTCATAGGAGTAAGTTGAGTATCCATCCGGGAGCTACAAAGATGTATCAGGATCTGAAGAAGATGTTTTGGTGGCCTGGTATGAAGCGTGATGTGGCGCAGTTTGTGTATTCCTGCTTGACTTGTCAGAAATCGAAGGTTGAGCATCAGAAGCCTGCTGGGTTGATGCAACCGTTGGAGATTCCAGAATGGAAGTGGGATAGTATTTCTATGGATTTCGTGATAGGGTTACCTAATACTGTGAGGGGGCACGATTCGATTTGGGTGATTGTGGATAGATTGACGAAGTCTGCTCATTTTATTCCTATCAATATCACGTATCCGGTGTCGAGATTGGCAGAGATTTATATTCAGGTGATTGTGAAGTTGCATGGTGTTCCTTTGTGCATTGTGTCTGACAGAGATCCTAGGTTCACTTCTGATTTCTGGAAGAGTTTGCAAGAAGCGTTGGGTTCTAAATTGAGGTTGAGTTCAGCTTATCATCCTCAAACTGATGGACAGACAGAGAGGACCATTCAGTCGTTGGAAGACTTGTTGAGATCTTGTGTTCTTGAGCAGGGAGGTGCGTGGGATACTCACCTTCCGTTGATCGAGTTTACTTACAACAATAGTTACCATTCTAGCATCGGGATGGCACCGTTCGAGGCATTGTATGGTCGGAGATGTAGGACTCCGTTGTGTTGGCATGAATCTGGAGAGAGTATTGTTCTTGGACCCGAGGTTGTTCGAGAGACTACTGAAAAGGTGAAATTGATCCGTGAGAAAATGAAAGCGTCGCAGAGTAGACAGAAGAGCTATCATGATAAGAGAAGGAAGGATTTAGAATTTCAAGCTGGTGATCATGTGTTTTTGAGAGTCACGCCTATGGCTGGTGTTGGGCGTGCATTGAAGACAAAGAAGTTGACTCCTCGTTTCATTGGACCGTATCAGATCACTGAGAGAATTGGTAATGTTGCTTATAGGGTGGCCTTGCCGCCTAATCTTTCGAATTTGCACGATGTATTTCATGTGTCGCAACTTCGGAAGTATATTTCGGATCCGTCCCATGTGATTCCGATGGATGATGTGCATGTGCGGGATAATCTCACTGTGGAGACAATGCCTGTGCGAATTGAAGATCGTGAAGTGAAGACTTTACGTGGCAAAGAGATAAACCTAGTGAAAGTGGTCTGGTTAGGAGCTGCTGGTGAAAGCATGACATGGGAGTTGGAGAGCAAGATGCGAGAGTCCTATCCGGAGCTGTTTGAATCAGGTATGTTTTCGAGGACGAAAGATTCTAAGTGGGGGAGGGTTGTAACACCCCGGAAATAATTTAATTAAAATAGTTGATTGAATTATTAAAATAATTTGGAGGCGGGATATAGATAAATTAAAAGGTTAATATTTTATATGCGTAGGAGGTGAAACGAGTAAAGGAGGTGGTGACGTAGAGAGCCCAGTGTTTACTGAGCCCTCAACTTAAACCCTGGGGGTTTAAGCCAAACCCTCATTCGCAGCAAGCAAAAGAAAAACGAAAGTGAGAGTGAGAGAGAGAGCACGCGGCGCAAAGAGGGAGAGAAGAGGAGGGTTTCGCGAAGAATTTCAAAAGGAGATCGTTCGTGTTGCTGTGGTTTTGTTCGTGTCTCGTTCGTCGTGTTCCGGAGCTTACGTTATTCGAGGTAAGGGTGGGCTTAACCTTGATAATGGGTTGATGATAATTATGTGTGGGTAGTCTAGGGTTTTGTTGAATTGTTCGTGTTGTTGCATATCGTGTTTTCGTTGAGATTGGTGCTTTGATGATTATTGCACGTTATTGTGATTGGTTTCGTTATTTGTTGTTGCGTGATTGTTGTATCACGATGATGGTGTTGTTATTGTTCGTGTTTTTGTTGTTGCTGTGCGTGGTTGATTGTTGTTGTCGCGTTGTCGAATTGTCGTTTTTGTTGTGGTGGTTGCGGTGTCGTTGCCGTTAGGGTTTGGTGTTTGGCAATTTAGCGATTCTGGACATAGGTTCGGTTTTTCTAAAACTGGCGCTGTTTGGTTGATCCAAAAATTATGAGGTTGATTGTTTTTGAAAATAGACTTAACGCCGGTCGTTTTGGCATTGGTTTCGTTAAATTCGGAGTTGTATAGCTCGAGTTATAGGCGATACAAGTTAGGTTAAAATTCTGGAAACGATTTGGGTATAGATTCGGTATTTCGGTGACTGGGAACGTTGTATTGACCGAAAAATTATGTGGTTTATTTTTCTGGAAAATAGACTTAATGCTTGTTAATTTGGCACTGGTTTGGTTGCGTTTAGAGTTGTGTAGCTCGAGATATGAATTCCACAAGTTAGAGTAAGATTCTGGAAACAATCTGGACACAGGATCAGTGTTTTGGTTACCACGTTTTCAAAAGAACTCCTTTTCGAACGAATCCAATTTCTTTGAAAACTAGACAAAATTTTCCCCAGTTTATGCACAAGTTTCATGCAATTTGATTGAGTTTTGGTCACTTTGGAATTGCTTGAATTTGAAGGACAGAAACTGTCCTCTTTTGCAACTAGCCTGTGTGCTTTTCGAAAACTGTACCTATTGGACACTCTCCTTCAAAAAATGAACTTAGGGATGATAACCAGACCCATAGGGCTTTCCAACAAGTATTTATTTGTTGAAATCCGATGTCGTTTGCTATTTTAATTAATTCGCTGAAGTAGGTGCGATGTGCCTAGGCGCTGTGCGCCAGTCTTGTGCGTGGTGTGCGTGCGTTATGTCCGCCTTGTGGAGCCGTCTGGTGTTAATATTTCAGGTGCGGTGCTGGTACGCTCAGGAGAGTTTAGTGGTAGCTGTGATGCTACAACTTGGTGCTATTTTTGGTGAAATCATTTGTTTTGATTCTGGTGATATAGTATTTATTTTAAATACTTGTTATGGTGAGTTGGTGCATAATCATGGTGTCGCATTGTCATATGCATGTTTTGGTGATATAGGCTCTGCCTCTGGTGTTTATTGGTGATATGCCCGTCGTGGCTCATTTTGGTGATCGGTACCGCATGCATATGCCCACTGGAGGGGTTGCATATCATCCCATTGTCTATGAATGTTATAATTTTGGTGGTTCACTGTCAAATGGATTTTTCCTTTGGTATCTGGTGCTGTGATATGGTGTAATTGTATTGTGTTGCTGTAGTTACCTGATGCTAGCATATTTTTATCATCTGCTTATTATCTCTATTAGACTCACCCCTTCTGCTTGGAATGTTGCTCTCATGCGGCAACGCTGCAGGTGATCGCTAGTGCTCGTGGAGGAATTACTAGGTTTTGCTTCCTCTCTCGTTTGGGTCTGTGTCAGCTCTGATATGTAGCACCGGGGGAGTCGTTAGTTATCGTTTTGAACTATTATTTTAGTTATTGGAAATTGTTTTAATTTATTTTGGAGATGTCTTTAATTGTTAATTCTGGAGATGTTTAAACTGGTTAATATTTTCGCTGCTTGGTGATTTCTTTTATATAAATTATTTTGGAGATTTTCTTTTTTTTAAAATGGTGAAAAATGTAGCGCCCTTCGAGGTGACTCTGATAATTGTCTATTTAATTGTAATAGTAAAAGGGGGGTGTTACAATATCACTATCGTTGCTCAGGTCAACAATTTCTGAACAATTGCTAGTATCTCCAACTCCAGCATCAGACTCAATTAACTATCGCAGAATCAGTAATAGTGTTGGAATAAAATTATTTACTAAATCAGTGAGACATAAACACCTGCGATAAATCAGAGATCCTCTGATCTACAACTACAGATGAAGGATTTTGAGTAGTTTGGACATCAATTGGCTTACTGATGAGAACATTATAAATGAGGGGCAATCTGGGAAAATTACTAAGGTGTATGAAAGAGGTAAGTGGAGGAAAATACAAAATGAAGATTCTGCTGCTGAGGGCAGCAGCACACGCCTTTCAGCCAGTAACTAACTTCTGCCACGTGGCAGAAGTGTATTGGAGAGAATTATTCAGATTGATTTGGAGAGAGAATTGGGGAATATATCTGGGTAGTCTCTCACTCACGTTTCTTAGGCTGGTTTTGGACTGGGAATGGGACTAGGCTCAACTCTCTGTTGAGAAGTTCATTGTATTTCATTTTATTCATCCTTTTCTTTGTAATCTCACCTATACCAATTCTGAGAGATCCTCAGAATTGAGTAAATAATACAAAGAATTATTCTCAGTCACTCTCTGTTTTGTTGGTATCCATCAAGTGGTATCAAAGCACTTGAATCTTAGTGCATGGTCTTCACGCGATTGACGATGGAAAAACGTGTTGAAGGAATCGAACAGAAGCTGGAAGAACTCACGAAGTTGCTCATTGCACGCAGCAAATCACGCAATGGACGACCTCGCAAACGCCATTCTCGCAAGCGACGGAGCGCGCGACTCGACCCGACGGAAGAAGAATCAGGAATTGTTAACTCTGATGACGACAACTCCAGTACAACGACGCGAAGTAGTAGTCGTGATTCCTCTCGTGACTTTGGTGGAAGAAAACTGAAGATACCTATCTTCAGAGGAGATGATGCTTATGGGTGGATTGTGAGAGCTGAAAGATACTTCAAGCTGAACGAAGTAGAAGAAGAGGAGAAACTGGACGCGGTGGTAATCACATTGGAAGATAAGGCCCTAAACTGGTATCAATGGTGGGAAGAACAAAAAGAACTTATATAGGAAACTAAATACTGAGTTGAGAATATCGATATACATTACCTGCCTACAGTTTTTCAACTCATTAACGGTAGTAGTTTGAGCGTGGTTAAAGGACTCATCCTCAACCAGTGATGCCTTAGGGGTTTGAAGCTGACTTTTGAATGTACCGGGAGTCTCGCATGATGCAGACATGCTATTATTTTTAAGTGCATACAAGGAAAAACACATGAAAAACTTCAATTCTTATTATTCAAAACATGTAAATAAACTATGGTGTATAAATTAAATTTATTTCTAAAATTTGAATATATCTACCTGTTTCTGAGGTTAAAGCTTCAGGTACATCACGATTCAACAACAGGTGTGAAGCATGCATTGTTCTTTGCAATAGATTACGACCTAGCACATTAGATTTCATTAGAAAATAAATTGATAATGTAGATTCACTGGTATGCATTAAAGAATTAACATACCCTGGAATTCTTTGAGCTTCGCAAATGTCACAATGACAACAACATTGCGTGCATCACCAGACGTCAGAAACGATGTCAGCTCATTAACCAGTGAACCAAAAAGAGTGGCACTAAAGCGATACCTATAGTGTTAAACAAAATAAAAAGACTTAGATATATGATAAAAAAGATTCTTAATTTAATATGGTTGTGGCTAGTAGTAAATTAGTGTATAAACCCATGGTTAATAAGGTCTATTTGGAGCAGTGTATGTTTGACGCCATTCTTCATGTACAGATGCGGCTCACTGACGCTTGTAAGAATACCAATGTCATGTGCTACACGTGTAATATAGATTTTATTAGAATGCAACGTAATATAATACGCATAATTTAACTATTTATTTTTATTGGAACAAAGACAACTGTACCCACCTACTAAATAGTTGGCATCAAAGGTTGGTAGCCATATATCCGCCGGGGATGTGAATGTGTAATTAGAAGGTGGCACAAGATTCATATCTGCTTGGTGAGTTGCTTGATAGTCACCCAAGTTGGACATGTTGTAGACGACACCTTCGAACAGGACCATCTCAAACTTATAAAATAGCTACCTTTTTAACACCAAACTGATTTTTGTACCTTGCACAAAAAAAAGAATACATCTCAGAAACAGTAAATTGTTTGCTTAAAGATTTCATAGTGCGTGACGTATATTATTGTTTGTGAGTTCTGAAGATGAAATAGAGAGTTGAACAGGAACAGTTATAAGATAGTAGCATAGATGACTGAAACGGGAGTGTATGAGCATTAGAGTTGTCTTACCCAGATCCATAACAAAACATGAATACTATCAAAAAAGTATATTATCAAAACAGAATTATTATTATTATTATTATTATTATTATTATTATTATGTGGCAAC
The DNA here is from genome assembly GCA_963573325.1 of Astragalus glycyphyllos. NCBI lineage: Eukaryota > Viridiplantae > Streptophyta > Magnoliopsida > Fabales > Fabaceae > Astragalus > Astragalus glycyphyllos. The sequence continues at coordinate 58,596,737 of OY754312.1, read as the reverse complement.
ACGTTTACCCGAAAAAAGAAAGAAAAAGATTGAAAGCTTTGGTAGTGCTACTATAGAAAATATGAAATTAAAACACTAATATGACACAAAACTTTCTTAGTTGTGTCATAATTTAGTAGAAACGGGAAAGTAAAAAATTTATCACTTGAATATTGATCGTCTGATTCCTCTTTTTTTGACACTTCTAGTCTCTAAAGCAACTACTAAGAGAGCTTTTTCAGCAATGAAGATTGTCAAGACAAGACTTCGAAACAAAATAGATGATGAGTTTCTTGTAAATAGTTTAATTATTTACACTGAAAAAGACATTACCGATCTTTTTAGCTAAAGACTATTATTGCTTAATTCGATTCCTTGAAGCGTTGTCAAGCTCATATTTCCTAAATGACTATGTCGGTTTAATTTACATCATGTAGTTCATTTTGGTTATCTCTTAGAGAAGTTACTTCTACATATAAAAAAGTTACTTTTATATATCGCCACCCCATAAAAACCAGGCTAGCTCCGCCACTGAGTATATTAGCACAGTAGTATAGATTTCTGGAAAAAAAAATATTAGCACAGCAGTTTAGAAATTTGTAACAATATTATTATAAAATTCGAAGCATGTTATTAAGGAAAAAAAGACAGGTTGAGACAGACTTACCTTAAAATCGCTTAAAACCATTTCAATAAAACACGAAGGTTTGTTAGGGTCACGATGAGCAACACGCCAAACCTCTCGACACGAACCAGAACAGTCCGGTTCTCGCTTGTTCGTTGATGTTTGACAGGAGTTCAGTGGTGCTAGGGGGAATAGACGACATTTTGAATGTTTGAGATTTCAGTAGGGTTATGCACAAATAGTGTTGGTACGATGAAAGGCTGTGATTGGATAGAGGTTGTATATAATTGAATGTATAAATCTTGTTATAGGAAAATTGAAATTTCAGCTGATGATTGAAATATTTATGGGATTATCATATTTTTGTTTTTTAACTCTAATCGTTTTTGGTGGTGGCAGGCTGTAAGAGATAGACTTATGCCCAGAATGTTGAAGACCAAATATGGAAGTTCATATTGCAACCGTTGTATTTGAAGTTGAAGTTTTACTAATTGTTACTAATTCCACGGTCCAGAATGTGTGTTTCGCATAAACTAGACCATTACCCGTGCGATGCATCGGGATGCATGTTTTCTTAAAATAATTTTATATTTTTATCTAAAAATCTTTCTTGTCATAAAAAAGAGTAAGATCAAAAAAAGATAAATAAATATTAAGGTAATAAAAAGGCTAAATACACCACTTTTGGTCCTTTATCTTTACTGTAAGTTTCACTTTGGTCCTTTATCTTTTTTTTTTGTCCGTTTTGGTCCTTTATCTTTCATTTCTGTGTCAGTTTGGTCCTTTATCTTTATTTTGTTTCACTTTGGTCATTTATCTTTTATTTATTGTTTCATTTCAATTCATACCTTCCATTCTCGCGGAACATTCCAATTCATACCTTCACCCGTACTCCGGTAACGAACATTGGCGACCACTGTGGGAGAAATCACTCCCTCATGGTGATTTCGGGTGGCTCATCCGTTTCGACCACGGAAACCAAAAAGACCATAAAGCGCAGATGGAAAGAAATTGCCGGCTTGACTTTTGGCTCAACCTCGGCCCCAGCTTCATCCAAGAAGCCACTCTTCTTCTCCGACGAAGACTATCTGTTAGGCGAACCAAACGAGTTCATCCCTCTCATCTTCTCGGCATCCATGCTTGACGTCGAGGTAAAGAGAATCTTGGTAGATCAAGGAAGTTCTGCCGACATCATGTTCCAAGACCTCCTTCCCAAGCTCGGCTTAACCCTTGCCGATTTAAGCCCCTACCTCGGGACGGATTTATCCAGGCTTGGGGAGGAGCGAGCCCGACCTCTGGGATACCTCGACCTCATGGTGACTTACGGTCGGAAGAAGCTCGCTCGGACTATCAGAACGACTTTCTTGATAGTACCACTGATCACCCTGTATCACTGCATTGTGGGAAGACCGACGTTAGCCAGGCTCGGCGCTGTAGCTTCCACCGTACATTTGAAGATGAAGTTCCATACTCTGGCGGGCAAGATTGTAACCGTCCTCGCCGACATTAACTCTGCCGAATGATGCCAGTACCTTGCTCTCAAAGGTACCCAGCGCCGGCTACAAGAGCTGCTCGAGCTACCACCGACTGCTGCACAAGAGCACTTCACCGAGGTCGACGCCCGCTATGACCTGGATAGCTCTGAGGATGAGGACAACGACGAGCTGGCTAGAGAACTCAACAGGAAAATTAAGCGCCCCGAACACCAGGGCGAGTTCCTTGAAGTCCCGCTGGGTGCTGACCCCACGAAGACTGTCAAAGTGGGGGCCGAGCTCTGCGAGGCAGTCAGGGAAAGCCTAATTGCGTGTCTACAAAGAAATGCCGACCTATTTGCCTGGTCCGCATCGGAAATGACCGGGATCCCTCTGGAAGTAGCATGCCATCACTTGGCAGCCAACACCGATGCCAAGTGTGTAGCACAACGACGGCGAGCCCAGAGCGAGAAGGCCGAGGCAGCAGTAAAGGCTGTGGCCGACCTCCTATCTACAGGCTTCATAAAAGAGGTAAAGTACACCAACTGGCTACACCGACCTTAACAGAGCTTGCACTAAAGATGCTTTCCCTGTCCCAAGCATTGACAAGCTCGTGGACAGCGCGTTCGATTTCTGACTTCTGTCTTTCCTAGATGCCTACTCCGGCTACAACCAGATCGCAATGAATCCCCTAGACCAAGAGAAAACGACTTTCAGGACAAGCTAAGGGAACTACTGCTACAAGGTCATGCCCTTTGGACTCATGAATGCTGGTGCCACTTACCAGCGTATGATGAATAAGGTTTTCCGCGGCCAAATCGGCAGGGTCATTGAAGTCTATCTTGACGACATGATTGTGAAAAGCATTGCTAACGAAGGGCACCTGACTGACTTACAGGAAATCTATGACGAGGACAGAAAGAACAACCTCAGGTTCATACCTGGGAAATGTACCTTTCGCGTTAGAGCAGGAAAGTTTCTCGGTTTCTGCTTAACTGAAAGAGGCATCGAGGCCAACCCGGACAAATGCAGGGCCGTGACCGACATGCGTCCCCCAACCACCAAAAAGGAAGTGCAGAAGTTAACGGGCATGATTGCCGCCCTCTCTAGGTTCGTGTCCCGAGTGGCCAATCGTTCACTCCCCTTTTCAAAATCCTTAAGAAGGGCGTTGAATTCAAATGGACGCCCGAGTACAAGAGTGCCCTCGCCGAGCTCAAGCAAATACTGCCCGAACCCTCGATACTATTAAAACCAATTGAAGGGGAAACACTTTACCTGTACCTTGCCGTGGCCGAGGAAACGGTGAGTGCGGTCCTTATCCGGGAAACAGGAGAAGGGCGGAGGCCAGTTTACTACGTCAGCAAGGTGCTGCAGGGGGCCGAGTCCCGGTATCAAAAGAAAGAAAAGGTAGCATTAGCCCTAGTCGTGGCAGCCAGAAGGTTGAGACCGTACTTCGTAGCTCATCAAATCGTCGTAAGGACGAATCAACCAATTCGCCAGATTTTGCATCAGGCCGACCTCGCAGAGAGAATCATCAAGTGGGCCGTGGAGTTGCCTGACTTCGGCATCAAGTACGAGGCCAAGTCCGCCCTCAAGGCTCAAGTCCTAGCCGACTTCGTCGCGGAGATGACACCATCACCCTCCGAGGCCAATTCTTTGTAGTGGAAGCTCCACGTCGACGGATCGTCGAATTCGAAGGGCATTGGAGTGGGGCTCATCCTCGGGAACTTCGAAGGCCTGATGATCGAGGTCTCCCTCAGCTCCGCCTTCACCACCTCGAACAACCACGTAGAATACGAAGCCTGCATTGCCGAACTGAAGCTAGCCTTAGATTTCGGGGCAAAGACCATCGAGCTGAACACGGATTCATTACTGGTAGTCTCCCAAGTCAAGAAGGATTTCGTAACAAACGACCCCGTTCTGCAGCGGAACCTAGCGCGGGTACGGGAGTTACTCTTTTGTTTTGAGCAGGTGGAACTTAAGCATGTACCTCGGACTGAGAATGCCCGAGCCGACGTCCTAGCCAAGCTCGCCAGCACAAAACCAAAAGGCAGTCTGCAGAGCATCATTCAGGAAAGCCTGACGAAACCAAGCGTCGACCTATCTCCAACCTCTGTGTCCGATGTCCATGTTGTTACAGAGTGCGAAGGGTGGATACAACCCATCAAGAACTACACTGAGCTTGGGGTGGAACCAGCCGACCCCAAGAAGGCCACCGCAGTTCGACGTCGTGCTACGTCTTACTCCATCATAGACGGGAAGCTTTTCCTCCGTGGCTTCTCCACTCCCCTTCTGAAGTGTATTGAAGCAGAGGAAGCCGGGTACGTTCTCAATGAGATACATGAAGGAATATGCGGACAGCACTTTGGGGGCCCGGGCCCTAGCGAAGAAAGCCCTCAGAGTAGGTTACTACTGGCCTACTATGACAAAGGACGCTTCCGACCTCGTTAGGAGATGCGACACCTGCCAGCGATACACCGACGTCCATCATGCGGCCCCGGTCGAGCTCCCTTCCTTATCTGCAGCATGGCCTTTCAGCCAATGGGGAATAGATCTCCTCGGACCTTTCCTGCCTGGCTGAGGTGGGGTCAAGTACGTAATCGTCGCAGTCGATTATCTCACAAAATGGATCGAAGCAGAGCCTCTCGCCCAAGTAACTGCCAACAACTGCATCAAGTTCTTCAAAAAGAACATCCTGACCAGATTCGGAGTCCCCTCCGTGGTAATCACTGACAACGGTACACAATTCGCTTGTAAGGGATTTCAAAAATTGATGACAGATCTGATTATCAAGCAGCACTTCACCTCCGTCGAGCACCCCCAAACCAACGGGCAGGTCGAGTCGGCAAACAGGGTCGTGCTCAAAGTACTAAAGAAAAGACTAAAAGGGGATAAAGGGGCATGGCCTGAGGAACTACCGTATGTCCTCTGGGCATATCGGACGACGCCACATTCCACCACCAACGAGACTCCCTTCAGAATGACATATGGGACCGAGGCCGTGACACCGAGCTGGCCACTCGGCGAACGACGATACGAGGCGAGGCCGCAAAAGAATGACGCAAACGTCCTCCACGACTTCGAGCTTAAATGCTTAGTCACGGAGCGCGCAACGGTCCACAGCGACCCCGAACTCGCTCTTCACGAGCCAGCCTCCTCTTCTGCTTGGCTTAAATGCTGAGACGGAGACCGGAAGAATAAGTCCCAGGCGGCTTCGACCCCGCTCTACGAGCACTTGCCTTCTCCCAAACTCCGAGCTTCAATGTTCAGTTCGGGACCAGGGAAGAAGTCCACAGCGGCTTCGAACCCTCTTGACTCCGAGCTTAAATGCTCAGTCAAGACCCAATTGACTCGGAGCTTAAATGCTCAGTCAAGATCTACTTGATTCCAAGCTTAAATGCTCTGTCAAGCCTTTTGCAGGACATAATTGAAGCCAAGCTCAAATGCTTCGTCAAAAACTCACCGCCGAGGCTCACCCTTACGACCTCGAACGTCGGACAACAAGGACTCTCGTTTTACCGCGTTGGAAGCAAAAAGTATTGGAGATCTAGCTTCTCAAGCCGAGCTCGACTTCCACCGTCCAAACTCGGCTTGGGGGGCCACTATATCGGACTGGGCCAACCCATTAAAAAAGACTTGGGCCTAGCCCATTTCCGTGCTACGCCTTGTCCGCATCCACGTGATCTAGATCCAACAAACAGGACCCATCCACCTCATCCAACGGTTGGGGAGCGGCGCCCTCATCTATAAATAAGTGACCTGCCCTCCGTTCCAGGTACGCATTCACTTCTCTCCAAAATACCTCTTCTCTTCTCTTGCTGACTTAGGCATCGGAGTGCTTGCAGGTACCCCACTCGAGGCGCGGGAGAAGACCACCTCGGCCAATTCGAGGTCCAAGTTCAACCATCCAAAGTCAACCTTCCATTCTCGCGGTCCATTTCAATTCATACCTTCACAAAACAAAACTTATAGAGTTCTAAAAATGTTAAAAGTATTATGACATGTGTTGCACCCCGAAAAATCCTTTGGAGGGATTTCTCTTCGCACAACATGAATTGGAGTCGCCACCAATATTTTTTTAGAGGTAAAACATTGAAAAAAAACCTTTCTTGAAAGACAATGGTCCTTGGAACCACGAGATTTGAGTTCGGGGGTCGGTTATGCATGGGGAAGGTACGAGCACCCCACACATCCTTTCTACTGAAAGGGAACCTCGATTTGACGTGTGATTTAAAAGGTTGATTTAAGAAATGCTTAGTTTTTATCTCTCTTTATCTCTCCTTACTTATATGGAAAAAACTTAAGGAAAATTTAATCTTTTGCGCTTGACGGGAGGGCACCGTGCCTACGTATCCCGGGGAGGGAATCAAAGCGACGTAGTTCTTGTTTTCGAAAATTGTTTTGTTTTTAGAAATTGCCTTGTTTTGGAAAAGGGTTTGTTTTTTTGAAAAGAAAATGGTTTTCATTTAAGCACGGGAATGTGACCCGCTCCTACGTATCTCCCAGTGCGATGGAGAATTCAAAGCTTACGTAGTTCTCGGTTGTCGAGAAAAGGTTTTTATTTTTTAGTTGTTTAATTGCGAAAATTGAATGTTCACAGTGATCAAACAACAAAGGTTTCGAGTGATCACCACTAGCATCCCATTATTGACGATCATGCAAGCAAAGGTTTTGCATTATCCTCAACAAAGTTTTTAATTTGTGAAATGAGAGTTCTTTTGAAAAATGAGTGTTCATGATAATCAATTGAGCAAAGACTCCAAGTGATCACCACTAGCACCCCATTGTTGACAATCGTGCAAGCAAAGGCTTCGCATTATCCTCAACAAAGTTTGATTTGTGAAAAATAGTTTGAAATTGTTTTGAGAAGAAGTGAAGTTGTTTATCAATGATTATGTAAATGCAAAAAAAATGTTTTGAAGTTGGAACGTTACTAACGAGTAACAAGTTGTTCTTTGTATGCAACATGGTTTTGAAGTTTTGGAGAGTTACTAACGAGTAACAATTGGTGAAAATCAAAACAAGCAAATTGTGAACACCAATTCAACATTTTAATGCACCACAAGCACATAAACAAGTATATCAAGCATGGAGTACCAAGCTTCAATTCAAGAATGCATGAGTAGGCAAGGATGCAAGAATAGGTAAGAATGCATGAATATGCAAAATGCATGTGCATCAAGGTTAAATGAACCTATCTTTTGCCGAAACTTCACAAGCTTCAAACAACAATTTACAATAAACTCAAAGAGCAAAGAAAGCATGATTAAACTTGAGGATGCATCAAGGTCATTGGAGACCAATCATGTGCGCAAATTCAATTGTTTATAGACCCCTTTTTGCTCACATTTCACAAGCACATCAAATGGGAATTGAATTTTTAAATGCTTACAAGCATAGGCATCAAGGTTGAAGTAACCTATCTCTTGCCAACTTAGCATAACCCAAGATCATTTGTGGATCATAAATGAACCAAAACCCAAATTCATTTTTCTCAAATCACAAATTTCACAATTAACAACATAGGTTTGAATATTTGCAAGACCAAAAGTGACCAAAAGAGGGCATTAACAAGTCATTTTTGTAACCAAAATTGATTAATCAAGTTAGAAAACTATCATTTGCATTTTCAAACAAGAATTGCACAAAGAAAATTGAATCATCTTAGGCAATCCTCATCACTTAAATTGAAGTACACTAGGCACAAGTGAGAGTCCTCTTGCCAATCCTCAACATAGAATAACTTTGCAAACAAGTTACTAACAAGCAAACCAAAGTTTACAATCAAAGCACAAGGTTGTGTTGAATCATCTTAGGCAATCCTCAACACTTAAAGTAAAGTGCACAAAGACACAAGTGTGAGTCCTCTTGCCAATCATCAACATACAACAATTTGCAAGCAAGATACAATCAATTAGCAACAATATTTTGCAATCAAAACATCAAATCAATTGCGTTGAATCATTTTAGTCAATCCTCAACACTTAAAGTTAAGTGCGCAAAGGCACAAGTGTGAGTCCTCTTGCCAATCATCAACATAACAATGACTTGCAAGCAAGATACCATCTATTAACATCAAAATAACTTGAGAAAACGTTTTTGATCACAATTGCAAACCCATTTCACAAGAAAATTAACAAACCCTAATTCTAATCATGATTTGCGAAGCATCACATCATTTTATTCAACAAAAATGCAAGATCATAGTGAAAACAACATAAATCACAATTTATTCAAGGGAGAGAAGCATCTCAAGCACCCAAACCTCCCACAGTGTTTGTCAAAATGCTTAAGACACCTCTCACCAACAACAATCAACAAATCAACAATATAACAACACTAAAATGCATGAATATGGTAGGATGCAAGATTAGAAACATGATATCTACATTTTGATGCAAAAAAGTTGAAGATGATGCTAGGTTTTAAGAAGTTTACCTCAAATCCAAGCTAAGGAATGACTAATATGAAGAACAAGACCACAAATCAACTTGAATCTTCACCAAACTTCAATGAAACCCACGAAATGCTTGCTTAAAAATGCCCTTTGATGATGCAAGCTTGAATTAAATTAGGAGAGAAGGAAGATATATGAAGTAGGAATGGAAATGAGGTGAGAAAATGGTGATTTGGTGAAGGAGAAGTGAAGAATTGATGGAGGAAGAAGGTAGTATAATTTCGGCCAAGAGAGGGAATTAGGAGAGGGAGTTGTGTGCTAGGGTTGTGTGAGTGAAAATGAGGCCAAAAGCCTTTTTTCTTTTTTTGTGAGGTGAGGTTAATAGGGTATATATAGAAAGCAATTAGGTTTAAGGGTAGTTAGGTCATTGTGCACTAGTTGTGCTCTAGGATTTGATTTTAATTTTGAATCAAAGGCTAGGATTGAGGCTCACATGGATTGAGGACATTGAGAAAACACAAAATGAGAGAATAGAGAGGGGGTGGCGCATAAACATTGGGAGGGGTCCTTGGTGACCAAGTTTTGCTAGTTGTCATCTTGTACTATTGTACTATTATATGACCATTCCATTATCCCTTCATTTTTGATTATTCTTCTTAGGATAATTGTACAAAAATACACCCAATTTAGGCCACATACAAGGTATCTTGAGGAATATGCCATTTTATGAGATCACCATGACCAAAAATATCATAAAAACCTCATCTTGAAATTTTTGTAGAATATTCCTTTTTGATGCCTTTTTTGAATTTGAATTTTGTGCACAATGTATGCATGCATGCGCATACATACATACATGACCAAAAATGTTTTGCCTTAAATAAATTTCTCTAAAATTGCACAATGATTCTTGATGAGAAATTATCTTATTTTTGACAATGACCAAAATACCCTTTTGCCCTAAAAACCTTGTTTTTTAACAACAAATGCATTTCCACTCTAACAATGAATTTAAAAGCCCTAGAATGACTTTTAAAACCCAAAAATGCATGCACAATGCTCTTCACTCTTCAAAATAAAACCACACTTCTCAATTTATTTATTTTTTTGCGGAAAATTAGGGTTTTAAACCTAGGCGGACAAAATTAGGGTATGACAACATGTATTACATTAGTTTGATAACAATTATGTTACCTTCTAGTAAAAGCAAACATAGGAAGTTTAATGAATTTTTTAAAAAAAAACTTTTTAATATTTTGTCAATGTGAAGATGGCAATGGGGAAAGGCAAGGGCGAGAAGTACTCTCCCGCTCCCCGTCTCAATACTCCAAACTTTTGTCTGTGTCCGTCTTTACCCCAGATCTCTGTCATATGTAGTTTTATTCCCCTACCTATGACCCCACGGGGGCATGGTCTTTATCCCCGTCCCACAAACTTTTCCTTCCCCCCTCCTAATTCTCATTATGGGAAATTTTCTTCCACCGCATCTGTTCCCACAAGGGTATGGTAGATCCCATCTCCATCATCCAAAGTTTTCTCCACTCTGATCCTCGTCATGAGGAGTTTTCCTTCACTTCTTCCATCTGCACAGGGACATGGTCCTCTTTCCTGTCTCTAAATTGACCGCAAAGGATTCTCAATATTGTCCAGTCCTTATGAGGAAATTTCAAGGTCATTCGGCCCTTGAAGGGGCAGTCCCCACAGGAATTCCCCGCGCATGGGGTAAAATTTCCACCCATAAGTCAATGCTTAATAGCCATAATTTATTTTATATTAAAATTCATTATAAATGAGAAGAAATGCTTGGACATGTGAAGGAAGAAGACTGGAACCATGAATGGGAAAATGATGAGAAAAACTAATACATTAGTTTTTGATGTAGTAGAATGCTAGGATGTTCATCAATATATGGCAACACATGAAGCTCTTTCATAATATTTTTATTTCAGTTTTACTTTTCAAACCATCACAGTTCAATCAAAGTAGGTTTAAGCTATTAATCTATTATGAGAAACTAAAGTGATGTTCACTATCAAAGAGCATATATATCAATTGAATGTTTGACTATCTATTAGTTGCATCCAATATCTAGGATCCGGTAGTTGACTCAATGGAAAGGGAATCACCAATGGCTGCACCCAAATCTTTGCTTCATAACATTCATATGAAGTTCATCCTTGACCTAGTATATCCTTCTAGAATCCACTTGAGCTTTCACATTTGTCATCTTCATTAACTCAAGAATTGCAATATCTACCAACTTTTACAAAAACATTTTCAACAGTGCCAACAACACAAAATCTGTCTAAAGCACAGATTATTATAAACCAAACACTATAATAACATCTCAAAAAGTCATAAGAATCTATCATTCCCATGGGATTTGAAATAAAAAATGCAAGGGCAAGCCCCCAACTCAGCTAGGATGCAAACATGTGTCAACCTTACCCCATGTTTTCTTCGCAAAAACAATCAAATGAGATTTTAAAGGAGATTGAAGACCTAAAAAATTTAAATACCTTTTTGCGACACCAGATCATCTACTTAATGCCAAGAGTGAGAGCAAGGAGAACCCTACTCAGCAAGCTCTAAGGGACAGAGACCACAAACACACGAATATGGAAATACGCTAAATAAAAATTCAAGCAAAAACGTAACTACAACTTACATCATTGACAAATAAAACTGCCATGTGTAGGGAAACCATGGATTAATCACACCGAACCCAATCATGTCGTTACTACTTACCTTCAAAGCATTGGATTGTGATATCCTAAGAATATATACAAACTCCAAATTGTCCTTGGAAGGTGAAACAAAAAACACTAACAAATCACATGAGAAAATGATAAATAGAATGAATCAAAGAAACCCACAATATGCATCAGAACAAAGAGACAATAGGATTGAGAGAAAGAGTCTACTTCACAATGTCAAAGATTTAGGGAATGATAATTACATGAGAAATGAGATAGGAAGCCCTACTTTTAGGGTTTTGAAAACAACAGACACACATACCCGAATAAGCAAACATGATTAAACATGATTACAGTTATACTCAATTCATCCTTCTAATTTTTTATTGTCGTTGATTGCAGCACCAGCACTGGCAGTGCCACCATTTTGAAGTCAATAATGTCACAAGGAAGGAGGGGTTGGAATTGTGACCCTTTTAAAATTGACCTGAAATAAAAGAACTTATCTTCACAAGTATGATGAAGATATAAGAGAGTAAGTGATATGTGTTAAGAAGGGTGAGTCAAAACAAGTCTTTTTAACTTAGATAGAGGGCTAAGAAGGGTGATTATTCTGTCTTCTCAACTATATGGAAGAGTTGAGAAGAGTCAGACAGTTCTTCCCTCTATGCTTCTCACACTGAATCTGTTTGACAGTTTAAATAGGTTTTAAGCTAATGAAGAAGACATAATTTATCAAGAAGCTTTTGTCAAGAGTTTTCTTAATATTTCATGTATAGGGAAAATAGTAAGAAGGGTTAAAAACATAGTTTTCTCAAACCAGTTTATTGGCAGAGAAGGGTCATAACTGACTCTTCTCAGTTTTCATAAACCTTCTCCTTGTGGAGAGTTTTCTCACTAGGTGCAATCTAATGATTTATAAAGCAATAAATGACACAGTGATTTATAGTGGTCATCCACTCCTCACGTCCAGTGAGAGTTTCCACTATTTTTCCAAAAGAGATTACACCTTTTACACCTCCCTAGGTTAAAAGAACTCTTGGTAGTTTTCTTCACACAGCTCTACCTACTGTAAACACCTCTCATAGATTTCTTCTAATCTATTAGAATGCTTCTAACACAGAAGCACTCACTTCACAAGTCCTACAGCAACACATGCCACTTGAGAAGGTTCCCGATAAGGTATCTGTTTAAGTGATAGGGTTTGTGGGATTTCTAGAGCTTGGTTGATAGAAATGGAGTGTTCAATAATTACAACAACACAAGACTTAATACATACTCAGAGATCAGATGAATCCCTTCTGGTTTGGTACAGTTGAGTATGGATGAGAGAAAACTTTGATACTTGAGAAGGTTGGAAGTTAAGACCTCAATGCACTCTCATGAGGATCAATGTCAGCCAGGAGCGTTGATTTATAGTTGAAATTATGTATATTAACCACTGGTCCAAGATTTAGAGTCGTTGGTTGAAGAAACTAGTCGTTTATAGCCGTTGGAATGGGATGTCTGCACAACACAGTTGTGTTTCTGCTTTTCTGCAGAAGACAGCTGTTTCCAGTTGTTCATGACCCTTCTCACAATGACTTTTCTCACATTTGGCAGATGATGATGCTTCTCAAGTTGATACTTCTTATGTTGATGCTTCTCATGTTGAAGTTCCTGAAAATAGTTCATAGTATGACCCTTCTCAACATGACTCTTCTCATCATGACCATTCTCAGGGTTATAACTCTTCTCATCTTATGCTTCTCATCTTCTTCTTTATGACTCTTCTTAGTTTGATCCTTGCTAACTACCCTTCTCATATTGCCACAAGAATGAATGAAGCTTCTCATGATGATCTTTTTCAAGTTTACCACGTGGTCTTGATCTTTTGATCTTATCAAGAGAAGACTCTCTTCTTAGAGCATTGTGGATAGTATTCTTCTTAAGTTTTCTCATATATGATTCTTTTCATAAGCATATACCTTCTTGAGATTTGTTTAATTAAACCTGTTCTTATATAACACTCAAGAAGAACATTAGTAGCATATGAAATTAGAAACCTTAAGCATCTCACATTTGAGGTTTGTTAATCATCAAAACTTAATTAGGGATTTTGCCTCAACACATTTGGGTAAAAAAATGTAAAAAAGACAAAGCCGGACACAAAGTAGGAAAGTTTGTAGATAGCACAAATTTTTAAATCGAAGTAAAAAATCAACAAAGATAAAGAAGAAAAACACAGCAGCAAAGAGAGAGTTGTGACCCACACGTTGCTCAGGCGACCGCCATGAAAAGATGAGCGATTTCCGACAACCTTGTGGCGTCCTTCCTCCGGCCAGCCATGGTCGCTCCGTCTCCTCTTCTGCTTTTTCTTTTTTATGTATTGTGCCTCAAAAACCTTCTACTATTATATGCGAACATGTGGAGATGTATTAGATTATTAGGTAACTAAATGTCGACTTCCATAAACGAAGAGTTTCTATAAAGTAGCATTCTATGCATTAATAAAATTCAATTTTCTAGAACCCAAACCCATCTTCACACAATTACTTTGTTTGATGTGCTGCATAATTAAAGACCATTAACAAATAGTAATTAAAGCACACTTTTCATTGTTGAGTGTGTTGATTTCCAGAAATTTGAATTTGCAATGGGAAAAGGTGGAATAGTTGCAATTTAAGATTGCAACAGGAAACGAAAAGATCACAGTTAATAATTGCATGGGGAATTGTACACGGTTGTTTTGCAATAAGTTCAACTGTGACAAATAATTATTGTGTGTGTGCTTTCAAAGAGAATCACTAATAATTGATGCGTGTGTGCTTTGGAAATGATATAGGTTATTTAATAACTATTGTTGCTCTCTATTTAAGCTTAGGTTTTTATTGTTTTTTGAAAAACATTTAATGAATGTGCAATGGGAAATGAGCTGTAATATTAATGTGTGCAAGTGGAATTGGAAAGGTTGCTGATGGTACGTTTTTCAATGTTAAAGGCTTTTATAATTGAAAACGTAATTTACAAAAATACCCCCAGTTTTGGCGGACTTTTTCCTGCCCAAGTGTCCTCTATTTTGTCTTATTTGTATCCTACTTTTATCTTTTAAAGATTTTGGGTTAATTTGAATATGAATGATTATAGATGAGGAATTAGTGGATATATGTTGCAAGGTTGTAATGGGCAGTAATTGTGTGCCGTTTTTTTGGGGGGAATATTTGTATATCTGGTGTAGGTTGATGTTTTATTTGAAATTGTGATTGAATGTAATAAGTGACAATTATAATATTACCTTGTATGTAACGTTTATAGTGAGACACTATTTATTTTCGTTATTAATTGTTTGTATAAAGTATTTTTTTATTGTTAAATACAGGTCACGAATTATGTGGCATGTTAAGGAGTCCACTTAGGATTAATTAGATGAGATGGACCAATAGGAAGCACTATTATTTTTATTTCCTTTCCAAGTATATTCGTAAATGACCCATTTACTGCACCTTTTTAATTAGTGACCCAACTATCCATGGTATTGTTGCTACAAGCCTTAATTAACTCGTATTTACAAAAGTCAAACTTAGTTGATCCAATTAATTGTTGCTTATTATTCCACAAACCTCGTAAATCACAAAATTCATAGGGCAATGTGATTCATATTTAATTGCATTTTATCTCTTAAGCCATAACACTTATTTAATGTTTCAATATGAATTTAAAGAATGCATTGGGAACTGAAATGTAAGTAATTAAAACATGCATTGAAAATGATATAGAGTAATTCTACAATAATTGCAAGGGTACGTAGTGGACTATTAAAATTACCAAAGTACCCTCCGTTTTTGCAGACTTTTTCCCGTCTAAATGACTACTTTTTTGCGGACTCCGTATCCTACTTTTATTATATATAAAAGATATAAAAGATAATGGGTCCCCCTAATATGAACCTTTTTAAAAAAGTCCACCGACAGACCTTTACCATTTTTAGTAAAAAATGAATTTTAGATCAATAAAAAATGGAAAATAAAAATTATAAAAATTAAAACTTATTAAAAATGGTAAATATCCGCCAGTGGACTTTTTTAAAAATGTCCATATTAAGGATATCCATAAATAATACATAAAATATTATCAATGACTTAATACATTGAACGATATATATCATAACTAACATATAAGTAGCGTTATTTTTGTGGACTCCTCTGCAAAACACCCAAGCCTTTTTCTCCGTAGGTATTCATTTTTCTACCATCTAATTTGATTTTCTTTATCTCGACATGTTTTCTCAATCTCTAAAAATATACTCTTTGGACATGATTTAAGGTTTCTTACATGAATTATCCTTCTTGACTTTATTAATTGGCGTATTTTTTTTTCAATTTCAAAGGGTACGTGAATACTTGAAGCTATGAAGAACAACGTGGAAATACGTCTTGTGAGACTTGGAATGTCCTATCTTGGGTTTCTCGTGGTTTTTCTTGTAGTTCTTATGGTACCTTTAATGTTCCAAAACTCAAATTTCGGATTATTCAAGGTTACAACAAAGTTCTTGACTGAAGGACCAAATGTTACAACTAATAGCTTTGGATTTGGAGGAGGAGTCCAAAATATAACACATGACAACTCAGGCGGAAGAACCATTTTCAAAAGTAAGTAATATGTACCATCCTTTTATGCATCAATTTCTCTACTTTTTTATTTGCTTTGTGCATCAAACCGAAACTCACTCTATGATTTGAAGTACATATTTGGATTTATGATTTGGTTGGTTCATACAGAGAGAGAGAGAGAGAGAGAGAGTTTTATATTTGGTTGGGAGGAGAGGAGAAAATGAGAGCATTTGCATTTGATTGTTTGCTACAGAAGGAGAGAGAGAGAGAGAGAGAGAGAGAGAGAGAGTTTTATATTTGGTTGGGAGGGGAGGAGAAAATGAGAGCATTTGCATTTGATTGTTTGCTACAGAAGGGGAAAGGGATAAGGAAGTCATTTACTTTTATATCCTCATAATTTTACATAATATATTTTATAGAAGGATATTTAAGTCATTTTTAAATGATTTAAAATAGGCTAAAATACTGTTTTGGTCCTTTATCTTTCACCTTTTTCTCGTTTACGTCCTTTTTCTTTTAAAATTCATTTACGTCTTTTATCTTTTTAAAATGGTACTTCCCTTAACTGAAAGTTAAATAGGCCTTACGTGGATATCGACATGGATAAATTCCCCACGTAAGCAGATGACTGTCCTTTTTTGTTTTCGTCATTTATTTTATTTTAAAAACGATAAAGGACGAAAATGAAACAACAAATAACGATCTAATAGCACAAATAGCTTATTACAGAGCCAATTTATCTATGTAATTGTCCACGTAAGTTCTATTTAACTTTCACTTAATAGTAGAACGATTAACACCATTTTGAATAGAAAAAGGACGTAGATAAACTTTTTCAAACATAAAGAACGTAAACGACAAAAAAGGTAAAGGATAAAGGACCAAAATTGTATTTTATCCTTTAAAATAATATCCCTTTATTTTTCTTCATCCAAACACTACCTTAGAATAATCAATTTTAACATTTTATTTTGGCATACACTTTTAACATTATTATGTAGAATTATTATTTTTCTCCAAATCACAGTTTGACTTCAAGGGATAACTTTTTCATTAAGTAAGTCAACAATTCTCTCATGCATTAAATTCATTTAAACTATATTTACTATCTTTTGGACTGTATAGAGCATACGCATGATGACTCTCCTTCCACTAATATCAAATGTGTCTATAATATTTACTATTAAACATTCAGGATCCAAATTTGGCCCATTGACAAGTTCAACAAATGATTTACCTCATGACATAGACAAATTGCTTGATGGACTTTTAGTTTCTGGATTTGATAAGGCATCATGTATAAGTAGGCAACAATCTCATATATACCACAAAGCTTCTCCACACAAACCTTCTCCATATTTGATATCTAAACTACGCAACTATGAAAAAATTCATAGAAAGTGTGGACCTAATAGTAGAGCTTACAATAGAGACATGCGAAAAATTGCAAAATCTAAGAATAATAGTGCAACGACTACATTGTGTAACTACATTTTCTGGTCACCTACGGATGGTTTGGGGAACCAAATACTTAGCATGGCATCAACATTTCTTTATGCTCTCCTCACAAACCGCGTGTTTATTGTGAAATTTGGGAAAGACAAGCTTGGCCTATTTTGCGAGCCATTTTTGAATTCAACTTGGTTAGTGCCAAAGAGCACAAATTTTAAAAATGTCACAAGTTTTCAAAGCATCATAGATGGGGATTTTACTTTGCCAATGATATCAACTCTATTTGTGGATCTAAAATATCATCCAAGTTTCCCAGAGAGATTCTTTCACTGTGATGATAGTCAAGGTCTTTTGAGTAAGGTTCCTGTGTTGATTTTAGAATCAAATCAATATTTTTCCCCTTCACTTTTCATGACCCCAATTTTCATTAGTGAGCTTAAAAAAATGTTCCCAGACATAGACACAGTTTTCCATCATTTGGGCCGCTATCTTTTTCACCCTTCTAACGAGGCATGGGGACTAATCAACAATTTCTATCAAGCACACTTTGCCAAAGCTGATGAAAAGATAGGCATCCAAATAAGAGTCTATGATTGGAATTCCACTCCACAACAAGTATTTATGAACCAAGTTTTAAACTGCACCATACAGAATAAGATACTTCCACGAGTAGGTATGCCATTGCAAAGTTCAGTGTCTTCTAGTGGCAATAACCAGAGTGTGAAGACCGTTCTTGTTGCATCTTTATCTCCAAAGTATGGTGAAGATTTACGTGCTATGTATATGAATAAGGCGACTGTTACTGGGGAAGTAATAAAGGTTTATCAGCCAAGTGGTGAAGAACGTCAAAAGTTTGATGATAATGAGCATAATATGAAGGCTTGGGTTGAAATGTATCTACTAAGTTTATCAGATGTATTGGTGACTACATACTATTCTACTTTTGGCTATGTTGCTAAAGGTTTGGGAAATTCAAGGAGATGGATTCTTTACAGGCCAATAAACGATGTTCGAATCCCTTTTCCAGCATGTGAAAGAGAGTTCTTATTAGAGCCTTGTTACCATGCTCGTCCCTACCATTACTGCGATGGTAAACCCATATATGATCAATTTACTTCTTCTTTCACTTATGTCAACTCCTGTAGGGATTATCCTTCCGGTATTAAGCTCATTAATGGTTCAAATTCTATATATATGTAGTTCTTGCATTTTTATATACTTCATTTTCGTTAAAAAGCAGTAGAATAATCTTTATTATAAATAAAAGTTAACATTTTGTGCTCTTTTTTTTTTTGCATAAGATGCATTTTTTCTAAGTAGCGGTAATTTAGGTAATTGTATTTTATCAAATATACAATGAAATTTCATATTTTTATTAATGAACTTAACTCGATATTTATTAACTTTAAATTAATATTGAAAAATAGTTAGGTATTCATACTAAGTGAAAAAATAAAAATAATGTTAAAATCCATTCGTTCATATCATTATTACAAGAGCAAAAGATCACATCCACTACAAAAAAAGGGTATTAGCCAGGGACATTTGCGAGGGATAAAGGTTCCCTCGCTAATCCACCAATTATCTAGGGAATATGCGAGGGATAATGGTTTTATCACCAAAAAACAATTAGCGACAGAAATAGATTGATTAGCAACAAAATAGGTCCATCCCTATGTGTTGGGCGCCAATTGGAAAAGCCAGCACAGATCCCTAGTGATTAGCGACAAAATAGGGTCCCTCACTATGCATTTCTGGCCATTGCAGTGTTGGGAAACGTGAAGGGATTAGCGACTATTGTGGAAGAACGTGTGCAAGTATACACAGTCAAACAAGTACTAAAGTGAAAAGAAAGATCGTTCCCAAGAGAATTAAATATTAATAACTGACACTACTTGCTAGCACTTTAATTAATGAGTAAAGAGTAAAAATGAAAGCCTAGTAAAAATTCATTGTTGTGCAAAGGTTAAAATAAATGATTTAGAACAGTAAAACAGTAAAGTATTGACGTGAAATTAGAGAAATGGGTATAGCCAAGACCAGGATCAGTAATCAATCACTAATGATGCAATGTTGTGACTAATGCTGTGATAGCATTCAGTGTGCAGAATGAAAGTGGATATTCCTATCACTGTGAACGAAATGTTGTCAAGGTTTCCTTATTCCTAAGCTCCCATTGAGGTTCATTTCGTAGTTTGAAAAACTTGTTTCCGATCACACTATGGCCCTAGCTTCATATTCCTATCCTTCACTGGGAAAGAGTAATATTCCTATTACCCTTCAAACAATATTAATTTGAGAAATCGGCACTTAAATTTCTTTCCAAAAATAAAAGCACATTATCCAAATTAAATTGATCAAGTTCAAAAAGGATTTATAGCATTAACTCACCCAAATTAATGAAACATCAATAGATCTTAATTACATCACCATAGTCTTAACTATAAAGAAATCTAGCTCATAATGAGCTTAGACATGACAAAATAGCATCTAACTACCATAAACGAAGCCATCAAAACAGTAACAGCACTGAAACCAGAATACACAAGAAAATACAGAAGAATACAAACTAAGTGAAGCTCAAAGTAAGCTTCGGGTGTTGTAGCTCAGCTCCCGAATTCCTGTGCTGTGCAGATGAAGATCTGTGCTGCAGATTCTGAGTTCCCAGCTTCGAAAATGGAGTTTCAATACTAAAGATGGTGGAAGGATGGTTGGGGAAGATGATGGAGTAATGAAATGGAATGTGGAATGGTACTCTCTGACCTAGGGAATAGTGGAGGCTGAAGTGTGTGCACTTTTAGGGTAAAGTACCTATTTATACCCCTTTCTCCTTCCAAGTACTATTGGGCCTTTCTTTCCGTGCCAATGCTGCCAGGTGCTGCCAACCCTATTTACAAGGACATTTTGTCTTTTAACAGCCCAATAAAGCACAGATTCCTAGATGCCTTTTTTACTAAGGACAAAACACCTCTTTCTTGCTTATACCACCTGAGATGTCTTTAAATTCGTACCCTTCACCAGCTGTCTGCCAGGGTGCTACCATAGCACTAACCACAGCACTGAGTCAACTAAAAATCCTGCACACTAGCAAAGAGTTAAATTCCACAAAAATGGCACTTGCGTGCCCAAACTGATATTTTTCACAATTAATTACACTTTCACTAAATATACATATTTTCTACATTTATTCACGTAGATTTCTCTGGGATCGAGATAATTCTCATTTGTTTTGGCATAAATAATTCACTTTTCTGTGAGTTATCACACCCCCAAACTTGAACAGATATAGCATACCGATTAGCATCACACTTAACACAGCAGCAGATGACTGCACTTAAACAGATTTTCTTGACTCAGCTTTTATTTTCTCAAGGATTTCCCCTCAGACTTAACACTTTAAAACCCTTAGTAACTTAAGAAATCATAGATTTCGCCCCTAGCTTAAGTGTGTGTGTGCTCTCTTGCAATTTTTCCATAGACTTCAACAATTACTAGGCTTGGCTTCGGTTCCCAATTAGAATTTCCCACATTGCCCTTCCTTATCAATTAGCTACAAGCATAACTTACAATGATGAATATGTACATGGAGATAGATACACTAAGAGATGAGCAATAACAAACTGGGCCTAGTCACATGATTTATAATTTAGATTTCATGTGGTGTACACCTCTTTCTATTCTTCTGATTTTTTTTGTAGATTAGCTTGAATACTGCTTTGACTGAAACTGTAATGGTGTCGCCACAAAACTCCCTCCACAACACTCAAACTAGCCTATGCTGCATAAATGCAACTTATTTGATGCTATAACAACATCATTGAACTGGATAACAAAACAGCTGCTCCACCCCCAAACTTAATCAATGACAGTGTCCTCACTGTCAAATGACTAAGTCAGAGATGGGCACTGACTAAGACAAACATCACTAAAAACAGAAATTAAAATTGTGGAATTAAAAGGGGTGGAATCACTTTTGCTTTTTTGCAGGGGGCGATTGCTTGGATATTTGTGCTTGGGGCACGACATCATCTTCTTCTTCCTCTTCCTCCTCCTCTACCATGAACTTTCTCTTCCATCTTGGGGGTCTGACAGCACAAACTTTTCTCCTTGTCCAAGTTGACTTAGGAGGCAACTGGAAAGCAGCCGGCTCGGGAACTTGAGAGGTTGGTGCATCAACAGGTGTCTTCAACTTCTGGGCATGGGATGATGTTGTGGCAGCATACCCCGTCGCACTAGCTGGCATCTCACTGGGCTTCCTTCTTTCAGCATCATGCTTTGACTTTTGCTCCCTCTCTTCAGCAACACTAACTTCTCCACTGATCTCGCCAGCATTACCTGGACCATCATAGGAGTTTTCTTCAATATTTCCAGCAGAATTCACCACCCTTTTGAGCTGACAGGGGTGGTGCTATTGATGTTGCCTTATTGATCATTGGGAATAGGCACATCATTCTCATCACTACCTAGCAGGATAGTCTTTTAAGGTGTTGTCGCAGGCTTGGCAGCACCATGAGTAACATCATTCTTTTCCTCAAGAGCATGCTTGGCCTTTGCTTTGGCAGGAGCAGGGGCAAAGTTCTTCTTTTCTTGGGTGGTAGCAGGTGGAGCATCAGGCTTCTCATGAGCATGGCCACTAGGACCAACATCAGGCAGCACCCAATCAGGGAACACAGGGGGTGGCAAAATGGTTTCACCAAACCCCTGAGTGTACCACTCATGGGAAGCCTTCACAAACACCCACACAGCTTCTTGTTTTAAAATGTGCTGCTGTAGCAGCAACTCATGTTCAGCAATTTGAGGGGATTCCTCAGTAGGTATCTTCTTTTCTTCACCTTCTTTCTTCTCAGCTTTCTTTTCTTCAACCTTCTTCTTCTCTCCTCCCTCCTTCACTTCATCATCAAATGACAGAATCACTTTAGGGTCCAACACAAAGTCATCCTCGTCTTGATCAAACCTAGGCACATCTTCAACCTCACATAACAACCGAATCAGATTAGGGTAAAACAAACTACCCACATTTCTCGTTGCACAGATTAAAATTTCCCTTTCTATCAGCCTCCCCACATTGACCTTCTTGTGTGAAAGGAAAACGTCCAAGAGGAACATCCTTTCCTTGTGCTAGTAGAACTTGTGAGTTGTAGGCATCAAAGTGCTTATGATCCATAGAGAAAGGGATTTGAAGAAAGGCTTCAGGTTTGTTCTTTTAACTTTGAAGACAATAGAGTCTTCCTTCACCCACTTAGTTTTGGGCAAACACAACACCTTCAGCATCCTAGCAAGGTCTCTATTAGTAGCAGTAGCCATCAAATCATCAGTACCTACATCTACATTAGGCAACCCCAACACTTCGTCGATCTTCTCAGCAGCAAACGACACCATTCTCCCTCGCACCACCGAGAATGTTGGCTCAGGCCTTCCTTTAATTTTATCAGGCACTCCCGCGTAAAACTTGCTAGGTAGGGTAGGGTAGGGAGGATGAACGGAGGGTGCTTCATGAGATTTTTCCATTGAACTCCCTCGAAGAGCTCTTGGATGCCTAGAGTGATGCATTTGGGTGAAATGCCTCGCTCCGAAAGAGGGTTAAGGTACTGGGTATGATTTTTGAAGAGATCGCGAGCATATTTGCTTGGCAAACAGTTGAGGATTTCATCAGGAATTTGCTTAGGCTTTGATTTTTGACTTTTGGAGCTTGGTGACTTGTTTTTAGGAGCCATTGGAATCTTAGGGTTTGGAAAGGTGAGAGCTTTTTGTGAAAGATGAGTGCTAAGGAAGATTTCGGTGTAACAATGGGAGAGGTTAAATGAAGTGACTGATGAACGATGGGAGCAGTTTATATAAAGGGTGAGAATGAACAATTTTTTTTAGGGTAAATTGGGGTGAGAGAAAAATGGTGGTTTAGAGTTTTTGGGGTTGTGTTTACGGTTATGGGGAGAAGAGAGAAGTTAAGGTTAAGTTTTGAAGGTGAGGCGTTTGAGTGTGAGGAGTGGTGAGAGAGAAAATGCAATGATGGTGTGTGCGAAAGGATAAGACAATGTGCTGCTGTTGACACACGCGTATCTCTGAGCACAACTGCTCTCTTCGCGCGAAGGTGCTTTTTAGTGCCCGCGCATCACTTTATTCCCTTTTTCAAATTTTTAAACCATTCATTCAATTTCCACTTTGACAAGGCACCCTTGAGTGCTACCAGCAGTGCTACCACGTATATTTCAATGCTACCAGTATAGGGCATCAACTATTCTTCAAGTTTCATTGATGAACTAAGTCAACCCCAGCTTCATTCACACTTATTTATTCCTGAAACTCATAATAAACACTAAAACAAGAAAAGTTAACCTCTGGGTTGCCTCCCAGTAGCGCTAGGTTTAAGAGTCCTCAGCCTGACTAACATGCATTTTTCAAGGTGAGTCACTCAACGAGGTGGATGCCTTTGTGCTAGGCACAGGCTCACCTAAATAGAGTTTAACCCTCTGTCCATTCACTTTAAATTCATTTCCAATTGATTCATTCTTTAAATCCACAGCCCCATAAGGGTAGACCTTAAGAATCGTGAATGGTCCAGACCATCTAGATTTCAACTTTCTAGGGAATAGCTTCAATATAGAGTTAAACAATAAAACTCTGTCACCTTCCTTGAGTTCTCTTTTCTAAACCTTGGCATCATGCCAAGCTTTTGTTTTTTCCTGTACAATTCAGCATTTTCATAAGAAAAATGTCTCAATTCCTCTAATTCATTGAGTTGCAACATTCTGGCTCTACCAGCTTGTTATAAATCAAAGTTTAGTTTCTTGTGTTGCAACTCAATGGGCAAGTGACAAGCTTTTCCAAAGACCAATCTATAAGGAGACATGCCAAGAGGTGTTTTGAAAGTTGTTCTATATGCCCAGAGAGCATCATCCAAATGGATGGACCAGTATTTCCTTGAAGGGTTAACCATTTTTTCTAAAATTCTCTTGACTTCCCTATTAGAAAGTTCAGCTTGACCACTTGTTTATGGATGGTAGGCTGTGGCAACTTTGTGTTTTACTCCATATTTGGCCAACATTCCATCCATCAGTTTGTTACAAAAGGGAGTGCCTTCATCACTAATGATAGCTCTAGGTGTACCAAATCTTGTAAAAATGTTCTTTTGAATAAACTTAAGCACCACCCTAGCATCATTAGTGGGAAGAGCAACTGCTTCAATCTATTTAGACACATAATCAACTGCTACCAGAATGTATAGATTGCCAAAAGAAGGTGGGAATGGTCCCATAAAATCAGTACCCCAAACATCAAACAATTCAATTTCTAAAATATTGTTTAAAGGCATTTCATGTCTATTTGAAATAGTTCCAACTCTTCGGCATCTATCACAATTCTTAGCATACTCATGTGCATCTTTAAAAATAGAGGGCCAGTAATAACCTGTTTGAAGAACCTTTGCAGCAGTTCTAGCACCTCCAAAGTGGCCTCCACAAGGTGAAGAGTGGTAGTGATGTAGAATGTCATTTATCTCCTCTTTGGCAGCACATCTTCTGAGTAATTGATCAAGACACTTCTTGTAGAGAAAAGGTTCATCCCAGAAATATTGCTTGGCTTGATGAAAGAATCTTTTTCTATGTTGTGAATTAAAATCTTCTGGAATCACATTGCTAACCAAGTAGTTCACAAAGTCAGCATACCAGGGAACCTCTACTGCAGAACTTGCGACATTGACAGTAGCTGGTATTGCTAGAAACTGCTCATCAGGGAATTGTTCTTTGATTTCAGACTCAAAAGAGAGGGGATTAGCATCAGGAATTCTTCATAGATGATCAGCAACTTGATTCTCAACTCCCTTCTTATCTCTGATTTCATGATCAGACTCTTGCAACAGCAGCACCCATCTAATCAACCTTGGTTTAGCATCTTTCTTGGCAATGAGGTACTTGATAGCAGAATGGTCAGTGTACACCACCACCTTAGCTCCTACAAGATAGGATCTGAACTTGTCAAAGGCAAACACTACTGCTAGCAATTCTTTTTCAGTAGTTGTATAATTCAATTGAGCATCTACAAGAGTTTTGCTAGCATAGTGTATTGAATGGAACACTTTGCCTTGCCTTTGGCCAAGTACAGCTCCTATAGCATAGTCACTAACATCACACATCAGTTCAAATGGCTTACTCCAGTCTGGTGCTACAATAGCAGGTGTTGTCACCAACGCTTCCTTGAGTGTATTGAATACTTCCAGGCATATTTATCATCAATTTCAAAGACAGTGTCATGCTGCAATCGCATACACAGAGGCTTAGAAATTTTAGAGAAGTCTTTGATGAATCTTCTGTAGAATCCAGCATGCCCAAGGAAACTTCTGATTCATTTAACTGATGTGGGAGGTGGTAGCTTCTCTATCACTTCAACTTTAGCTTCGTCTACCTCAATTCCCTTCTTTGATATCTTGTGCCCCAAGACTATACCTTCTTGAACCAAGAAATGGCATTTCTCCCAATTGAGGACCAAGTTTGTTTCTTCGCATCTTCTCAGAATATCTTCTACATTCAGTAAACATGCTTGAAAATTCTCTCCAAAGATAGAAAAATCATCCATGAATACCTCCATAGATTTTTCAATGAAATCAGAAAAGATGTTTATCATACACCTTTGGAAAGTAGAAGGAGCATTGCATAGCCCAAATAGCATCCTTCTAAAGGCAAAGATACCATAAGGACAGGTAAATGTGGTCTTCTCTTGATCCTCTAGGGCAATAGCAATCTGATTGTAACCTGAGTAGCCATCAAGAAAACAATAAAACTCCTTCCCTGCAAGTTAGTCTAACATTTGATCAATAAAAGGGAGAGGAAAATGATCCTTCTTGTTGGCTTTCTTGAGTTTCCTGTAGTCCATACAAATTCTCGAACCAGTGACAATCCTAGTAGGAATCAATCCATTCTTTTCATTCTGAACCACAATGACTCCTCCTCTTTTTGGAACACACTGAACAGGGCTCACCCAAGTGTTGTCAGCAACAGGATAAATGATATCAGCATCAAGCCATTTGGTGATCTCCTTCCTAACAATTTCCTTCATTTTTGGGTTTAATCTCCTTTGTGCCTCAATGCTATTTTTGGAATTTTCCTCCAAACAGATTCTATGCATGCACAGAGTGGGACTTAATCCTTTAATGTCAGAGATTTGCCACCCAATAGCTTTCTTGTGCTTTCTCAGAATACCAAGCAATTCCTCTTCTTGGGTAGCACTTAGTTCAGCAGCAATAATCACAGGGAGAGTGTCTTCACTTCCCAAGTAAGCATACTTCAAATGTGGAGGGAGCTACTTCAACTCAAGCTTAGGTGGTTTCTCAATGGAAGGTATGTTATCCTTGAAGCTTTCAGAAGTAAGCTCCAGAGATTCATACCTTTTGGCCCATCTTTGAACTTCTTGCTTTTCTACATTGAACTCTGCCAGCCCCTCCTTCTTCAACTCTTTCAACTTCAAATGCCCAAGCTCTTATTTCAGCACATCATGCTATTGCAGCAACTGTTTCTACACCAAACTGTTAATATCAAAAACAAAGTTGCACTCTGCATTGCTGGTGTTGTCGTCTAGATACTTCACAGCATTGAGCACATTGAATGTGACCTCCTGGTCATTGACTCTCATAGTCAGCTCCCCTTTGTGAACATCAATCAAGGTCCTACCTGTAGCCAAAAATGGTCTTCCAAGGATAATTGGCACATTCTTGTCAGCCTCAAAATCAAGTATTATAAAATCCACAGGAAATACAAATTTATCAACTTTAATCAAAACATCTTCAATTTTACCTTCAGGATAAACAGTTGATCTATCAGCCAACGAAAGAGTTACTGTGGTAGGTCTTACTTCACCAGTACCAAACTTTTGAAAAATAGATTTGGGCTTCAAGTTGATGCTTGCACCCAAATCACACAAAGGTCTACCACAATAATTTCCTCCTATGGAACAAGGGATTGTAAAACTACCTGGATCCTTCATTTTGTGGGGAATCTTACTTTGTAGCAACATACTAGTTTCTTGAGTCATGGCCACGGTTTCAAACTCACCAAGTAATTTTCTTTTGGCTAGAACATCTTTCATGAACTTGGTGTAATTTGGCATTTGTTGCAGAGCATCCACCAATGGAATGTTGAAGTGGAGCTGTTTGAGGATCTCCATGAATTTCCGAAATTGTTTATCATGATTGGCCTTCTTCAACCTTTGAGTAAAAGGAGGAGGATGTCTCTCAGGAATGAACTGTTGAGGAACATTTACTGCTGGAGTAGCAGCACTTGCTGTAGCATCAGAATCTACTTCAACAGCAGCTACATCAGCAGTCTTAGGCAAGGCAACAGTTTCCTTACCACTTCTGAGTGTGATGGCCTTAACTTGATCATTACCAGGTGAATTTGCAGGCTCAATTGTGCTTGGCAAAGATCCACTTGGTCTAGCTAAAATTGCAGTTGCAATTTGACCAATTTGATTTTCTAAATTCTTGATGGCAGCTCCTTAGCTTTGATACTAGGCTTTGGTTTCATTCATGAATGCTTTGAGTAACACAACCAAAGAATTGTCAGCATTTGGCTTGAGAGTAAGTTGTGCTGGAAATCCTGGTGGTGTAGCAGGCTTTGTTTGAGCAGGTGCTGCAGTAGTTTCTCCCTTGTCTATCTATGAGAAATTAGGATGGCTCCTACACCCTGGATTGTATGTGTTTGAATAGGGGTTATCATTCTTGTTGAAGTTCCCAATATAATTAACAAAAACAGGGTTCCTTGGGCATTCCTAAAACAAATGTCCCCCATTGCAATACACACAATTAGGTGCACCAGATTTTTCTGCAGATGTTGTCTCTGCGGATGCAGAAACAGCAGCAACAGGTGCTGCAGGAGCAGTACATAAACCTTTGAGCATATTAGTAAGGGAAGCAACTTGTGCAGACAATGCTGTCGCCTCAGACACTTCATGAATTCCAGCAACTTTTTTAGAAGCACTGACTCTGGCAGTAGGCAATTGATAACTGTTAGCAGTACTTGTCTCAACTAGATTATAGGCTTCATTATAGGAATGATTCAGAATAGCACCTCCTGCAGAAGCATCTAACAATAGCCTAGACTGAGGAACTAGACCATTGTAGAATGTCTCCAGTTGGATAGCAAAAGGAATGCCATGATGTGGACACTTTCTGAGCACTTCCTTGAATCTCTCCCTAGCTTCATATAAGGATTCATCTTCTTGTTGCCTGAAAGATGTGATATCATTCTAGCATTCTTGACAGGAGGGAAGTATTTGACTAAGAATTTCTCAGCCATTTTGTTCCAACTATCCATAGAGTTGGGCTTCAGAGAATTCAACCAAGCCTTGGCTCTATCCTTTAATGAATAAGGAAATAGCCTTAGCCTGAAAGCATCCCCAGTCACCCCTGGCATCTTAAAGTTACTGCGCACATCCAGATATTGTCTCAGATGCAAGTGAGGGTCCTCTGTGGGTCCTCCAGCAAATTGCCTCAGTGTTTGCAGCATTTGAAACATCATAGGTGTGAACTCGAAGTGTGGTGCATTGATAGTAGGTGTCACAATGACAGTGTCCATAGTAATGGGATCAAACACAACATAATCCCTCATAGGCCTCTCCTTGTCATTAGCCATTTCAATGTTGTTGGGAGCACGCACCACAATTGCATGTCCTTCAGGATCCACTTGAATCAAAGGTATGGGTCTTGCAACTGGTGGTATTTCTCCATCTGGTGCTGCCATTTGAACAGCTCTTTCTGCTTCAAGTCTCTCTCTAGCCTCTCTTTTCGGCCTCCTTGTTGTCCTTTCAATTTCAAGATTAACTGGATATTCAGGTTCTTGATGTCTATTCATACAAGTCTTTCAAAACTAACTAAGACTTAGAAATTAAATCAATCAATCACCGGCAACGGCGCCAAGAACTTTTTGTGCAAGAACGTATGCAAGTATACACAGTCAAACAAGTAATAAAGTGATAAGAAAGATCGTTCCCACGAGGATTATTGTTTAAAACTAACTCTACTTGCTAGCACTTGAATTAATGAGTAAAGAGTAAAAACGAAAGCATAGTAAAAATTCATTGTTGTGCAAAGGTTGAAATAAATGATTTAGAACAATAAAATAGTAAAGTATTGGGATACAATCAGAGAAATGGGTATAGCCAAGACCATGATCAGTAATCACTCACTACTGATGCGATGTTGTGACTAATGCTATGATAGCATTCAGTGTGCAGAATGAAAATGGATATTCCTATCACTGTGAACGAAATGTTGTCAAGGTTTCCTTATTCCTAAGCTCACATTGAGGTTCATTTCGTAGTTTGAAAAGCTTGTTTCCGATCACACTATGACCCTAGCTTCATATTCCTATCCTTCACCAGGAAAGAGTAATATTCCTATTACCCTTCAAACCATATTAATTTGCGAAATCAGCACTTAAATTTCTTTTCAAAAATAAAAGCACATTATCCAAATTAAATTGATCAAGTTCAAAAAGGATTTATAGCATTAAATCACACAAATTAATGAAGCATCAAACATTAATCACATTAAAGATCAATAGATCTTATTTACATCACCATAGTCTTGACTATACAGAAATGTAGCTCATAATGAGCTTAAATATTACAAAATAGCATCTAACTACCATAAACGAAGCCATTAAAACAGTAACAGGACTGAAAACATAATACACAGAAAAATATAGAGGAATATAAACTAAGTGAAGCTCAAAGTAAGCTTCAGGTGCTGTAGCTCTGCTCTAGAATTCCGGATTTGTGCTGATGAAGATCTGTGCTACCGATTCTGAGTTTCCAATTTCGAAAATGGAGTTTCAGCACTAAAAATGGTGGAAGGATGGTTGGGGAAGAAGATGGAGTAGTGAAATGGAATATGGAATGATACTCTCCAACCTAGGGAACAGTGGACGGTGAAGTGTGTGCACATTTAGGGTAAAGTATGTAACACCCCATTTTTCGTGCACTGTGGTTTTTTAGTAAGTACTTGTTGTATGAATTATTTTGATTTCATAAGATTATATTATTTTGATTTATTGCATGTTTGAGTTATTAAAATTAGTTGAAGTTGCGTTTAAATGTATTTTTATATACTATTGGTAATATATGATTGTTATTATCTACTTATTGTATATTTATTTTATTTTTATAAATATTAGTATTTTAGATGTTATTTATTTTAGAAATTCTTTTGGGTTAGAGAGCTGTTACAATGAGTGTTCTCATTAAAAAGGGCTTAAAAATGAATTAAAATGATTATTGAGACGTTTTTACTTATACAACCACACTTTCCTTGCTGCTCGCACCCCTGTTTTTAACCAACCCTTCCCAGACCAGCGCTCAGCTCAGTTCACGCACAGCCCACTCTGCACGACCCAGAACCCGACCCGCCTGGGTCTTCTTCTTCCTCCAGCCCTTACGGCCAAGTCCCAAACACCACGGGTTTTCTCCCAGGAGGGACGGCCAAGTCCCAAAATCCATCCATCCACTCGAAATTATGCGCTGAACCCATATCTGTTGTTGATTTCGGCGATTTCAGCATCCTTCTCGTGCTACCGTTGCCACCTTGTTCTTAGAAAACGCCATGGCTGCCATGGACGATGGAACAGCAAAAGTCAGGGAATAAGGTATTCCGTTGACTTCACTTGAATAACACAGGGAATTCACAAAAATGAAGGAATTCCGTTGTAGCATTCACAGAGAAGATTATAAGGAAGACTGATAAGAGAGTAGAATGTTCATATAATGATATTTTTGTTGTTTTCATTTGCCCACAAGGCTAGCAATATAAAGGATGATACATACAAGCCAAAGGTCACATCTAACTACTGTGACAACAAAGGTCACACATGTAAATGCTGATAGTAATTAAAACAACTAAATATTACTTTTATTTAAGAGAAGATAATAGCCAAAGGTCACACATGTAAATGCTGTGACAATACCTCCTTCCTCAAACACCCTTGTCCTCAAGGGTGAAAATTGGGAAACTTTTGAAGCATATCATAGTAAAACTCCCAAGTAGCCAAACTCTCAGGTAGATCCTTCCATTTCACTAGAACTTTGGTGGCAGCCACGCTCCCTCTTTTAACCATTTTCCTTTCCAAAATCGCTTCAGGTTCCTTGATGGGAGTGTTGTCCAAGGTAGCCGACAGTGGTTGTATGCTGCAATTTAAAGGATCATGGCAATATTTCAACTGAGAAACATGGAATACATTATGAATTTCAGAATTGGGAGGGAGTTCCAGTTGGTATGCAGTGTTGCCAATCTTGTCTAACACCTTAAAAGGACAATAGAATTTTAGGGATAGCTTGTGAAACTTAGAAGCTCTGATAGAGGATTGCCTATAAGGCTGTAATTTCAGAAAAACAAAGTCGCCAATAGCAAAGGACCGATCTGATCTGTGCTTGTTAGCTTGTTGAGCCATACGATTTTGAGCTCGAAGGAGGTGGAATTTAAGTAATTTAACTGCTGCCTCTCTAGCATTTAAAGTTCTGTCTACTATGACATTGCTAGATTCTCCTGGAAGGTAAGGGAGATAAATGGGAGGAGGTTGCCCATACACCACCTCGTATGGAGGGGATTGAATTGCAGAGTGAAAACTTGTATTATACCACCATTCAGCTAAGGGAATCCACTTGGACCAAGAAGTTGGATATTCAGAACACATACACCTCAAATAAGTCTCAAGACATTTGTTAACCACCTCCGTTTGTCCGTCAGTTTGTGGATGATACGCAGTGGACTTATGAAGAGCAACTCCTTGTAAGCTAAAGAGATCGGTCCAAACTGTACTAAAAAAAGTAGGGTCTCGGTCACTAACCACCGTTAAAGGCATACCATGCAACTTGAAAACATTGTCAAGAAATAATTGGGCCACATCAAGAGCGGTGTAAGGATGAGATAAGGTTAAGAAATGAGCATATTTGCTTAACCTATCAACCACAACTAGAATGACATGTTTACCATCTGATGGAGGCAATCCCTCAATGAAATCTAAGCTAATAGCTTCCCATATTCGAGCTGGTATGGGCAGTGGCTGAATAAGGCCCGGCGAAGCAGCCAAATCAGCTTTGCTGCGTTGGCAAACTGCACAGTTTTGTACATACTATTGTACATCCTTTCGCAATCCTTTCCAATGAAATATAGACCTGATCCTTGCTGCTGTAGCATCACGGCCAGAATGGCCACCAATTGCAAAATTGTGCAGCCAATGAAGAATAGCAATTTTAAGGGCAGAATTGTTGCCAATAACCAGTTTACCGCGTCTACGAAGTTCACCACGATGCCACGAGAATTTGGGATGGGAAGCAGAATTCTTTTCTAAGTCTGCAATAAGCTATTGTAGCAGAACATCATTTAGCCAAGAAGCTTTAATTTGCGCTAATAAATCCTCCAAGAGCTGTTAAGAAGCAGAGGTAGCAATTCAGCACTAGTATTGCGTGAAAGAGCATCAGCAGCTTGATTATGAACTCCCTGTTTGTAATGAATCTCAAAATCTAAACCCATAAGTTTAGACATTAACACTTGTTGGAAAGGAGTATTAAGTCGTTGCTCCATTAGAAACTTGATACTTTTCTGATTTGTTTTTATGATAAAATGGCCATGAGAAAGATAAGTGCCCCATTTTTGAATAGCATAGACAATAGCTAAGAGCTCACGCTCATAGATTGACATGGCTTGTTGTTTTGGGCCTAAAGCACGACTGATGTAAGCTATTGGATGATTATCCTGCATAAGCACAGCACCAATGCCACGACCTGATGCATCTGTATCTAACACAAAAGGCTTAGAGAAATTGGGTAATGCTAAAACTGGGGCTGAAACCAAAGCTGTCTTCAGTTCAGAAAATGCAACAAGCGCTGCCTCAGACCAAATGAACCCATCAGTTTTAAGCATATCTGTCAAAGGTTTAGCAATTTTACCATAATTAGCCACAAACCTTCTATAATACCCACTTAACCCCAAGAATGCTCTTAGTTGTTTGAGATTCTGAGGTTGAGGCCAATCTACAACAGCTTGGATTTTAGAAGGGTCGGTTGCCACTCCCTCTCTAGAAATAAGGTGGCCAAGGTACTCCACTCTTGCAGCTGCAAAACTGCACTTAGATTTGTTAACAAACAGATTATTTTCACGTGCCAGTTGGAATACCATCTGCAGGTGAGTAATATGATCAGCAACGGAGGGACTATAGATTAAGATATCATCAAAAAAAACAATCACAAAACGCCTAAGAAAGGGGTGAAAAATGTGATTCATAAGAGCCTGAAAAGTAGCTGGCGCATTAGTAAGCCCAAAGGGCATGACTAAGTATTCAAAATGGCCTGAGTGAGTCTTAAAAGCTGTTTTAAATTCTTCCCCCTCTTGCATCCGCACTTGGTGGTAACCTGACCTTAAGTCAAGTTTAGAAAATATAGTGGCTCCGCATAATTCATCCATCAAATCTTCAATAAGTGGGATGGGATATCTATCTTTAATTGTGGCCTGATTGAGCTTACGATAATCCACGCATAATCTCCATGTACCCCCTTGCTTTCTTACCAATACTGCAGGTGAAGCCATGGGGCTTGTACTATGTCTAATAATTCCTTGCTGTAACATTTCCTCAACCAACTTGTCAACAATATCTTTTTGGATAATAGAGTATCGATAAGGCCTAAGATTAAAAGTTGTTGTACCTTCTTTTAAGGGTATGCAGTGGTCAAAACCTGCTCTAGTGGGAGGTAAATCTGTTGGCTCAGCAAACAAGTCAGAATATTGGAGCAGCAGGTTTGTTATGGCTTCTGGAATGACCTGATCTGATGCGGACAGATTGAATAACTGGCAGGGAATTGTGGCATTACCCTGATGAACAACATCCAAATATAAGAAGCACATTTGAGCACCTTGTTGGACAGCTTGAGAAAATGATTTATTATTAATAAGCTTGATAGAAGAAGGCTTGGCACCCCTAAGAACAAAACGCTTTCCCTTGAAAGTAAATTCCATTTTCAATTTAGAAAAATCCCACAGTATTGGCCCCAAAGAGGTGAGCCATTGAATTCCCAAAATGAGGTCATAAGATCCTAATGGTAACACAATAACATCAGCAGTGAAAGTTGTTTGTTGGAGCTGCCAAGTAAAGCCTTTACACATAAAGGGAGCTTGCAATTTATGGCCACCACCTGCTGTGACTGACATGGGAGGAATAGGTTCCAATTTACAACCAAGCTTTTTAGCAACCTCCAAATCGAGAAAATTATGTGTACTCCCACTATCTAACAAAATATGGATCATCTTTTTGTTGTGTAATCCTGAAATCCTCATTGTTTGAAAGTTGGAATTTCCTAACATGGCATTCAAGGAGAGTATAGGGGGGTCTGTTGAGGAATTTTCCATAGAGGTATCCTTTGAACCAACATTGTCCATAACAGTTCCTCTGGGTTCGGCTCATCATCCAATTCCATGATAAAAATCTGAGAGCGTTTGTGCTTCAATTGATGACCCGGTGTAAACGGTTCGTCACAAAACATGCACAACCCCTTGGCACGACGTTCGTCCATCTCGGTGGCTGAATAAGATCTTGGAGGGCGTGGGATTAAAGGTTTCTGGGGAATATTGGGTGATTTGGGATTAGTGTTTGATGGTGGTGTTGTGGTGGGTGAATTGGGAGAATGGGCCGCAGTGTTGGATACTTTTGGAGTAGTGGAGAAACGTGGAGCAAAAGGGCGATTCTGTGAGGGTGGGGTTGTGGGTTTCGAGGCTTCGAAAAGCTTAGCAAGATGTGATGCGTGAGCGATGGTGGTGGGGTGGAACATTCTAACATGCATTTGGGTTTCGTTAGTAAGGCCAGCCATAAAAATGCTAAGAGAATGTTCGGGGAGGAGCGATACCTGAGTGAGAGCCAACTCAAATGCGTCTGTGTATTCCTGCACCGTGCCGGAGTGTTTGACCTTGATCAGGTCCGCCAAAGGATCATCATATAAGTCGCCAAATCCCTGAGCTATGTCTGAAACATATTGAGCCCATGGAGGATATATATCAAATTTGGTCCTCATGTAATTGAGGTGCCATTGAAGAGCAATCCCCTCCAAATGAATAGCTGCTAGCTTGACCTTAGCATCTTCGGTAGTATCATCAATGGAGAAGAATTGATTGCACTTGTACATCCATTGCTTCAAATTAGTACCGTCAAAACGAGGGAAATCAACCTTCGAAAGTCTCGTAGCGTACGAGCGCACTGGGTCTTGCCGAGGTTGCTGACGCGGACCGCCAGAACCGCCAGATCCATTAGAAGAGGCATGATCGTGGGGTGGGTTCATTGACTGGTTGCGAAGCAACGTGCGTATTTCCTCCATGCCGGCATCGAGGTTGTCCAAACGAGACAAATGAGAACTCATCTGTTCTAAGCGCTGATGAAGCTCCTCTTGCCTAGAATTAAGGTCTGCAATGGAAAGATTGGAACGGGTACCGGCAGCCATGGCCCAAGGACAGAGTGTCTTTGATACCAATTGGAACAGCAAAAATCAGGGAATAAGGTATTCCGTTGACTTCACTTGAATAACACAGGGAATTCACAAAAATGAAGGAATTCCGTTGTAGCATTCACAGAGAAGATTATAAGGAAGACTGATAAGAGAGTAGAATGTTCATATAATGATATTTTTGTTGTTTTCATTTGCCCACAAGGCTAGCAATATAAAGGATGATACATACAAGCCAAAGGTCACATGTAACTACTGTGACAACAAAGGTCACACATGTAAATGCTGATAGTAATTAAAACAACTAAATATTACTTTTATTTAAGAGAAGATAATAGCCAAAGGTCACACATGTAAATGCTGTGACAGACGACCACCACCGCAACCACTTCTTCCTTCCGTCTTTCGTGAGTGTTTTCTTCCCGTGTCACGAACAGAACCTACCTCTCCTTGTGCGAACGAAACAAAACAGCTCCGGCTACGAATTCACTCCCTCCGCCCCAAACCACCGTGGACCGCCACTGTTTGGCAGTGAAGCACCTCAAACAGCCACTGATTGGCCCTCTCAAATTGGGCACTTTCTTAATTTGTGTATTGGGTATCAATCTAGGAATTTAGAATTCTTCGATTCATGATTTCAGTTTGTTGTCACTGCCTTGAACCGTTCTATAGGTACTCTTTTCGAAACACATTGAATTCATCAAACACACGATTAATTGTATTTAATATTAATATTTTTAGTGCATGACTTTGGATTGTCCTCGTTGTTACATGATTGTACGCATTCGAGTCGCACATAGTTTCGTTGGAATTAAGTCACGTTTGGGAACTCGTGATTTGTCTTCGTTGATTTGCTATCGGAATACCCTTCGACATCAGGTACAGGGGGACAGGGTTTCTATTCTATCTTAATCTTAATTATACTAAACCATGAATAACTACATGGTCCTGTACACATCACAAATTCAATGAAATGACATCATCATTACGTCATATCCACCTCAGCGGCACACCTACCGATGTGTGACACATTAGCACAACCAAATTCACTAACGGCTGCGATTGCATAGAAGATCCACACGGACGGAATTAACGCTCTAGATTCCTTAAAATTACGGCTACACTTTGAACGGTCAGGATTATTGTTTTGTTAAAAACTAGCCTGTACTAAATCATTGCTTAAAAAAACTTTAATGCTAGAATTAACCCCCTAGACAAACCATTAAAAACATTCCCTACAAATAAGGGTCAAATCCTGCACAATATATAAATTCACGTTCCTGCACATACACACAGCATTTCAGACCCACCACATACCATATAACTGAAGCATATACAAAACATTCAGCCCTAATTGTGACACAAATAGGAGAAACGAAAAACATAAACAACCCTCCCCATGTTGCTTATCAATAAAAGGAAACCCACGCTATGTCTAGCCTTTCGTTTTTTAAATTCTAATTTTCAACCACAAAATTTCCTATTCATCTTTTTAAGTCACTTACATAATTAGGAGATAATTAGTTGACCCAAAAAACATATTAAAATCTGCCCATGCAATGTTCTTATGTTAAATTAACAAATTTCAAGACCACCACATTTAAAAATGTTTCTATATGTACATATGTTTATCCCGATATATAAACATAAATAATTATATTTCGTCAATGGTAATTTGTTTCAGTGCACTGTATGACACGTTGATCACCGAAGAATAATAGCACAGTTTTTTACAAAGTGTTCACGTAATAGTAAACAAAAGGACAACTACTACTCTCCACTTATTCGCATGATATTGTGCTTTCTAATCATAGTGATACTTATCAATCACTTCACTCTAAACTAAATAAATATATTAAAACGCATGATGCTATTTTAAATACCGTTTGCTGTTATTGTAATTCCTTAACAAATTGCCAACTTTTCAGTTACATAGAAATGTCGACCCGTGCAACGCACGGGTAAGGCATACTAGTATGGGGAATAGGGGATAGGGCTATAATAGTATTGATTGTCGCTATTACTATTAGTTTTCGTTTACTCGTTTTATTCATTTTGGATTACTGTAAATAATTCGGATGACTGTAAATTATTCAATTTGGATGACTGTAATTAAATAATTTGGATCAAATTGAATAATTTGGATGATTGTAAATAAATAATTTGGATGACTGTAAGAAAATGGATTGGATGGTTGTAACTGTTATGTCGAGCCTAGAGAATGAATCTAGTATGATTAGACAATTGTGTGTTAAATGACGTCCTTTAATTAACACATGAGGAACGAAGAGTCCTAGGCAGGTGACCGTAGAATTAAGTCGCCAGTGGAGGTGATTTTAGAGTAAGAACCGAGTAAAGGATTAGTGTATAAAATAAATCCTAGGTGTGGGCGATGAGTAGTAAATAGTAGTGAAAAGTCATTAATGAATAGTAGTGAGTGATAAAATAAGATTGAGACTTAAGAAGAACTTGAAGACAATGATTAGATGATTAGTAAATACATTATAGCAACGAAGACACGATAATTGACTTTGAGAATGATTATTATTGATAAGAGAACGTATCGAACCAGTTGTAGATCACCAGTGACATAAGACAATAAATGAGTGAAATGTCCATCGCTAATTAATGACTTAGTGCTAGTCAGCTGAAGAACACTTAATAGGTTAATGAATCTAATTAAGTTATAGACGATAGATGATGACGCTCAGACATAGATGAGTAGATATAGCGTGGATATAGTATGAGAGTTATTCGTAATTAAGTTTAACTTAAGTGAGAAGGAAGAGTTAGTTACGATAGTTAAGTGATTGTTGTTGATGATGATGATGTATAAGGAACATTGTCGCAGCATAGGCAAAGACTCGTCGCAGTATGGGCTAACGGTACCTCAAAAGATGGTAGTGTTGTTGTTATCAACGTCGTTCTCGTTGTCGCCGTTGTTGTAGTTGTTGTCATTGCTACCCTAGTGGTCAATGTCGTTACTTTTGTTGTTGTCGTCGTTGTCGTCGCTGTTGTCATCATTGTCGTTGTTAGTAAGGGCACTATCGGGCAAGGTATCCCGTTCGGGCAAGGTATCCCGGTCCTAATAGTCTTCTTCTGGGTGTTCTTCAGGGCATTATTGTAACAGCATGGGCCATTTTCTCTCTAGTAGGCTACCCCAGAACTGCACATCATGACCATCTCTACCCCCCATATAGAGTTTTTGCCTTCCGTAAGAATCAAACCATGTACTCTAGGGATCAAGTACATGTTCAATGCATTCACACTACTAGCTCAGCTAAATAGGTACTTTGTGTCACCCTTTACCCCGAAAGTATTTATAAGTGATAACTATGGTAATATCATAGTGGTCAGGTAAGATTGCCTTTGATTGATAACTTTGGTAATATCATAGTGAGGAGGCCATTTGTACTGATTGATAACTACGGTATCAATCAGCTAAAATTTCGATTAGCTATTTGGTTTCTGATTAATTAGTTGACCTTTTGCTGATATTGGTCATAACCAACAATGGGATTGGGAAATTAATAACAAATTGAATCTTTAACAATCAGAAACAACTTCATTTAAATCTTAAATGCATTTTATTCTTCAACCATCAAAATCGCAAAATATGTGGAGCTGTGAATAAATTAGTTTCAAATTCGTGGAATTAGATTTAATTATAGCTAATTACTAACATAATAGTTGTAAAATTCTTAGCAGCACCTCGTTGATTTTCGTGACACATTATTTGCCTCCAAATTAAATCTTGAATTTTCAAAATGGGTTTGGGAAATAAATACATAATTGCTTCTTCCATATACAAAAAAGAAACAGCTGTACTTTTTTATTTGGTCCTTTTAAGACTTCAAGCATCAATATTGAAGAATTAGATGGAGGTTTTGATTAATTAGTTTTGATTTATGCACTATTAAAATATACCACTATTATTGTCAAAAAAAAATACCACTATAAATTTTTAAAATTTGGAAATTCATAAACAACATCTATTTCTTATCAAAACCCCATGATTTTCGCACTTGCATTATTCGAATTCAAATTAATTTTCGGATTTTCACATTAAAAATTCATCCAATCCTGTAAAAAACATACCGTTAGCCTTCGGTAATTAAAAATACGAATGCAAGTTTTAATATTATTTCTTTCATATGAATTAATAAAAAGAACTGAATATAAAATGGGGTAAATATCTGTTTGGGAATAGGCTTAAAAATTCGATTTGTGGACCTTGTTATTTATGTTGTAGTGTAGGCTCGTCATTGATGGTTGTTTTCTAATGTGGTGAGAAACATTATGATTTAAATCAGATTTAGTATGGCATTTTTTTTTGGGATAAGTTCATGAAGGTGTGTATTTAATAGAGCATATCCAAATAAAATATCTGTACACCAATTGGGAATATCATTATATACGAAAACCAAAAACAAATAGAGTAAAACCAGAATAAAATTGTTTTATATAAATTAATAGTTTGAGTGAAACCATAACAGATGATATATGAAGGCTTTTAAAGGCTTTTAAAGGCTGATTTTGAAATATGAAATTTTAAATTGTATAAGTGGTATATTGATTGTAATTTTCAATTGATTTTTCGGTTTTAGAGGGAGTTTGTCATTTTAGGAAGTTTAAATTTTTGAATTTCATTAGACACATTAAAATGGTTGACTATGAAACCCTGGAATTGGTAGGTATTGATTCTCACTAATTAATTATCTTTATTGATAATGACCCACGGTTTTTATTGACAATTGAATTAATTTCAATTTCGATTTTATTAGTTGATTACATGGCTGCAGTGGACTAACGATTGCTGATATTCCACGCATCTGACGGTCCAGGTACGACACCTCATCTATAAATAGAGGCTCCGCCCTCCAATCCAGGACGACGACAACCACCAAAAAAAAATCAAGGATTAGCGAGGGACCAGTTCCCTAACTAAATCCCTCCTCGCTAATTAGATTAGTGAGGGAATTTAAATCCCTCGCTAATTAGCGAGGGATATTTCCCTCGCTAATTATCGAGGGATTTGAATCCCTCGCTTAATCAGAAACACATGGCCAAGTTCTGACAGCCACGCGTCCACTAATTCTCTCGCTAATTTCCTCTCTAAATCCCTCGCTAACCCCAAATTCCCTAACTAACAATAACATTATGCCACCCCATACTCACGATCTGGAGCATCTGAGCACGACGAGCTCGGACTCTTCATCACGTACCTCGGCATCCGCCGAGCTTATATTCTTTATATCTTTCTGATCTTTCCATTACATCTCATCTCTTTCTCATACTGACTTAGGCGTCCGAGTGTCTTGCAGGTACCCCTCACCCGGCGTGGACTGAATGCGACCTCAGGTATCCGAGCCTCTGACCCCTGCCAACCAAGTCCACCACTCGTTCGCAGGGATCTATCTCATTGGAAGCATTCAAGCAATTGAACCCCGGGTTCAGACCGTACCCAATGTCAGGAGCCTCAACATCGTACTCTGGTACCGAACATTGGCGACCATAGTGGGAGCATAGTCACTTGCTTCCACCTTTCAAATTACCATACCCCCTCCGGGCTAAACCATCTCTCCGAGGTACGCACCAGGCTTTGGACGACTGCAGGGTTTTTCTCTTGTTTGCAGGTTATGCTAGCCTCCCAAGCACGGCTTGAGCTCGAAGATTCCGCTCGCCTCCCAAGCACGGCTTGAGCTCGAAGATTCTGCTCGCCTCCCAAGCACGACTTGAGCTTCTGACCGATCTCGGATCCTTTCAGAATGGCTACCAGGATTCTTAGAGCCGATCTCAGGCGTCTATCTCAAGATTGGATCTTCATCCGATCTTCTCAAGATTCCTTTGCAGGTTTTCATCCAGGCTCGGATCTTTGTTGTGATCTCGACACCAAGCCAATAGCCCTCAGCGGCTCCAATAGCTCTCTGATCTCCGAGCTCCGCACTCCATCAGAGAGTCCGACCTTCCCTCTGGTGTCTGAGCTGACGAGCTTCACTAGAGGCCGAAGGGTTCCCAATTTTGCCCCGTGCGAGCCGAACCCCCTCTGATCTCCGAGCTGACGAGCTCCATCAGAGGCCGAGGTCTTCCCAATTTCGCCTCGTGTGAGCCTGCAGCTCCTCTGATCTCCGAGCTCCGCGCTCCATCAAGGGTTGAAGGGCGGAGGTCCACAGCGATCTCCGTTGGAGGAATCTTTGGACAGAGGAGCCCGCAGCGGCTTTCTCATCTACGAAGGCTATGATCCGAAGTGACTCTCTTATACAGTCTAGATACGGAGAAGGAGGCCCGAGGCGGCCTTTCCCTATTTAAAGCACGAACATCAACGGGATCTCTCTTAAACTGTTGTTTTAAATTGCAGGAATCCATCAAGATCTTTGGGTTTTTATCGGCTACCTCGGACTTCCTCTCATTCACAAAGTTAATGTTGCTTGCGTTTCCTACTCTACTATAGGCGTTCATTCAAGGCATGCATACGAGACGACAAAACAATAAATAGAATTAACGAAGTGCAAATAAAGACAGGAGAAAGGGGATGGTGCCCATTGTATGTTACAACTTAAAATTGGCCCCGGACATGCCCGAGACCAATCAAAAAAAGACTTAAAAAGAAAAAAGATCAATTGGCTCTACCTTCATCCTCGACATCTTGCCCAGGGTTGTTTCCAGCAGCTCCTTCTTCAGCCTTATATCTTGCTTCCAGCAAACTGATATTCAAGCCAGGCTCCAAGACCACAGCCATGTTGAGGCAGTGCTTGAAG
Organism: Astragalus glycyphyllos; assembly: GCA_963573325.1. NCBI lineage: Eukaryota > Viridiplantae > Streptophyta > Magnoliopsida > Fabales > Fabaceae > Astragalus > Astragalus glycyphyllos. Next base: position 58,554,304 of record OY754312.1, on the reverse strand, counting down.
CCGGACATAGCAGCCTTCTCCATATTCTGTGTGAGCTCGGCCTTGTCCGCCTTCAGTTGTTCAACCTCCTGGGATTTCTTCTCCTTTGCGCCCTCAGCTGTTTCCGCCCACTCCAGAGCCGCCTTCAGATCTTCCTTCAGCTTTGGGAGGTCAGCAATTAGCTTCTTCTGTTGGGAGACTTTGGAATTGGCATCCTCGAGTTGCTGCTGAACTTCCTTCAACTTCTCGAGCTCCTCCTTCAGACTCCGGTTATCCTCGGAAAAGGCTACCAAATTATGATCTCGGTAAGTATTTAACTCGCGACATATTTGAATATATTTTCCTTGTAAAGATCTATTTTTAGCGTCAAGGGCAGAGATTTTACCTCGGAAGCGATCAGTCATCTTTCCCACCGCCAGCTCTCGCAGCTCCTTGATGACCCCAGCACCAGTTTGACCAACCCTGATACAGGCTTCAAAGTCGGAAAGGGAGGCCTGCCCTGTCCTCTTGTCTGTACTCTGCTGTGTTAACTTTTGTTTTCTAGCAGGTTCATTCAAGACAGCCTCCGTGTTGCTCCTCTTCCGGCCGACCCCCGAATCTTGCTGCGACATCGGAGATCGGATCGCAGGAGAATCCCGTTGAGAGTTATGTTGAATTTGTTTTTGCTTTTCTGAAGCAGGACCCCCAGAGTGGGACTTGCCCGCATGCTTATCTGATGGGCCGGTCCTAGCGGCCGACCCAGAACGCTTGTTTGCTACCTTCTGTGCAGGTGTATTTTTATCTATCGTGATCGTGGTGTCGACCCCGGCCACCTCGAAGAGGGCATCCAAGTCTAGCTCGTCCATTTTACCTACAACAAAAAGATGAGAGTCAGCAACGATGATGTGACAAAGCCGACACAACGCAAACAAGCAAGAAAGGATCAAAACAGATTACACGTGGAAACATATCGATTCAATTTGGCTTTGGACTCAGCCACGAAATCTATCTTTGAGCCGCAATGAAATCGAAGGCCGGCCTTGACCATTATCTTTCCCCACTTATTAAACAACTCATATGATTCCCTGTCTTCTCCTTTCAGATTTTCAGGATTCGACATGTAGCTCTGGGTGCCAATCTCCACTCCATCTCGGATATATTGCTTCTGATCCCAGAACAGCGGGAAGTGCGCCCTTTTCAGCTCTTGGTTCTCAAAATCAGCAACGGCGAGCTTTGGTGCACTGCTCGTAGCTCGGATAAAGAAGAAATTCGGCTTAAAGTCCCGGTTCGAGTCATTAACCGCGAAGAAGTAAGATCGGATCGCATTACACCTCAGTCTGACATGCCCGTGCCTCCTGCCCTCAGATCCAGCCTTTGGAGAATGGAGCACGTTGAAGAAGTAGAAGAAGACCTCCGCAGTTGGAACCTTCCCGAGGTCCTCTCGAAGCCTCAGACAAAGCCCCAGCCGTTCGGCGTCAGTTGCGAGGGGGCCACATGCAAAAACTCCAGTACACTCTTCTGGAACACGGTCAATGGGATCCGGATTCCCATGGTCTCCATTACAACTCCATAAAGGAAGAAACCGACTGCATCGTGCTCCATGCACACTGGATATTTATCAGCATCCATAAGTTGCCACCTCTGTTCAGTAGGACCAGTGATGAATTTCTCGTAGTAAGAAAGAGGTTTGTCCGGCCTCAACCTCGCGGCAGTATTGCAAATTCTCGTGGCCACACAGGGGTACTGATCTTCAACCAGGATTTCGGCATCCTCCTCCTTGGCCTCAACTTCCAGTTCAGCTTCAAGTTCCTCCGCCCAAGAGACGACCTCGGCATCTTCCATTTCCGAGTTCTCCTCAACAGTGCACTCCGAGGTCTGTAGAACTGGCTCCCTGGCCGAAGCACCCGACACTGCTGGAGATGGAGCGTGGGTCAAAGACATTAGAAAAGGGGCCCCCTTCAGGGCCGACATCGGTTCTCCAGTTGTCGACTTCCACAGAATTGGTTTGCCAGGCGGTATTCCTAGAGCCCGTCTTTCCTCACTCCTAGTTCGGGGCATTATTTGCAAGGGGAGGACGGCGCTATCACTTATCTACTCGTATCATGCATTCTATCTTAATTTGCCACGGCATACGTCTAGGCCTCGGGCATTCCCAAAGCCGGACGACTCCTCCCCTTAGAGCAAGCGACGACAGTCACCGACCTGGTGACATCGGTCGCTACTAGAATGTTAAAGTCCTTAAACAAATTTTGTGCAAGAAAACTAACCTTTGCGCAGGAATGTTCTGATGTCGGACTGAATGATGACCTCGCGGACAAGGATCCTAGGAAATAACATCGACGGTGGAGTAGTTGATCTCGCCACCTACTAAAAGATTTGCCTTGCCGAGCTCACAACCAAGAAATACGCAAGAATGACCAAATGAATCTCCAACTCCCCCCTTTTATGGGAGCAGGAAGTGAAGCGCCACGATGAACATTAAATGCGCAACTCTTCGAGTCTTCACGAGCAGGTATCCGAACCCCCTGAAACGTTGCATATAAATTCAAATTCACCTTTCAGGAAAGAGCAGGTCTCGACAAGATCTCCGCCTCGGAAGAAGGTAAAGAATAAGCCGAGCCCGAGCGCACGAAAGCTCGCCCTTGACTTGAGGCCAAACCCTTCGCTGGCTTGGGCCTGGCCCATTTTCGCTTCCCACAATGATCGTATCCGCACTCCGTATAGACCCAACGGTCAGGATCTATTCCACGCATCTGACGATCTAGGTACGACACCTCATCTATAAATTTATGATAATTCTATATGATTTTACAAGGTCCCCGTGGGGACTACGGCGACCGAGACAAGTAGAAAAACAAATTGTAACAGATTATATTGTACCTAATTCGTCTTTTTCTAAGCTCCTGTGTGTTTTTTTCTCATTAAAATGGTAGTTAATGTGTAATCAATCACAATTTCAACATTCCATAGAATTTAATATTAGACAATTGGTTCGCAGGAAAGCCTTAACCATAGGACCTTGAAGCTTTGGGATTACTAGAAGCAGTCAAGTGGTTACGAGAATAAGACATCAAAAGAGTTACCGTTAAGCTGGATTGCAAGGCTGTTGTAGATGGCATCCGAGGAGCGTGTAATACTGTAACAAATATGGCTCCATTTTGAAATCCTGTCAATCATTACTTTCTACTCTAGAAACTATATGGTTAGTTTTATCAGGAGGCAAGCAAAACTTATGGCTCATACATTATCTAGAGCATCAAGGTCTTATGCAAGCTCCCATGTTTTTGATTGTATTCCACACTGTATTACTTCTCTGATTATGAATGAAATACTATAAGCTTATTTTGGTAAAAAAATATTAGACAAATTTTTTACATCTTTATATAATATAAATATAATAGTCAAAATTGTAGAAATAAAGGATATTTGACAAATTGGACAAAAACGTCTATTTTAATAGGTATTTCTATCAATTACAATCTCAACCAATATTCTTAATTTTTATTTAGTGTCAATTCTTAATTTTTATTTAATGTTAAATATTTAAGTTACTCACCAAATGAATTCAGTATATAACAATGAATTAATACTCAAATAGTAATAACAAATTGTAACATATGATATCATGCCTTATTCATCTTTTTTTATGTCTCCCGTGTCTTTTTTCTCAACTCATTCGTTATCTTATGTCCTTTTATATCATTCATTTCTTTTTTATTTCAAATATCACCATATATTAGTATTCCGTTAGAGCAGAAATCGAGCCAGGAAGGTAATGTGTTAGTGTAACTAAAAACGGTTGATGGCAACAACTGACTCCTTCATTGTATTGACTTTGGTATATATATGAGTTTACATCAAGTGAGTCAACTAGAATTGGGATTCCAGTTACAAGAGAAAATAAAAAGGGCCCAAAACAGATATATCCAACAATATTATTGGGCAAAGCCTATACAAGAGGCCCAATATCTAACATAATGACTCAAGATAAACAAGTTAGCCTTGATTTATTTTTGCTTTCCCACGTTTTAGATAATGTTGTTGGAGACAACATTTAAGCGGAACTCTTATCTAATACTTTTACATTCTTTTATTTTTCGTTCAGTGATGTATTCATAGAGAAACCTACACCTACATTCCCTACTCTAACAAATGGTTGTTGCAGGCAGTTTAATTGTTTCACTTATGAGTGGCAATTTTCTACATATTTATGCCTGATTATTCTCATTGTTATATGTGCATTTTGTAACAATTTCCCATTACTATTTTTTTTGTTAAATAACTACAACATAACTTATATTAGTTGCTGCATAATATAAAAATATTTGCATACTATTATAATTGTCACGTACCATCCTACAATTAAAAATCAAATTCAAATATTTTCTTATCAAGATAGTGTTTACCCGTGCATCACACAAGTCAAATACACTAGTGTGTGTGTATATATATATATATATATATATTTAGAAATCATTATTTGTTTTGGAAAGTAAATGGAATAATTTGTTGAAAATAAAGTTTATTTCATGGAAAAAGTCATAGTATTAGTTATATTTATATATTGTATGTTCCCCAACCCCATTTAATAATTATCCATTTACTACTCATTGTAGACAATGAGAAATCTACGTATATCAAAATGGGGAAATATGACCTCACAAAAAAAGTGTATAAAAATTTAAAAAGACACTTATATAAAAAATGGATGTCATTGTGGATATCTTGTGTTGCAGGTTAAGTTTTGATCATGAAGTAATCTAAGACAAAGTGACAAACGGAACTCCAAGGCACAACCAACTCAAGAAGTATGTCTGTGTCAAGGGTAGTCGCTAGGAAGTTGGGTCGTGTCTTAGGAATGAAATGTAAATCGTTTTTGAGGATCGGCTCAAATCACTCAACACACTATCACTCACATAATCAACCTAACATGCCTTCAATTGATAAATGCATGCTAAATAGGTTAGGCACAAAATAAAAACAAGTAAAATCAAGTAAAATCGATTGTGGACTTGTTCCTTAAAACCAACAATCGGTTAAGTTTTAAAAAGAATTGGTTTTGGAAGAAAAGAATCGATTCTTGACTTGATTTCTAAAGCAAAGAATCGATTTTGAGCTTGTTTTTTTGCAAGCACAAAATCGATTCATGACTTGTTAGTTTTAAAGCTAGCAATCGATTTATAGCTTGTGGTTTTAAAGAGAAAAATCGATTGCCTTCCTAATTATGTGAAACTTCATTTTATAAAGCAAACAATCGATGGTCTACTTGTCTCATTAAAGCTCAAAATCGATTTAGGGCTTCTTCTTGGAAGCACATAATCGATTCTTGGCTCCTTTGATCTAAGTAAACAATTGATTCCTATCCTTCTTTCCTAAAGCACATAATCAGTTTCAAACTATATTTTTATAAGCAATCAATCGATTTTTCACTTATCAAAATAGTATTAAAAATTGTTCCAACGGTCATATTTTTACAAACTCTATAAATAGGACTTAGGGTTTCACAAATCAACACAACCTACAATTCTCGAAAAGCAGAACGCGAACTCTCTCACTGTCACACTCATTCTTCACGTTCATCATCACTTTGAGCTGATCTCTTTCAAGGGTTAGGTTGGGAATCTTCAAGTTGTTCGATTCACCTTCTTAGAGGCATTTCTTATTTTCTTGTAATTTCTTTAATACTGTTATTGGGTTATACCAGAGAGTGGGGTATCTCTCTAGGGTTTTTGATATTAACAAGAGTGGGGTATCTCTTGTTGTAATTGTTTTGTTTTTGAGTGCTCTTGCACAAGGTGCGGTATCCTAGTTAAAGAGCGCCTGAGTCTGTAATGGTTTTAAAGCACCCGATTGAAAGCTTTGATTTGATAATGAAAATCTCAGAAAGGGTTGTGAGGACTGGACGTAAGTCACTGGGAGGTGACCGAACCAGTATAAATCTTGTGCGTGCTTTACTGTTTGGTATTCTAATTCGTTCATTTCATTAACCTGCGCAAAAATTAATCTAAGTCGTTAAAAAGGGGAACTGTTTTCAAAAATCTCAATTCACCCCCCTCTTGAGACTGAGGCCACTTGGTAACAAATGGTATCAGAGCTAGACTCTTGTTTAAAGGGCCTAGCAACTTCAAGAGAAATGGCTTCAAGTTGGTCTACGCAAGAGGGTGCATCTCTTACCCATCGTCTGAGATTCAACGGGAAAGATTATGCATATTGGAAAGAAAGAATGAGAATATTCATAGAAGGGGTTGATATTGATGTATGGGATGTTGTGGAAAATGAACCCTATGTCCCCACACACATGGTAAACGGTACTCTCACTGTCAAAGAAAGAGCTGAATGGACTGATGATGATAAGAAAAAGGTTCAACACAATCTCCGGGCCAAAAACATCATTACTTCCGCACTAAGCCCCAATGAGTTCTTTAGGGTGTCGAATTGCAAAACTGCCCAGGAAATGTGGGACAATCTTCAAGTTACTCATGAAGGTACTAGTGAGGTAAAAAGAGCAAGAACAAACACTCCGAGAATATGAATTATTCAGAATGAATCTAGTAGAAACCATACAAGAAATGCAAAAGCGGTTCACTCACATAGTGAATCAATTGGGCCCATTATGAAAATCATTTCTTGCCGAAGATTTGATCAACAAGGTGCTAAGGTGTCTGAATAGAGAATGGCAACCAAATGTAACTACTATAGCTAAATCAAGGAATTTAGCTACCATGACACTCGCCACTCTTTTTGGCAAACTACAAGAGCTCACTCGTCTAGCGGAGCATGAAGAAAAAGATAAGAAAAAGAAAAGCTTGGCTTTAAAGGCTTCTAGTTCAAATCAGCCTGATGATAGTGATGACTCAGAAAATGAAGATGATGAGAACATGGCGCTTATGGTTAGAAAATTTGAAAAGTTCACGAGAAAGAAAAGTTTTCCTAAGAAGAGTTTTCCTCCTAAAAAGTTCTCAAGCGAGGAAAACTCATCTAGTCCTCCAACTTGCTACGAATGTGGCAAACCCGGTCATATCAAGATGGAGTACCCAAGCTTATAGAAAAAGGTATCAAAATTTGAGAAAAAAGGGATTCAAAGAAAACAAAGGTAGAAAAGCCTACATAGCATGGGAAGACAATGACATGGACGCATAAGATGATTCAGAAAGTGAAGAAGCTCAAGTTGCTCTCATGGCCGACCATGAAAGTGAAAGTGAAAACGAAAGTGAGGTAGACTCTAACTTTGAAACTTCACTTAATGTGATCACACTTTACGGTTGCACACCCAAGTATAGGTTTGTCTCAAGTAAGAAATTTCTCGGAAGTCCGAGTATCGAACCACAGAGATATTCTGAAGAACAAGGTATGCCAATCTAATTGTGAGGTTTGAAGTTTATATAAGACTAAGTACTAGAGCTTTGGGGTTCCACTTAAGTAAAATCATAGAGTTGTTCTTGGCTAAACTTGATAACTCAATTGAAATCCAACAATCAAGTGATTTCAATCGGAAGATAAAACGTTAAACACGTAGAAAACTTTGTAGCTTTTAAAAACTATCTTTGTAGTTGTCTTAAAGAGTTTATGTAACCAATTGTTGTTATGTACAACTAAGCATTCATTGTGCCACATATGTCTACAAAAAATCAAAGCTTTCACAAAACAAAATCATTTTCATATCTCACTAAACAACTCAAAAGATTTAACATTGAAGATCATTTTGAAAGCCAAGAACAATACTACTACTTTACAAAACCTTCACCCTTAGTTCTAGCTAAAGGTTTAGCTACTCATATTCAGGGACGGATCTAGGTGGTGGTAATTGGGGGCACTTGCCCCCACTTGAAAAATTATTTTAGTTAGTAATGTATCCAATAATTTTATTTTGACCCCACAAAAAAACAGGTAATGCCCCCACATGATAAATTTTTTAAAGAGAGTTGTAGAAATTCATAAAATACCATTAAATAGAAAATAAGTTGCTATTAATTTTTTCTTTTTAGCTTTGCAATTTGTAGAAACTTAGGTATTTTAGGTTGTTTTTCTTGTCGTGAAATTATGTAAACTGTAAAAACTACTAATATTTTTTAAGAAATTATTATAGACTATATTTTTGCCCCCACCAACGAAAATTTCTGGATCCGTCACTGCTCATATTACCAAGAAAACAACTCTTAGATACTAGATATATGCTACACTTCTGAAGCTAGGGAGTGCCTTCCCATGGTTTGCCAAAGCCTCCTTTAAAAAGGCTTGAAAAGTGAGAATACTTGAATACTTCAAGACAATTTCTGACCCTCTCATTAATTGTTGAAATCTTGAGTAACTTCCTGAATATCAATTGTGGGTCTTTGAGTCAGAGTTCATGATCATGTTTTATCTTTCCAATTGGATTTTCCATGTGGAAGTTATGGGCGAAATACTGCTCCTTGGTCAAAAGCTCATCTCAGTTTTGACGGCTTCTCATGCCCAACTTCCCTGATTAATTACACCATGTATTCGAAGTCTAATGCATTTGGGCCCTGAAGATAAAATGTGGGGAAATGTGTTTTATTTTCAATGCAATTGGAATCACTCAAATTGGACTTTCATGTGAATTATGGTAATTATAATGCCAAAGTGTGTTTTGTGTAGTTTGAAATCTGGAGCATTGTCATAATGATCACGTTGCATGTCAATTTTACCCTTGAATCCGATCTTTTCAGCACTTTGTTCTTGAATAAAACTTGTAGATATATGAGTTCGCTAACCAATACAACTGGAATTGGATCAATTGGACTTGTATTGCTTGAGATATGGGCCAAATACGAAAATGTGTTATGGGCCAAAACTCAACCAAACTTTGGACAGAATTGTTGTCTAGTATTATTGAGGTTCATCGGACTTCAAACTAGCAAAATTGGCTTCTTACACCCATTCATATCTTTAGTGAATTGTTTTAGGTGTCCAAGAACATCAATATCACAATTTTTGAATGACTGTAACTTAGGTTATGGCCCAAACATCAAGCAATACATATACTAACCATGTCCAATCACGCATATGCCTTTTATTAATATAAAAAATTGGATATTATTAGTTAAATTAGATAATACCTAATTATGCATAAATAAGACACAAATACTATAATACCACAACTAAATAGCACATAAAGTTAATATAACATATGCATGTTTACACACTAATCATAATGCAAATGATGAATTACATGAAGCATTTCTTGAATTGCATAATGATTCTTTGAAACTAGCTAAAGCATTAAAACAATCTAAGAAAGCAGTTGCTCATCCTCAAAATCAAGTTATCACCTTGACTAAGAAAAGATTAGAACTTAGAAAAGAAAATTACAGTGTTGGTTGTTTTAAAGCTAATTATGTATGTGATAAGTGTGCTGAATATGAAAAGAAGATTCATGAGTTGAATGGACAATAGGAAAAATGTCTAATACCAATCATGGGCATTCTAGGTCTCCTAGAAACAATTTCAAGAAAAGACATGTGCATCATAGACCTAAGTTCACTACTAGTCCACATATTAAATGTTATTATTGTGCTAAACCAGGACATGCTGCTTCTGTTTGTATGGATAGAGGTAGACAAGTTGTGAAAAAGGTGTGGGTTCCCAAAAGGACCCTACCAAGTACTAACCCACAAGGACCCAAAGAGATTTGGGTACTAAAAACCTTGTTTTAAACTCATTGCAGGTATGCTTCAAGGTACAGGGGTCAGATTGGTACCTTGACAGCGGATGCTCAAAGCACATGACTGGAGATATAACAAAGTTCTTAACTCTTACCCGCCGATCAAGCGGTCATGTGACTTACAATGACAACAATAGAGGAAGAATCATCGGTGAAGGTAAAGTTGGTAAAGATTTATCTACTGCTATTGATAATGTGTTTTATGTAGAAGGCCTTAAACTTAACTTACTAAGTATTAGCCAACTATGTGATAAAAGAAAATAGAGTAATATTTGATTCAGGATCATGCATCATTGAAGATAAAAAGAGCAAACAAGTTAGAATGATAGGAAACAGAGTAGAAAATATATACATGATTAATCTTGATGAAGTTTCATCTCATAATGCCTGTTGTCTCATAAGTAAGGAAGAAAACTCCTGGCTATGGCATCGTAGAGCAGCTCATATTCATATGGATCATCTTAACAAACTAGTCACTAAGGAACTAGTTAGTGGTCTTCCTAAAATCAAGTTTGAAAAGGATAAATTATGTGATGCATGCCAAAAAGGTAAAAAGGTCAAAGTATCTTTTAAATCAAAGAATATTGTGTCTACTAACAAACCATTACAGCTTTTACACATGGATTTATTTGGTTCCTCACGGACGGAAAGCTTTGGTGGAAATTATTATGCTTTTGTCATAGTAGATGACTACTCAAGGTACACCTGGACACTATTTATTGCAAATAAAAGCGATGCATTTGGAGCTTTTAAGAAACTTGCTCGTAGCATTCAAAACGAGAAAGAGCTGAAAATTGTCTCCATCCGAACCGATCACGATGGAGAATTTGAGAATGAAAGGTTTGAAAATTTCTGTGAAGAACTTGGTATTGATCACAACTTCTCAGTACCTAGAACTCCGCAATAAAATGGAGTCGTTGAGAGGAAAAATTGATCCTTGGAAGAGCTTTCCAGAACAATGCTGAATGATCATTACATCCCAAAATACTTTTGGGCTGATGCTGTAAGTACTGCTTGTTATGTTATGAATAGAGTTTTGATTAGGCCTACTTTAAAGAAAACCCCTTATGAACTTTACAAAGGGAGAAAACCAAACATTTCACCCTTACACACTTTTGGATGCAAATGCTTTGTCTTAAACAATGGAAAAGATAACCTAGGGAAATTCGATGCTAAAGGTGATGAAGGAATTTTTCTCGGTTACTCTTTATCTAGTAAAGCCTTTAGAATCTTCAATAAAAGAAATAAAGTAATTGAGGAATCTGTACATGTTACATTTGAAGAATCTAATCCCAAAAGGTTGGGAAAGCTGTTTGATAATGTTGCAGATGAGCTTGAAGCATTACAACTAGATGAAGAGAAGAAAAACGAAAATAAAGAGAAGGAGACTGAATCTACTCCTCAGCAAAGAAATGAAGAAGAACCAAGCAGTGAGTTACCAAAGGAATGGAGAATCCCAAGGCACGACTCGCTTGAAAATATTATCGGTGATGTATCAAAAGAGGTAACTACTCGAAACTCTCTAAGAAATGCATGTAATCATATACCTTTTGTATCTCAAATTGAACCTAGAAATCTAGATGAGGCTATAGAAGATGAACACTAGACTATTGCTATGCAAGAAGAGTTAAATCAGTTTGAAAGAAGTGAAGTGTGGGATCTCATCCCTATGCCTGATAATCATCAAATAATAGGCACAAAATGGGTGTTTAGAAACAAACTAGATGAGTCGGGCATAATTGTTTGAAACAAAGCTAGACTAGTAGCCAAGGGTTATAATTAAGAAGAAGGAATAGGCTATGATGAAACATATGCACCCGTAGCTAGATTAGAGGCTATTCGCATGCTCCTTGCATTTGCATCAATTATGGATTTTAAACTATATCAAATGGATGTCAAAAGTGTGTTTTTGAACGGCTTTATTCAAGAAGAAGTGTATGTTGAACAACGACCTGGCTTTGAAAATTATGAAAAACCAGATCATGTTTTTAAACTCAAAAAGTCTCTTTATGGTCTGAAGCAAGCTCTTGGGTATGAAAGATTGAGCAAATTCCTACTCAATCATGATTTTCAAAGAGGAAAAGTTGACAATACACTATTTATAAAGAAGTCAAAAGATGACATATTACTTGTAGAAATCTATGTGGATGATAATATAATCGGTGCTACTGATGAATTGCTTTGCAAAGAATTTTCTAGTATTATGCATAATGAGTTTGAAATGTCGATGACGGGAGAACTCAACTTCTTTCTTGGGCTTCAAATAAAACAAACCAAAAACGGCATCTTCGTATGTCAATCAAAATAGTGCAAAGAGTTGCTCAAGAGATTTGAAATGGATAAGGCAAAAGAAATGAGGACTCCGATGAGCACCTCATGCTACCTAGACAGAGATGAAGAAGGTAAACCGGTAGAATAAAGCAAATATCGAGCTATGATTGGCTAACATCTTTATTTAACTGCTAGTAGACCGGATATCATGTTTAGTGTTTGCATGTGTGCTAGATATCAAGCAAGTCCAATAGAATCACATCTAGTAGCACACTTGCAGTCAAGAGAATCATGAGATATCTCGTAGGAACACAAAATGTTGGTTTGTGGTATCCCAAGGGCCCCACATGTAGTCTTGTCGGATACTCCGACTCTGATTTTGCAGGTTATAAATTAGATAGAAAAAGCACTAGAGGAACATGTCACATCCTAGGCAGTGCATTAGTTACATGGCATAGTAAAAAACAAGTCAGTGTCGCACTGTCAACTGCTGAAGCATAATATGTTGCAGTAGGAAGTTGTTGCGCACAAATCCTTTGGATGAAGCAACAACTTCTTGACTATGGTGTAGATTTAGATCATATTCCAATTAAATGTGACAACACAAGTGCAATTAATTTTACAAAGAACCCCGTTCAACACTCTAGGACTAAGCATATAGAGATTAGACATCATTTTCTTAGAGATCATGTTCAGAAAGGCGATTGTGTGATTGAGTTCGTCCAGTAGTCAAAACAGCTAGCTGATATTTTCACAAAACCATTGCAAAAAGAAAGTTTCTTTTTTTATTCGAAGAAAATTTGGAATCATTGATTCATCATCTATTTAAATGAAAATATGAGTTGTTTACATGTTTCTCAAATAATTTAATCGCAAAGAATTTAAATAATTTAAGTGCATTTTAAGTGAATTTTGTGTGTTGTATTTCTTTTCCTTTTGAAATCGATTAAGCCCCTGTTAGCATAGGTGCACAATCGATTGTCAGCTCTGGCTCATCATTTATGATCAATTTTTCTCCTATTTCAATCGATTGTCCACTTCCCTCTTCAAAACCCTAGCGCCTCCACCTCCTTATCAATCGATTGTCCACTTGTTTGTTGCGCAAGTTAGAAATCCTAGCACCTCCTTATTAATCAATTATCCACCTTCTCCAAAACCAAAAACCCTAAATCATCGCTTCCTTCTCCTTAAATCTCTCCTTGCACCTCTTTTTTTAACCTCCTTTAGCGCCTCTCGTATTCTTTTCTCCTCACCTCTGCACCTCTTCTCCTCTCTCCTTCCATCAATAACAAATTTTTTTTTCTTCATCAACTCTCATCTCACCTCCAACTAATTTCGTAACAATGGGACCAAGAACAAAGAAGGCGGGTGTCAAGAGAAAGAAGACGAGTGACGGTGAAGCTGGCAATTCCTCGCTTCTAGTATTGAACATTCTAAGCTTTATAACAATGACTATTCTCTTAGAACACTAGATACTACATATGCTCTGGATTTAGCCTGATTTCATAGTCAGATAGGATTTGAATTCATTAATTGGCTGGATAATTACAAGTTACTAGATTTTCTGACCACAAAAGGTTCTACTGCTTCAGACTTAGTCAAGCCTTTCTATACTACATTTACTTATGATGCTAGAACTGAAACTCTTACGGCTGAATTGAAGGGAACCATCATTCACCTCACCCTAGCTCAGTTTAGTAGTATCACTCATCTACCCGTGAGGATGAGAAATTAATCCAAATGTGCTGTCCCAACTCTTGGACTGAGTTCAACTTTGAGGATGCATATGTCTCAATTTGTCACGCGTTGGCGGATGTTGAAAAAAGGCCTATATTAGCTAAAACTCTCATCACCCAAATTAGGCTTCTCCACTACACCGTTGCCCGAATCATCCTTCCTAAACACTCAAATTTCGCTACGGTAAACTTTGATGAAGTGACATTGCTCTGGGGTATTATGAATCGAAAAAGCATAAATTGGGCGCATCTAGTTGTAAGCCACATGCTGAAATGTAAAAACACTCAAGCCAAACATCTCCCATATTGCGTCATCATCACAAATATCCTTCGTCATTTCAAAATTTCATTTTTAGGGGAGAAAATTCAAAAGGGAAATGAAGCTTATCGCTTGTTTGGCACCTCCACCATAAACCAAATGCAATTAACTCAGGATGGCGACACCTGCTACCAAGCTACCATTGGCCCTGCCTCCGCCCAAGAATATGATCCTAATGATGTCGAACCCATGTCACCTGGCCCTAGCCCCGTCCCCATTGCACCTGACAGCTGCTCCAGGTCCTTAGAGCAGCTTATTGCTACACTTAGTACCCTCCGAACTTAGCAGCGAGAGATGTATGAGGATACTCGTCGGAAAATCCTACTTTCCAGGGAAATACACAACAAAGATTTTTCCTCTCTAAACAATCGTCTGACAGCTTTGGAAACTCGTCTTGGTCACGCCCTCACTGTACCATCAGCCCTTCAAGACCTTGACTCTACTGCGGATCATCTAGCTAGAGACTCTCTCTAGTGCACCTTGCTTCTATATTTCCATATCTTTTAATGAACATTTTACTTATTTGAATCAGTGTTATCATTATATTCTAAATATTATTTGTACTTGGATGCATTATGGTTTCTATCTTATGTTATGGATGCATTATGTCTTTTATTGCAATGGTCATTATTTTTTTAGCTGTGCTTTTTCGACTCACAAACTACGTCTCACGTTTACCCTTTTGATCATGACAAAAAGGGAGAGAAATATAGGATTGTCACTTTGCATTTAGATAGGGGGAGTCTAGATACATATATTTAATATTAGTGCATTGATTTGCTTGATGAACTAACCTCCCACCTAAGATGAATTAAAATTTTGTCATCATCAAAAAGGGATAGAATGTGGATATCTTGTGTTGCAGGTTAAAGTTTGATGATAAAGTAATCTAAGACAAAGTGACAAACGGAACTCCAAGGCACAACAAACTCAAGAAGTAAGTCCGTGTCAAGGGTAGTCGCTAGGAAGTTGGGTCGTGTCTTAGGAATGAAATGTAAACCGCTTTTGAGGATCGACTCAAATCACTCAACACACTATCACTCACATAATCAACCTAACATGCCTTCAATTGATAAAAGCATGCTAAATAGGTGAGGCACAAATTAAAACAAGTAAAATCAAGTAAAATCGATTGTGGACTTGTTCCTTAAAGCCAACAATCAGTTAAGTTTTAAAAAGACTTGATTTTGGAAGAAAAGAATAGATTCTTGGCTTGAATTCTAAAGCAAAGAATCGATTTTGAGCTTGTTGTTTGCAAGCACAAAATCGATTCATGACTTGTTAGTTTTAAAGCTAGCAATCGATTTATAGCTGTGGTTTAAAAGAGAAAAATCGATTGTCTTCCTAATTTTGTGAAACTTCATTTTATAAAGCAAACAGTCGATTGTCTACTTGTCTCATTAAAGCTCAAAATCGATTTAGGGCTTCTTCTTGGAAGCACATAATCAATTCTTGGCTCCTTAGCTCTAAGCAAACAATCAATTCCTATCCTTCTTTCCTAAAGCACATAATCAGTTTCAAACTATATTTTTATAAGCAATCAATCGATTTTTCACTTATCAAAATAGTATTAAAAATTGTTCCAACGGTCATATTTTTACAAACTCTATAAATAGGACTTACGGTTTCACAAATCAACACAACCTACAATTCTCAAAAAAACAGAACGCACACTCTCTCACTGTCACACTCATTCTTCACGTTCTTCATCACTTTGAGCTGATATCTCTCAAGGGTTAGGTTGGGAATCTTCAAGTTTTTCTATTCACCTTCTTTGAGGTATTTCTTATTTCCTTGTAATTTGTTTAATACTGTTATTGGGTTATACTAGAGAGGGGGTATCTCTCCAGCGCTTTTGATTGTTACAAGGGTGGGGTATCTCTTGTTGTGATTATTTTGTTTTTGAGGGCTCTTGCATAAGGTGGGGTATCCTAGGTGAAGAGCGCCTGAATCTGTACGGGTTTTAAAGCACCCGATTGAAAGCTCTGATTTGATAGTGAAAATCTCACAAAGGGTTGTGAGGACTGGACGTAGTTCACTAGAAGGTGACCGAACCAGTATAAATCTCGTGCGTGCTTTACTGTTGTGTATTCTAATTCATTCATTTCATTAACCTGCGCGAAAATTAATCTAAGTCGTTAAAAAGGGGAATTGTTTTCAAAAGGAATTCCATGATAAACATCTGGACCATGTGGATTATTGATTATAGTGTTAGGCCTTGGGTTTTATGTATCGGTACATTGCCTTAGGATTCAGGATGCAGTTGATATCTTGTGTCTTGTGATAGTCCTTTCCTTGGCTGAGGTCGGAGAATGCTTCGGGAATCGGAATCTTCTGAGGTTGTGATAGTCAGCGTCGTCTTCCTTCGAGCTTGGAATCTGCGGGTTGGGTACCTGCAGATACTCTGATGCCAATGTCAGCAATCAGAAGTCAATGAGAGGTACAAATGAGTAAAACGTACCTGATTCTTGAGGATCGAACCGTATTTATAGACGTGGGTCAGGGGGTCTTGCGGGTCTTGCCTGATCCGGAGCCGTTGGATCGGGGTGCTGTAATCTAAGCCATTGATCTCGGTTTTGCGTGATAACTTCCTTGTTGTGCTGGATCGAGGTGCTGTAATCTAAGCCATTGATTATACTGCGACGAGTCCTTACCCATACTGTGACAAGGTTCCTTAAACATCATTATCATCATCAATCATAATTTAACTATTGTACTAACTCTTCCTTCTCACTCAAGTTATTAAACTTACTTATAATAACTCTCACGCTATATTCATGCTATATCTACTCATCTATGTCTAAGCATCATCATCTGTCATCTATAACTTAGTTAACTTCGTTAAGCTATAAAGTGTTCTTCAGCTAACTAGCATTAAGTCATTAATTTGCTACGGACACCTCACTCTTTTATTGTCTTATGTTACTCGTGATTTGCGACTAGCTCGACCTGTCTTTCTGTCACTAAGAATTATTCTGAAAGTCAATTATCATGTTTGCGTTGCTAGAATGTAATTACTAACTGACTAGTCATGTCTCCAAGTTCTTCCTTAGTCTCTATCTTATTTAACAATTCACTACTATTCATCAATGACCATTCACTATTATTTTCTACGCATCGCCCACACCTAGGATTGATTTTAAACATTAATCCTTATAGTTACTCGGTTCTTACTCTAAATTCATCTCCACTAGCGACTTAGTTCTACGGTCACCTGTCTACGACTCTTCGTTCCTCACGTGTTAATTAAAGGGCATCATTTGACACACAATTGACTAATCATACTAAATTTATTCTCTAAATTCGGCATAGTAGTTACAATCATCCAATTCCTTTAATTAGACTCATCCAAATTGAATAAATCAAATAGATAATAACTAACCAATGAATAAATATAAACAAATATCAATGACGATAGTCAATACTATTATAGTCTTATCCCCTATTCCCCATGCATATAGAAAAGAAACCCTTCCCCCGTACCTGGTATCAAATCGCAACCATT
This sequence comes from Astragalus glycyphyllos, assembly GCA_963573325.1. Taxonomy (NCBI): domain Eukaryota; kingdom Viridiplantae; phylum Streptophyta; class Magnoliopsida; order Fabales; family Fabaceae; genus Astragalus; species Astragalus glycyphyllos. Next base: position 58,536,833 of record OY754312.1, on the reverse strand, counting down.
CCAAAGAGAGCCACAAATGTTTCGGAAAATGCAGGTCATCTCCCATGCTCAGGGACTCAATAGCAGCCGTCAATGGGGGTCCAGAGTACAAACATGACAGCAGACACTTGATTAATTGAATTGTCAATAAGGCCACAAAACCAACAAGTCTAAATTGTGAACCATGCAGGAAGCAAGAAAATATATTATTTATAAATATATCATATCCTATAATGACTTGGACATGAAAACAAATGGAAGGCTCCTAATTGAGAAGTTAGCCGAGGGTTGAAAATCAACATGAACATGTGTTTCAGACTAAAAGAGGGTTAGAAATAAAATTGAGGAATTGAAAAGCAATCCACCGAGGTATAATTCAACGAGAAAGGTGTGGAGCAATGAATTTAAAAGGGACCCTAGACGTAATCATAATCATAAGTTATATAAATCATGAGTTTGTCCACCAATCAGAAAAAGCCACACACATCTCCAAATAAATACGTGGCATCCACCTCAGCTTTTAATGAAAATTAATTTCGAAATATATCTCAAAAATGAAGAATTAGGGGATCGAACCCCTTCCCCACACCCGCAACTTCCAACACTAACCATTTGAGCAACCACGTTTTGTTGTAATTGAGGTGTATTATAGAATATATACCCTTTTTTTTCTTTTATTTCAAGCAAAACCTATTACCTACTAATTATATTTATTTATATGTATTTTAATACTTATATATTACATATATATATATATATCATATTTATTTGACATTTAATATTTTGTATCACTTACCATAGATTTTAGATTCTATATATTTATTAACTAGAAGGTTATTAAATATGAGTAATTTTATTGATTTTCAAATTTGTTTTTAATTCAAAATTATATTAATTTTAAAAATATTAACTTATAATATCGTACATTTTTCTAATTCTCATATTAATTTAATACCAAATTTATTGATATCGGGTCATGCGGGTCAATTAGGGACCCCTCGGTTCGACTATTGACCTAATGACCCAGTGACCTGCTCGGGTCGATCAGCGGGTCGGTTTTAATAACATTGATTGGAGCTGGCAGTTTCAAAAAAACAAAAACAAGTAATGAATACAATGCTAATGTTGTGTATCCAGTAATGAATACAATGCTAATTTTGTGGATCCAATCTCTTTCTCGACAATCTCACTTCATCTCTCATTCGCACATTCCTCTTCCTTCGTTTTCTCTCATTTTCTATCACAAAATTTCAATCTTTTTTTTGATGAACTACAAAAGTTTGTCCTTCATCTCTTCTTTCATCTTGATCAACTCAAAATGCAAAGCAACGAAATAAGAAAATTAGAAGAAACAGATAACTGCATTTCTCTCTCTCCATGGACCATCACTCCTTCTATCTTTCTTCGTTACGGTTTCGTGTTTCCCTAAATTTCTGAGGAATTTCATTCGTTAGCATCATAACAAAGTTGGCCACGATATTGTGTGAATGATGAAGAACGATATTCGCCACTTCCATCGCCACAAGACGCCGACGTTCTAAACCACCACAACTTCTTCAGCACCTTACCGTGATTTGTTTTTGATTCTATTTCTTCTGTTGGAAAGTTTGTCTTTTTATCATGTCAAACTAAATGGGTTTTCTTTGGTTTTGCTTGGTAATATTTTTAGGCAAAATTACACTAGAGGACCTTTAAGTTATTTATTTGTAACAAGTTGGACCTTTAAGTTAGGCCCTTTTAATGATTTCTCTAGCTTATATATTTTGATGTAATGCTACTTTATATATTGTGACTACTCTAGCTTATGTATTTTGATGCAAACAAACATATTTTGGTGTATTTTGATGTAATGAACGATATTACATTTTACTAAATTGGCCAACGGTGTCAACGTCGGGTAACTTAAAGGGCCTATTTGTTACAAAAGAAATTTAAAGGGCCAACTTGTTACAAATAAATAAGTTAAAGGTCCCCTGGTGTAATTTTGCCATATTTTTATTCTTTAAAGTTTTTGAAATTTTCTTCAATCATGTTCAAATGGTTTTTTTCCCCTTCGGCTTCTGTGATCATAAAGCTTTAGAGGAATTTTGGCAGTGCAGTATATTTATGGCTAAAAAGATTCAGCTTTTGAAATCATAACATTGTTTTGGAGTACTTCCTAAGTTTATCAATTTTGCAATCATCTCATTTCAATAAATAGATTGAAGACTGTGCCTACAATATAGTCAACCTCCATAGTGAGAAATTAAGGATATAGTTGTTCTTACATTTGTATTGTATACAGGTATACTCCCCAATATATATAATCAGACCCAGAATAGCAGATGTAGAAAATAGTGAGATATTGCTATAATAGTAACAAAAATGTGTTGATGCAGCCATGAAGGTACGCCTATGGTTGTCCGGTTACGGAAGTGTTATTGTCACCCTTATAACAATGTGGTTTTTTTCCTGTTTTGATCACTGTCGTAGCTTTGAAAATCCTTTCGGCCGGAACCACTATCGAGAGAAGATGGAGACTATCAGAAGCACAAGAGCAACAAGGTAGCCGAGTTGTTACAACATAGGTGTTGAACCTGTTTTGGGTTCATTCCATAAGTATTCTTATAACTGCATATTGGTTTTCTCCATTCTTTTCAACTTTAAATTTTTATATTCCGTTTACCAATATTCTGTCTTTTGCATTGCACTTTCATTTTAGTACATGTTGGGGTTGCAAAATATAAAACTAGAATTCAATTTTATGTTTCATTTGTGCTCACATGACATTCAACTTACCTTAAGTAGTAATTTTGGGTTCGTGTAAGTAACTACTAAGCAATGATGGATATGATATGGATAGAGTGAATACAATTATTCAAATATTAAAATTATCATAAATAGTAGTGCAATTAGGATATTGTGAAGCTATGTGTCATATATAAATTTATCTCAGGTTATTGTGAAGTTGTGTGTCATATATATGATATTGAATTTGCAACTTTTGTTCTGTTTAATCACGATGCAGTGAGCCTGATTGAAAAGTCTTGCTCAGAGCTTCTTGAATTCTCAGATGAGCTTTTAGTGTTTTAAATAGGGATACTACTGAATATCTAACAATATCTAATACTTATTTATTGAATAATGTTGAATATAAATCCTATGGGTTTTCCTAGGAACATGTCTGACCTCATTGGTAGGTTCTTTTCAAAGTTCATGTGAGGGACTCATCGAGAATATATTTGAGAAAACATTTCATGTTTGAGGGATTATGATTGATTAGGACTTGCTTAAAAAGTTCAAAGATAAATCAAATGTTGTTGAGGTGAAGCGTAAATCTTAATTTACGATAGCGTTCATAGTTTTAAGCTAAGACTTTCCAACAAACCATAATCCATAACATTACTTACATTGTTAGAGACAATGTCTCGATCGTCAATGCAAGAGGGTTTCGTGGATACAATTTCACAGCTTTCACCAAGAGAGAAACCCTAAGATAAAATAAAATTTGAAGTAATGGTTCTTTCTTCACACAGTCTTTATATCCCACTAAATTTGGGACTTCTCTCAAACCCTATCGCGTGATGTGAAAAGCCGTGCTGCTCTGTATTCCTTTTGTTTGCTCTCAATCTTTTATTTTATAATCACTCTCAATCTTATTCCTAATAGTGAGTAATATTTAGTTTTTTTTACAAAATTAGATTAGTCGCTAACAAAGTCGTTGGATACTAACAATATGATAAAAAAACCTAATCTAATGCATCAATATGCTTTTATTGATTATTAAGTAAAATATTTACCATTCTCCAACTAATATTGCATATCGCACGTATGATAAAAAATTCTAATCTAATGCATCATTATGTTTTTATTAATTATTAAGTAAAATATTTACCATTCTCCAACTATTAATTATTTTTTGTCAAAAAAACTATTAGTTATTCAGTCATAGATGTTACAATAGAATGAATATATAAGGTTTAGTAAAAAAAAATATATAATGTTCATATTAAAATAAAAAATCATAAATTATTGTCAATTCTAGAAATTTTTTATACCTCATTAATTATGGAGCTTTATAGGCAAATAAGATATGGGGAATAAGAAATGAATTAAGTTTGTTCTTGTCAAAAAAAGATATGGGGAATAAGTCCCTTTTAAAAAATAAGATATGGGGAATAAACAATACTAATATTGATATTCTAATTTCTTTTTATACCTTGCTTTCAAACTTATAACATCAAATATTTTAGGTTTAATTACATTTTTGGTCCCCCTATAATAGTTAATTCACGATTTTGGTCCCCCAGCCGAAATTGGTCAAACTAATAGTTGAAGTGGTACTAAGTTAAATGACGTGGCATCCCATGTTTGAGTGCGACATGAAATTTTTAATTAAAACATAATATTTTAATATAACAATTTGTTTTTTAAATAAGTAATAATAAACATCCCAATATCTGGTATTAAAGTATTTTTTAATCTACTTTTTTCCAACTTACTGACTCTCTTTCTCTGCGATGAAGTTTCGGAGATAGCAAAGCTTGGTGTTACTCAAGGTGGAAGTTTGATGAAGATCATGAGGAAGATCTTAGAGTGACCAAATGATATTTGTTATGTATACTTATGGATGGATGTATTGTTTCATCCTTCTCTCGGTCTCACACCCGACTAAACGAGTGCTTTCTACCTGTACGTGGAAATCTCGATGGGGACTGCCCACAGTGGAGCGTGAATGGGGAATTTTTCCATGTGGAGAAGAGGACGAGAGAGATAATTCCCCCACTGTCAACTCTGGGATGACGATGGGGACGGGGACCATTCCGCTGTCCGAGTACATTATATGTGTTTTTTAATTAAAAATATTAATAAAAAATAAAAATGTGCTAACTGCTATCTTTTATTCTTAATTTTATTTTCTGAATATTAATAAATAAAAGGAGGACTAAATTTTATATTAAAATATTAAACTATGATTTTTTAATATACAATCTAATCTAATAAATGTGTCTTACTAAAATTTGTCATGGAGGGTTTATTTTCTAAGGTGTCCAAAGTACTCAATTTTGTGACATAATATACGTAAACATTTAACTGGCTCTTTTTTAATCCATAAACAACAATTTCAAAATTTAAGTTAAAATGAAATGTATACCGGCACGGGTGATACATACTAGTTAACAATTTAAAAGAGAGCTGAATTGGAAATTATCGTATAAGAGAAAGAGGGCATAATAGGACCGAGGAGATTGAGGCGATAGGGAAAAGTATCATGACAAATTCTATTATACAACTAACACACAATTTACTGATCGTACTGAGGGTAAAGACTGATTGTAAAAATTATAAAATTAGATTTAAATAACCTTTTGGGAATTTTTGAAGTTGAAAGGCAATTAAAAAAAAGTAGAGGGTGATCGAGAAATACCTTAAAAAGACTACAGGTTATAAGGGTGCGCCGTCGGCTTCACCGGAACGAGAATAATTTCTTAAGGAAGTTGATTACTACGTAATATTACTTCCTTTGGCAATAGGAATTGAGATAGCATATGTATGCACCCACAAAAAGAAGTCAAGACATAAAGGATTGCCTTTAATGAAGCCATAAGGTGGATGGCTCAAAGCCTTCATAAACTAACCAATAGAATAATTCTTAGAATTCAACTAATATTCAAGCACCAATAGCATGAACTTTTTGGAGGCCTTTGTATTGCAATCACGATCATCTCCTAGAATTAAGCTTCCAATAAAACAAGGTATTGGTTTCAATATGCTGTGGCGTAAAATCATGTACTCAAATAAAACCAAACAATAAGCTTGGGTTAGATAATTAAATTTCGAAGATGAAGAGAGATGCTGAGAGACATGGTGCGGCGGCTGTACGTGTGTGGAAGGTAATTGATGAAATTTAGGTATTTAGAAAAAGTGGGACATTGGGTAGGGATGGCAATGGGGCGAGGCCCGCGGGGAGTACTCTAGTGCTCCTCGTCCCCGCCTCCCATATTTCCCCCCGTCCCCATCTCCATTCCCCGCTTCGGGGAGTTTTCCTCCCCCATCCCCATCCCCGCGGATCCCCACGATCCCCGCGGGGACCCCAAAAATTCATTCAAAGTTAGCAAAAATTAAAATTAAAATATAATAAAACTGTAAAAAATGTATAAAATTTAGTCTTACCTTGATATTTTAATATTTAAAAAGTATAAAGGTAAGAATAAAAATATAAAACTTAGCACAATTTAATATTTTATTAGTATTTTTATTTAAAAACACAATAAAAGACAAAAAAAATCAATTACTTAGAATATAATATATATCTATAATATAAATATTTATGTAATGTATTCGGGGGCAGGGTCTCCGCGGGGCGGGGGATATAGACTCATCCCCATCCCCGAATAGACTGCGGGTAGATTTTCTCCCCCATCCCCATTCCCACGGGGGAAAAATTCCCCGTCCACGGGGTCCCAAACGGGGCAATCCCCACGGGGATCCCCACTTGCGGAAATTGCCACCCCTGACATTGGGTGCATGAGAGTAAGGCCTAAGAAAGGGGTAGGTGCAAGTAACAAAAAGCCCAAAGCTCATCTAGATTGTTTTCGAACAATATTTTAATTATAAAAACACTATCTTGATATATTGATTTAACAAGAACTTCTGTCCCCAAATAAAACTATTTGAAGTACTAACACTTTATTAATACTAGCGGGTCCGTGCCCGTCTTTCATGTGTTGGTGTGTTAGTGGGTGGTTATTATTATTAGAATTAGAAATGTATTGGTGTGTTAGTGGGTAGTTATCATTACAATAAGAGTATTTTGGTCATAAAAATCTGACACCAAAATGACAGTTTTTGTTAAAATCCCTTTTATTAATAGTTATAGATAAAAGTAATTAAATAAAAAATAATAATAATACACTATCAATCTTGTCTAGAAATATAACTAAATATCAATTCAACATATTTGATAATTTAAATACACATAGATATATAAAATCATTTAAAATGATAAATGTTATTAAAATATATAATTACTAAGGCCACAATATATCATAAGAATTACTATTATATTCACGTAGAAACAAAAAATGTACTAATACAAAAATTGAGCTGTTACAACTTCCACGGCTACCTGGGTCATTCATCGTTCTTGGGGCACCTCCAAAGGTGGCTTCACACAGTTCTGGTGGCCTTTAGCTCGCAGTTGTTCAGGAAGGTAATGTCTACTGAAGTTGAGTTTCGAACCTCGGTGACCTATGCCACCCTTCTTTCATCTCTGGGGCTAGTCCCTTCTCCCGTGGTTGGCATGGTGGCCTGTCCAATGGGGTCATCGGTAGGCCTACCATGCCCCCCATGTGGGGCGTGTTGGAGTCTTTCCCTCAAGTCCCTAGATTTATGCATGTGTCTCTCAGGGTTGAGTTTGGACAAATGTAACTCCTTAAGCTCTTGGACTAGTCTCCCCGGCTTAGGAAGCTTCTTCAAGGGTCTTTGAGGCTGACTCGGTGCCCCTATCGGCCGTCTTTCTTGTTAAAGAGTCATAGGTTCTGCCACCGTGGACCATCTAGGGGGCGAACCCGACGGTCAAATACCGACGTCTTCTTTTTTGGGGAGGCCTCCTATTTGGGGACCCACACATACTTCTTCTTTCCTTTCCCTCGGTTACCCCCTGATATGAAGACCATGTTGATGTTCATGCTTGGGAAAGGATCAGTGTCGACAATATTCTCTGACGTCCCCTTGTCGACCATTTTGAACCTTCCCTATTTGATGGCTTCTTGAATCGCTCTGCGGAAGATAATGCAGTTGGAAGTGGCATGGTTGAAAGAATTATGCCATTTGCAATATTTCTTCCTCTATATCTCTTCAGGAGGAGGTATCTTATGGTCGTCGAAGAGTTTGATCTGCTTGTCCTTGAGTAGGTAGTCAAAGATTTGGTCAAAGATTTGCCATATTTCTTAATGGTGTCAGCTATCACATTAGGGTCCAGGAATTGGGGCCCCGATGGTCTTTCAGGTGGAGGCGTTGGTCGCCACAGTGTATCTGGGGGACCTTGCACCCCTGGCTGCGGTAGTACCTGAGATGAAGCGTCTGTCCATGGATGCCTAAGCACTACATGGGCCAAGTTGACAAGGCCAATTCCTGGTACAGATGCCTGCGTGCCTTGGTGAGGTGGAAATTGATTCCATGGCTGCTTGACCGAAGCAACATTCATCTTTGTTTGTGTATAGGAACTCGCCGGGTAGGTACTGTGTGCTCCGGGGTACGGTTGACTGGGATGTAGGCTTGTCGAGCCAGGTGGGCTCTGGACCCATTGCTGCTAACTCGGGCACTACCCACCTATCCCGCCATTCCCTGATTCTGGGGCGAAGGCTTACCCCCTGCGTAAGTCGGGTAGTTACTGTGGTAGAGCATCCATAGGATGATCCTTGCGGCAAACCCACCAAGCCTGCTGCCTCGAGCGGCCTTCTGGCCAATTGCACTTGTCCCTCCTGAAGAGAAGTCGTATTAGTGACATTCGCCATAAACTGACCCCAGTGTTGGCAGTGACAAAAGTACCAGGCTGAGGAATTACATGAGTAGGATTTACCTAATGAAAGTATTCCTACTGAGGCCCAATCACACTCCCACTCGGTGGACACTATTGCATGCCTCCCATAGATTTATAAGAGGATGCCTGCTGAGGTCCAACTGGGTTGGTGTATGACGGGGTCTGATGCGGTCCTCTCATGGAAGAAGATTGTCCTCCCTGTGATTGACCGGAGACAACATAGTTCACGGTGCTGCTGGCTTACGCAGCACGCCTTTGCTCCACTTTATTGGCTTGTTGCACTTCATTCCATTATTACTCCCCTTTCATTTCTCTGAATTTCTCTGAACATTTATTTCTCTCTCAGTTTATCAACTTTCATTTCTCTCTCAATAGTCAACATTATCATCTGTTACTCAGTCACCCTCACCTCTCAAGTTTTTGGGCAAGCACCAAATCCTTCCCACATCCAAAATCTATCTCATCTCACTGCATTCCTGATTACTCTTTCGTCCATCTCATCTCTCGACTACTAAATCCTCTCACTCTTATTTCTCCACTCTTATCACGACATCATGCATGTCAAGACTGAATCCCAATTAGTGGCTAATCATGTCGCAGAGATTACCTGGAATGAGACGAGGTCTTAGCCCATTACCGACTCATAGTACTCAATATGAAGTCCAAATTTGAGGAAGTGTTGGTGGAACATATTCCCCGAGGATAGAATACTAAAGCTGACTTGCTGGAGAATTTAGGCAAGCATGAATTCTGAACGACAACACACTTCTACAGTGGTGCACACACTCGCAAATCAAAGTACCCACTTGAACTCAGTCAAAGTCATAAAATATCTGACTCCTGGATTGAAGAATTGAAAGCCTATCTAGACAATGGAGCTTTACCAGTTGAAAAGTAGAAGGCCAGGAGAGAACACACCACAAGTCACCCACTACACCTTAGTCATGGTACGACTATATAGAAGAGGCTTCGTCCAACCACTACTCATGTGTGTGCACCCCAATGAAGCTGAATACACCATGAAAGAACTCCATGACAACATCTGTGGAAATCATTGCGGAAACCGAGCATTGGCAGTAAAGGTCCTCTAAGCCAGGTACTACTATCCCACCTAGCGAGTCGACTGTCTGACCTACATCAACAAGTGTGATAGGACAACCCAAATACATAATAGTGGCATTCAATTACTTCACCAAATGGATTGAGGCTGAACCCCTGGAAACCATCACCGTAGAGCGGGTCAAAAAAATTGTATGGAGGAACGTGGTCATCCGACATGGGCTGCCACATACCATCAACATAGACAATGGGACCCATTTTACAACTGATGTTTTCAAAGACTTCTGCACAGAGCTTGGGATTACCCTCAAATTCTCCTCGGTAGAACACCCGCAAATAAATGGCCAAGTAGAAGCCACCAACAAGGTGGTCCTAACCGGGCTCAAAAAACGCCTCGATAATGCGAAGGGGAAATGGGCAAGGAACTCAGTGGGGTACTTGGGGCTTATCATACTACTCCAGAGTCAGCTACAAAAGAAACTCCTTTCCAGCTGACTTACGGAATGGAAGCAATGATACCAATCGGACTTAGACCCCCTTCGTTTCGAAGGGAGATGCATGAGGAGGTGTACCAATAAGATGAGGCTCGGGTAGAACTGGATTTGATAGAAGAAACCAGGGAAAAATCCTAACTCAGAGAAATAGCAGCCAAACTAGCTACTTCAACAAGAAGGTGTTCTCAAGAACCATCTGAAAAGGATCCCTTGTACTCAGAAAAATCGAAAACGCCAGGAAGTTAATGAAGGCAAGCTCAGAGCTAACTGGGAACGACCATTCTGGTTCAACGACGAACTAAAAATAGAAGGTTACAAGTTAGAGCTTTTCTCTGGGAGGCCAATACCGAGGTCGTGGAATGCTACACAACTCAAGCTTTATTTCAGCTAAGTACAAATTGTAATTGGGTGGTGTACTCTTTTTCCTCTACGGCTTTTTTCCTATTGGGTTTTTTAAGTAGAGGTAACAACACATCCTTCATTTTATTTTTAATAAAAATAAGCATTTGTTTTTAAGCTAATGTCTGTTTAAGTAATATAGAAAATGTATTTCGAAGAGCGACTAACCCGCAGGTTAGAACACAAGAGACCTCAAACGCGGTAGCTCTACAAGGATCCAAGATCAACAGCTTGACGAGGGTTGGCAGAAGAACCCTGGATCCCCCACATGGATTCCAAACTCAAAAGCCTGATGTCCCGAGCTTGGCACCACTTCTGGATGCATCGGCTCGGAATCAAAGTCGAAGGTACCAACCAAAAGTACTTAAAGCCCGAGTTCCCCGTCTTCGGCAAACCTACTGCCCTCGACACTCTATAAGTCTGTGGTAGAACATATGAGGTCCGATCCCTCACTCCTCGAAGAGGGATGGCATAAGAACCTTGTGGTCTAGCCCAACTCAAAGATTCGAGTTGCAGAATTACTCAAAGGAGTGTTCTTGGTAAATAAAAATCGAAGAGGGTTGACATAAGAAACTTGCTCCCCCTTTTGGACATCCGGAAGCCTTCAAAGTTCAGTAAAATAATTTCAATGAACCACTCCAGAGTCTTTAAAGCCCTGCACCACCGAGCCCGACACTCACGGTCATTCCCAGCTTGGAACAAGGAGCTTGGGAAAACAGAAACCAAGCTTGGAAACCCATTCATTGTCTACTTGAAAAAAGAGTTAGGCTCAGTCAAATTCAAAATCCCAAGGTCACTGAACCCGACAGAATTAATCACCTTCTACTCTGAAAAACAAAATGTATAATGCGTAAAGAAGGGAGACCACAACAAAGCCCAAAGCCACAGAGCTCAACACCATACGTAACTTTGTAGTCGGATCAATACTTTAGAAGAAAAATTTAAATGAAGCCCAAGAGTCCTATTCTCGGCAACAGCTTTCAGATAAATGAAAGTGAAAGAAAAGTTTGTACCAACATCCATCGGAATGGGTAACTCCACTTTAAACAAAGTCGAAAGTAAACACCTGTAAACACGAATCACCAAAAAACGGATCCAGCGCACAAGAGTAAAGTTAACTTACATTTACTCCACAAGTGCTAAAAATTTTGGGCCATACTACCCCTGCTCGGACATAATACACTAACCCGAGTAAAGTAAATAAAGAAACGCTGAAAAAAGAAAAAAATTGCAGAAATACTGCAAAACATGAGTATTATTTCATTGATGAATTACAATGCCTTACAAGGGGTCAGAAAATTACAAATATCTATTACAATGATGAAGTGAAAAGACGAAATGTCGAAAAAGATTTGTATAAAAAGCTACAGCTTAGAAAAGGAAGACAAATTCGCTAACAGAAACACCTACCATCAAGTGCTTGTTACATGGAAATTAAATCCTTCGACTTGGAAGCAGATGTCAATGGCTATAGTGTGAAACCATCACATACCCCAATCTCCTCGGCACTCGATGAACAAAGAGGTCAGCGGACCACCCGTTGAGATGCTAACAATAATGTGGTGGGTCGCTCCGACCACCAATCTCGACTCCATAGCTTTCTTGGGCTGTCTGCATGGACATTACATTGACGCAAAAGACGACGTTCTAGCACCTCTGGAATGGTTCGTATTTCTCTTCGGGGAGGTGGTAGCCAATGAGTCTAGAAACATTTTTGTCTTCTGATCGTTCTCAACGAACAACGGTGGAACACAGTCGAAAGTAACTCTGTCCACCACCTTAGGCCTATGGAAGAAGAAAGGATCAACAAGAAGCATGAGAGAAAATGAAATCATGAGGTGTGGAGAAAACACCAACTCTCGAGCCCTATATATAGCGGAGGGGAGAGAGTCCAAACTGAACCTGCATAAAAGTAGTCTAAGGAAATGGTTAGAGTCAAAATGTTTTCCAAGGACGAAAGTTGTCTGTCAAAAATCGGGTCGGTCGCATCACCGACAAGAGGAGATCTTGAGGGCGGAAAGTCGAGGCCGCAGTGCTCAAACCAACCTCTTACTCCGAAAGGACGTGACGTCTGATCATAGCAATACTGAGAACCTACTCGGTTAATCAAAGCTTTGGTGACCTCCTGGCACCAAGCACAACAGACAAAACTCCCTTCCCCTTATGTGCATGCTCTGATCCGAGCTTACCGAAAGGGATTTGAAGGTACCTCTGATCCAAATTACGTTCGACAAAAATTACGAATATTTTTCTAAGTTATATCTTTGGGTTGCACAAACTCTAAAACCGAGCTTTGCATGAAAATGCAAGAAAGTAAAGGAGGCAATATAAATACTCAAAATCCTTACTTCATTCGTAAGGCCTCAGATATTAGACGAAGATGTAATGTTGTTATTGTTCGAAGTAGTTGAGAGTTGATGGAGGAGGTTGATGAGGTTAAAACCGCAGTGAAACAACACTTTGAGAATTGCTTTTTCGAGGCTTGCCACAATCGGCCTACTCTTAATGGTATTTTGTTCAAAGAGTTGTCAGCGACGGATGCTGATTTTTTGATAGAACCTTTCTCGGAGGAGGAAATAAGGGAGGAGGTGTGGAATTTTCATGGAGACAAGAGCCCTGGCCAGGATGGTTTTAACATCAAGTTTATTAAGCATTATTGGGATTTGTGAAAACATGATGTTGTTGTGTTTCTTAATGAGTTTCATGAGAAGGCATTCTTGCCTAAAGCCATTTCAGCGACGTTCATAGCCTTGATTCCTAAAAAAGGTAATCCTCAAGGTTTGGGGGAGTTTAGACCGATTTCTTTGATTGGCTGTCTTTATAAGATTTTGGCTAAAGTGTTGACGAACAGGATTAAGCGGGTGCTTCCTAGTGTTATATCTATGTGCCAATCGACTTTTTTTAAGGGTGGGGGGGAGGAAAATCTTGGACGGGTAGCGGTTGTGAATGAGATTGTTGACTATGCGAAGAGATCTAAGGACGACTGCTTGCTGTTCAAAGTAGACTTTGAGAAGGCTTATGATTCCATCTCATGGAATTTTCTTTTTTACATGTTGCGGAGATTGGGTTTTCCTCAGAAATAGATCAACTGGATGGAGTCGTGTATTTGTAATAACACCATGTCAGTGTTAGTTAATGGGAGCCCCACTAGTGACTTCAAAACCTGTACAGGGCTGCGACAAGGGGATCCTCTTTCTCCTTTTTTGTTTCTTGTAGTGGCGGAAGGTTAGTCTCGGGTTTGAGAGTTAATTTCCACAAAAGCAAGCTCATTGGCATTAATATGCTGGAGGGGTTTCTTTAGGGAGCTTCAACGTTCCTCCATTGCAAAACCGAATCTATTCCGTTTTTGTTCTTGGGAGATCCGGTGGGCACCAACCCTAGGAGGGCTTCAACGTGGAAGCTGGTGATTGACATGCTTAAGAAAAGATTAGCTTCATGGAAAGGTCGCACTCTTTCTATTGGAGGTCGGGCCACTCTAATTAATTCGGTGTTGAATAGTATCCCGCTCTATTTTTTCTCGTTTTATAAGGCACCAAAGATGGTAACTAACTCAAAGGTGAAAATTCAAAGAGATTTTTTGTGGGGCATCAATGAAGGCGGTGAGGGTGGCTCAGTATTAAAAATTTAGAACTATTCAATGTGTCTCTCTTGAGTAAGTGGAAGTGGAGGGCTTTGGTGAATGTTAATGCTAGTTGGAGAGGTCTCTTTTTGCACAGATATGGCGATTTCAGTTTTGCTTTTATTCATTGTTCGAAAGCAGCTGTTAGAAGAGGTGCCGGTGGATCCATTTGGTGGCGTGACATGTTAAATTTAAATCATTTACACTCTGCACATGCTGGTTTCGGTGCTCAGGTTAGCCGAAGGCTTGGTAATGTCGTTGTGTCGACTTTTGGAACGATCAATGGTTAGGCAACACTCCGTTATCACCGTTGTTCCCGAGTTTTATTTGTTGGTTTTAGTCGCAATTCAGTGACTGTGCAGGAATTAGGAGTGTGGAACAATGATGTGTGGACTTAGAGTAAACCGTGGATGTTCTCAGCTGATCCGGTTTATCACGATGAAGCTGCTGGTTTCCATTCTATTTTGCAGACTGTCTCTCCAATTCGTGACCGGGAGGATAAATGGATTTGGATGCTTGAGGCGAACAATTTTTTTTCTGTTCGGTCGTACTACAAGCAGCTATTGCCTGTTGCTCCGGAACTCGTTTCCAACACGTGGTAATTTATTTCATCGCTGTGTTATTTTGTCGGAGGAGGATTCGGTCTGTCCAATGTGTGGGCTGCACAGTGAATTAAATCAGCATCTTTTTAAGGATTGTTCTTTTGCATCAGCAGTGTGGCAGCAAATTTAACGGATCATTGCTTGTGGCTTGGCAAGTTTTGTAAAGAAAAAAGGCTAAAAGAACACGATATATGGTATGGTTGACAACTTGTTGGAGTATTTGGTTGGCTAGGAACACTTTGGTCTTCAAGAAGGAGGTTACAAACATCGACTCAATTATTATGCGCATTAAGAGTTTAACGTGAAGTTGGTTGATCTATAGAGTCGGTGGTAATTTAATGTTCATTAATTCCTCTTGGTGGAATGATCCAATTGATTGCCTAAACAATTTGTAATTTGTTGTTTGGGCATGAGCACCCCTAGTGGTCCTTCAATGAAATATTGTTAATAAAAAAGAGGCAAAATTACACCAGAGGACCTTTAAGTTATTTATTTATAACAAGTTGACCCTTTAAGTTTTTTTTGGTAACAAATAAGCTCATTTAGTGATTACTCTAGCTTATGTATTTTGATGTAATGTTACTTTATATATTGTGATTACTCTAGCTTATGTATTTTGATGCAACAAAACATATTTTGGTGTATTTTGATGTAATCAACGATATGACATTTTACTAAAAGGGTTAACGGTGTCAACGTTAGGTAACTTAAAGGACCTTTTTGTTACAAAAAAAAAACTTTAAGGACCAACTTGCTTCAAATAAATAATTTAAAGGTCCTCTGGTGTAATTTTGGCTAAAAAAAAGAAAAATTACATATTATAAAACGAGAAAGAGAATAAAAAATATGATGCTATGAAATTTTAAAACTAAAATAAAAAAATTCTTATGAAAAAACTAAAAAAAAAAAACTAAGAGAGAACTTGTAAATAATGTGGGCCCTTTATATTTTAAATATATTAAAATTCAAAATATATTTAAAATGTTTATTATATTTGATAAAGTAAATATACGATAACTTTAATTTTGTTTTTGAGAACTATACAATAACTACTTTTTCAGGTCAAGATACAATAACTATTTTCTTTGACGAATTGTGGGTGTATTTTTTGGGCTAGCTAAAGTATCTTGCAGAGTACTCTCCAAGGTTGTGGACGCCCTGAAAAGGCCCATATCCTTTGTATTCTGACTAACATATCT
The DNA here is from genome assembly GCA_963573325.1 of Astragalus glycyphyllos. NCBI lineage: Eukaryota > Viridiplantae > Streptophyta > Magnoliopsida > Fabales > Fabaceae > Astragalus > Astragalus glycyphyllos. Next base: position 58,520,958 of record OY754312.1, on the reverse strand, counting down.
AGCATTTTTTGATATTCTGTATTTGTTGCCTGTTTTGAATGGAATCTTCATTCGAGTATTTCAATCTACATTAAAATTGATTTTATTGTCAAAATGACAATTAATAATCAATTTTCTGATTACTTTTAACAAATTAAGCATTTACAATTTAAAATTTATTATTTTGTAATGATCTTTATATTGTTAAAATTTAATTAGATGCATTTTTTTGTTACAATATAATTACCATGGATTGTGTTCCGGACAAAGCAAATAGGCTCAATCCGCTTGGCAAATGACCCAATTTGATATTGGATCCGACCCAACGAAAGGGTCCCCGCAAGGAGCCACGATCAACGGTCCTGATCGCTTCGCCTCGATCCAACGGTTCGGGACCAGGAAAGACCCGCAGAGCTCTCAGCCTGCGTCTATTAATACGACACTACCCCACGAAACTAGGTACACATCTTTCATTTGTACCTCTCACTGACTTCTGATTGCTGACTTTGGCATTAGAGTGTCTGCATGTACCCTACCCTTTCGCGTCCAACCTCAAAAGACGGCGACGTTGACGGAGACAACCTCGAAGGGTTCCGACTCTGAAGACAATCTTCTGACCTTGAGCCAAGGAGAAGACTATACAAAGACATCAAGCAACAACTATTGACTCAGGATCCGAGATCTGAAGTCACGTACTGAATATTTGGCGACCACAGTGGGAGCTTATCGTCATCTCTTACCAAATCAAAGTCTTCTCCCATGGCCCCTCGAGGCCAAGGCAAGCATCCAAGGATCTCTCTCCATCCGAGTATTACCAAGTCCTACCTCGAGGTTATCCGATCTTAGAAGCCACTCCGTGCAAGGGAAACCGTAGCCGTCATTTTGGGGGGCTATTCAATTAAATTTCCCGAAACCAACGACTCTCTCAAGAGGAAATGGGAAGAGATATACTGCACATCACTAGTAAACCAGCTCGAAGAAAGACTTTAACCCCGACCTCCCCTGGTCTTCTCAGACCGTGATTTGCAGAATGGAGTCGTCAACAACTATGTCCCTCTTGTGATCTCGGCAACGATGTTAGACGTTCGAGTTCTCTGAATACTAGTGGACCAGGGGAGCTCACTCGACGTTATGTTCTAGTGCCTCTTGCCTAAATTAAGAATTCTCGAGGCCGAGCTCATGTCCTACGATGGATCGGATTTTTCAGGATTCAATGGTGCTTTGACCCGGCCGCTCGGATATGTTGAGCTTATGGTTACCTACGGGGCAGGCTATCTCTCCCGTGCAGTCAAAATGCAATTCATGGTACTGCCCTGTGACTCGCCTTACAACTGCATCATTGGAAGCCGACCCTAGGGGCGCTGGGGGCAGTGGCCTCGACAGTTCATCTAAAGATGAAGTTCTACTCGTTAAATGATGAAGTTATCACAATCGCCACTGACATAGGGTCTTTCAAGAGGTGTCACTACTTACTGGTGAAAGCGGCGCACCGTTCCGATCAAATCGACGAAACTCCCATGGAGAAAGCCAAAAAAGTGCGGACAGAAGCCCAGACCGAGCAAGCATCACCGGAGAGAGGATCACCCGATCTAGACGCCCAATACAACCCGGATAGCTCGGAAGAAGAGAAGGATGACTAGCTCGCGAAGGAGCTAAAGAAACGGATCAAGTGCCCCGAGCCCAATGAGGATTTCGTGGAAGTATCTCTAGGAGACGACCCCGCCAAAACCGTTAAGCTTGGAGTCGGACTCCTAGAATATATACAAAAGGGGCTCATTGCCTACCTCAAGCAACACGCTGAATTATTAACCTGGTCAGCGGCAGACATGCCAGGAATCCCCCTGAAGTAGCTTGCCACCCCCTCGCAGTCAATCCAGAAGCCAAGTGGGTCGCTCAGAAGCGACGCGTTCAGACCGAAGAGAAGGCCGAGGCTACCTCCAAGGCTGTTTCGGATCTCATCGCTGAAGAATTCATCAAGGAAGTCAAGTACACTACCTGGCTATCGAACGTCGTGTTGGTCAAAAAGAGTAATGGTTAATGGCACATGTGCTTCGACTACACTGACCCCAACCGAGCATTCCCCAAGGATGTTATTCCGGTCCCGAGTGTAGACAAATTAGTGGACAACGCGTCAAGATTCCGCCTCTTATCATTCCTCGATGCGTTTTTTCGGGTACAACCAGATACCAATATATCCACCGTGACCAAGCAACTTTTGCGGAAGCAGTGGTCAAACAAAGGATCACAAAGAGATACAGTGCCAAAGTCGTTCCTCGTAGCATCGAGGTCAGGGATCTCGTCCTGCGAAGGGTCGACATTTGAGGAAAGAACTCTAGGCAGGGCAAGCTGGCCCCGAATTGGGAAGGTCCTTACAAGGTAACCGCCAAGACTGGCAAAGGGGACTACTAACTTGAGACCCTCGAAAAGGAGGCGATCCCGAGAACCTGGAATGCTAAAAAACTCCAGCACTATTACAGTTGAAATATAAATTGTAAATAACAATCTATCATGTAAGTGAATCGGACCTCCGAGTCTACCTTTTCAATGAAATAACTCCTTTTTTCAGGAATGCTTTGCTGTTGGCCAAAGAACGCTGGTCGAAGTCAAAGTCGGGCCCTTGCACGCGACCTCGTGTTCTTCACTCCACGTTCACTCCAAGCTCCGCACTTGGTGAACTAGACCGAATGAAATCTCACCTGATCCCATGTCCTCGGACTCACTTCCTTCTTAAAGGGTCGCTCTGACGTGCCTCTAATTGACCTCTCAACTACGAGGTCGGGCCTAGCGTGGCCCACTAACCTCCACCGGGCGGTTCTGGGACGAAGAACAATGAACGTGTTCAGTTGAGGTCTCCCGAACACGTTCGGTTGAGGTCAACTGAACAGCATAATGGCTGATACATATTTTATACATACGGTTGAGGTCATCCGAACTTGTTTGGGAGGCCTCGATTGAACCATTGTTAGTTAGAATTTGTATCTTAATTTTGAAATTGTTTTATAATGTGTTGTTTTTTTGTTTTTTTTTTCAATTATGGCCAAGACTAGAGGTGCGTATTCTCAATTACAGCCTGAGCCTCGGGCAAGGAGGCCACCTCCTACGGGTTGAATTCGTAAAAGGAAGGAGGATGCACGTGCTGCTGTTGGGCCTAACTGAGTTAGGGGGCATTTTGATTAGCATTTGATAGAGAGGGGCCCCTCTACTAGGTCGGGTGAGCCAGACACCGTGCCAAGGTACGTTGCTTGGTTTGGGAGGGCCTCACACCCATTCCTTTTCTCGTCTAATTATGTGAGTCTTGAGGATGAGCCTGATACTAGACAGGTACGTGTCTTTTACAATTTTTTGTCAATTATTAGTTTATAAAATATGTACTTAATTTAATTTTTTTTGTCTCACTAATGGTGCTAGATTTGGTTCGGATGGTGGATGCGATGGAGCGTGCCTTGGATGGTAGAGTTCCACAAGAGACCAATCCATGGAGAGTACTGGACGGGTTGAAGAACCTCGTGAAGCCATTCCATAGGCTTAGGAAGTATGGTTGTGTGTATAGCAGGAGGAACCGCAACACACAGTAGGATATTTATTTGTATGGATATTTAAATTAAACAACAAGTTGATTATTAGAAAGCGTAACCGTACATCAAACACGAAAGACATCAAAACGATAAATGACCTCTTCCGGAGTGTGCATTGTTTCGACAAACAGCTTCAGGATTTGACGTCCCAATGGAATATTAGCATGAGCTTCCATTATTGTGTGAACATCATCGTTGCTTCAGATCTCCATAGATGAATAGCGGACAGTCCCGTCATCTCCACAACTGTACTTGCTGTAACGTAAACGACTTATGCCTTTACGCCACTCTCCAACTCGGGAAACCTTCCTCTTTGCATTTTCATTCAACTAACTAAATGTTTTGTTTTTATTCATCCTACAAAAGAAAGGATTGCGAGAACGAAAAAACACTCCATCTTGCTTGTTGGTGACCGTTCCACGGTGATGCAGGACGGTTAGGAATTTGTTACTTGAGTACTGGATTGCGCACAATTGCCATTCCTTTAGGTCTTCCATTTCAGCAGGTGGGGTTAGGGTTTTTGTGAAGAAGAATAAGAGAAGGGGTGTTGGTGGAGAAAAAGAAGCAGAGAAGGGGTTAGGGTTTTTGTGAAGTAGCAGGGAAATTTGAAACCCTATTTATAATAGGCGTGGGGAAATATGAGCCGTTGATCGAAATTTTAGATTACAAATCTGAGCCGTTTAAATTTTATTCGTTAAAGGATATCCCTTCCACTCATTTTTCTGACACGTTTGACTGTTTGTAAGATGTTGATCAAAAATGTCGGTGGAATTTGAGCCGTTGAATTTTTAAAAAAAAAACAACACTTGTTCAGGTGCCCTGGTCTGAACACGTTCGATTGGGGCCACCTGTACCTGCTAAAAATTCAAAAAGTGGTGTGTGCCAACAAATTACACGTTCGGGTGGGCCTAACCGTACATGTTTGTTTGACCCTAACTGAACCGGTTAAAATTAAAAAAGAAACATGGAGCACATGCCTCATTAATGGCATATTGGTCATTTCCCAAGGTTTGGGGGTGTGGGGTGAGTAGGAGGGGATGTGGGAAAAGTCAAACCCTAACTATTTTATTTGAGGAATTTTGTGTGGATTATTTGGGCTAGCTAAAGTATCTGGCCCATACTTCGTACAACCCCCCTCTAGTCAGTGGACACCCCCCAAACGCGTGAAAAGACCAAATTTCCATTATTTTTTTATGGATTCACGATGGTTCGGAGTAGTGTGCTCCGAACCAGCTCAAACTACCATCACCGTTCGAACCAATAAAACACACACAAACACCCTCTTTTTTCCATTTCAATTAAAATAGAAGAGGTTCGGAGCACAGTTCGGACTACCATCGTCCGAACCAGTAAACAACGCACAGAAACACCCTTTTTTCTCTTTTAGTTATGTTAGAAGAGGTTCGGAGCAGCGTGCTCCGAACCAGTTCGGACAAGCGTGGTCCAAACCAGTAAAAACCAGTTATATATTAAAAGGGGTATTTTGGGGATTTTTAGAGTGAGGGGTGTCTACTTAATAACTGGGAGGTTGTACGGAGTATGACCCCTAGAGTATCTTGCTGAGTACTCTCCAGGGCTGTGGACGCGCTGAAAGGGCCCATATCCTTTGTATTCTGATTTCATATCTAACATATCTTGATATTCTATATTTGATGCCTATTTTGAATAGAATCTTCAATCGAGTATTTCAATATACATAAAAATTGATTTTATTGTCAAGGAGACAACTAATTAATAATCAATTTTCTGATTACATTTGACTAATTAATCATTAGCAATTTAAAATTTCTTATTTTGTCATGAACTTTATATTGTTAAAATTTAATTAGATGCATTTTTTTGTTAGAATATAATTACGATGCAATTTAAAATTATATTGTTACATTTGACTAAATAAAACCTCATGTGTATTTTCTAATTTTGAGTTATACTCTTTTTTTGTGAGGCTTTCTCTCCTAGTGTTCTTACATGAACCAACTTTGATCTTATCAACAATTTCCCAATTCTTGTGGCGATCCCTTGGCTTATCAAACTTCCTTGTTTGTGGCGCATAGTTCGTTATCCTTTCTCCTCATTTCGTCTCCATTCCTTTTTTACTTGTTTAATTTCCGAGTTTGGTGTTTTATCATTTTTAGGGTTTATAGTCAAACTTTTGTTTTTCAAAACCTGCAATCAATCTCAAGTTTTCCAAGTCCTAGTAAGGTGCGAAGTTGTCTAGAGAGGGTCAAATGTAAGGGATTTTATAGTCAACGGTGAATGGTCAATCCCTGCAGACCTTATTTATCACTTCCCTCACCTTCACTCCGAAATTCAAGAGATAGTTATTCATTTGGTTGGGATTAATCACTCTGCTTGAAGTGGTAGCTATTCCCGTTTTTGTTACATTATAATTACCATGGGTTGTAAACAAATAAAATATGGTAGAATGGAAGTACTTAACCATAAAAATAAAAGAGTTTCATATGAAAAACTAAAGGCAATAAGTAAAAAAAAAAGATTAAGGAAATAAGTAAGATTGATACTACTTTGATTTAGAATCTTAGACAGAAAAATTGTAGGATTTTTATGAAAAAGTCAAACGTGATTCGTCTTCTATTATAAATTGATTTTATTGAAAATATCCATTAAAACTGATTTTATTGTCAAGATGACAACTAATTTTTAATCAATTTTCTGATTACATTTAACTAATTAATCATTAGCAATTTAAAATTTCGTATTTTGTAATGATCTTTATATTGTTACAATTTAATTACGTTGCAATTTTTTGTTAGAATATAATTACGATGGATTGTAAACAAATAAGTCCTCATGTCCATTTACTAATTTACCTTCAATAAAATCCATTTTGAAATAAACCCTCATGGCAAATACTCCTAAATGCCTAACCACAGCTTCGCTTATTCCTTTAATCACTTCGCAAAAATTGGTTAAGGTTGACGTTCATTCAACTTTTTAAGGGGGGTAAACAGATGAAATTGATTTGGGCAATGTCGTTCGGAGTGACACTTATTGGGCCAGCCATAGAAGCTTGAAGAAAAGTTGATTCCATGTGGAACCGGTTCTAAACTAGTTTTGTACCAGTTTCGAACCAATTTGGTAATGTGAACCAACATTACCAAACCAGTTCACCAGAACTACTTTTTGGAACAAGTGTGGTGTGGTATGGTTTTTGAAACTATATTTTGATTGCCTCAATGAAAGTTGAATTCAAATTTAACCTACAAATATTTCTAACAGGGCACTAAAGTTAGAAAAAACTTGGGTCATTGCCCCCTTCTACTATTAAAAATAATTATGAAAAACTTAGACACAAATTTACCAAAAGGTAAGGGATTTAAAAAAACCTAATCAAGCAAAAGAGGAAATTCCTTTCTAACCGGTTCCCCTAAAAACATGCCATCAGTAGTAATTTCTTTTCCAATATTCCCTACCCTGCATTATAAATAGGAAACAAATTACACAACACATAGGGGGAGGAAGATACTTGGCTAACGTAAAAAAAAAGGCGCACTCTATGAAAACAATAGTTCTTGTTTGACAACAATTTAGTTCTTGTTTAACATTAGTACAAGGTTACGTAGTGATGGCATTTTAGATATAGATCCTGTTTAATGGTCACGAAAGCCACACCTAGAGTTTAGTTGTGAGTCAAATATATAAAAGGCTTAAATATGTATTCTGCCCCTGCAAATATCACCATAATTCAGTTATACCCCTGTAAAAATAAAAACTTTAAAATTACCCTTGCAAATATAAATCGCTTACGGTTATGCCCCTCGGTCAGCTTCCCATCCAAAAAAATAATTTAAATAAGGTTTAAATATATGTTCTGCCCCTGCAAATATCACCATAATCCAGTTATGCCCCTGCAAATATCAGCATAATAGAAAAATTAAAGATTTTGACAGGGCATAACTGGATTATAGTGATATTTGCAGGGGCATAACTGGATTATGGTGATATTTGCAGGGGTAAAACATATATTTAAACCTTATTTAAATTATTTTTTTGGATGAGAAACTGACCGAGGGGCATAACCTTAAGCGATTTATATTTGCAAGGGTAATTTTAAAGTTTTTATTTTTACAGGGGTATAACTGGATTATGGTGCTATTTGCAGGGGCAAAACATATATTTAAGCCTATATAAAATAGGCAAAATTACACCAGGGGACCTTTAACTTATTTATTTGTAACAAGTTGGCCCTTTAAGTTTCTTTTGTAACAAATAGGCTCTTTAAGTTACCCGACGTTGACACCGTTGGCCCTTTTAGTAAAATGTAATATCGTTCATTACATCAAAATACACCAAAATATGTTTGTTTGCATCAAAATACATAAGCTAGAGTAGTCACAATATATAAAGTAGCATTACAACAAAATATATAAGCTAGAGAAATCATTAAAAGGGCCTATTTGTTACAAAAAAAAAACTTAAAGGTCCAACTTGTTACAAATAAATAACTTAAAGGTCCTCTAGTGTAATTTTGCCTATAAAATATTTAAGTCCGCGAGATTAGGTTAATGTATCATATTAATGTTACATTCATGTATCCATATACACATTTTTATATCTGTCTCCATATTTTAATTGCGTCTCTGACATCTTTTATAATCTTTGACAACATGTAAATAGATTCAAATACAAGTGCAGCTTTGCAAAGGTTTGAATTGTGAAATCACACTGTGAATTAACGATTGATTGAATTTGGTTCAGATAAAGAAACAATTCCTTTCTTATATAGGGTTCTATCTCATACCTATAATAGGGTGTTAAAACAACTCGTTTATCCACTATCTGTTCAATCCATCCATGAAAAAATCCATTCAATCTATCTATTACAAAAAGACTTATTAATGGATTGGATCCAATCTCTTCTACTCAAAGGATCTTTTTACTAAGAATAAACTAAATCAGCACATATCACCCTGCAAATTTTAAAATATCCCAATGGTCTCTCTATAAGATACAAACCATTATCACTCAGACCAACTTAAATTGGTACAATGCTTTTACTAGCATTTAATCATGCTCTCTGTTTGTCACTACTTTACCTATTGTGGTCATGAACAATTTTGGATTTATACTGGAGGCATAGTTTTGGTAGCTTCTGATGTTTTAAAGCGCTAATTTAGTCTTATTATAGAGGTTTGTTTGATGACTGTGATCCATGAAATTAACAAAAAGTTTGAAATTGAAAATATTTGATTATATTGATTTATCTCAAACAATTTTAGAGACTAAATTGATTGACCCAAAAAAAATAATGTGATAAATAGAAATTCAATCCAAGGTATTTTTTTTCAAACAGTTTTTGTGCTCAAGACTAGGAGTGGATGTCATTCATGTAGCTTTTCAAAATGTGGAGTTTTGTTTTTACTATCATGGAGGATGATAATATTTAGTTCTTGTTTGTTTTTAGGTGTGTTATTCTTAGGGTATTCCATTGACCTTTTGTGGAGTAGGGCTAAAAGTATTAGGAAGATAAAGGTTGTTTGTAGTTTGCTCTCTATCTAACTTTTGGCCCAATCGTTTGAATAAAACTCTAATTATAAAAAGTGACTATTAAATTGACAACAATTTACAATTTGATGAATAACTTTGGCAATTCAAAGTATAAAATTTCATTTAAGATTTGATAGATACAATTTGTTTAAAACCACACGGAATCCAAAGGCATTTGAAAATAGACTACACAATCCTATTTTCTCATTCTATCCTCCAATAAAGGTGCAGATCAAAGTTACCTAAATCATTGGAATATAAAAGGGGTTTAATTCCCAATATAGACGTCATACCTAATCCTTGCTAGCAATTTTATATAAAAAAAAAAAAAACTGTGAAAGCTCACTCTCTCTAGAAGGGCTTTTGCGGCCCTTCCTAAAAGTTAGGGAGAGTATATGCACAAATATATATTTTTTTTCCTATATCATTGATGTGCGATTTTGCGAGTGAATAATCTACGCCCATGTTTTTACCCGATTTTGTAGATCTAAGTGGTTTTTCACTCTATCCCACACAATATTTTAGAGTGGAATCTAAGCCTAGTTATCAATGGAACCAACCCTTGATGGTACAAAGATGCTTAAGTGAATCAATAATATTTCTACTTATTGAAAAGAAAAAAGATATTATATGATGATAAATGATAGATAACACTACTCAAATGTAAATAAAAAGATCCAATTAAAATAACATAAAACAAAAGTCTAAGAGAAGTACTCAGAAATCAACGACAGAAATAGAGAAAGTATTGAAATAATAAAAAGAATCCAAACATTGATTCTACCAGACACGACGCATCATGGCAAGTTGATCAGCCCTTTCAGCAAAATTCCTTCTCAACTCATAAATAGAAACCATAAACTGCTCAAGTTGATCACTACTCATATAATCAATAGGATCATTCCACCAATCACCCATATTCCGACCCTTAAGCAAACTTTCAACTTCAGCTAATTTCTTCTTTTCAAACTCTAACTTTTTTATTGCCTCATCATATTTCCTGTGGTACTCTTCACATATAACTGACTTGTTACCTGTTGATGTCTCAAAATCTGTTGTTCCTTTCACATAGTTGTTGATAATGGTCTCAGTATTTGGTTGACCAAAGCAGAATAATTTGTTAGCTGGAGAAAATACAATGATTGCTGCTTTAACATTGCATAAAATAGTTAGTTCACTAGCTTTTTTGAAAAGCCCTGCTCTTCTTTTTGAGAATGTTACTTGCTTGCTTGTCTCATTCTCAAGCTTCTTGATCTCAATCTTCTTCCGACCTGAGGTTTTTTTCCTCTGCTGAAAGATATCCATATGGTGAAATATGTGAAAGAAACGAGGATTGCTTCTATGCTCTAAGGAATGCTGCAATATTGCTTTTGAAAACTATAACCGGCTATTTATAATCTCGTTTGACCTATTCTTTCATAAAAAACCCTACAATTTTGCTCTGTCTAAGATTTTCTAAATCAAAGGAGTATCAATCTTACTTATTGCCTTAATTTTTATTTTCCATCTTTTTTCTAAATCAAGGTAAATTAGGAAATTGACATGAGGGTTTATTTCAAAATGGATTTTATTGAAGGTAAATTAGTAAATAGACATGAGGTCTTATTTGTTTACAATCCATCGTAATTATATTCTAACCAAAAATTGCAACGTAATTAAATTGTAACAATATAAAGATCATTACAGAATAAGAAATTTTAAATTGCTAATGATTAATTAGTTAAATGTAATCAGAAAATTGGTTAAAAATTAGTTGTCATCTTGACAATAAAATCAGTTTTAATGGATATTTTCAATAAAATCAATTTATAATAGAAGACTAATCACGTTTGACTACTTTCATAAAAATCCTACAATTTTGCTGTCTAAGATTCTAAATCAAAGTAGTATCAATCTTACTTATTGCCTTAATCTTTTTTTTTTTTACTTATTGCCTTAATCTTACTTATTCTATCATAAAAATAAAAACCCTATAATTTTGCTCCGTCTAAGATTCTAAATCAAATAAGTATAAAGCAATTGCATGAAGTTGCACACATGCGCTAATTTAGTCTTATTATAGAGGTTTGTTTGATGACTGTGATCCATGAAATTAACAAAAAGTTTGAAATTGAAAATATTTGATTATATTGATTTATCTCAAACAATTTTAGAGACTAAATTGATTTACCCAAAAAAAAATAATGTGATAAATAGAAATTCAATCCAAGGTATTTTTTTTCAATCAGTTTTTGTGCTCAAGACTAGGAGTGCGATGTCATTCATTTAGATTTTCAAAATGTGGAGTTTTGTTTTTACTATCATGGAGGATGATAATATTTAGGTCTTGTTTGTTTTTAGGTGTGTTATTCTTAGGGTATTCCATTGACCTTTATGTGGAGTAGGGCTAAAAGTATTAGGAAGATAAAGGTTGTTTGTAGTTTGCCTTAATTTTTATTGTCCATCTTTTATACAAAATATTGGATTTGATTGAAGGTAAATTAGATAATTGACATGTGGTTTTATTTGTTTACAATGCATCGTAACTAAATTGTAACACTATAAAGATCAGAACAAAATACAAAATTTTAAATTGTAAATGATTAATTTTTTAAATGTCATCAGCGAATTGATGATTAATTAGTTGTCATTTTGACTATTGATTTAAATGAAATCATTTAATTTAATTATTGAATAAAATCAATTTTAATGCATATTGAAATACTGATCGAAGATTCTTTTTCAAAAAGGCATCAAAATCAAATACAGAATATCAAAATATGTTAGATGTGTTAGTCAGAATACAAATGATATGGGCCTTTTCAGCTCCGCAAGATACTTTAGCTAGCCAAAAAAATCCACAAACAATTGCCCAAATGAAATAGTTAATGTATTGTCCTAAAATAAGTTATTGAATTGTATTTTTTTGTCGAGACCAGGGTATCCACCGCTGAACGCAGTGACTAATCGCCTCGTTGGATTGGAGGCCCCTCGAAGGGTGGGATAACTGGCCGAAGGATTTAAAGCTGCTCCGTACCTATGACGAGTATCGAACCCTTGACACTTGGTTAAGGGATGATCAGCCCCAACTGCTCAACCAATCCCCTGGTTAATTATTGTATTGTATGTGTTTATACTTGTAAAATATAATTATTGTTTTTTTGGTCAAAAAAAAATATAATAATTGTTTTAAATATATTTTTTATTTTAAAAATATAAAAGGCCCACGTTATGTATAAGTTCTCTCTTACATATTTTTTAGTTTTTCATATGAAACTCTTTTATTTTTATGGTTAAGTACTTCCATTTTACCATATTTTATTTGTTTACAACCCATGGTAATTATAATGTAACAAAAACAGCAATAGCTATCACTTCAAGCAGAGTGATTCCACATCAACTGCTCCTTAGTCCCAACCAAATGAATAACTATCTCATGAATTTCGGAGTGAAGGTGGGGGAAGTGATAAATAGGGTCTGCAGGGATTGACCATTCACCGTTGACTATAAAATCCCGTACATTTGACCCTCTCTAGACAACTTCGCACCTTACTAGGACTTGGAAAACTTGAGATTGATTGCAAGTTTTGAAAAACAGAAGTTTGACTATAAACCCTAAAAATGATAAAACACCAAACTCGGAAATTAAACAATTAACACACTAATTACTAACCACTTTGTCTATCTAAAAAAACAAGTAAAAAAGGAATGGAAACGAAATGAGGAGAAAGGATAACGAACTATGCGCCACAAACAAGGAAGTTTGATAAGCCAAGGGATTGCCACAATAATTGGGAAATTCTTGAGAAGATCAAAGTTGGTTCATGTAAGAACACTAGGAGAGAAAGCCTCACAAAAAAGGAGTATAACTCATAATTAGAAAATACACATGAGGTTTTATTTAGTCAAATGTAACAATATAATTTTAAATTGCATCGTAATTATATTCTAACAAAAAAAATGCATCTAATTAAATTTTAACAATATAAAGTTCATGACAAAATAAGAAATTTTAAATTGCTAATGATTAATTAGTCAAATGTAATCAGAAAATTGATTATTAATTAGTTGTCGTCTTGACAATAAAATCAATTTTTACGTATATTGAAATACTCGACTGAAGATTCTATTCAAAATAGGCACCAAATATAGAATATCAAGATATGTTAGATATGAAATCAGAATACAAAGGATATGGGCCTTTTCAGCGCGTCCACAGCCCTGGAGAGTACTCAGCAAGATACTTTAGGGGTCATACTCCGTACAACCTCTCAGCTATTAAGTAGACACCCCCTCACTCTAAAAATTCCCAAAATACCTCTTTTAATATATAACTGGTTTTTACTGGTTTGGACCACGCTTGTCCGAACTGGTTCGGAGCACGCTGCTCCGAACTTCTTCTAACATAACTAAAAGAGAAAAAAGGGTGTTTCTGTGCGTTGTTTACTGGTTCGGACGATGGTAGTCCGAACCAGTTCGGAGCACGCTGCTCCGAACCTCTTCTATTTTAACTGAAATGGAAAAAAGAGGGTGTTTGTGTGTGTTTTATTGGTTCGAACGGTGATGGTAGTTTGAGCTGGTTCGGAGCACGCTGCTCCAAACCATCGTGAATCCATAAAAAAATAATGGAAATTTGGTCTTTTAACGCGTTTGGGGGGGTGTCCACTGAGTAGAGGAGGTTGTACGATGTATGGGCCAGATATTTTAGCTAGCCCAAATAATCGACACAAAATTCCTCAAATAAAATAGTTAGGGTTTGACTTTTTCCCACATCCCCTCCTACTCACCCCACACCCCCAAATCCTGGGAAATGACCAATATGCCATTAATGAGGCATGTGCTCCGTGTTTCTTTTTAAATTTTAACAGGTTCGGCAAGGGTCAAACGAACACGTACGGTTAGGCCCACCCGAACGTGTAATTTGTTGACACACACCACTTTTTGAATTTTTAGCAGGTACAGGTGGCCCCAACCGAACGTGTTCGGACCAGGGCACCCGAACAAGTGTTGTTTTTTTAAAAAAATTCAACCGCTCAGATTCCACCGACACTTTTGATCAACGGCTTACAAACAGTCAAACGTGTCAGAAAAATGAGTGGATGAGATTTCATTTGGAAATTGTGCCACAACGAATAAAATTTAAACGGCTCAGATTTGTGATCTAAAATTTTGATCAACGGCTCATATTTCCCCACGCCTATTATAAATAGGGTTTCAGATTTCCCTACTACTTCACAAAAATCCTAACCCCTTCTCTGCTTCTTCTTCTCCACCAACACCCCTTCTCTTCTTCTTCTTCACAAAACCCTAACCCCACCCGTTGAAATGGAAGACCTAATGGAATGGTAATTGTGCGCAATCCAGTACTCAAGTGACAAATTCCTAACCGTCCTGCCTCACCGTGGAACGGTCACCAACAAGCAAGATGGAGTGTTTTTTCGTTCTCACAATCCTTTCTTTTGTAGGATGAATAAAAACAAAACATTCACGCAGTTGAAGGAAAAGGCAAAGAGGAAGGCTTGCCGAGTGGGAGAGTGGCGTAAAGGCATAAGTCGTTTACGTTATCGCAAGTACAGCTGTGGGGATGACGATACTGTCCGCTATTCATCTATGGAGATTTGAAGCGACGATGATGTTCACGCAATGATGGAAGCTCATGCTAATGTTCCATTGGGGCGTCAAATCCTGGAGCTGTTTGTCGAAACAATGCGCACTCCGGAAGAGGTCATTTATCGTTTTGACACTACAAAAAAAATCAGGGATTAGCGAGGGAAATTTCCCTCGCAAACTGACCAAAATCCCTCGCTAATGGTCATTTGCGAGGGAATTAGCGAGGGACCGGTTCCCTCGCTAATACCTTCCTCGCTAATGAAATTAGCGAGGGAATTTGAATCCCTCGCTAATTAGCGAGGGACATTTCCCTCGCTAATTCCCTCGCTAATGTTGCCTCCAAATTTGTGCAAATTTTCAAATTCTGACTGATACGTGTCTTAATTTAAATGATTTGTTTTTTATATTTATTATTATATTATTTTTAAAATCAGTTTTTTATTATATTATATTATTATTTTTGTGGTTGTTGTTGTGGTGGTGGTGGTGGTGGTGGTGGTGAAAGGTGGAGAGAAAGAGGAAAGAAATTCGTAGGTGGTGGTGGTGGTGGTGGTGTGGTGGTGGTCTCGTGGGTGGTGGTGGTGTGGTGGTGGTGGAAGAAGCTGGAGAGAAGAAGAGTGAAAGTGGAAATTGTGTAAGAGAGAGAGAGAGAGAGAGAGAGAGAGAGAGAGAAGAGAGGAAGAGGAAAGAAGGTGGTGGTGGTGGTGGTGGTGGTGTCGCGAGTGGTGGTTGTTGTGTGGTGGTGGTTGTTGTGTGGTGGTTGTGTGGTGGTGGTTGTTGTTGTGTGGTGGTGGGTTAGGGTTTATAGGTGAGAGAGATAGAGTAGAGGAAGAGGAAGGGAAGGGTGAAGAGGAGAGAAGAAGAGTGAGGGTGGTTGGTTGGTTGTGTGGTGGTGATGGTGGTGGTGGTGGTGGTGGAGAGTAGAGGAAGGGAAGAGGAAGGGTGAAGAGGAGAGAAGAAGAGTGAGAAAGAAGAGTGAGTGAGTGAGTGAGTGAGTGAGTGAGTGAGTGACAGATTTAAGTAAAAAAAAATTAAAAAAATTAGCGAGGGAACTAATTTCCGTCGCTAAAAACCACTTTAATTAGCGAGGGAACTCAAATTCCGTCGCTAAAAACCACTTTAATTAGCGAGGGATTTTAATTCCCTCGCTAATTCCGTCGCTAATTTCCTTGATTCGCGTGAATTTGACTGAATTTTCCCTCCAAACAATTAGCGACGGAAATTTTTCAAATTCCCTCGCTAAATCCCTCGCTAACGGTCAAATTTTCAAATTCCCTCGCTAATTCCCTCGCTAATGTCAGTTTTAGCGAGGGAATCACATTCCCTCGCTAAAGTCAGTTTTAGCGAGGGAATGTTATTCCCTCGCTAATGTCCCTCGCAAATAAGCGTTTTTTTTGTAGTGTGATGTCTTTCGGGTTTGATGTACGGTTACGCTTTCTAATAATCAACTTGTTGTTTAATTTAAATATCCATACAAATAAATATTCTACTGTGTGTTGCGGTTCCTCTTGCTATATATACACACAACCATACTTCCTAAACCTACGGAATGGCTTCACGAGGTTCTTCAACCCGTTCAGTACTCTCCATGGATGGGTCTCTTGTGGAACACTACCATCCAAGGCATGCTCCATCTCATCCACCATCCGAACCAAATCTGGCACCATCTGTGAGACAAAAAAAATTAAATTAAGTACATATTTTATAAACTAATAAATGACAAAAAATTGTAAAAGACACGTACCTGTCTAGTATCACGCTCATCCTCAAGACTCACAGAATTAGACGACAAAAGGAATGGGTGTGAGACCCTCCCAAACCAAGCAACGTACCTTGGCACGGTGTCTGGCTCACCCGGCCTAGTAGAGGGGCCCCTCTCTATCAAATGCTAATCAAAATGCCCCCTAACTCAGTTAGGCCTAACAGCAGCACGTGCATCCTTCTTCCTTTTACGGTTTCAAACCGTAGGAGGTGGCCTCCTTCCCCGAGGCTTAGGCTGTAACTGAGAATGCGCACCTCTAGTCATGGCCATAACTGGAAAAAAAAAAACACAGTATAAAACAATTTCAAAATTAAGATACAAATTCTAACTAACACTGGTTCAATAGAGGCCTCCCGAACAAGTTCGGATGACCTCAACTATACGTATAAAATATGTTTCAGCCATTATGTTGCTCAGTTGACCTCAACCGAACGTGTTCGGGAGACCTCAACCGAACACGTTCATTGTTCTTCGTCCCAAAACCGCTCGGTGGAGGTTAGTGGGCCACGCTAGGCCCGACCTCATAGTTGAGAGGTCTATTAGTGGCACGTCAGAGCCACCCTTTAAGAAGGAAGTGAGTCTGAGGACATGGGATCGGGTGGGCTTTCATTCGGTCCAGTTCACCAAATGCGGAGCTTGGAGTGAACGTGGAGTGAAGAAGCTCGCACGAGGTCGCGTGCAAGGGCCTGACCATGACTTCGACAAGCGTTCTTTGGCCAACAGCAAAGCATTCCTGAAAAAAGGAGTTATTTCATTGAAAAGGTGGACTCGGAGGTCCGATTCGCATACATAATAGATTGTTAGTTGCAATTTATATTTCAACTGTAATAGTGCCAGAAATTTGAGCATTCCAGGTTCTCGGGATCGCCTCCTTTTCGAGGGTCTCAAGGTAGTAGTCCCCGTTGCCGGTCATGGCGGTTACCTTGTAAGGACCTTCCCAATTCGGGGCCAGCTTGCCCGGCCTGGAGTTCTTTCCTCGAATGTTGACCCTTCGCAAGACGAGATCGCTGACCTCGAAGCTACGAGGAACAACTTTGGCACTGGATCTCTTTGTGATACTTTGTTTGACCACTACTTCCGCAAGTGAGTTCCCCGACTTCGACTGGTATCACCGCTTCAGTTTTGTATGTCAGTCGGAAAGGTGTTTCTTCTGTCGTGGAGTGTGGGGTGGTGCGGTAAGCCCAGCGGACATATCGTAGCTTTTCAACCCAAGAGCCCTTGGAGTCATCCAGCTTTCTCTTTAAACCTCGTAAAATCACCATGTTTGCTGCCTCAGCCATCTCGTTGGCCTGAGGGTTGGCCATTAGCTTCTTGAAGCCCTTATCTGCAAATTGTGTCTCGTTATCAGTAACTACGACCTGTGGGATCCCGAATCTGACCATTATGTTTTTCTTAAAAAACATAATGCATGCTTTTGCCGTGATTTTAGCCAAGGGTTCGAGCTCGATCCATTTGGTGAAGTAGTGAACGACTACAAATACGTATTTGACCTGCCCAAACACTAAGGGGATTGGGCCCAGCAAGTAAATTCCCCAACATAAGAACGGCCATCCAGCTGAAATTGAAGTGACATCTATCGGCGGGGCAAGGTGGACCTCGACATGGCGTTTGGACTTGTCACACTTTCTGACGAGCAGAGCGGCGTCTTTAGACATGATCGACCAAAAGTAACCTGCTCTGAGTGCCTTCTTGGCGAGGGCTATCGATCCCAGGTGTTGTCCGCAGATTCCCTTGTGTATCTCGGTCAGGATGTAGTCAGCCTCTTCCTTTTCCACACAGTTGAGCAGCGGGGTAGAGAATCCCCGATGGAAGAGTGTACCTTCTATGAGTGAGTAAGACGCATCACGCCTTCTGATGAGGGCGGATTCCTTACGGTTGGTTGGCTCAAGTCTGTCTTCAATGTATTTCTATAACAGGGTGATCCAACTCTCAACGGGGTCGATAAGATGGATTGTCGACATCTCCTGAATCAGGCTTCGATGGTTACTAGTAGGTTTGGTGCTTACCAGTTTGGCGAGAACGGTTGCCCGACCGTTTTCGGTTTGGGGAACATGATTGACCTCAACCTTTGTGAAGAGCTGCAAAAGTTCTCTTACTCGAGCTACGTACTTTTGAAGGGTTGCATCTTTGGTCGTAGAGTCCTCCCTGATCTAGGAGACGACTAACAAGGAATCAGTATTGAGTTTGATTTTCTTTGTGTTGAAATCCTGAGCCAGCAGCACCCCAGCCACACATGCCTAATAATCAGCTTGGTTGTTGGATGTCTGGAAGAAGAAACTAAGGGATGCTTCGATTACCTGCCCTTCGTTGTTCTCAAAGATGAGCTCTGCACCGCTTCCTTTGCTGTTAGAAGAGTCGTCAACATTGAGCTTCCAAGTTAAGGTATCAGCATCGAGGAGAGGTGGAGTCATCTCGGCGACGAAGTCGGCCAATACCTATGCTTTAAGAGTTGTCCTTGCTTCGTATTTGATACCAAAGTCGAAGAGTTCAATTGCCCACTTGAATATCCATTTTGCGAGATCGGGTCGATGCAGGATTTGCCTAATGGACTGGTCAGTCCTGACCACCACTTGATGCGTAACAAAGTAAGGTCTCAATCTTCTCGTTGTCATGACCAGTGCTAGAGCCACCTTCTCGATCTACTAGTACCTCGTCTCGGGCCTCTGCAAGACTTTGCTGACAAAGTATATTGGCCTCTGCCCCAGGTCGGTCTCTCGGATCAGAACGGCGCTGAGTGTCTCTTCGGCCACAACCAGATAAAGGTAGAGAGTGTTTCTCCCTTGGCCGACCTATTTAGGATGGGTGGGTCCATGAGAATTTGCTTGAAGTTAGTCAGGGCTCATTCACGACCCTGCATATGTCAGGGTTGGCCTCGATTCCTCGTTTCGTAAGGCAGAAACCCAGGAGTTTCCAAGCTCGAACTCCAAAAGTATATTTCTCCAGGTAGAACCTGATGTTGTTTTTCCTCGCCTCAAAGAAGATTTTTGTCAAGTTGGCGAAATGATCGTCGTCGGATTTACTTTTTACCATCATTCCTAGGGCTGGAAATGAGTCTAGCTGAGTCGAACTTGGTTCAGCTCAGATCGACTCGATAAGAATAGGTTCAGCTCGTAGCTCGACTCGAGTTCGACATGAACCTTGTTTTTCAACTCGACTCGACTCGGTTCAAGCTCGCGAGGAGCTCGGTTCGGCTCGTTAGCTCGGCTCGCAGGATGGAAAGTTAAAAAAAACTGAAAAATTCTAGATTTTTGATATTTTCAAATAGCAATTTACTGGTGGTTTTTTAATGAAATAATTACCAAATTGAAAATATAAATATAATTATAACATTTTTGTTTACCTATCTCATGAGTTTAATGAAAAATATAAACAAGCATAATAATAAAACAATTTGAGAATAGTATAATGATATAATAGTTATTGCTACCAACCAGTAAACAAAAAACTTTGCTCTAGAAACACAAAATGCATAACATAAAAAATGATAGATCATATTGAAACAAAAAAATGGTAACGTAATATATATATATATAGTTATCGAGCTAGTTTCATGAACCAGACGAGTTTCGAACTATGTTCGAGTTGGTTCGGTTCATTGCCTCCATGACCCGCCCTATTTGATCCTGGAAAACCTTATTCATCATGCTCTAGTATGTAGCACCGACATTTTTTAATCCAAAGGGTCTGACTCGGTAACAGTAATTGCCCCTATCTATCATGAAAGTCGTCTTCTCTTGGTCGGGGGGATACATGGGTTTCTGGTTGTACCCAAAGTATGCATTAAGGAATGAGAGGAGGCGGAACCCCAACGCGATGTCCACGAGTTTATCTATGCTGGAACTGGGAAAGCATCCTTGGGGCATGCTCGGTTGAGGTCGGTGTAATCCACGCACATGTGCCACAACATTTGAGAGCTAGGTGGTGTACGTGACTTCCCTAATGAACCCTGCTAAAATGAGGTTGGACGCGACCTTGGTGGCTGCCCCGGCCTTTCCTTTGTTCTGTACACGCCTCTTTTGCGCGACCCGCTTCACTTCGAGGGTTGACTGGTAAGTGATGGCAGGCAACGTTGGGAGGGATACTCGACATGTCTGCTGCCGACCAAGCGAATATATCAGCATGTTGTTTGAGATAGGCAATGAGCCCCTTCTACACGTAATCCGAGAGCTCGGCTCCGAGCTTAACCGTTTTAGCGGGATTGTCCCCTAGAGGTACCTCAACGAATTCGCCGTCGGGCTCGTGGCGTTTAATTCAATTTTTTAATTCTTTCGTAAGTCGGTCATCTTTCTCGTCTTCTGAGCTGTTTGGGTCGTATCGAGCATCCAGGTCGGGTAGGCTGACTTCTGGAGGTGCCTGCTCGATCAACTTCGACTTGTATCTCTTCAATCTTCCCTTGAGAGCCTTTGCTCGTCTTTTGGGAATGGAGTACTTCTTTCGCTGATAGGTAGTGATAATTCTTCGCGGCTTCTAGGTCGGCGGCTATCGTGACAATTTCATCATTCAGTGAGTAGAATTTCATTTTCAGATGAACTGTGTGACCCCTAGTGCTCCCAGGGTTGGTCTTCCAATGATACAGTTGTAAGGTGAATCACACGGTAGAACAAGGAATTTCGTCTTTACTGTGCATGAGAGGTCGTCTGTCCTGTAGCTAGGTGATGGGATCGCGGCCAGTGTACCGGATCGTTGCTAGTAATAGTACGGAAAGACCGAGTGTCGAACTCAGGGACTGCGGTTAATTATCAGTTTAACAATTTAACTTCTAAATTGAAAAGGGACTAATTTGGATTTGTTTGACAAGAAATTAAAGTGAAATCAATAGATATATTTTTTGTGATTTTAAGTTAAGGATAACAAGAACACAAGTGTGAATTTGTATGAATTAAAAAGCGTTGGGGACGAGCTTCAATTTACTTCACTCTTATATCTAACGAATCAAACTTGTTATTAAACTTATTTTATGAGTTATGATCAAATTGTTATAATTATTCTAATCCTAATTCCTTAGGTAAGTGAACCTTTACTTCTAATGAAAATCCCTAATTCCTTAGGTGACCTTAACCAGAAATAAGCAGTGATAACAACAATTATCCAATGATTCTAAATACCAATGACTATTCCTAGACTAGAGATAAGCAGATTTCAACCACTCAAACTTCCATTCATAATCACATATCATAAATCATCCTAAGAGTTATCAAATCTTAGAAAGCATTAAAAATAGAGATTGAAACATAAATTATAACATCCATTCAAATAATAGAGGTTTGATTCAAAAACATAAAAGATTCATAACTCGTTACTCATCCCGAACAATGAGAAGTTTAGCTAGACATGGAAATAGAAATAACAAGAGAAAAGATCAAACTAGAGGGAGAAGATGACAACATTGATGCTCCAATGACTTGTTCCCGAGCTTGAAACATCAACGGAGTTCAGCGGAGTGGAAATCCTTGCCGTCAGGGGTCCGAGAAGACCAACAGAGGTCGGGTTGATGCTTTCGAGGTAGTCTTCATCAGCGTCGCCCCTCTTCCGAGGTTGGACTCGGAAGGGAGGGGTAGCAGCAGACACTCTAATGCCAAAGTCATAAATAAGAAGTCAGTGAGAGGTACAAATGAGAGAAGCGTATCTGATTCTGTGGGGTAGTACCGTATTTATAAACGCGAGCTTGGGAACTTCATATATCTTACTGAGTCCGGAGCCGTTGGATCTGGGAACGGCGATTCAGACCGTTGATCTTGATTCTTCAGTAGATCTTCTCTGTTGGGCCGGATCCAGCGAAGCTTCTGGGCTAGTTCTTTGCACAGATTGGGCCTCTTGGCCCAGTCCAGAACAACAACCTTCCTAGACTAAAAGTTCTCTTGGTAGTTTTTTCACACAGCTCTACCTACTGTTCTCACACCTAATAGGATCCATCTGATCTATTAGGAAGCTTCTAAAATAGAAGCAACTCACTTCTCAAGCCTTACAACAACACTTGCTACTTGAAAAGTGTTCGGTACCGGAGTACGGGTATGAAGCTCAAGATGAAGTGCTCCGCAACGGTTAAGACTTGACCTCGGATGGGTGATACTCGACCTTGGATACGCCGAGGTGATCTTCTCCCGCACTTCGGGTGGGGTACCTGCAAGCACTCCGATGCTTAAGTCCGTAAGGGAAGAGAAGAGGTATTTTAGGAGAGAAATGAGTGCGTACCTGGAAATGGAGGGTTGCTTACTTATTTATAGATGGCGGCGCCGTACCTGAACCGTTTGATCGGGCTGATAGGTCATTACCGTTGGATCCTGGTCACACATGGACGCGAATACGACAGAGTACGAAAATGGGCCGGGTCCAAGTTCTTTGGAGTGTTGGCCCAGTCCGAAACAAAAAGGTTTCTAACAGGTTTCCTATTTCATGTGTGGGTTTATGGAACTTCTAGAGTTTGGTTAATACAAATGGAGTTTCAATAGAAACTACAACACAAGGAAAAATACATACTCAGATATAGAATGAGTCCCTACTATTATGAAATAGTTGAGTATGGATGAGAGAAAACTTGACACTTAAGAAGATTGGAAGATTTATGTACTCTTACACGATTCGGCAATGATCCAATGCGTTTATTCATAGCTGAATGTATGTGTAATAACCTCTGGTCCATAGAAAAGAGTCGTTGCCAAAAGATTATAGTCGTTTATAATCGTTGGAGAGCTTTTGTTTTAGAGACAGCTGTGTTTCTGCACTTCTCCAGAAGACAAAAGTTTTACAGCTGTCATGACTCTTCGCAACTCTGACTCTTCTCTTTTTTGAGTTTCCTGAAGATGATGCTTCTCAAGTTGATACTTCTCAAGTTGATGCTTCTCATGTTGACTCTTCTGATCATGACTCTTCTATCTCATCACGACTCTTCTGATCTTGACTCTTCTTATCATGATGCTTCTCAACTTGATTATTCTCATTTGATGCTTCTCATCTTGACTCTTCTTAGGACTCTTTTCATGATGGTATCTACATCTCCTATGCGGCTTGCCGTTGGAGGCGGGAAATGTGTTTTTTGTTTTAAGCAAACATCCCAAAAAAATGTCGTTACTTCTTCATCTGGTCTTTGTTGGACTACGTGGCGTTGGCAAGTATTTTCGTCTATTAACACGTTTCCTTTTAGTTCCTCTTTATTGGTGACACGCCTCCGACACGTTTCAGCATTTGGTTTAACGCAAGCATTTTCTTTCACGAGACCAACAGACATAAAATAAAATGAAGAGTGAGAAGAAGATGAAAGAGGAGGGTTTAGGGACCAAGAGTATGGAGGGATTGTGGTGGTGAGGCCGACAGATAGGGAGAGAGATGGCGATTGAGCGGTGGAGAGAGAAGGGGTATGGTGGTGAACCGTGAGAAAGAGAACTGAGGGAGAGAAACAGAGGGATGGAGCGAACTAGCTTCTGGCTATGAACAGAGTTGTAAAGCGAGAGAGTGCAGGGGACGTAGTGGTGTTGTCGCTTAGCGTGAACGAGAAAAGTAATGGCGGAGCGCCGACGGTGGTTGTGGTTGTAGGTAAGAATATTGTAACACCCCCCTTTTACTATTACAATTAAATAGACAATTATCAGAGTCACCTCGAAGGGCGCTACATTTTTCACCATTTTTTTAAAAAAAAACACCATTTATTCCAAAAAAAAATCTCCAAAATAATTTATATAAAAGAAATCACCAAGCAGCGGAAATATTAACCAGTTTAAACATCTCCAGAATTAACAATTAAAGACATCTCCAAAATTAATTAAAACGATTTCCAATAACTAAAATAATAGTTCAAAACGATAACTAACGACTCCCCGGTGCTACATATCAGAGCTGACACAGACCCAAACGAGAGAGGAAGCAAAACCTAGCAATTCCTCCACGAGCACTAGCGATCACCTGCAGCGTTGCCGCATGAGAGCAACATTCCAAGCAGAAGGGGTGAGTCTAACAGAGATAATAAGCAGATGATAAAAATATGCTAGCATCAGGTAACTACAGCAACACAATACAATTACACCATATCACAGCACCAGATACCAAAGGAAAAATCCATTTGACAGTGAACCACCAAAATTATAACATTCATAGACAATGGGATGATATGCAACCCCTCCAGTGGGCATATGCATGCGGTACCGATCACCAAAATGAGCCACGACGGGCATATCACCAATAAACACCAGAGGCAGAGCCTATATCACCAAAAAATGCATATGACAATGCGACACCATGATTATGCACCAACTCACCATAACAAGTATTTAAAATAAATACTATATCACCAGAATCAAAACAAATGATTTCACCAAAAATAGCACCAAGTTGTAGCATCACAGCTACCACCAAACTCTCCTGAGCATACCAGCACCGCACCTGAAATATTAACACCAGACGGCTCCACAACGCGGACATAACGCACGCACACCACGCACAAGACTGGCGCACAGCGCCTAGGCACATCGCACCTACTTCAGCGAATTAATTAAAATAGCAAACGACATCGGATTTCAACAAATAAATACTTGTTGGAAAGCCCTATGGGTCTGGTTATCATCCCTAAGTTCAGTTTTTGAAGGAGAGTGTCCAATAGGTACAGTTTTCGAAAAGCACACAGGCTAGTTGCAAAAGAGGACAGTTTCTGTCCTTCAAATTCAAGCAATTCCAAAGTGACCAAAACTCAATCAAATTGCATGAAACTTGTGCATAAACTGGGGCAAATTTTGTCTAGTTTTCAAAGAAATTGGATTCGTTCAAAAAGGAGTTCTTTTGAAAACGTGGTAACCAAAACACTGACCTTGTGTCCAGATTGTTTCCAGAATCTTACTCTAACTTGTGGAATTCATATCTCGAGCTACACAACTCTAAACGCAACCAAACCAGTGCCAAATTAACAAGCATTAAGTCTATTTTCCAGAAAAATAAACCACATAATTTTTTGGTCAATACAACGTTCCCAGTCACCGAAATACCGAATCTATACCCAAATCGTTTCCAGAATTTTAACCTAACTTGTATCGCCTATAACTCGAGCTATACAACTCCGAATTTAACGAAACCAGTGCCAAAACGACCGGCGTTAAGTCTATTTTCAAAAACAATCAACCTCATAATTTTTGGATCAACCAAACAGCGCCAGTTTTAGAAAAACCGAACCTGTGTCCAGAATCGCTAAATTGCCAAACACCAAACCCTAACGGCAACGACACCGCAACCACCACAACAAAAACGACAATTCGACAACGCGACAACAACAATCAACCACGCACAGAAACAACAAAAACACGAACAATAACAACACCATCATCGTGATACAACAATCACGCAACAACAAATAACGAAACAAATCACAATAACGTGCAATAATCATCAAAGCACCAATCTCAACGAAAACACGATATGCAACAACACGAACAATTCAACAAAACCCTAGACTACCCACACATAATTATCATCAACCCATTATCAAGGTTAAGCCCACCCTTACCTCGAATAACGTAAGCTCCGGAACACGACGAACGAGACACGAACAAAACCACAGCAACACGAACGATCTCCTTTTGAAATTCTTCGCGAAACCCTCCTCTTCTCTCCCTCTTTGCGCTGCGTGCTCTCTCTCTCACTCTCACTTTCGTTTTTCTTTTGCTTGCTGCGAATGAGGGTTTGGCTTAAACCCCCAGGGTTTAAGTTGAGGGCTCAGTAAACACTGGGCTCTCTACGTCACCACCTCCTTTACTCGTTTCACCTCCTACGCATATAAAATATTAACCTTTTAATTTATCTATATCCCGCCTCCAAATTATTTTAATAATTCAATCAACTATTTTAATTAAATTATTTCCGGGGTGTTACAACCCTCCCCCACTTAGAATCTTTCGTCCTCGAAAACACACCTGATTCAAACAGCTCCGGATAGGACTCTCGCATCTTGCTCTCCAACTCCCATGTCATGCTTTCACCAGCAGCTCCTAACCAGACCACTTTCACCAGGTTTATCTCTTTGCCACGTAAAGTCTTCACTTCACGATCTTCAATTCGCACAGGCATTGTCTCCACAGTGAGATTATCCCGCACACGCACATCATCCATCGGAATCACATGGGACGGATCCGAAATATACTTCCGAAGTTGCGACACATGAAATACATCGTGCAAATTCGAAAGATTAGGCGGCAAGGCCACCCTATAAGCAACATTACCAATTCTCTCAGTGATCTGATACGGTCCAATGAAACGAGGAGTCAACTTCTTTGTCTTCAATGCACGCCCAACACCAGCCATAGGCGTGACTCTCAAAAACACATGATCACCAGCTTGGAATTCTAAATCCTTCCTTCTCTTATCATGATAGCTCTTCTGTCTACTCTGCGACGCTTTCATTTTCTCACGGATCAATTTCACCTTTTCAGTAGTCTCTCGAACAACCTCGGGTCCAAGAACAATACTCTCCCTAGATTCATGCCAACACAACGGAGTCCTACATCTCCGACCATACAATGCCTCGAACGGTGCCATCCCGATGCTAGAATGGTAACTATTGTTGTAAGTAAACTCGATCAACGGAAGGTGAGTATCCCACGCACCTCCCTGCTCAAGAACACAAGATCTCAACAAGTCTTCCAACGACTGAATGGTCCTCTCTGTCTGTCCATCAGTTTGAGGATGATAAGCTGAACTCAACCTCAATTTAGAACCCAACGCTTCTTGCAAACTCTTCCAGAAATCAGAAGTGAACCTAGGATCTCTGTCAGACACAATGCACAAAGGAACACCATGCAACTTCACAATCACCTGAATATAAATCTCTGCCAATCTCGACACCGGATACGTGATATTGATAGGAATAAAATGAGCAGACTTCGTCAATCTATCCACAATCACCCAAATTGAATCGTGCCCCCTCACAGTATTAGGTAACCCTATCACGAAATCCATAGAAATACTATCCCACTTCCATTCCGGAATCTCCAACGGTTGCATCAACCCAGCAGGCTTCTGATGCTCAACCTTCGATTTCTGACAAGTCAAGCAGGAATACACGAACTGCGCCACATCACGCTTCATACCAGGCCACCAAAACATCTTCTTCAGATCCTGATACATCTTTGTAGCTCCCGGATGGATACTTAACTTACTCCTATGACCTTCTTCTAAAATTGCTCTTTTCATCTCCTCATCATCAGGAATGCAGATTCTTCCACGGTACTTCAATACATTCTGCGCATCCAACTCAAAGTCTTTATTCTCGGATTGATCAATCCCAACCATCAGGTCAACTAATTTAACATCTAACTTCTGAGCTTCTCGAATGCTAGCCATGAATTCATTATCAATCTTCAACATCCCCAATCTGACACTCTGAGGCGTCACTTCACAAACCAAACTCATATCCCTGAACTGCTCAATTAATTCGAGTTCTCTAACCATCATTGCTGACATATGCAACGTCTTTCGACTTAAAGCGTCAGCTACCACATTAGCCTTTCCCGGATGATAGTTCAAGCTAAAGTCATAGTCTTTCAGCAACTCCAACCATCTGCGCTGTCTCATATTCAACTCTTTCTGATCAAACAGATACTGCAAACCCTTATGATCACTGAACACCTCAAACCTCGAACCATACAGATAATGTCTCCAAATTTTCAACGCGAACACAACTGCAGCAAGTTCTAAATCATGGGTAGGGTAGTTCTTCTCATGAGTCCTCAACTGTCTCGACGCATAGGCAACTACCTTACCATTCTGCATAAGCACACCTCCCAACCCCATCTTGGAAGCATCACAATACACCACAAACGACTCTTCCGGATTAGGCAACGTCAGAACAGGAGACGTCGTCAACCTCTCCTTCAATTCTTTGAAGCTCTCTTCACAACAGTCATCCCAGATGAAAGCTTTACCCTTGCAAGTCAACTGAGTCAACGGAAGTGCCAACTTCGAAAATCCTTCTATAAACCTCCTATAGTAACCTGCCAGACCCAGAAAACTTCTAATCTCAGTAACTGACTTCGGAGACTCCCATTGTAACACGGCATCAACCTTAGACGGATCCACGGCAATTCCATTCCCCGAAATAACATGACCCAGAAAGCTAACCTCTTTCAACCAAAACTCACACTTAGACAGCTTCGCATATAATTTCCTGTCCCTCAGAATTTCCAATACCAATCTCAGATGTTCTGCATGCTCCTCTTCTGACTTAGAATAAATTAGGATGTCGTCAATGAATACCACCACAAACCGATCCAGATACTCACGAAAGATACGATTCATGTACTCCATGAACACTCCCGGCGCATTAGTCACACCGAAAGGCATCACGGAATACTCATAATGCCCATAACGGGTTCTGAAAGCTGTCTTCTGAATGTCTTCGTCTTTCACCTTGATCTGATGATAACCCGATCTCAAATCTATTTTACTGAACACCTGAGCACCCACCAACTGATCCATTAAGTCATCAATCCTCGGAAGCGGATACTTGTTCTTAATAGTCACCTTATTCAGCTGCCGATAGTCTACGCACAACCTCATACTACCATCTTTCTTTTTCACCAACAACACTGGAGCTCCCCACGGCGACACACTTGGCCTCACAAAGTTCTTTTCAAGCAGATCCTCGAGTTGCTTCTTCAGTTCTGACAATTCAGATGCAGACATTCTATACGGTGCCATAGACACAGGTTTAGTATCAGGTACCAGATCAATAGCAAACTCAACCTCTCTCTCTGGTGGTACATCCGGAATCTCATCAGGGAAAACCTCAGGAAATTCCCGCACCACCGGCAACTCATCAACCTTAGCTTGATTCTCAACAGATAATGACGCCGTCAGCGAAAACAACTGAACTTCTCCCTTCATTACCTTCCGCAGCTGACCAGCAGGCAACAAAACAGTTTCCTCCTCTACGGGAGAAGAGAAACTCACAGACTTGCTAAAACAATTAATATGAACATGGTTATCCACTAACCAGTCCATTCCTAAGATAATATCCATTCCTTCCCGCCATCTCAGCTAAACACTACACCATAAGATATAATTAGAACTAAGAGGCACCACGACCGGACACTTGGTCGGACAGACCGAACTGCTCTGATACCACTAATGTAACACCCCCCTTTTACTATTACAATTAAATAGACAATTATCAGAGTCACCTCGAAGGGCGCTACATTTTTCACCATTTTTTTTAAAAAAAACACCATTTATTCCAAAAAAAAAATCTCCAAAATAATTTATATAAAAGAAATCACCAAGCAGCGGAAATATTAACCAGTTTAAACATCTCCAGAATTAACAATTAAAGACATCTCCAAAATTAATTAAAACAATTTCCAATAACTAAAATAATAGTTCAAAACGATAACTAACGACTCCCCGGTGCTACATATCAGAGCTGACACAGACCCAAACGAGAGAGGAAGCAAAACCTAGCAATTCCTCCACGAGCACTAGCGATCACCTGCAGCGTTGCCGCATGAGAGCAACATTCCAAGCAGAAGGGGTGAGTCTAACAGAGATAATAAGCAGATGATAAAAATATGCTAGCATCAGGTAACTACAGCAACACAATACAATTACACCATATCACAGCACCAGATACCAAAGGAAAAATCCATTTGACAGTGAACCACCAAAATTATAACATTCATAGACAATGGGATGATATGGAACCCCTCCAGTGGGCATATGCATGCGGTACCGATCACCAAAATGAGCCACGACGGGCATATCACCAATAAACACCAGAGGCAGAGCCTATATCACCAAAACATGCATATGACAATGCGACACCATGATTATGCACCAACTCACCATAACAAGTATTTAAAATAAATACTATATCACCAGAATCAAAACAAATGATTTCACCAAAAATAGCACCAAGTTGTAGCATCACGGCTACCACCAAACTCTCCTGAGCATACCAGCACCGCACCTGAAATATTAACACCAGACGGCTCCACAACACGGACATAACGCACGCACACCACGCACAAGACTGGCGCACAGCGCCTAGGCACATCGCACCTACTTCAGCGAATTAATTAAAATAGCAAACGACATCGGATTTCAACAAATAAATACTTGTTGGAAAGCCCTATGGGTCTGGTTATCATCCCTAAGTTCAGTTTTTGAAGGAGAGTATCCAATAGGTACAGTTTTCGAAAAGAACACAGGCTAGTTGCAAAAGAGGACAGTTTCTGTCCTTCAAATTCAAGCAATTCCAAAGTGACCAAAACTCAATCAAATTGCATGAAACTTGTGCATAAACTGGGGCAAATTTTGTCTAGTTTTCAAAGAAATTGGATTCGTTCAAAAAGGAGTTCTTTTGAAAACGTGGTAACCAAAACACTGACCTTGTGTCCAGATTGTTTCCAGAATCTTACTCTAACTTGTGGAATTCATATCTCGAGCTACACAACTCTAAACGCAACCAAACCAGTGCCAAATTAACAAGCATTAAGTCTATTTTCCAGAAAAATAAACCACATAATTTTTCGGTCAATACAACGTTCCCAGTCACCGAAATACCGAATCTATACCCAAATCGTTTCCAGAATTTTAATCTAACTTGTATCGCCTATAACTCGAGCTATACAACTCCGAATTTAACGAAACCAGTGCCAAAACGACCGGCGTTAAGTCTATTTTCAAAAACAATCAACCTCATAATTTTTGGATCAACCAAACAGCGCCAGTTTTAGAAAAACCGAACCTGTGTCCAGAATCGCTAAATTGCCAAACACCAAACCCTAACGGCAACGACACCGCAACCACCACAACAAAAACGACAATTCGACAACGCGACAACAACAATCAACCACGCACAGCAACAACAAAAACACGAACAATAACAACACCATCATCGTGATACAACAATCACGCAACAACAAATAACGAAACAAATCACAATAACGTGCAATAATCATCAAAGCACCAATCTCAACGAAAACACGATATGCAACAACACGAACAATTCAACAAAACCCTAGACTACCCACACATAATTATCATCAACCCATTATCAAGGTTAAGCCCACCCTTACCTCGAATAACGTAAGCTCCGGAACACGACGAACGAGACACGAACAAAACCACAGCAACACGAACGATCTCCTTTTGAAATTCTTCGCGAAACCCTCCTCTTCTCTCCCTCTTTGCGCTGCGTGCTCTCTCTCTCACTCTCACTTTCGTTTTTCTTTTGCTTGCTGCGAATGAGGGTTTGGCTTAAACCCCCAGGGTTTAAGTTGAGGGCTCAGTAAACACTGGGCTCTCTACGTCACCACCTCCTTTACTCGTTTCACCTCCTACGCATATAAAATATTAACCTTTTAATTTATCTATATCCCGCCTCCAAATTATTTTAATAATTCAATCAACTATTTTAATTAAATTATTTCCGGGGTGTTACAAAAATCATCTCTTCCCTTCTTTTGATTTCTTTCTTAATTGTTCATTTCCTTGAAATTCAGCTATTTCATTGGGGTTTAACATCTTCAAATTCATCTCTTTCTCTCAATGTTTTTTCCATCTTCGTCATTGTTCCCTTTCCGTTACAGTCTTTCCGGCGATGTATTTGATTGGTGACGAATTGATCATCAAATCTTCCTCTTTGTTGTCATCCTCTTCTACCGAAGGTACCTCATTTTTTTCTCATTTAATTTTTTTACAACCGTTCATGTTTATGGTATGTGAAGATGATTGTTAGTACGTTGATATGGGTCTTTTTTTAGGCTTGGTTACAGAAATGTACGATTTTTTTTGTTCTCTTTCACTCCCAAATCCCAATCCATCTCCTTCTATTCTAGGTTTGCATGTATTGTGATTGTGGCAATGAAGAGGTGTTTTTGATTGGGATGAGTTACCAATTTCATTTTACTGATATATTGATTTGGTTGGAGTAGTAACCTCTTGATAAGTAATCTCTTGATATATTGTTTTGTTACCATATGTTTCGGAACTTTGGAATCTAAATATTTAAAAGTGCCTAAAATAAATTTAGAGAGGTGCTACATACGGATTAATTCATATCAGTATCATTTTCTTCCTATGCTTCATTTTCATTTTGTTTTATATTTGCTATTGTTTATTTCTTTTTCCTTAATTTCAATAGGTTTCAAAGCATGGTATTCTTACCTTTGCAGAACTGCTGGGTCATGGTGGTGGAAACAAGCATTGATGAGGAGCGGCATGAGCGACCGGCGCGGCGAGGGATCATTTACAGTGTGGTAACTGGTGTTCTTTGTCTTTGTCAATAGTTGCCTAGTTTTACCATATTGATGCTACTCCATGTACTGGCATCATTTACTTATTTATTGAATGTATGGACACGTTTCACAGGCGACCATGAATATATTGATGTGGTAGTTGACAATAATTCTGGCGTTTCAGAGCGATTGGTTGCTGATATTGATTTTCGAAGTCACTTTGAAATAGCTAGCGCTGTTGATTCATATGACAGGATACTGAATTCGCTTCCGCTTGTTTACATGGGTTCCCTTGCTAGACTGAAACAGTTTCTTGGAATAATGGAGGATGCTACTAGATCTTCTTTGAGAGAAAACTCTATGCCTCTTCCTCCATGGAGATCTTTAGCATCTTTGCAGGCCAAGTGGTTGTCACCCTATGAAAGATGTACACATTCAAAAGGCATCATTAATATTAGCAATGATAGTTGCTTTGACCACAATCAATGCCATGGACATTTGAAGAAGCTTCAATATTATCTCCAGTCAGAAATGGAAGTAGAGCGAAAATTGAAGGCTCGAAACAGTCAACGTAACCGGAGGGTGAAGCCTGACAGATGGAGGCCCTCCTTTCTCAGGCCTCTTTGACATGTACAGATTCTTGTATTTGTTTTCATAGCATTTTAGCACGGGGGTTTTACTTAATATTTGTTGATTGTTCCTTTTGGTTAATTGTAGGATATTGAACACATGAAAATGGAATTGGATGGAATGCTCAAGAGTTTCAAGTAACCACTAGGAACTTTACACATAATTGGTTTGCACACAATATAACCACTAGGCTATAACCACACTAATCCACTAGATGTGTTTGCTCAAGAGTCTTTACTGATTTACACAAGATATTATGTTTTATGTTTGATTTTCTGTTTGGCATTTTTAACATTGGTCCACTGACGTAAAATTGTATTAATCAATGACACGAAGAAATTTATCAAACCCCGTGCATCGCACGGGACATGGGGCTAGTTTCTTTATCATGACTCTTCTTCTGATTCTTCTCATGTTGACACAGATTATGATAACCCTTCTCATGCTGATCTTTCTCAAGTTTATACATCTAGTCTCGATCTTTGATCATGTCAAGAGAGGTCTTCTTCTGAATTGCAGCATTTGAACTGCTGACGTACTTTACTGAGGCACATTGATTGAACCCACACCATCCTCTTCTCTTCCCTCGCGGAGAGACGATCGTGATCCAGCGATTTTGACGGTGGACAATGGGGCAACTCCACCATGTAACAACTCAAATCATGTGGTGGTGAAGGATTTTCCACCACACAATATGTCAAATCTGGTGGTTTAGGTGGTAGGGACGATGTTGCCGCTAACGACGTCATGATGAACAGTATGACATATTACAACAATGCATTTAAACTTCTTCAAAATTGAAATTCATAGTCACCAAATTAGATATGGTCTCTGAAAATGCATGATATGCATACTATATGTACCTATGAGTGGAGAGAGAACGTCATTCGGGAGCCATGTTTGATTTCCCATGGTGACAATAAAACACCAAGGTAAATGGTATTTAAATGAATCCGCAAAATCAAGAGCAAGTGATTGGTATTAATGGAAAGACTTAATTATAGTTTTGGTCCCCATATTTTCACCAACTCACATTTTAGTCTCCCAAGAATTTTTTTCACAAATTTAGTATCCCTATTTTTACAAACTCACGATTTTAGTCCCCCATGAATTTTTTTGACGAATTTAGTCCCCCTATTTTCTCAATTTGTAAAATCAAAGTCCTCCTACCCCTATAATTTCGTCAAAATGGGCGTTGAGTTGTTAGTCACTTCACTTATCCTACGTGGCTGACTGCCTTGCCTTGTTAGAATTTAAACTTAAAAATTCTTATTTTTATTACAAAAATTGTTTTTACTTATTGTATTTAATAAATAAAAATTCAATCTTCTTATTCAATAGATACTTTTTTTTGGTCGAGACCATGGTATCCACTGCCGAACGCAGTGACTAATCCCCTCGCTGGATTGGAGGCACCTCGAAGGGTGGGACAACTGACCCAGGGATTTAAAGTTGCTTCGTACCCAATGCGTGGATCGAACCTTCGACATTTGGTTAAGGGAGGATGAGTCTCAATCGCTCAACCACACTCCCTGGGTTTTATTCATTCGATACTTCCTCTCCCTTTGCGAACCCTAATCCCAAAGCATTGTTCCTTCAAAAGCAAACCATTTAGAATTTGGGAACATGGAATTTTTATATATTAAATATAATAATTAAAAAACAACCTTTGCAATAATATTAATAATAATAAAATATAATAATAAATATTATTTTTAAATTCCAACAAATCAAACCAGCGTGTCAGCCACGTAGGATAAGTGAAGTGACTGACAACTGAGCGCCAATTTTGACCAAATTATAGGGGTAGGAGGACTTTGATTTTACAAATTCGGAAAATAGGGGGACTATATTCGTCAAAAAAATTCTTGGGGGACTAAAATCGTGAGTTGGTGAAAATAGAGGGACTAAATTCGTGAAAAAAAAATTCTTGGGGGACTAAAATCGTGAGTTGGTGAAAATAGAGGGACCAAAACTGTAATTAAGCCTAATGGAAACAAGTACAACAATTCTCCTTCAATTTTTTTTGGCTTAAATACAGTTTTGGTCCCCCAAATTTTACCAACTCACGATTTTGATCCCCCAAATTTTAATTTCACGAATTGGATCCCCTAAGTTTCCCAACTTGGGGACCAAAACTGTATTTAAACCTTTGTCTTTTTAATTCAACATAAATCTTGAGTTCAAACAAAGAACGCATTAAAAATTCCACCTACAGCACATCCAACAGAACCGATATATAACGCAAAAAGACTAAAATCAATTGACAAAATTATATCGAAATACCATATATTGTAAACATAAATTCAAATTAACTAAGTTGACAAAATCTCTCCAAAACATCTAAATTATCCAAAGCATATAAATTGTCAACAAAAACGTTCAATAGTTACGGCAAGTTCCTTAGCCATAGATCTTGGCTTCTTGATCTTAGCGATCTCAATGACATCATCAAGAGAAATGTTTCCATTATGCTTGATATTTTTAGTTTTCCTCCTGTCACGTTCAGGCTCCTTCAAGGCTTTGATGACTAGCACCGCCGCGGAAGGAACCACCGAGACCTTAGCTTGACGATTCTGAACGGTGAGCTTGACGGTAACCCTAAGACCCTTCCAGTCCTTTGTGGTTTCCTTTCCTATGTCTTCTCCGATCTTCTTTGGGGAGAGACTGAGTGGACCGATCTTTGGAGCCAGGGAACTGGCTGTGCCGACTCCTCCTCCGATGACTCGGACGTAGACATCGACGACTTGTGAGGGGTCAAACTTTAGCGGCATTGTTGCACTATTTTCAGAGTGACTAGGTTTTCAGGGAAAAATCGAGCGCAGCAACCTCTCCTTCAATGACACAAGTGCATGAAAGGAAAAATAGCTGGAGCAGGGCCAAGAAGAAGTGTTGTGATATCACACCAATTACATTACGTCATCATATCCCCCTCTCTCTTTCTCTTTCTTATGCTTCACTTGCTAACAAACTCACCTCACATGGATATCATCTGGTAACTCAGATGTTTTTTTGCCCATTTATCGTTACATTGGGTTGCTTGCGCTCTGATGAGAGATCATGTGATACGTTCTGGAGTGGGCCGAAGCCCAATCCAGCGCTTGATCATTGGAATGGCCCATAAACCGTGGGCAAGAGAGCAGGAGCCCAGATTAACGGCCCTGATCGGTCCGTACAGTGATCCTGTGGTCATCCGTGATTCCCTGACCCTATATAAGGAATTATTGCGTCATTTGTCAGGTACACACACTATTCACTAGTAATATTACTCTGCTCGTTCTCCCCTTACTTGGGCGTTGGAGTGTCATTGCAGGTACACCCGCCCTCTTATTCTTGGCGTAAGGGCACGACCAGCAGAGCAAGCAAGTAAGGTCTGGCATCCTGAGCATTCATCACCTCACGAACTCAGGTACAGATATACAATCTCAACTTCTTGTTTCAACCCAGCAGACTGATTAGTTTTATTTCCGTTGGCTTTGGATACAACATGAATATATTTTTAGTATTAAAATCGAATGGAAGAAAAATTTCAAATACTTCATGAATGTTTAAAAATAAAATGAAGAAGATTCACTTTTTTAAACCTTCTAGATTTCATATGTTAGTGGCTCTAATTGCCAAAAGTATAGCAAGATGCTGATGTCAATAATCACAACAAAAGTCAGATTAGAGGATGCTCTCCGAATAAACTTGAATGGAAAACGTTTAGCATTCCACTTCTTTAGTGAGGACATAGTAGGTATGGAAGCTAAAAGGACACTTTAAACTATAGTATTTTCATTCGAAGAAGAGATGTGGGAAAGATAAGGGGGTTAAACGAAAAAGATCGACTTTATAGTCCTCCAAAAATTTGAAACTAATTATACCTTTTCTGCTTAATGATACATAATTGAAGAACTTTCTGTTAAAAGAATAAATGAATTTCTCAATTCTGTTTTGACCTTTTTATCCTTTGCCTTCACTGTGGTTAACACCTTAAGTTAAATACTGAATCTCTCCAAACTCTGTACAGTTTTTCAATTCATTCAATGAAGATATATTTTTCAGTTCTTCTTGATTGTTCTTCTTCTAATATGGTATCAGATGAATTCTAGGGTTTTCCCCCCATTCTTCTTTCGTCTCAAATCCTTTGCGTTCGCTCTCGATTTCTGTTGATTCGCGTCACTTTCCTCATCGTTGTCCTTTGATTCCCCCTTTCTGGCTCAAAATTCACAACGATGGCGTTGATCGTCGATACCCAAAACCCTTTCTTCCTTCATCACAGTGACAACCCCGGTCAAGTGCTCGCCACCCACCCACCTCTCTGTTCAAAGAATAAGCTTGGCTTCGTCGATGGTTCCATCGTTGCGCCACCGGAAGACGATCCCAAATTTGCGCCGTGGATGCGTTGCAACAATATTATTGCTTCTTGGATTCTTAATTCTGTTTGCAAGGAGCTTGCTGTGAGTATTGTGTACTCTTCGACGACGAGAGCACTTTGGCTCGATCTTGAGACGCGATTTCAGCAACAAAATGGTCCTAGGGTCTTCCAACTCCGGCGAGATTTTGTTAGCTTCAATCAAGGTTCATCCTCTGTCAACGCCTACTACAACAAGATCAAAGCTCTCTGGGAAGAACTCAGCCAATGCGCTCCTGGTCACACGTGCAATTGCGGAGGTATTCAACCCTTGGTGGATCACATCAATTTTGAATATGTCTACACATTCCTCATGGGGCTCAATGAGAGCTATAGTAGCCTCCGTGGACAAATACTGGTAATGAATCCCTTACCCTCTATCACTCAAGTCTTTGCCATAGTCCTGCAAGAAGAAACCCAACGTGGAATTGGGAATCTTGGTGCCATCGGTTCTACACAACTGGCGTGTGTTGTTCAATCCAACAATAAACCTACTGCAAGAAAAGATCGACCTGTGTGCACATTGTGGGATGCTTGGTCTCACCAAAGACAAGTGTTTTAAGCTTCATGGGTTTCCACCGGGTCATAAGAAGTTCAAAGCGTCAGCAGAAAATGTCTCAACGGAATCACCCAATGGAACACCCTCCACTGAGCAGTATCAACAAGTGTTGGCCTTCATTCAATCACAACTAGCCAATTCTGCTGTCACAGATGGTAACACAACAAGTAAATTGTGCATAGGTATAAGCCTTTCGGTACTTGCTAAATTGCCTAAATCTGCTATTTTCTTGTGGCTTGTTGATTCTGGAGCTTCAGCTCACATATGCCATGATCTTTCACTGTTTCTTGATCACAAAAAACTAGTGCACGCTTATGTCACCTTGCCTAATGGACAAAGAATCCAAGTGGCTGCTGTAGGTAAAGTTCAATTAGGACCTGGATTCATACAAGAAAATGTTCTCTACATACCTGATTTTAATGTAAATTTAATCTCTGTGGGTGCTCTTCTTTACTCAAAAAAAGTTGATGTTCATTTCATTGATACTGGTTGTATTATACAGGACAAAGCAACCCAGAGGGTGATTGGAAGATGTGACCTAATTCAGGGTTTATTTCCACTCACCAACTGTGCCTCACACTCACATACTTCTTGTGATGCCTTAAAATGTAGTACAAATTGCCTTGCTGTGAATTCTCTTGTAATTCCCTCTGTAGATGGTGCAGATAGCACCTTAGATTCTCATACAAATCTCTTTTCCCTTTTAAATGTAGACTCTTTTTGTAATACAGTTAGCAATTCTCTAGATTTGGCCAAATTATGGCATGCTCGTATGGGCATCTGTCAAACCCTCTATTACAGATTTTGAGTATTAAAATGCCTTTTCAATTGAATGTCAAATCTTGTTCAGACACTTGCACTGTTTGCCTTTTGGCCAAGCAAAAGGGGCTGCCATTTATCTCTCATAATAATGTTTCTAATGCAATTTTTGATATGATACACTGTGACACATGGGGACCATTTTCTCAACTTACCCATGATGGATTTCAATATTTCCACACCATAGTGGATGATCACTCTAGGTTCACTTGGATTCACTTGATGAAAAATAAGTCTGATGCACCACATTTAATCAAAACCTTCTTTGCATATGCACACACACAATTTGGAAAGTCTATTGAATGCATACGTACTGACAATGCAAAGGAGTTTCTTTTGACTGAATTTTTGCAAGGTGCTGAGCACCAATTCTCCTACCCTCATAGACCTCAACAGAATGCTGTTGTTGAAAGAAAACACTAGCATCTGTTGAATGTGGCAAGAGCATTGATGTTTCAAGCTGATGTTCCTCTAACCTACTGGGGAGAATGTGTTGCAGCTGCTGTCTACTTAATCAACAGAACACCTTCACCCAACCTTGATGACAAGTCCCCTTTTGAAGTCCTTCACAACAAACATCCTGACTATTCACTCATTAAGGTCTTTGGTTGCCTCTGTTATGCTTCTACAATTGTTGCCTACAGAACCAAATTCACCCCAAGAGCCATACCTTGCATCTTCTTAGGATACCCTCGAGGATACAAGGGATACAAACTGTTTGACCTACTCCATAAAAAATTCCTCATTTCCAGAGATGTTGTTCTCTTCCATGAGTCAATTTTCCACTTCAAACAACATAGTCAAATTGACCTTTTCCACCATGACCAAAACACTACTATCCTCCCAAATGTTTATGATCTACCACCTAACATAGATCCTGTCATTGGTCATACAAACACCTCACATGAGCCAACTCAACCAAATGAGACTATTCCTCCATGTGACATAACCCATACAGAGACAGATACCCTAAACAGTGCCTTGCCCACAGACACCACTGATGCAGCCACTACCTCAACCTGTTCCTCTGGCACTGATACTGTTGCAGAACCTGATGCTGTTGCACAAGATATTGCTCTAGATCCCAATCCTCTTCGCATGTCCATTAGGGCTCTTAATCCTCCTGCATACCTTCAAGAATATGACTGCAACCTCACTTACCCCATCCAACAATGCCTGAGCTACTCTAAGCTGTCCACTGCTTACCATCAATATGTTATGAATGTTTCAGCTGTCTTTGAACCAGAATTCTATCATCAGGCAGTTAAAGTACCTGAATGGTGCCAGGCTATGACTAAAGAGATCAATGCCCTTGAGCCCAATAATACATGGTCCATTCAACCCCTCCCTCCTGGCAAAAAGGCCATTGGACGCAGGTGGCTCTATAAAGCCAAGTACAAGGCAGATGGAAGCCTTAAAAAATATAAGGCTCGTTTGGTAGCAAAGGGCTACACTCAACAAGCTGGAATAGATTTCACAAAGACATTCTCACCCGTGGCTAAACTTGCTTCTATCAGAATCCTTTTGGCCATAGCTACTCAACAAAAGTGGTCTCCTTTACAATTGGACATCAACAATGCTTTCCTCAACGGTGAGTTGAATGAGGAAGTCTTCATGCAGCTACCCTTAGGGTATCATATCAAGGGGGAGAATCTTGTTTGCAAGCTCAACAAGTCTCTCTATGGCCTAAGACAAGCATCCAGACAATGGTACTCCAAGTTTTCTTCAACTGTCTTGCACAATGGTTTCAAACAAAGCTCAGCTGATAGCTCCTTGTTCACTAAAGGAGCTGGTTTCAACTTAGTTGTATTACTGGTGTACGTGGATGACATCTTGATAACTGGGCCAAATCCAACTCTAATTTAACAAACAAGACACTTTTTAGAACAGAACTTCAAGTTGAAGGTTGTTGGCAACTTACAGTACTTCCTCGGGCTTGAGATTGCTCACTCTCCCCAAGGCATCTCTCTAAACCAGAGGAAGTATACTCTACAACTGCTGCATGACACAGGATTCCTTACTGCCAAGCCACTACCAACCCCCATGGACTCAAACATAAGCCTCAATGAAATTGATGGGGATCCTCTCAATGATCCCACACAATATAGAAGGCTCCTAGGCAGACTTATATATCTTACAATATCAAGGTCTGATATTGCTTACCCAGTAAATAGGCTCAGTCAATTTATGCACAAGCCCAGAACCAGACATCTCCAAGCAGTGCATCATATCTTGCAGTATCTCAAGCAATCTCCAGGACAAGGTCTTCTATTTCCCACAGCCTCATCCTTGAAAGTAAATGCCTTTTGCGATGCTGACTGGGGCAGCTACACCACTTCTAGAAAATCAACAACTGGGTTTTGCGTTTACATTGGTTCAGCTTTGGTCACTCGGAAGTCAAAAAAACAAAGCACTGTAGCAAGGTCTTCTGCAGAAGCAGAATACAGAGCCCTGGCCACTCTCACCTCTGAACTTTTATGGATAAAGCAACTCCTCAGAGCCTTTGATGTGCAACTCAACTCTGCTGTCATCTACTGTGATAGCAAATCTGCTATCCAATTGGCCACAAATGCAAGCTGCAATGACAGGTCCAAGCACATTGACATTGATTGTCATTTTGTGCGCGAACATGTGCATTCCTCCTTCATTAAGCTGGTGCATCTTCGGAACAATTGGCAGATCCTCTAACCAAGGCTCTCAGAAGACCTCAGTTCCAAGCCATTATATCCAAGTTGGGACTCCACAACTTGTACTCTCCAACTTGAGGGGGAGTATTAAAAGAATAAATGAATTTCTCAATTATGATTTGACCTTTTTATCCTTTGCCTTCACTGTGGTTAACACCTTAAGTTAAATACTGACTATGGTTAGATTATTTAGAATTAGTGGCTGTAAATTAGTCTCTCAAGTTTTCTGTTGTGATTGTTAATACAGGTAGTTAGGATAGTTAGTTGATAGTGTGAAGTTTGTTGTGGATCCTCTTTGATCCTCTTGTATATATTCTCCAAACTCTGTACATTTTTTCAATTCATTCAATGAAGATATATTTTTCAGTTCTTCTTGACTGTTCTTCTTCTAATACTTTCATTTATTAATAATATATATCAATTTACATTTTTGAGTAGGAATTCAAGAAACACGGTTTTTCCTTGGACAAGCTTGCAATAATGCTACACCAATTTGCTTCTTAGAAATACCAGCGTTGCACATGTTAGCAAAGGCTCTTGAATATTTCCTTCCGTATGTTGATAAGCTACCACAATGACTCTCATAAGTTTTTATCTGCATCAAATCAAACATAGTACAAGCATAAATGTTAAGGAAATTATCCATCAATAATTAAAGTGGTAAACTTAATTAATAAACTACACTAGTTTACTTACGAGTGTTTTTAAACAATTCCAATCATCAACAAGAGGTTCACCGGGTGGACGAACGTGGACCATCATAATAGCGCTTTTCTCTTCTCCAAACAAAAGATCCCCTATAAGATGGACACTTTTGTCTACATGATATCTATGTGTAATTTCAAAGTCTAACTCTTTTTGGGCTTTTAACTTATCATCAGAACCATACGAAACCTTTTCAAACTGAAACAGGTTAAGAAGCAAATTATGTTCTTAATTGTGGGATTATTTGTTTTTGATTAAAATATTAGTTTTTTATTGTGACCTACCCACTTATTTATTTTTGTACAATGAATAATTAGGGGTTTCTTTGACATTCAACTAATTAATATAACTTTAAACTATAAAAGTAATAAAATCAAAGGGTTGTAAAACAAGAATAATATACCTCATGTGTAAGATGAAGTAAACGAGCATCTCTTTGGCTGACATGTGGTGTTGAAGTTGGTGTATGTGATGATTCAAAGGAAGTCGTATTATGGCTAACATTATTAGGGTTAAAACCAAGGATTGTAATCAGAAAATTTTGGCTGATCTTTGTATCTCCATATTGCATCACGTGAGAACTGGATTCACCACCAAGTAACGCTCTTTGTCGAACCTGTGGATTAATCAGAAATATCTCACTATGTCTACCATATATATATATTGAGTCAAGGATAATCAATGACTTACATTTAGAAATTGTTGCTTCAATGTTTCTTTCCTCAAATCATGTTTCTCACTGCTCAATAAACAAAAATGTAAAATAGAAATATTTTATTAGGTCAACTACTATTGTAGGTCAGAGGTGTTGGTCAGAAGTGAAAATAGTTCCAAATCCTAATATAATTGTTTGAAGATGCTTTGCAGGGGTGGGAATAGGCCAGACCGATCGACAGGGGCCTACGGTCCAGTCTACGTCAGGTCAGGCCAGGCCAGACTTTTTATTTAAACAGATAAGGCTTACGCTTTTTTAAAAGCCTATTTTGCTAAAAAGGCCAGCCCACAGGCCATTGAAAAAGCCTTTTAGGCCTATCAGACCGGCCTATTTAAGTAAAAATAAATATTATTATTACTATTATTATCATTATTATTATTATTGTATTAAATTTTGTATTTCATTTTAAATCATAAATTTGCTAATTTTTATGTTAATTTAAACTATTAACCTACATCCATTTTTAACATATTTAAAGTTATTATTATAAAATAGAATTTAAATAGAATGTCATATAAAATAAAACTTA
This sequence comes from Astragalus glycyphyllos, assembly GCA_963573325.1. Lineage (NCBI taxonomy): Eukaryota > Viridiplantae > Streptophyta > Magnoliopsida > Fabales > Fabaceae > Astragalus > Astragalus glycyphyllos. The sequence goes on along the minus strand of OY754312.1, from coordinate 58,477,297 downwards.
ATTTTACGAATCTATCAGCTTTTTCGCTATTTAAAAAGAGCATACATCACTTAAAGATTGTAGGTTTTTGTAAAAAAAAAAAAAAAGGTTGCGAAATAGACTTCTAAACAGGCTATCAGGCCTTGCCAAGCTTTCGCAAAAGCCAGGCCAGACCTAAAAGTTCGGCCTATGATAGATCACAGGCCAGGCTCAGGCTTAGCACTTTCAACGCAGGTGTTAGCCTGTAATTTCGACAGGCTTCATTAAAGATGGTCAACATGGCTTGATTTATATTTATTTCACAAAGACCATATTATTTCGACAAAGAAAATGGTCATGCGCAAGGTAAACTCGACAAGTTTCCAGGGAAGCAAAAGCAAGAGAGAGGAAAATCGACACAGGCTTTCGACAGACAGAAATCAGGGCAGTTATGCGTTGAAGACTAGCAGTTGGTCGAAGCGTGACAGAGCAGTTTCGGTCGAGAGTAGGAGCGGTTACTTGGCCGAAAGTAGGAGCAGTTACTTATTTTCAAATTGTTAGGCAGTTACCTAGTTCGAATTTTCCCCCCTTTTTCCCTTGTATAAATAACTGTTTCTGAGAAGAAACAAGGGTCGCGAAAATCACAATACACACCCGATTCCTGAAACTCTAACTTCCAAGCCAGAGCGAAAAACGAGTGGAAGAATCCCTGTATGTGATCGTGTACCATTTTTATGATTCAATGCAATTTGTTCTTCTTTTCTTTACGATTCCTGCACCATTTACTGCTTCTTTTCTTTTCAATTCTGTTAATCATTTGCAAATCGTCCCCTTTTCTACATTTTCTGAAACAAAAACTTTTGCAATTCAAAGGCAATTGCTTTGAGATTTTTCTAGTTTGATCTCACAAACCTTCTAATAAAACTAGTGATTGTTTGCTAAAAACACCAGCAAACAAATTGGCACGCCCGGTGGGACCTTGCCTTTGATTTTGTTCATTCTCGTACTCTCTTATTTGTGTTCGCTGTTGTATGCACTTAAGAAGTGGTAAAATGGTTCGTTCTGGTACGAATAATGCATCTAGTTCCAACCCTGTGGTTTCACAAGGGCAAGGGACAACAATGGATTCTGCAAGCATTAGCGCAGGACCATCATCGTCGATAACCGTTCCTTCATTATCAATGACTAATGTTGGTTCAACGCAGTCAGAAATGGCATCTCTGCCTATGTCTTTGCCGTTAAGTTCAGGGCTTCATAGCCCTTACATGGCAATGGGAAACGGTTTAGACCCACGTTTGAATAACGTGCATCTACCCCCATTTCCTTTGGGAATGTATGGCATGCCTACTGGAATGCCACATATTTCGACCTTTTCCCCTACACATGTCTCTTCTGAGAGCGTATTTGGTCGAAATCCCCCAGCATTAACCAATACGTCTTTGTTGGCCTTAAGACAGCAAGTAGACGAGAGTAATCACGATATGGTTAATATGCTTACCCAACAAATTGGTACAGTTTTCAATCCATTGATTCAAAATACCAACAACAGTTACCAAATGTTGGCAAATCAGATGAGTAGGATTGCAGACTTTTTTGGGGTTCCAGCGGTTAATAATAGGCACGTTCCTATTATCGCGGGTAATGCGTCGCCAGTTAACCCCCAAGAAGCAGTTGCAGTCGAAGCGTCGACAGTTGTAGGCGAACTACAAGGGACGGTAAACCACGTCCCTGAAGTAGTTGTGGTAAATAGACACCAGAACGCTGATGAAGTTGTTCGACAAATGCAACAACACAATGCTGGCGCAGAGAACAATATAGCTACTTTAGTCGAAACTATTTTGGCGCAAAATGGCCTTAACATAGGTCTACAAAGGCCTAACTTCGTATCACCATTATGTGAATATGTATTACAAACTGAGTTACCAAGGGGATGGAAAGTACCCAAGTTTACTAAGTTTGGTGGCGATACAAATGAGTCCACAGTCGAACACATTGCTCGTTTCTTGACTGAGGCTGGGGACTTAGCACAAAATGAAAATTTGAAGATGAAATTCTCGAAGAGGAGGAGATAGACGTGGCTGAACTTAAGCCTGGTCCTCCTTATACCTGTAAATTATTAAGGCCTGCGAATGGGAATAACCCTGTAGAGCCTAAGAATGATAGATTTATGCCTAAGACTTATACTTTTGATGTTACTAAATGTGATGAAATTTTTGATCTTTTAGTAACTGATGGTCAAATATTAGTGCCTAAAGGCCTTAAAATACCAACTCTTGACCAAAGAAAGAAAAAGGGTTATTGTAAGTTCCATAATTTTTTGGGGCATAACACTGACCGTTGTGTGCTCTTCAGGGATATTGTGCAAAAAGCAATTGACGAAGGAAGACTCAAATTTGCTGATGAGAAAATGAAAGCTCCTATGCAGATTGATGTTGATCCATTGCCTAAGGCTGAAGCTATGTACTCTGAACTTGTCGAAGCTGATGTAGGAATGGTGGATGCTCAAATGGCAGACCCTCCTAAGTGTGTCAAGACTGCCACCAAAAAATTAAAAGGTTTTATGTATGCTGAATGTAAGAAACAGGAGGTGACCCTAAAAGAATATGATGGGAAGATACATGATGTGTATCCAAAGGCTGAGGAAGAGTTGATAGATTTCCTCAATCGGTGTAAGTGGAATGACTCTGAAGTTATGTTTTGCCCAAGGTGTAGTGCTGTCTTCGATAAAGAAGCAGCTAAAGCTATCGAAGGTTATCAGGATCAACAACAACGCAAAAGAAAATGGCTTGATAACAGGCCAAAATTTGACTTTGCAAAAGGAGATCTTCCTGGCTATGAGGCTAATGTGTCAGCAAAGCCTTCAACAAGTAAACAACAAATTGCTAAGGAGAAGTCCTCAGCACCAGGGTATTTGAAGCTGTCAACAGGTAAATCCTTTGTTCCAAGTGCTAGTGCTCCTGTCGAAGCGTGGGTACCCAATAATCAACGTGCTAAAGCTGTTAAGCCAGGTACTGATGCTATTAAGTTTAATTATAAGAATAACTATAAGGGTAAGAACCCCATGACTAGAACACAGTGGCGTCGTTACCAAAGACAGCAGAAGAAGAAGGCACACTTTGACATTAACCAGGTTCCAAGTCATTTGGCTAATAATCAAGTTCCACGCAGCATGATAGTGGCAAAGAGTGAGGTTCACAAAGCTGAAGTTGCCACAAAGAGGAATGCTGATGCTGCTAGTCATGTGTGTGCAGCGAATAAGGCCAAAGGCAAGGCTGTGGTAACAGAAAAGCCAAGAAGGCCTGCTCTTGAAAGAATATTTCCTCCATTGTCAACAGTGAAAGAAAGAAATGCTGATTTCGACATGGATGAAGACATGGAGTCTGATTTCAATGATTCTGAAGATGACCTCGACGTTGTTTGCAATGTGGTATCAATACTGCCTCTTGAGTACGATGTTATCACGGTACCAAATGACGTTGAAGAAGATTTCACAGAGGACATGGCTCATCATAAGCCAATGTGTTACTATGTGATGAACGATGGTTGTGTCGAAGACCAAATGGCTACCTTCGAGAAGCCAGATATGAGTATGCAAAACCACTTGAAACCCCTGTATGTCCAAGCCAAGGTCAATGGTGTTGGAATTAACAAAGTGTTAGTGGATGGTGGAGCTGCAGTGAATTTGATGCCGCATGGTCTTTTGAAGAAGATTGGTAAGTTCGATACTGACCTCAGGCCACATAACATTGTCTTAAGCAACTATGAAGGCAAAACTGGCCACTCTTTGGGGGCCATTGAGGTGGACTTAATTGTTGGTTCCATAAAGAGGACTACATTGTTCTTAGTGATAGCCTCTAAAGCGAATTTTAATTTACTCCTTGGTAGAGAGTGGATCCATGGAGTTGGTGCTGTCCCTTCAACGTTGCATCAACGTTTAGTAATGTGGAAGGAAGATGGTTTGGTAGAGTATGTTGAAGCCGATCCGAGCTACTTCCGTGCTGATGTGAACCAAGTTACCAAGGAAAATTTTGAGAAACAAATGGCGAAGATTGCGCCATGTTCATCTTCTAATGAGGCATATGTTCTTGCGGATAATGTTTTTGCCTCAGTTCATCTTGACCCAAATTATGGTTTTGTTTGGGAAAGAGAAATAATGGGAGATGATAGTGTCTATCCTGATGGTGTTTTTCGACCAACGGGGTGGAACACTGGTTCTTGAAAGTGTTCTTATGTCAGTGCCCAATGCATGGGACAAAATTACGGCTTATATGGCCGAAAACGAGTTTAAAGCGGCTATGGAGGCCGAAATTATTCAACAAACAATGGCTGTCGAAGCCAGTGAGTTACATGAAGAAAATAGCATAGTCATAGATGAAAGACTTGATTGTATCTATGATAATGATCCATTAGGTTTTGAAAAGGATCCTAGAGATTTGACAAAGCATATGCAAGCTCAAGACACGTTAGAAGAAGTTGATTTGGGAAATGGCTCAATAAAAAGGCCAACTTATATTAGTGCAAATATTGATGTTTCTCTAAAAGCCCAAGTCATTACATTGCTAAGGGAGTTCAAAGACTGTTTTGCTTGGGATTACGACGAGATGCCCGGGTTAAGTCGAGAAGTAGTGGAAATGCAATTACCAATTCGACCAGGGAAGAAACCAGTGAAGCAAGTGCCAAGAAGATTTGCTCCTCAAGTGTTGGCTAAGATCAAAGAGGAAATCGAAAGGCTATTCAGAAACAAATTCATCAGAACTGCCAGGTATGTCGAATGGTTAGCCAATATAGTTCCTGTAATAAAGAAAAATGGGACTCTTAGAGTTTGCATAGATTTTAGGGATTTAAATAATGCATCTCCCAAGGATGAATACGCAATGCCTGTGGCAGAAATGCTAATAGATTCAGCAGCAGGATTTGATTATCTTAGTATGCTCGATGGTTATTCTGGGTATAATCAAATCTTCATTGCTGAAGAGGATGTGGCGAAAACTGCTTTTAGATGTCCAGGGGCATTGGGTGTTTATGAATGGGTAGTAATGCCCTTTGGCTTAAAGAATGCTGGTGCTACATATCAGAGGGCCATGAATTCTATGTTTCATGATTTTATTGATGATTTTATGCAAGTATACATAGATGATGTGGTAGTTAAATCTTCCTCAGAAAGTGGTCATTTAGACCATCTTCGCCGTTCTTTTGAAAGAATGAGGAAATATGGATTGAAATTAAATCCATTAAAATGTGCCTTTTGTGTACGTGCAGGTGATTTCTTGGGTTTTATAGTGCACAAAAAAGGCATTGAAATCAATCAAAATAAGACTAAGGCAATTATGGAAACGAAGGCCCCTTCGACCAAAAAGGAGCTTCAGTCGTTGCTGGGAAAAATCAATTTCCTACGAAGATTTATATCGAATCAAAGTGGCAAAACACAAGTTTTTTCGCCATTATTAAGACTGAAGAAGGAAGAAGAGTTCAAATGGGAACCAATGCATCAAGCAGCCTTCGACGAAATCAAGTCTTATTTGATGAAACCACCAATTTTGTTGCCTGTTATTAAACACAAAGTGCTCAAATTGTACATAGCAGCTTCTGATAGAACAATAGGTAGCATGTTAGCACAAGAGGATGATAGTGGTATCGAAAGAGCCATTTATTACCTCAGTAGGGTCCTCAATGATGCCGAAACGAGGTACACTCCTATAGAAAAGTTGTGCCTTTGTTTGTATTTCTCGTGTACAAAGTTAAAGCAATATATAAAACCAGCCGATGTTTCTGTTTATTCGCATTTTGATGTTATTAAGCATATGTTGTCGAAACCAATAATGCATAGCCGAATTGGTAAATGGGCTTTGGCTTTGTCAGAATACAACTTAACTTATCAACCTCTAAAATCAATTAAAGGACAAGTGGTTGCTGATTTTATAGTAGACCATTCTGTTGTCGAAGAAACATTAAGTTTTGTAGACGTATATCCTTGGAGGTTGTACTTTGATGGCTCAAGCCATAAACATGGAGTTGGGATTGGTATTTTAATAATATCTCCTACTAACATTCCAACGAAGTATAAGTTTAAAATTCGAGATGTTTGCTCCAATAATGAAGCTGAGTATGAGGCTTTAATAGTAGGCCTTGAAATTTTACTTGAGCTGGGGGCAAGTCATGTCGAAATAAAAGGTGACTCTGAGTTGGTGGTCAAACAATTGACAAGAGAGTACAAATGCATTAAAGAGCACCTTATCAGATACTTTGTTGTTGCCAATGCTTTGTTAAAAAGATTTGAGTCTGTTCACTTAGAACATTTACCACGAATTGATAATCAAGTGGCAAATGAATTGGCACAAATCGCTTCAGGCTATAAAGTTTCAAAGCGAAGCCTAGAGGAGTTAATTGAAATAAAGGATAAAATCATTTCTAATGACTATTCTTCGTCACTATTGTCAACACCAACAACTGGGGGGGCAACAGATACAAATGCAAACGAGGAACTAGCTGTTGTTGAAAAACGTCAATTTTTCGGTGACTTTGACTTAGCAGAAATTCTTGCTCTTGACAATATGACCAATAATGATTGGCGAAGGCCTATTGCGGAATATTTGCAAAATCCCACAAGAAATACCAATAAAAAGGTAAAATACAGAGCTTTGAGCTATGTGATAATTGGAAACGAATTGTTTAAAAAGACTCCTGAAGGAGTACTATTAAAATGTCTTAGTGAAAATGAGGCATATTTAGCAGTTTCCGATACACATAGTGGAGCGTGTGGTTCACACCAAGTAGGCCAGAAAATGAAGTGGTTATTATTTCGACAAGGAATGTATTGGCCAACTATGCTGAAAGATTGCATAGAATTTGCTAAGGGATGCCAAGAGTGTCAAAAGCATGCTGGGATACAACATGTACCTGCAAATGAATTGCATGCCTTAGTCAAACCTTGGCCATTTAGAGGTTGGGCTCTAGATGTGATTGGAGAGATAAAGCCAACTTCGTCGAAGGGCCATAGATATATCCTTGTGGGAATTGATTACTTCACCAAATGGGTTGAAGCTATACCTTTAGCCAATGTTGATCAGGAAGCAGTGATAAGGTTTATTCAAAATCATATCATTTATAGGTTTGGAATTCCAGAAACCATTACTACAGATCAGGGATCAGTTTTTACTGGTAGAAAAATGGTAGAGTTTGCTTCCGAAATTGGTTTTAAGTTATTAACTTCGACACCATATTATGCGCAAGCCAATGGACAAGTAGAAGCTGCCAATAAAGTTATTATTAATTTGATTAAAAAGCATGTTGGGCAGAAACCCAAGAATTGGCATAATACCCTTGATCAAGCGTTATGGGCTTGTCGAAATTCACCTAAAGAATCTATCAACACTACTCCTTATAGGCTAACATTTGGACACGATGCAGTGTTGCCTGTTGAAATTTGTCTACAATCAACAAGAATTCAAAGACAGTGGGAGATTCCCTCTGATTATTATTGGAATATGATGCTTGATGAATTGGTTGATTTAGACGAAGAAAGGTTATTAGCTTTAGATACGCTTATTCGACAGAAAGAGAGGGTAGCTAAAACTTATAACAAAAAGGTTAAGTCTAAAGCCTTTAATTCAGGTGATCTAGTGTGGAAGGTCCTATTGCCTATGGATAAAAAAGATAGAGTCTTTGGTAAATGGTCCCCAAGTTGGGAAGGACCATTTAAAATTTTACAAGTTTATTCAAACGGCGCATATGAGGTCGAAAAGATTGGCGCTGATGAAAGGATTTTGCGTATAAATGGTAAATACTTGAAAAAGTATAAGCCAACGTTGCACGAAGTTAAAATAACGCTGGAATAAATATAAAGAAAGCGTAAAAACATGGCATTCAAGTTGCCAAAACATGGTCAAAGGCCGAAACTACAGGCTGTTCAAGTTCAAGGTTTGAATATGGAAACAACACTTAACAGTGGTGATATCAGGTATACAGCTATTTTACTCAAGTGCAAAGTTATTTCGATGGTGAATTCAAAAAATGTCTTTCTCTTCTTCCTCCTCAAGTTCAGTCGAAAAAGACATTTTTGGGGGGCAATTTGTTAGCCTGTAATTTCGACAGGCTTCATTAAAGATGGTCAACATGGCTTGATTTATATTTATTTCACAAAGACCATATTATTTCGACAAAGAAAATGGTCATGCGCAAGGTAAACTCGACAAGTTTCCAGGGAAGCAAAAGCAAGAGAGAGGAAAATCGACACAGGCTTTCGACAGACAGAAATCAGGGCAGTTATGCGTTGAAGACTAGCAGTTGGTCGAAGCGTGACAGAGCAGTTTCGGTCGAGAGTAGGAGCGGTTACTTGGCCGAAAGTAGGAGCAGTTACTTATTTTCAAATTGTTAGGCAGTTACCTAGTTCGAATTTTCCCCCCTTTTTCCCTTGTATAAATAACTGTTTCTGAGAAGAAACAAGGGTCGCGAAAATCACAATACACACCCGATTCCTGAAACTCTAACTTCCAAGCCAGAGCGAAAAACGAGTGGAAGAATCCCTGTATGTGATCGTGTACCATTTTTATGATTCAATGCAATTTGTTCTTCTTTTCTTTACGATTTCTGCACCATTTACTGCTTCTTTTCTTTTCAATTCTGTTAATCATTTGCAAATCGTCCCCTTTTCTACATTTTCTGAAACAAAAACTTTTGCAATTCAAAGGCAATTGCTTTGAGATTTTTCTAGTTTGATCTCACAAACCTTCTAATAAAACTAGTGATTGTTTGCTAAAAACACCAGCAAACAGCAGGCCAGGCACAGACCAAGCAAAGTCTAGCTTGGCCCAGCCTATTCCCACCCCCTACGTGTTAAAGGTAATCTATGAGAAGACTAAACTTGTAATTAAGTAGGGGTGGGAATAGGCCAGGCCGTCCGACAGGGGCCTACGGCCCAGCCTACATCAGGCCTAGGCCAGCCCAGGCTTTTTTTTTAAATAGACCAGACTAAGGCTTTTTAAAAAGTCTTTTTAGCTAAAAAGGCCAGGCCACAGGCCATCGAAAAAGCCTTTTAGGCCTACTAGGCCGACCTATTTAAATAAATATAAAAAAATGCTTTTATTAATATTATTGTTATTATATTAAATTTACTATATTGTATTAAATCATAAATTTTCAAATATTTTGTACGTGTTAATTTAAACATATCAACATACATCAATTTTTTGACACATTTAAAGTTATAATATAAAATATAATTTAAATTGGACGTCATATAAAATAAAACTTAATTTCACTGACATATTAGCTTCTTAGTCTATTTACAAAAGCATACATCAGTCAAAAGGCGTATACTTTTTATAAAAAATGGTGAAATAGACTTTTAAACAGGCTTTCAGCCTTAGCAGGCTTTTAATAAAGCCAGGCCAGGCCTAGAAAATGAGCCTACGACAGGCCACAGGCCAGGCTCAGGCCTAGCACTTTCAACGCAGGCCAGGCTCAGGCCATGCAAAGCCTAGCTCGGCCCAGCCTATTCCCACCCCTACTTGTAAGAGTAAATATCCTTTAAAGAAGGCTAAAGAATGATGGACAATGATGTAAAATTAGAAACTAAATGTTTTGCGATTTTACCAAATCAGTCGCTAACTATTTTAGACACCAGTTTTATATGAAAATCTAATATGTTACACTATTTCAATTCAAAAAAATTAAAATCTCAAATGTATGTCAACATTTAAACTTAACCTTCGACAACTCTCCTCTTAAAAACTCTTCAAAATCCCTTTGCGCCCTAGCTCTTTATTACATACAGATAAGTTTTGTTTCGCTCTTCCAGGAAAACTACATAACATATTGATAATGGACAATTTTTATTTATTTAAACAAAAGTATAGCAATATCTTATTTACAATAATCAAAATCACAAATTACGCCAACGGTGTCGGTGAGTATTCAAGTGATAGATGATTATTTAATTAACTATTAAATTGTACCTGTCTTCCATCCATGAAATACTGTATAAACAGGGCCGTCTTAAACAAATTGGGGGCCCTGTGCAAATCTTAAAATTTGGGCCCCAAATTAAAAAATACAAATAAATCACCATAAACTATAAACTACTTTATTTAAATTGTAAATAACATTTTTATACATTGCACTTGTTGTTAGACGGCCCTGTGTATAAATCTCCCAAACAAGTTGTGTACTCATCTGGTATTTGCCCGGGACAATAAAAGCCATGACTATTCTCATGGGAATTAGAAGCCGTGGTTACATAAATATTTGTATTATTTGGAAGAATGCCTTCAAAAATGCTTCCATATATATATAACCTTTATTCATTAAATTAAAAATGAGAATCATCATCTCTTTTGTTAAGAAATTAATTTAATGAAAATGCGGACCATTTATTATTATTAATTAATTAATTAATTGAGGAATATAATCTTATACGAAAAATTGTTAAAATCCCCCCTCAATTGTGGCACATCAAGTTCTAGTGCATGGTAAAAAAGGGATAAATATTCAAGGTCTTGGAATTCATTTTTTGAACCTTGAGACAAGCACATTCAACCTACAATAATGAGTTAAGAGCTTCTAGAGCTTTTTGGAATTGCAGACCTCAAGTCACCTCCATTAATCATGTTTTGGAAGAAACCACGACCTCTTCCCATATAATGAGGACTTGTGCAGAATTGTCGTACACAATGGAAGTGAACAAAATCTTAAGAGAATGAGAGATCTTTTGCATTCCTCTTTGAAGGAAGAGAGAGTTCCCATCAAACTCTCATTATAGCTAGATGAGAATAGAGAAACAATTTGTATATCATTCAAGAGGGCCAGATTGATACAGAGGTCCTCGAGATTTTGAAAAATACTTTTGAGTTGTAATCCTACTTATAATGATGGTCGTTTTACTATACTAGTTCCAATGGTTTTTCCCAATTAGATTTATCACATAAAAATGTCGGTGACATTCTTACTCCTTACACTCTTATTTGCTTCTGCATGGTGATCTTTTATTTTTTTTTGACAGAGGAAGGAATGGGTACCGTTGTTTTCAATACTGTTATCATCATTGTTGGTTTGACAAGTCATTGTCTAGTTTTACATAAGATGTAGAGAAAATTTGCTAAATAGGATGGAAACTTGATCAAACTAATTACTACAAATAATTATAAAAACAATGGAATTTAAAAGATGAAGTTTAAACTTCCATAAAAAAGAATGAAGTTTAAACAACTATAATTTATACTTTACATGAATTCAGGGCCGTCTAACAACAAGTGCAAGACGTTCCTCCGCACAGGGCCCAACCTCAAAAAAAGTAAATGAGGGCCCCCAAAAATAAAAACTAAAACATAACCCATAATTATTGGCAGTTTAAAATAGTCTGAATTTTAATATCTTTATAATTATTGATAACCACTCAATACAATATGAGACTAGGTTGATGAATTTGCTTCACAAACTGCTAGAAAGATGGCTTTTTTAAGTAACTAGAAGGTTGATATTATTTTGAAGTTGTATAAAAATGTTATTTACAATTTAAATAAAGTAGTTTATAGTTTATGGTGATTTATTTGATATTTTTTAATTTGGGGCCCAAATTTTAAGATTTGCACAGGGCCCCCAATTTGTTTAAGACGGCCCTGCATGAATTAAATATTTTATGTTAATGAATACTCCCAAATCAACCAATTATTTTGTATATATACTTAATGTACGAGATATTATTAATTGGTTATTGTAATAAACTTTTTGTTGAATTTTTTTCAAGAATTTAATCTTTCACACATACTACTAGTATGATATGTTTGTAAAAAAAAGTATGACATGAGTGTATGAAGTAAATTTGTTGTCCCTTCCATATAAATGCATGTCTCAAGGAAAGGAAACTAACCAACTTTTTGTACGATTTAGCCGCATGTTTCCTCTTCAACACTTTTACCAAATCATCACCATAGACATGACACTATAACAAAGTCAGATTACTAGTCCGAAAACAATGGCGAATGCCACCCGTCTGAAAAGTTAACACAAGAAAAGTTAATACGCTTAATGCTATATGTTCTATTAAAGAGACAACGGAAGAAAGAGTTATCATAGACTCAGAAAAAAACTAAAGGTGAAAGAAAGAAAGAAACTAAAGGTGTGTTTTAGAGACATCCGAAGTTGACTACGAAATGAAAGTGAAGAATAACTCTCTTCACCCATGATGCTATATAGTACGGGATATTTTGATGAAACATCATAATGCTGACTTGTCAAAATCAAGAGAAATGCAACATCGGCCCTTGATGAATGAATGGAAACTGCTTTGGATAATTTAACACGTGATTCTTCGCTTTCGTTTCGTAACTTTCAGCATTTCTCAACCGAATTAATTTTATCCCTTCCCCGCATTGATTTCTTACATTTCTTCAAAAAACCCTTCGTACCACATATCATTCCTCATTTATTAATAAATTACAACAACATTGTAAAAAAAAAAACTTGTGACAAAATGAGGATTCCTTCGTCTTGAAAGAGAGATAAATAAATCATGAGACTTTCGCCAAAACTCTCACCATGAGTTGGATAAGAAGAATGTTAATTTGGTTCTTCATAAAATAGCAACAACAATCAAATGGGCAGTCATGAAGTTTCTTTTGATTCATAAAATCACTGGTTTTGCTGGTTGTGCTAGTCCTTAATTATACATAGGAAAATAGGTAGAATTATACATAAGAAAATTTTTGATATGGACGTTTTTTAAAATATCAAACACTAAAAAAATTATAATTGTGAACTATTTCATAGTAGTGAGTTACTAACCGACAAAGCCAGCACCACCATGGTCTGTGTAGTAAATAAATACGGTGTCGTTCGGACCACTTCGCACCACTTTACCACTTCCTCCAGTAAGAGCACTTTTATTTCCCATAAGCACAGCGTAAAAGTTTTCAACACCTACGTCATCTCCGGTATAATCCTAAAGAGATTAATTTCATAATTAAGAATAAAAATAGTGTATATAAATTAAATTCTATCTATATGTATATGTGTGTGTGCCGATTGTTGTTATCCATGTCTATTTAATGATTTGATGTAAAAAAAATTACAATGTCATATAAAAAAAATTTATATTAACATCGTCTAATATACTATATATAATTTAATGACTATTGTCATAAAAATATAGTATTTAGAAATAAGCAAAAGTTTAACAGCCTAAAAAAACCATAATACACAAAATAATTTTGAAATCCTAAAAATATATATGACTCAAAATAATCCCTTTATATACCTTTGGGACTCCATGATAAACATCTGGACCATGTGGATTATTGATTATAGTGCCAGGCCTTGGGTTTTGTGTATTGTTAGCAATATCATCATACATGAAAACTATGATGTTTTCATCTTTAAGGCCTCCTCTTTTTAATATCTGATATGCATGACAAACATCAGCTTGGTGCCTATAATTGTCATAACCACTTGAGCCAGCAACTAGTATGGCCCATCTCTCCCCTTCAGATTGTTGAGACGCACCCTCTAACATTGTCACCCTCACACTCATCCATATTGTGGCTATTAGCAGAACCAAACTACTCATACCGATACTGTAATTCATCTTCTTTTACGATATATTTGTGATTAAAAACAATATTTGAGAGAACTATTTAATAGAGGATAGTGAATCACCAAAATGCTGATAAATCAAATGTATTCATGTCCGATCAATACATTAAGAAATCAAATAAAATAAGAAATATATATAAAAGTTATTATAACTGTAAATAAGAGTATTAAATTGAATGATTTCACTAATTAAGTAACATATATTATTTAATTTTTTAAGAGGGTAATAAATCAGTCCAAGACCAATTGAATTTCTCAAATTCAAATTCAGTATAAAAACACTTAGTTTCAGACCAACAAAATTATATTCAATGCAGACTTATCACAACCCGAGACTTAAAGTTGGCTTCCCTCAAGAAATTGACCCATTAGTCAAAAGGAGAGTTGCACACCACAATTTGCAATAATCAAGTCATGATCAATTTACTCATTTTTTGAATTCATGCTACCAAATGATAGTAACTCAAGATAACCCAAATTTTTGATACACTAGAGGCAACATACAAATACTCACCATTTTTCTCCATGCTCACGTGTTTCAAGGTATAATGTAGACTCAATTCACATCACTTTGCTATCATCTACTATAGGCTTGACAAAATCTAAGAAAAACATTCAATCACAAATATCACACATATCATGAGGACTTTATAAAGGTTGTAGGCTTAGGTTAGGGTGGATAATTTTTGGAATCTAGGCTTTTTTGATTGGAATTGAGAAAAGCATTCTTCACTCTAAGATCCTATTCTTACTCACCAAACCTCTTCAAAATAATTGCCCACAAGGAAAAATTGGTCTTCTTCACTCTAGATCCTATCCTCACTCACCAAACTTCTTCAAAGGAATTGCCCACAAGGAAAAGTTGTCCTTGTTAGCTCTTCCAATTATTTGTTGTATTCTCTTTGTTTTTGTGCTTTTTTTTCCTTTTCATTTTAGTTTTGTTCTTTTTTTCTTTCTTTTTCTATTTTTTGACATTTTTGGTATTTGTCTTTTTTTTACAAGCTATTTTTGGTATACCCACCTGTTTACCTGGGTTTTTGGTAAACACCGCTGGTCTCCAATTTGGTTAACTTGCAGGATCAACCAGTGAATCCTAAGACCATTTGTGCTTAGAGTTTATAGTTTATTATGATGTTCTTGAATTGTCTCGCGTTTTAACCAAAAAAAGAGGAAAGAAATAACTGATTCCTTCGCGCGACGTTATCAGAGTACTTCAGAGAAGAAGAACTTGAACGATAAAAACAAGTAAAACGAAAGAAAAACAAATTAAAATTGCATTAAAGTTAAAGGAAATGGTGCACAAATTCATACATTGTTTCTCTGACTCATTTTTCTCTTGAATGCGGAAGTTAGAGCGTGAGAAGTAAAATATGAGTTTTTGTGACCTTTGTTTCTTCTCAGAAACTACTATTTATACTTAGTGGGAGGAGCAGAAACTGCCCTCAAAAACAGTTATAAAAATGTTGGTAACTGCTCCTATTTTCGACCAACTGCTAGCTTTTCAGCGCATAACTACTTAGTCTTCTGTCTATCGAAGCTTGTGTCCATTTTCCTCTTTCTTGTTTTTGTTTTTCTGGAAGCTTGTCGAATCTGCCCTGAACATGATCTTTGTCGAAATTCTCATATCTATGTCAAAGTATAAGTCAAACCCTGTTGACTATTTTAAATGAAGCTTGTCGAAATTACAGGCTAACAAATTGCCCCTCAAAAATGTCTTTTTCGACTGAGCTTAAGGAAAAGGAAGAAAAAGAGCATTTTTGAATTCAATGTCGAAATAGGTTTTACACTTGATCGGAATATCTCACCTACCTGACGTCATCACTGTTAAATGTTGTTGGCATTATTCCTATATTGGTGTACCACGTGGCCTTCCACGTTCTGCTTTTCAGATTAAGGATTTACTCCACAAATTGGCTGAACTTGCTGTTGATGGAGTCCTTGATGAATCTGTTAGTGACTTTGTCTTAGCTGTCCAGCCTCTTTTCGAACAACTTGCTCAAGATATACAGAAAAAGAGGGATCATGACAATCTTCTAGAGCTTGAGTCGAAACGCAAGGCAGAAGTGGCAGCACTTGTTGATGCCACTCATGCTAGCTTTGCCTCCTTCAAGACCAAGTCAGAAGCTGAGATGAAGGCTATCGAGGATTGCAATGCCGAGATCAAGACACATCAAGAGAGTATAGCCAGATTGCAGTCGAAAATTCAAGCATTGGAAGAGAAGAAAGGAACCCTTTTAGGGTCTTTGACTCCTGCAGAAAAAAATTAAGGACCAGATTGACCAAGAAACCACCAATTGCCTTAAACACTTAGAAGAACTTGAACGCTGCAATGCCACTGTCGAAAAGCTAACCAAAGATGGCAATTTCCTCAACAGGAAGATCTCCAAAGCTAAAGCTTTGTTCAATGACTTGAAATCAAAAGTCATTTTGTAATAATATAGATTCATTTTCCTGTCGTAATACTTTAACCATTTTGATAATGATTTACGTTTTGCTTGTAATTCTGACAATGCTCATATGGCAATCACAATTTCTTTTGAATGCCACGTACTTACGCTTTCTTTATCTTTATTCCAGCGTTATTTTAACTTCTTGCAATGTTGGCTTATACTTTTTCAAGTATTTGCCATTTATACGCAAAATTCTTTCATCAGCGCCAATTTCTTCGACTTCATATGCGCCGTTTGAATAGACTTGTAAAATTTTGAATGGTCCTTCCCAACTTGGGGACCATTTACCAAGGACTCTATCTTTTCTATCCATAGGTAAGATAACTTTCCAAACTAAATCTCCCACGTCGAAAGTCTTCAATTTGACTCTTTTGTTATAGGCCTTAGCAACTCTTTCTTTTTGTCTTGTGAGCATATCTAATGCACTTAGCCTATCTTCATCTAAATCAAATAATTCATCTAACATCATATTTCAATAATGATCAGATGGGATTTCAAATTGTCTTTGAATCCTAGTTGATTGGAGACAAATCTCTGCTGGCAATATTGCATCATGCCCAAAAACAAGTTTAAAAGGAGTACTATTGATTGACTCTTTGGGAGATGTTCGACATGCCCATAAAATTTGGTTAAGTGTCCTATGCCAATTCTTGGGTTTTTGCCCAACATGTTTTTTAATCAAACTAACAATAATTTTATTGGCTGCTTCAACTTGACCATTTGCCTGAGCATAATATGGTGTCGAACTTAACAATTTATAACCATTTTCAGCAGCAAATTCGACCATTTTCTGACCAATAAAAACTGAACCTTGAACTGTGGTGATAGTTTCCGGCACACCAAATCTATATAATATATGGTCTTGAATAAAATTAATCACTGCTTCTTGATTAACATTGTTTAAAGGAACAGCTTCCACCCATTTAGTGAAATAATCTATTCCTACTAATATGAAACGATGGCCTTTCGACGAATTTGGTTTAATTTCACCAATTATATCCAAAGCCCATCCCCTGAATGGCCAAGGTTTTATAATAGAATGCAATTCATTTGCAGGTACATCTTGTATTCCTGCATGCTTTTGACATTCTTGGCATCCTTTGGCAAACTCTATGCAATCTTTTAACATAGTCGGCCAATAGACACCTTGTCGAAATAAGAGCCATTTCATTTTATGGCCTACTTGGTGAGCTCCACAGGTTCCACTGTGAGTATTAGATATTGCCAAGTATGCCTCATTTTCACTAAGACACTTGAGTAAAACTCCTTCAGGGGTTTTCTTAAACAACTCATTGCCCATGATCACATAACTTAAAGCTCTATACTTGGTTTTTCTATCGGTTATCCCTGTTGGATTTTCCAAGTAGTTAACAATTTGTCTTCGCCAATCATCATTTGACATACTGTCAATGGCAAAAACTTCAAACTCATTATCACAATAACCTTTGTCAGAAACTTCATCATTAAAATTTTCAATAAAATTTTCACTTTCACTTGGAGGTAATTGACTTAAGACTAAAGAGTAGTTCTCTGCCTCCTCCAGTTTTTTCCTTTACAAGGTTTCTTGTGTCATTGCTGTCGAAATTAACTTGTTTTTAATTTCGATTAGCTCTGTTAATTTTTCTTTAGAAACTTTATAACCAGAAGCTATTTGTGCCAGATCATTGGCCTCTTGATTTGCAATACGAGGCACATGTTGAATATCAACGCTGTCGAATTGTTTCAATAAAGTACTGGCAGCAATAAAGTAAGTAATCAAATTTTCCTTAATGCACTTGTATTCTTTCGTTAACTGTTTGATTACTAATTCAGAATCACCTCTAATTTCGACCTGTTTTGCCCCCAAGTTTAACAGAATTTCAAGTCCTGCTACTAAGGCTTCATATTCAGCCTCATTATTGGAGCAACTTTCTTTAATTTTATACTTGTATTTAGTTGGAATCCCTTTAGGTGAAATGATTAACATCCCAACCCCAGACCCATTTTTATGGCTGGAGCCATCGAAGTACAATTTCCAAGGTCGAAGGTGCACAAAGTTAATTTCTGATTCAACTATTGAATGATCAGCAATGAAATCCGCAATGACTTGGCCTTTGATAGCCTTTAAAGGTTGGAATGTTAATGAATACTCAGATAAAGCTAAAGCCCATTTGCCTATTCTACTATGTAGGATTGGTTTCGACAGCATATGTTTAATAATATCAAAGTGGGAATAAACATACACATCAACGGGATTAATATATTGCTTTAACTTAGTACAAGAGAAATACAAGCATAAACACAATTTTTCAATAGGGTGATATCTAGTTTCAGAATCATTTAAAACCCTACTGAGGTAATATATGACCCTTTCTACACCATTTTCATCCTCTTGTGCTAACATGCTACCTATTGACAATTCTGATGTTGCTATATACAATTTCATTGTCTTATTTCTAATAGGAGGCAATAAAATAGGAGGGTTCATCAGATATGTCTTGATCTAGTCAAAAGCTACTTGATGTTCGACATCCCACTTGAAAACATCATCCTTCTTCAGTCGAAGTAATGGCGAGAACATTTGAGTCTTGCCACTTAGATTTGATATAAATCTTCTAAGGAAATTGACCTTTCCTAATAACGACTGTAATTCTTTCTTTGTTGAAGGAGGTTGTGTTTCCATGATAGCTTTCGTCTTGTTTTGATTTATTTCAATGCCTTTTTTGTGCACAACAAAGCCCAAGAAATCACCTGCACTTACACAAAAGGCACATTTGAGTGGATTCATTTTCAATCCATATTTTCTCATTCTTTCGAATGATAGTCGTAGATGATCTAAATGACCATTTTCTGATGAAGACTTAACAACCATGTCATCTATATAGACTTGCATAAAATTTTCTATAAAATCATGGAACATAGTGTTCATAGCTCTTTGATATGTAGCACCAGCATTTTTTAAACCAAATGGCATCACTACCCATTCATAAACACCTAATGCCCCTGGGCATCGAAATGTAGTCTTTGAAATGTCTTCTTCAGCAATAAAAATTTGGTTATAACCAGAATATCCATCAAGCATGCTTAAATATTCATAACCAGCCGCTGAATCAACCAACATTTCTGCCACAGGCATTGGGTATTGATCTTTGGGAGTAGCATTATTTAGATCTCTAAAATCTATGCAAACTCTAAGTGTACCATTTTTCTTAATTACAGGAACTATATTAGCAAGCCAATCAACATACCTGGCAGTTCTGATGAACTTGCTTTTCAATAGCCTTTCGATTTCCACTTTGATCTTCGACATGATTTCTGGTGCAAATCTTCTTGGTGTTTGCTTCACAGGCTTCTTCTCTGGTCGAATAGGTAACTTCAACTCAACCACCTCTCTTTTCAGCCCTGGCATCTCATTGTAATCCCAAGCGAAGCAATCTTTGTATTCCTTTAGCAATTTGACAATCTGCACTCTGAAATCTTTGTTGATCTTTGTACTAATATATGTTGGTCTTCTTCTTGAACCATCTCCCAAATCAATTTCTTCTAAGGGATCTTGTGCCTGTATTTTCTTGGTCGAACCCATTGGATCCTTCTCAAATCCTAATGGTTCATCATCATAGACACCATCAAGTCTCTGTGTTTCGACCATGATTTCTTTGTTATTATCTTCTGTGGCTAAAGCAACCATTTGATGTAACTCAGCTTCTAGAATAGCTTTTTCTTTGTTTTCGGCCACATAGGCCGTAATTCTTTCCCATGCTTTGGGCTTTATAATCATTTCAAAGTCTATCCCAGCCAGTAGGCTTAACAAAGCCTCTTGGTCTATTCTCCTCATCAATGATTTCCCTTTCCCAAACGAAACCATAATTTGGGTGAAGACTAACAGAGAAGACATTGTCTTGCTCAATGAACCCAGCATTGGAAGAAGAGCATGGAGAGATATTTGCCAATTGCTTGTCGAAGGTCTTCTTGGTGATCGTATTCACTTCAGCCTTGAAATAACTTTGGTCACCTTCAATGTTTTCAACCAACCCATCTTCTCTCCAAATAATGAGCCTTTGGTGCACAGTCGAAGGGATTGCCCCCACTCCATGTATCCATTCTCTTCCAAGCAGCAAGTTGTAGTTTGCCTTGGAGGGTACTACCAAAAACAAAGTTGGCCTTTTGACACTACCTACTGCTAATTCGACTTCAATGGCCCCAAGTGAATGGCCAGTTTTGCCTTCATAATTAGTGAGAACCACATTATGTGGCCTCAAATCAGTGTCACATTTGCTAATTCTTCTTAGCAAATGTTGAGGCATCAAATTCACAGCAGCACCACCATCAACAAGGACCTTGTTGATTCCCACATTGTTGACCTTGGCTTGAATGAACAGTGGCTTGAGGTGATTTATCATGCCACAATCTGGCCTTTCAAAGACAGCATGTTGCTCTTCGATGCAGCCATTCTTCAACACATAGTAGCATATGGTTTTATATGTAGTTTCCTCGTCGAAATCTTCTTCGACATCATTAACCTCAGAAACCACGTCATACTCAATTGGTAAAATTGAGATGACCCCACATAGCACGTCAAACTCTGACCCAAAATCAGCAAAGGAAGAATCTAACTCCTCTTCTAAATTAAGGTCTTCTTTTTTGAAGCCTTTCTTAATTTCAGAAAGAGGAGGGAAAATTCTCTCAGTGTCTGGTTTCCTAACCACTTCAGTCGAAGGTAAGATTACCTCTTTACCCTTCCCTTTGTTTGAGGTTGTTGCTTTACCTGCAGCAATAGCATCAGCCTTCTTTTGGCGTTGAAACCTTCGCCATTGAGTTCTTGTCATAGGATTCTTCCCTTTGTAGTTTTTACTATAGGCATACTTCTTGATTTCAATTGCCTTGTTCTGGTTAACACTACTTGTGTTACCTTCGACCAGCTTAGGTGGTCTAACTCGATGG
This sequence comes from Astragalus glycyphyllos, assembly GCA_963573325.1. NCBI lineage: Eukaryota > Viridiplantae > Streptophyta > Magnoliopsida > Fabales > Fabaceae > Astragalus > Astragalus glycyphyllos. The sequence continues at coordinate 58,456,385 of OY754312.1, read as the reverse complement.
ATAGCATTGTCCCCCGTGTGGTATATGGCTTTGCTTCTCCCACCAGAATGTATCCACTTTTCGACAGGAGTACCAGAAAGAGGAACATAAGTACTCAGCTTTCCTCTTCCAGGAGTTTTGGTCGAAGTAACCATGTAGGGAATTCTCCTATCGGCAAAATCAAACTTGGGCCTTTTATCCACCCATTTACCTTTGCGCTTCATTTGAGGCTTGAACTCTTCCAATTCTTTAGCAGCCTCCTTGTCAAAAACAGCACTGCACCTTGGGCACAACATCACTTCTGAGTTGCTTAGCTTGCAACGATTGAGGAAATCAACCAATTCCTCTTCAGCTTTTGGGTACACTGCTTTCACTTTGTCATCTTCTTGGCCTTCAGTGACCATTTCGACATCCATCTTTGAACTTATGGTAGTTCTCTTCATATTAGCCTTACCAGGCACAATTTCAGAGGCTTCGACCATGTTGATTCTCACCTCAGTATACATTGCCTCAGCATCAGGCAAAGGATCAGCGTCAATCTTCATTGGTGCCCTTGGTTTATCACCAAATTTCAGCCTTCCTTCATTGAGTGCCTTTTGCACCAAATCCCTGAAAAGAACGCAACGAGAAGTATTATGACCCAAAAAATTATGGTATTTGCAAAAACCTCTTTTTTGCTTTTGTTCTAATGGTGGTGTTTTTAGTCCCTTCGGAACCAAAATTTGACCATCCTTAACTAACAAGTCAAATATTTCGTCGCATTTAGTAACATCAAAAGTATATGTTTTTGCAACGAATTTGTCGTTTTTAGGTTCGACAGGATTTTTACCATTTGAAGGTTTTAGCAATTTACAAGTATATGGAGGTCCAGGTTTTAACTCAGCAACATTGACCTCTTCTTCGACCTCCTCATAGGAAATGTCGAATTCTTGTTCTTCATCTTTAATTTCGACATAGGCAACTTTGTCTTTTTTATTATGAAACCTATTAGTTCTAGATTTCTCAGCTTTCAAACTTTCGACTTGCCTAACTCTATCAGCCAATTGAGCCATATCTCTCAAATGTTGAGTGTCTAGCTTTTTTCTGATGGAATAATCTAAGCCACCAGCAGCCATTTCGACTAGCTCATGTTCAGGCACTTGAGTGAAGCACCTTGCTTTGAGAAGTCTAAACCTGTTGAGATAATCATCCACAGATTCAGCCACTTTACATCGAACACTGGCCAATTCTTTGAGACTAATTTTACATTGTCCCATGTAGAATTGCTCATGGAAAGCTTTCTCTAATTGGTTCCAATTAAACATGGAATGTGGGGGTAAAGTAGTGAACCAAGTGAAAGCATTCTTTGTTAGAGAACTAGGGAAGAATTTCATCCTTAAATTCTCATTGTGGGCTAAATCTCCAGCCTCAGTTAAATAACGAGCAATATGTTCGACAGTGGATTCACTGGTTTCCCCAGCAAATTTAGTGAACTTAGGGATTTTCCAACCCCTTGGCAATTCACTTTGTAAAACATTCAGACAAAGGAGAAACAAAATTTGGCCTATGCATACCTAAGTTAAGGCCATTTTGGGCTAAAATTGTTTCAACAAGATTAGCTATGTTATTTTGTGGTCCGAAATTATTTTGTTGTACTTGTCTGACTACTTCGTCAGCGTTTTGATTTCTATTTACCAACACTACAACAGATGCATTTTCGACCAACCTTTGTATGGGTTGTTCGACAACTTGGGTTTGCCCCTGATTTCTAGGTAATTCAATGTTAGGCCTTTCTAAAGGGATTTCGACAGGCCTCACCGGTTGGGCTTGGGGCATTGGCTGATTTTGTACTCTGGGGGTACCAAAGAAATCAGCAATTCGACCCATTTGAGTTGCCAATGCTGGGTAACTAATATTGGTGTCACGTATCAAAGGATTGAACACTGTACCAGTTTGCTGGGTTAACATATTAACCATATCATGATTAGCATCATCTATTTGTTGCCTCAAAGTCAACAAAGATGGTGTGGTTAATGAGGTTTGGGCATTTCGACCATAAATGCCCTCTGGGGAAGTATGCACATTATCTGCATATGTTGATGAGTTCGCTTGTAAACCTACCATCATGGCAGTTGGCATGCCATAAGGGAAATTTCGACCAACCATGGGCATGCTAAATGGCATGTGCCCACTAATGATATAAGGGCTAGACATTCCCATCGTTTGTGGCATAGATACCATTTCAATAGGCTGTGTGGTCACTGTGGTGGCCATTGTTGATAAAGTGTTAGGCATAGACGATATCACAGCAGCCATGCCTGTCAAAGGCAACGGAGCAGTTACTCCCATGGTGGTTACTGGATTAGCATCATTGGTAGACGCATTTTCAGGCCCACTTTGTGCATTTGAAAAACTTGCACTAGAACGTGTCATCTCTGACAAAGATTTACCACTTCTTAAGCGCATGCACAATTAACTTCAAAGGATTATATTAAACTAATACTCTAATACTTGACACAAATGTCCCACTGGGCGTGCCAATTTGTTTACCTGGGATTTTGGTAAACATCGCTGGTCTCCAATTTGGTTAACTTGCAGGATCAACCAGTGAATCCTAAGACCATTTGTGCTTAGAGTTGATAGTTTATTATGATGTTCTTGAATTGTCTCGCGTTTTAACCAAAAAAAGAGGAAAGAAATAACTGATTCCTTCGCGCGAAGTTATCAGAGTACTTCAGAGAAGAAGAACTTGAACGATAAAAACAAGTAAAACGAAAGAAAAACAAATTAAAATTGCATTAAAGTTAAAGGAAATGGTGCACAAATTCATACATTATTTCTCTGACTCGTTTTTCTCTTGAATGCGGAAGTTAGAGCGTGAGAAGTAAAATATGAGTTTTTGTGACCTTTGTTTCTTCTCAGAAACTACTATTTATACTTAGTGGGAGGAGCAGAAACTGCCCTCAAAAACAGTTATAAAAATGTTGGTAACCGCTCCTCTTTTCGACCAACTACTAGCTTTTCAGCCCATAACTACTTAGTCTTCTGTCTGTCGAAGCTTGTGTCCATTTTTCTCTTTCTTGTTTTTGTTTTTCTGGAAGCTTGTCGAATCTGCCCTGAACATGATCTTTGTCGAAATTCTCTGATCTATGTCAAAGTATAAGTCAAACCCTGTTGACTATTTTAAATGAAGCATGTCGAAATTACAGGCTGACACCACCCTTAACTTAGAACAATGGATTGTCCTCAAGCAATCCTAAACTTAATTCATAGCCAAAGATCCATAATGACGACACATTCCTCAATTCCAAACAAGTGGGACACTTGGTTTTTCAATTAATGGCTTGTAATGAGGTTCATAACCAGGGAAAAAAGTATTTAGGGCTCAAATGGGCTGCTCAAAGGTCAAGATTTAAGGGTAGGCCTTTTAAGACTCTAGATACCAAGAAAATGAGAATCCTCAATCATGTATGTGTGTATATGCAAATGCAAAAGCAATCAAGAGCCAAGTCAAGTTCTAAATATTCTTAAGAGTGGCGTAGCACTCAAGAATAAAGATTCTATTTAGGCTTAACTGACAGATTTGGTTTAGAGAGAAAGGGTACGTTACACCCAGATTCACGAGATTTAGGTTACAAGGAGTTTCTTACACTAACAGAAGAATCATCAAAGAATTTCAGCTCGTTGATCAAGACATTAATGCACAAGTTCAATCTCAAGTTCAGAAAAACATTTCCAGAAAGAAGTTTGAAGTGCAGATGAATTGAAGTTCAACACACCCATCATTACGACAGTCATCTGAAAATTTCAAAATATGCATGACTTCTACCCACTAGACAACAACAAAAAAATGTTAAAAACAAAAGATAAGAAAGAAAATAAGATGAGGGTAAAGAGATTCGGTAGCCTCCCAAAAAGTGCTTCTTTATCGTCACTAGCTTGACGTTGAGGTGATTCTTCAATTTGGCTGAGGTGGAGTACTCGGCTTCTCAGGTGCCTCCTTCAATGCTCCTTGGGTACCTTTTCTTTTAAGCTTAGGTTTCCTTGGCCTAGAAGTTGCATGAGGGAAATAGAACGGAGGGTCCCCTAACATAGCCACAACAAGTGAATTCTCAAGAGGTGAGTAGAGGGTTTGATCAATAATTTTTCTTTCATTTGTGAGATCAAGCACCTCGCTACGGTAACACCCTTCTTTTTCTTTTTGAGGGTCCATGGCCTTGAGCACATTGAAAGTCACAGCTTCAACTTGGACTTTCAATGTCAGTTCCATCTGCCACATCAATTACAGCTCTACCAGTAGCTAGAAAAGGTCTACCCAAAATCAACAGTATGACATTGTCTGCTACCATATGGATGTTTCACCGAATGGTCAGCTAGATGCTAAGTCATCATGGTGTTATTTATCTGACCAATCCCCAACTTTTTGAAAATAGAGAGGTATACTTGCTCCCAAATCACACAGTGCTTTCCCAAAAGTTGTATCCTCATTAGTGCAAGAAATAGAGAAACTTGCGGGATCTTTGAGTTTTTGTAGGAGCTTCCTTTGCAAGATTGCACTGCACTCCTCATTAAGCATGACTGTCTCCTCAGCTACGATCTTCCTCTTTTTTGAGAGGGTTTCTTTCATGAATTTTGCATAATTGGGCATCTATTCCGGAGCTTCTGCAAAAGGAATGTTAAAATATTGTAATTTTTTAAAAACATCTAAATACTTACCAAACTACTTCTCACTTTTCTCCTTCTTTAGCCTCTAAGGAAGCGGTAGCTTAATAATTGGCTTTGGCAGTTTTGACTTCTCTTATACAGTAGAATTCTCGTCAACACCCATAGGATTTTTGTCACCAAACACAACCACTTCCAGACTCTTCTTTGCTATAGCTTCAACTGTTTTCCACTCTGTGTGGTTATAGCATTCACAGTTTCACCACCCATTGGACTAGGAATAGTGTCACTTGGAAGAGAGCCCACAGGTCTTTGTGCTACTTGCTTGGCCATTTGGCCCATCTGAGTCTCTAGATTTCTGATGGATGCCTCATGATTTTTAGAACTAGCTTCTAGACTTTTGAAAACCGCTCTTGTCTCCTCCATGAATGAAGAATTTTGTGTAGCTAGTACCTCAATTTCTATCTCTCAATCTTCTTTCTTTTGAGGAGCGTTTTGGCTTAGCCCGTGATCCCTCCAAGAGAATTTCAGATGATTCGTCAACCCCGAATTGTAAGTGTTGGAAAAGGGATTACTATTGACAAAACATATCTACTCTTGGAAAGTTAGGGGAAGTTTACAGTCGAGGTTAGAATGTGGACCTTCACAGTAGTCGTACTTCAAACTTGTCAAAACATTTACCTGAGCAAAATGGTGTTGCACAAAATTCAACTTTAGAGCTTCCATTCCATTTTTCAATTCTTCCAATTGTTGAGTGATTATCTTTTGTTGAGCCAACCCCGCACTCTGAGCATCTAAGTCAAGTAGACCTCTTCTTGATGTACCTCCTCTAACATGAGCCACCAAGCAATCATTTGAAGCTATAGCTTCAATTATTTTTCTTACTTCTACTGCGGTCTTGAAATTCTAAAAACCACTTGTTGAGGCATCAGGATGTTAAGGTAAAATCCGTAGCCACTTGAGTGATATTTTACACAGGTATAGATGTTACATCTCAAGGAGAACATGTGCTATGAATTAGAACATCATGACAAGAAGAATTGAGTCTTAGAAGATACTAGTTAAGCTCAATGAGGTACTCAGAAGACAACAAGGAATGAGACAATGATATGTGGCCTAACATGAAACAAAAGAACATATGGCAATTAAGATATTCTTCTGAACAAAATAAACTATTAATACTTCAGAAGCCATTCTGATTTATCCCAGAAGCTGATTGAGAAGACAGTGTTCAGAAGCTACTGTACAGTTTTCCGAAGCATGAAGAATAATTATCACTCTTCTCTCAACGATCAAAATGGCACATCAACAAGGATAATGTGCTAAGAAGAATTGTTCTAAGTAAAAGAAGCCATTGCAAACCGTATACATGGGTTGACGAGCTCAGAAGTTCTCAATGGTCACCTGCTGCAGTGTGCCTGTCTAGGCGCAAAAGCATTAACGGGTCTATTTCTCCTTGCTAAAGCACTTCAACGGATCTTTTAAGGCAAATTGCGTATAAATACATCAATGAGACCTCATAATTTCTTCAAGGGAGACTGTAAAAGCAAATCAACATATTTGGGAAATAGTAGAAAATCTCACTGGATGTGAGGAGTGGACGTAGCCCTTGGCAAGTTGGGAGAACCATTATAAATCTCACTAATTGTTTTCTAAACAAACAACTTAACAAATTCTTTAAGAACCAAACTATATCTTCTAAACAATACATAAATTACAAGGTCATCTTCTCAAGTAAAAAACAAACAAGCTTCTGAAAGAATTTGAGTCTAGAAAATGTTTTAAAATATGTCACAATTCAACTCCCCTTTCTTGTGACTTATATTTGACTTCAATTGGCATCAGAGCAAGGCCTCTAGTTGAACACACTCAAAAAGTGTTAGAGGAAATATCTTAAAGAAATCATGGCCAGACAAAATTATGTTGCATTTCTACCAGAAGGAGCATCTTCAAATAGACCTCCAGGATTAAATGGAGAGCATTATTACTACTGGAAGAATCAGATGAAGCTATATATGGAATCCCAAGATACATACATCTCGGATATCATTCAAAATGGTCCTTATGTTCCAAAGGTAACCCATGATGATGGAAAATTTGATGACAAACCAAAGAAAACATAGACTGCAGAAGACAAACGCCTAATCCTACTGAACTCAAAGGAAAAATACTATCTCACTTGTGCTCTAAGTAGAAGTGAATATGAAAAAGTAGTGTCACACTACAAGTATCTCATGAAGGTGAAGTCAATAAGTGTCACATGGAAGGGGGTTGGAATTGTGAACCTTTTAAAATTAACCTGAAACAAGATAACTAACTTCACAAGTATGATTAGATATTGTGAGAGTGAGTGCTTTAGTTGGTAACAGTGAGAGAAAAGAATCTTTTCAACTATGATAGTGAGTAGAGAAGGTTTGATTTAACCTGTCTTCTCAACTTTGAGATTGTGTTGAGAAGGGTCAGTTGTTTCATTTCTCATAACACAACTATCAGTAAAGAGAGTAAGTTGATTTTCAATATAGTTTTTCTAGGCAAGAGATTTGTGTTTAAAACGATACTCTTAAGTATAGGTGACTTAAGAGGTTTTCTGAGTATCCACCAACTAGACAAACACATGAGAAGGTTTGAAAACAGTATTTTAGATAAAACAGTTTATAGCAGTGAAGGGTCAGCATCAGTTTTCAAAGCCTTCTCCAAATGGAAAGTTTTTTACCACAGTGTAAAATATCTTAGAAAAAGAAGTAAATAACACAATGAGGTATAGTGGTTCACCCAAAACCCTGGGCTACGTCCAGTCCTCACCCTCTGTGAGAATTTCCACTATTTTCCAAATAGTTACAACTTTTACCACCTTCCTAGGCTAAAAGTTCTCTTGGTAGTTTTCTTCTCACAGCACTACCTACTGTTCTCACACCTAATAAGATCCTTCTGATCTATTAGCCAACTTCTAACACAGAAGCAACTCACTTCTCAAGCCTTACAACTTGCTACTTGAGAAGGTTTCTAACAGGTTTCCTATTTAGTGTTTGGGTTTGTGGATTTTTAGAGCTTGGTTGATAAAAATGGAGTTTCAACAGAAACTACAACACAAGCAAAAATACATACTCAGATATAGAATGAATCCCTACAGTTATGAAGTTGTTGAGTATGGATGGGAGAAAACTTGACACTTGGGAAGATTGGAAGATTTGAGCTCAATGTACTCTCGCACGATTCAGCGTTGATGCAATGCGTTTCTTTATAGCTGAATGTATGTGTAATAACCTCTGGTCCTTAGAAAAGAGTCATTGCCAAAATATTATAGCCTTTTATAGCCGTTGGAGAGCTTTTGCTTTAAAGACGATTGTGTTTCTACACTTCTGCGGAAGACAGTAGTTTATAGCAGTCATGACTCTTCTTGACTCTGACTCTTCTTTTTTTCTTCTCAACTCTGACTCTTCTCTTCTTTGAGTTTCTTGAAGATGATGCTTCTCAAGTTGATGCTTCTCATGAATATACTTCTTGCATGACTCTTCTTAACTTGACTGTTCTCATCATAACTCTTCTTATCATGATGCTTCTATACTTGATTCTTCTTATTTGACGCTTCTCATCTTGACTTTTCGGAGGACTCTTCTCATGACTCTTCTGAGGTTGATTTTTCTTCTGATTCTTCTCATGTTGACACAGGTTGTGATGACCCTTCTCATGATGATCTTTCTGAAGTTTACCCATATGGTCTTGATAATAGATCATGTCAGTAGAGGTCTTCTTCTTTGTTTGTCTTTGTTCAACACCTTTCGCCATTGCTTCAAGTCTTCTCAACATGGATGATTCTCATAAGCACGTGTCTTCTTGAAAATAGGCTAATTTATCCTGTTCTTATATTTCACTCAAGAATAGACATTAGTAGCATATGAAATCAGATAACCTAGGCTTCTCACATTTGAAGTTTGTTAACCATCAAAACTAAACAGAGATTTTGCCTCTACAGAAGGAACGGATCAAATCAACGAAGCCAAAACAGGAATTCTAGTAAGAGAATTTGAAATGTTCACAATGAATGAAGATGAATTAATTGATGAAATAACGGCAAGATTCACCACAATGATATATGGCTTAAGCTCTCCGGGAAAAAACTACACCAACCTGGAGAAGATCAGAAAACTGTTAAGTTGTCTACCAAAGACATGGAGACCTAAAGTAACAGCCATTGAAGAAGCCAAGACCCTGTCTACTCTAAAAATTGATGAACTACTTGGATCGCTGAAATTTCATGAGCAAGTAATCAAAGAAGAAGTTCACCCAAAGAAAAGAAAATCTGTAGCTCTCAAAGTCTCTCAGAAGATAGGAAACGTATCTTCTAAGAAAGGGAAAGGAGCTGCATTAAAATCCTCTCAAGAAACTAATGAGGAAAATGATGAAGAAGGTGAGGAAGATTCAGAAGGACAATAATGGTCATTGATATTAAGAAGGGTGAATGTGGTTGGCTAACAGAAAGAAAGGAAAAGCATTCTCTCAGTACAAAAGAGAGATTTCAAACAGTGATTCAAACAAACAGAAAATCACATGCTTTGAATGCAGAAAGATGGGCCATGTAAAACAAGAATATTCTCTTCTAAATAAGAAAGGATTCATAAGGTCTTCAGAAAAGAAGAAATCATTTTTGGCAACTTGGGATTACTCAGATGATTGAACAAGAAGGAGAAGCTTCAAATTTTTGCCTCTTGGAAGGATCAACACAAGATGAGGTATCTGACTCTGAACTCTCCAGATATGATACATGCAAAGAAATTGAATCATCTTTTAATATCTTGCTTTATGACTCAAAACATTTTATCTCAAAAGGCATGCTTTTCAAACAACAACTTTGTGAATCAAAAAGTGAAATTGAGGAGCTAAGGGCTCAAAATGAAAGAATGTCTGAAACCATTTATACTTTACAACAATGTCATTTCAAACTCTCTAAGCAACATAAGCTACTAAGTATAAAATTAGTTTATGTAGCTAATGAATTAAAGGATCCTAATTTGGAAATTATTTGTGAAAACAAAGCCTTGAAAGAGCAAGTAAAAAACTTAACACATTAGTTGCTCATGAGAGCATGCACAAAATCTCAAGTCTGCTCAATAATGCACCACTGCATCTGAGAAGGCTAGGATTTATCAGAAAAAGACTTCTGAAAACCACAGAAGGCCAAAATCAAAATTCTCATATTGTAAACAGTTTGGACATTACATTTCAAGCTGTTACAAAAAGCAAAAAGGCACTTTTGGAAATACACTAACCAACAAGGACCCAAAAGACAATAGGTATGTAACGCCCTCTTTGGCAATCTAAATGGCAACATGAATCATAATAAAACCATAATTTTAAAAAAAAGGAACTGGTCTAAACAATCTCTCAAATAACGGTATCGAAAAGCCCTTACAAAATAACATAGTTTTTACAACTCAACGCTTACTAACAAAACAAAAGGTAACTATTAAAAATATGTCTTGCCACAAACGGCTCTTAATGCATGTCAATACTAACAAAACTCAAAAGTTGGCTAAAATTATACAGCAAGTCTTCAAGCCTCTTCCATCCTTCTATTGTCGCTCTCGTGCTCTGAAAACAACACTCTTAATGAGATATAATCCCAGTGAATAAAACAATTTCTAAAACAAAAGTTCAAAAACAGTGTTGTCCTCAGCCGGTGCGGTAGCCGGAAAACTCAACCATGGTATCCGCGAAATTTCACAAAAGATACCATTTAGAATAAGCATAAATCATTCACATCATAAGTGTATAATAATAATAATAATAATAATAATAATAATAATAATAATAATAATAATAATAATAATAATAATAATAATAATAGTCTCATGATTATACATTCAAATATCAAAGCCTTTAGTCACATCAAGTTTACGAACTCCATACAACTACAAGTAATTATCATCACCATAATAAACAATTCGATGATTACCATTATCACTTAATTTAACTCATTGGTTCCCAAGCCAATGTGAATTCTAGATTCACTATAAATTCCCACATTAACTTAATTATATAGCTGGTTCCCGGAACCAGTGTGAATCCCAAATCCACGAAAGTTTATAAGTATCTGGTTCCCAAAACCGGTGTGAATCCCAAATTTACTAAGATCAAATATTGGTTCCCGAAACCAATGTGAATCCCAGATTAACAAGGCCTACTCTCCATCCCGGATGGAGGTGTATAATATCCCATCTCAGATGTGGATATTTTTAATAAATCTGGCATCCCATCCCGGATGGTGATACCTGTCGTCTTATTCCCAGAATAAGAATTCAATGCTAAAATATGTCATGTGATAAGATATATAAATACACAAGGCAATACTGAAAGACCTTTTAATTTGAGAGTGATCAAAACGGAGATACTAAAACAACATAGGGAAAGTGTTTTAATGGCTGCACATGAAATAAGAATAAGAATCTTTAAATTATAAATACCACATTACAAGTTTGTTATATGTGCTTTTGTTTCCACAAAACTAAATAGTAGCACTAAAAGTTTATCAGAAATTAACTGTGGGTTTGAAGAATAGTACAACCACATAAACATTAAATTGAATCAAGGCTGGTATTTCACTAGAGTTGCACATATTACTGTGGGGGGAGGATAGCTTGACATTAAATAGTATTCCATAGCACTAACTCTAATACCATGGCATCATAAATTAAAGTAAACAATCATGGTGATAAAAAAATAACAAATTAAATCTGAGTAATCATTGTGATCAAATCTACATCATGCAATATATATATATATATAGAAAATATATATTGCATGCAAGTGAGGACAACACACGTTGAAAAGACTCGTGTTGGTTTGTGGGGCCAGTCAACAGTTCTACAAGCAGTCTGAGATGTTACAAAGTACCTAAATCTTTGTTAACTACAATTGCATGAGTGCGTCTTTGCATCAAGGAAAAAGCTGCAGTTCTTAGACTGTGGATCAAAGGTATAGGTACAGTAGCTAAGATAAACTCTGCTAAGATTCAAAATGCTCAATATGTTGAAGGCTTGAAACACAATCTTCTCAATGTGAGTCAATTGTGTGATTTTGGAAATGAAGTATGTTTTCAATCTGATGCATGCAAAATAAATAGTTTCGGTTCTGGTAAAACTGTTTTTGAAGGTCATAGAACAAACAACTTGTATAGTGTGTGTCTTGATGATTTGCTTGATGAAATATGTCTCACTTTCAAAGAAGATGATAAAGGGACATGGCATAGAAGACTTGGTCATGTTAGCATGTAAACAATTTCAAAGTTGTCTAAGTTAAGCCTTCTAAGAAGGCTTCCAAAGATCAAGTATGAGAAAGATAAATCATGTGAAGCATGTATCCAAGAGAACCATATAAAATCATCTTTCAAAACTCTAGACAAGATATCTACTCACGGACCTCTGGAACTTCTCCACATGGATTTATTTGGCCCAACAAAACATGCTAGTTTAGGAGGAAAAAGATATGGCTTTGTGACTATTGATGATTATTTAAAGTATACATGGGTGCTATTTTTGAAAAACAAAGATGATGCTTTCAATGAGTTTAAAACCTTTTTCAAAAAGGTTCAAAGCTGGTTGTAACATTATTGCAGTTAGAAGTGACCATGGGGGAGAGTTTGAAAACTCTTCCTTCAAGGAATTTTTTGATGAGAATGGTGTGTCGCACAATTTCTCCAGTCCAAGAACTCCACAACAAAATGGAGTTGTTGAGGAAAAATAGAACACTTCAAGAAATGGCTAGAACCATGTTGAATGACTCTGAAGTTGAAAAATATTTCTCGGCAGAAGCATATAACACTGCTTGCTATATTATTAACAGAGTTACCATTAGAAAGATTCTTGAGAAAACCCCATATGAACTTTGGAAACAAAAGAAGCCAATTATATCTTATTTTCATGTTTTTGGGGGTGCATGCTATGTTCTGAACAACAAAGACAACTTAGGAAAATTTGATGCTAAGTCCGATTCTGCTATATTTCATGGTTATTCCTCATCATCCAAAGCATATAGAATTTATAATCTTAGGACTAATGTTATGGAAGAAAGCATGCATGTTATGTTTCTTGAAGCTAACCATGCAGATGATAGAGACGATGATGATAAGATAGAAAAAGAAACAGATAAAGGAAAATTGAATGTTATGTACTCCACAATCTTCTAACCAGCAGAAAAGCTCCCAAATCCATTCCACACAAGCCTCTGAACTACCAAGAAGTTGGAAAATGGTGGTAGATCACCCACAAGATCAAATTATTGGTGAAATATCTGAACCAGTTAGAACCAGAAGCTCTTTTAGAAAGGAATCTTTTCAACATGGCTTCATTTCTGAGATAGAGCCCAAAAACATAAAAGAAGCAATATCTTATGAATCTTGGGTCGAAGCTATGCAAGAAGAACTTGCTCAATTTGAGAAGAATGAAGTATGGAATCTAGTTCCATCTCCAAAACATCAATCTGTGATTGGAATAAGGTGGGTGTTCAGGAACAAAATGGATTGGAGTGGTAGGATGAAAGAAACAAGGCAAGATTTGCAGCTCGAGCTATAATCAGCAAGAAGGTATTCACTACAAGAAATTTGACATATAGCGACAAAAAAATGGTGGGTAAAGGTCGAAAAATCGTAGGTATAGCCCATAAAACCTATTCCAATGGACAATCTTCACCGTAGTCTTTCTTTGCTTATACCGACTAGCGTCGATATATCCTATAGTGATGGATTTTACTGTCGTTGGACAAAACCTTATTCCTATACCCATGGTAATGTTGTCGTTGGTATAGATTTTAATAACAATCTTTATTTAGCTATACCCATGGCTAAATCACCATCGCTACAGGCTTTAGCGACACCTCATTTTCTATACCCACCATTTTCATTTCATTTATAAAGGATTTAGTAATATTTTACGCCGATATACGCACTATATATCTTTCGTCGATTTCTATATTTGTGAAATATACCCACCATTTAACGCCGATATACGCACTATATACCTCATTTTCTATACCCACCATTTTGATTAACGCTTATAAAATAAATTAATATATTTGTGAAACAATAAGATGAAATAAAACCCCAATTATATTGAAACTTAAAATCAAGTTTTATAGACGTGTCAAATTACAAAATAGTTTAAAATATAAATCCAAGAGTATCTATCTTCTTGACATCAAAAAAACGTAAAAAGGTCTTACAATAATCTCCAAAGTTACAAAAATTTAGATTGCATACGATTAGCCCGACAACAAAAATCAGCTTTTAATCTTCATTAGCGCCGTTATCTTCATTAGTTTCTCAACTTGGAGAATTCATTTCGCCAGGAACACTTGAAGCATCTATAACCTATTGAAAATATAAAATACAACATTATACCCAGCTTAGTAAGTTTTGCCATATTTCATCATTAGTAATATATACTATACCTGTCTTGCCACTTGTATAATGTCATTCACATCTTCTCCAGAAAAATGATTTTGAATCAATGTCATCACATTTGTCATAAGGCTTTCCATTTGCATAACCCTATCGCGTAACTCTTGATTTTCAGATAAAACAACCTTCGCTTTTTTAGGTTTAGGAATCTTGCCTGCTAAACCCACGCGTCCTCTTTTTTCAGGTCCTTGTACTTGTGAGTATACGTCATCCTTCCAAGGTATGTAACTTTGTCACTTTTGGGTTGATTGAGATGTTCCAGCTGTTTTTGTTTAGTTGTTCCTGAAGCATTGGATGAAAAAATCAAACCTAGTTATTCTTCAAAGACACGATTGCACCACCACTGCAGCCTAGAATAAAAATAATTCAAAATTCAAAACATGTTTAATGTTTTTCTAGCTATCTAACAAACCTACACAATTACTCTCAAATCAATAAACCAGCAAGCTACAAGCTTAAATCAAAACACCCTAACACATAGTTATTCTTCAAAGTAACCATATATAAACAGTTCATTAAAAAATAAAAAGGTCTTAATAAATGAGAGATTTCAACAAATAATCCCAATTGCAAAGTTCATCAGCTTTAAGGCTTTAGTGTTTGCTACTTGGTGGTAGGGTGTAGGTACTGTGCTATTGTGTACATTTAGAGTGCTTCCCAATCAAGAAAAATTGCAGAATGGACTCCAGGTATTGCGGATTGCAAGAGAAATTAAAATCTGACTTCCAAGAAAATGGAGCATAGGACCAAAAATAAAAATTAAGCGGCGTTACTCACCACTGTCAGGAAGAAAGCAATCTTCAAAAAGAAAACCTAATAAACAAGATAAAGAATAGGATCATGACTTCAGCTTAGTATTTCAATTAAATGGTAAAACAGTTAATCAAACTTAGTATTAGTTTTCCTTCAGAGATCAATTGACATCATTAATGCTATCATCAGGATCATGTCTATAATAACTATCAAACATCGGTACTTACAATATGCATAAAATCTATAACAGCTAGAAACAAAGACCACTCATGCCTTTGTTTCTATTTTTTCATGTTTTAAATGGTGTTCAATAACATGAAAAAATAGAAATAAATAGGGATGGATGAAAGAAAAACTTACAATCATTATTGCAGCTTTTAATTAACAATTGATTCATCTTTACGAGTGCATGTATCAATGCAAATCTCTTTACGTTCTGGTGCATGTATCAAGGCTATAATCACCAAGAAGGTATTGATTATGATGAAACTTTTGCTCCTGTT